>OZ023197.1:7095344-8295344 GCA_963995505.1 Hypericum androsaemum
GGCAAGAAAAGGCTTCAAGGAAAAACAATGCATGAAAAGGTAAAAAATGGCAAGGAAAGGCAAAAAAATGGCAAGGAAAGGCAAGAAAAGGCATGAAAAGGCATGAAAAGTCAAGAAAAGGCTTGAAAAATAATGAAAAGGCAAGAAAAGGCATGATAATGCATGAAAAGGCAAGAAAAGTCATGAAAAGGCAAGAAAAGGCAAGAAAAGTCATGAAAAGGCATGAAAAGAAATTAAAAGGAAAGAAAAGGAAAGAAAAGTCGTGAAAAGGCAAGAAAAGGCATGAAAAGGCAAGAAATGTCATGAAAAGGCATGAAAAATTGTGAAAAGGCATGAAAAGGCAAGAAAAGTCATGAAAAGGCATGAAAAGGCATGAAATGGCAACAAAAGTCATGAAAAGGCATGAAAAGGCAAGAAAAGGCATGAAAAGACAAGAAAATGCAAGAAAAGGCATGAAAAGGCATGAAAAGGCATAAAAAGTCATGAAAAGGCAAGAAAAGGAAAGAAAAGGCATAAAAAGGCACGAAAAGGCAAGAAAAGGCATGAAAAGGCAAGAAAAGATAAGAAAAGACATGAAAAGGCAAGAAAAGGCATGAAAAGGCAAGAAAAATCATGAAAAGGCATGAAAAGGCAAGAAAAGTCATGAAAAGGCATGAAAAAGCAAGAAAAGGCCTGAAAGAAAAGGCAAAAAAAGGCATGAAAAGGCAAGAAAAAGGCATCAAAATGCAAGAAAAGGCATGAAAAGGCAAGAAAAGGGAAGAAAAGGCATGAAAAGGCAAGAAAAGGCATGAAAAGACAAGAAAAGGTAAGAAAAGTTATAAAAAAGGCAAGAAAAAGAAAGAAAAGGCATGAAAAGGCAAAAAATGCATGAAAAGGTATGAAAAGGCAAGAAAAGGAAAGAAAAGGTAAAAAAATGCATGAAAAGGTATGAAAAGGCAAGAAAAGGAAAGAAAAGGCACGAAAAGGAAAGAAAAGGCACGAAAAGGCAAGAAAAAGGCATGAAAAGGCAAGAAAAGGCAAGAAAAGGCAAGAAAAGGCATGAAAAGGCAAGAAAAGGCATGAAAAGGTAAGAAAAGGCATGAAAAGCTATGAAAAGACAAGAAAAGGCATGAAAAGGCAAGGAAAGGCATGAAAAGGCAAGAAATGGCAAGGAAAGGCAAGAAAAGGCAAGAAAAGGCATGAAAAGGCAAGAAAAGACATGAAAAGGCAAGAAAAGGCATGAAAAGGCATGAAAAGGCATAAAAAGGCAAGAAATGGTAAGGAAAGGCAAGAAATGGCATGTAAACGCAAGAAAAGCATGAAAAGGCAAGAAAAGGCAATAAAAGGCATGAAAAGGGAAGAAAAGGCAAGAAAAGGCTTGAAAAGACAAGAAAAGGAAAGAAAAGGCATGAAAAGGCAAGAAAAGGCATGAAAAGTCATGAAAAGGCATGAAAAGGCAAGAAAAGTCATGAAAAGGCATGAAAAGTCATAAAAGGCATGAAAAGGAAAGAAAAGGCATGAAAAGGCAAGAAAAGTCATGAAAAGGCATGAAAAGGCAAGAAAAGGCATGAAAAGGCATGAAAAGGCAAGAAAAGGCATGAAAAGGCATGAAAAGGCATGAAAAGGCATGAAAAATTGTGAAAATGCATGAAAAGGCATGAAAAGGCAAGAAAAGTCATGAAAAGGCATGAAAAGGCAAGAAAAGGCATGAAATGGCAACAAAAGTCATGAAAAGGCATGAAAAGGCAAGAAAAGGCATGAAAAGACAAGAAAAGGCAAGAAAAGGCTTGAAAAGGCAAGAAAAGTCATGAAAAGGCATGAAAAGTCATGAAAAGGCAAGAAAAGGAAAGTAAAGGCATAAAAAGGCACGAAAAGGCAAGAAAATGCATGAAAAGGCAAGAAAAGACAAGAAAAGACATGAAAAGGCAAGAAAAGGCAAGAAAAATCATGAAAAGGCATGAAAAGGCAAGAAAAGTCATGAAAAGGCATGAAAAGGCATGAAAAGGCAAGAAAAGGCCTGAAAGAAAAGGCATGAAAAGGCATGAAAAGGCAAGAAAAGGCCTGAAAGAAAAGGCAAAAAAAGGCAAGAAAAGGCATCAAATGCAAGAAAAGGCATGAAAAGGCAAGAAAAGGGAAGAAAAGGCATGAAAAGTCAAGAAAAGGCATGAAAAGTCAAGAAAAGGAAAGAAAAGGCAAGAAAAGGCATGAAAAGGCAAGAAAAGTCATAAAAAGGCAAGAAAAGTCATAAAAAGGCATGAAAAGGCATGAAAAGTCATAATAGGCATGAAAAGGCATGAAAAGTCATAAAAGGCATGAAAAGGCAAGAAAAGGCATGAAAAGGCAAGAAAAGTCATGAAAAGGCAAGAAAAGTCATGAAAAGGCATGAAAAGGCAAGAAAAGCCATGAATATGCATGAAAAGGCATGAAAAGGCAAGAAAAGTCATGAAAATGCAAGAAAAGTTAAGAAAAGGCATGAAAAGGCAAGAAAAGGTATGAAAATGCAAGAAAAGGCAAGAAAAGGCATGAAAAGGCAAGAAAAGGAAAGAAAATGCATAAAAAGGCAAGAAAAGGCATGAAAATGCAAGAAAAGGTATGAAAAGTCATGAAAAGGCAAGAAAAGTCATGAAAAGGTATGAAAAGGCAGGAAAAGTCATGAAAAGGCAAAAAAAGGCATGAAATGGCAAGAAAAGGCTTCAAGGAAAAAAAATCCATGAAAAGGTATGAAAAGGCAAGAAAATGCATGAAAAGGCAAAAAATGGCAAGGAAAGGATAGAAAAGGCATGAAAAGTCAAGAAAAGGCATGAAAATGCATGAAAAGGCAAGAAAAGTCATGAAAAGGCATTAAAAGGCAAGAAAAGGAAAGAAAAGGCGTGAAAAGGCATGAAAAGTCATGAAAAGGCAAGAAAAGTCATGAAAAGGCATGAAAAGGAAAGAAAAGTCATGAAAAGGCATGAAAAATTGTGAAAATGCATGAAAAGGCATAAAAAGGCAAGAAAAGTCATAAAAAGGCAAGAAAAGGCATGAAATGGCAACAAAAGTCATGAAAAGGCATGAAAAGGCAAGAAAAGGCATGAAAAGACAAGAAAAGGCAAGAAAAGGCTTGAAAAGGCAAGAAAAGTCATGAAAAGGCATGAAAAGTCATGAAAAGGCAAGAAAAGGAAAGAAAAGGCATAAAAAGGCACGAAAAGGCAAGAAAAGGCATGAAAAGGCAAGAGAAGACAAGAAAAGATATGAAAAGGTAAGAAAAGGAAAGAAAAATCATGAAAAGGCATGAAAAGGCAAGAAAAGTCATGAAAAGGCATGAAAAGGCATGAAAAGGCAAGAAAAGGCCAGAAAGAAAAGGCATGAAAAGGCATGAAAAGGCAAGAAAAGGCCTGAAAGAAAAGGCAAAAAAGGCATGAAAAGGCAAGAAAACGCATCAAAATGCAAGAAAAGGCATGAAAAGGCAAGAAAAGGGAAGAAAAGGCATGAAAAGGCAAGAAAAGGCATGAAAAGACAAGAAAAGGAAAGAAAAGGCAAGAAAAGGCATGAAAAGGCAAGAAAAGTCATAAAAAGGCAAGAAAAGTCATAAAAAGGCAAGAAAAGGCATGAAAAGGCAAAAAAATGCACGAAAAGTTTTAAAAAGGCAAAAAAGGAAAAGAAAAGGCATGAAAGGTAAAAAATGCATGAAAAGGTATGAAAAGGCAAGAAAAGGAAAGAAAAGGCATGAAAAGGTAAGAAAAGGAAAAAAAAGGCATGAAAAGGCAAGAAAAGGCATTATAAGGCAAGAAAAGGCATGAAAAGGAAAAAAAAAGGCATGAAAAGGTAAAAAAAGGCAAGAAAAGTCATGAAAAGGCAAGAAAAGGCAAGAAAAGGAAAGAAAAGGCATGAAATGGCAAGAAAAGGCATGAAAAGGCATGAAAAGGCAAGAAAAAGTCATGAAAAGGCAAGAAAAGGCATGAAAAGGCAAGAAAAGGCATGAAAAGGCAAGAAATGGCAAGGAAAGGCAAGAAAAGGCAAGAAAAGGCCAAGAAAAGACATGAAAAGGCAAGAAAAGGCATGAAAAGGCAAGAAAAGGCATGAAAAGGCAAGAAAAGGCATCAAAGGGTATGAAAAGGCAAGAAAAGGCATGAAAAGGCATAAAAAAGGCAAGAAATGGTAAGGAAAGGCAAGAAATGGCATGTAAACGCAAGAAAAGTATGAAAAGGCAAGAAAAGGCAATAAAAGGCATGAAAGGGGAAGAAAAGGCAAGAAAAGGCATGAAAAGACAAGAAAAGGAAAGAAAAGGCATGAAAAGGCATGACCAGTCATGAAAAGGCATGAAAAGGCAAAAAAAGTCATGAAAAGGCATGAAAAGTCATAAAAGGCATGAAAAGGCAAGAAAAGGTATGAAAAGGCATGAAAAGGCAAGAAAAGTCATGAAAAGGCATGAAAAGGCAAGAAAAGCCATGAATATGCATGAAAAGGCATGAAAAGGCATGAAAGGGCAAGAAAGTCATTAAAAGGCATGAAAAGGCAAGAAAGGCATGAAATGGCAAGAAAAGTCATGAAAGGGCAAGAAAAGGGAAGAAAAGGCATGAAAATAGAAGAAAAGGCAAGAAAAGCATGAAAAGATAGGAAAGGAAAGAAAAGGCATGAAAAGGCAAGAAAAAGGCATGAAAATGCAAGAAAAGTTAAGAAAAGGCATGAAAAGGCAAGAAAAGGTATGAAAATGCAAGAAAAGGCAAGAAAAGGAATGAAAAGGCAAGAAAAGGCATGAAAAGGCAAGAAAAGGAAATAAAATGCATAAAAAGGTAAGAAAAGGCATAAAAATGTAAGAAAAGGTATGAAAAGGCAAAAATGGCAAGGAAAGGATAGAAAAGGCATGAAAAGTCAAGAAAAGGCTTGAAAAATCATGAAAAGGCAAGAAAAGGCATGAAAATGAATGAAAAGGCAAGAAAAGTCATGAAAAGGCATGAAAAGGCAAGAAAAGTCATGAAAAGGCATTAAAAGGCAAGAAAAGGAAGAAAAGGCGTGAAAAGGCAAGAAAAGGCATGAAAAGGCAAGAAAAATCATGAAAAGGCAAGAAAAGTCATGAAAAGGCATGAAAAGGCATGAAAAGGCAAGAAAAGGCCTGAAAGAAAAGGCATGATAAGGCAATAAAAGGCATCAAAATGCAAGAAAAGGCATGAAAAGGCAAGAAAAGGGAGAAAAGGCATGAAAAGGCAAGAAAAGGCATGAAAAGACAAGAAAAGGAAAGAAAAGGCAAGAAAAGGCATGAAAAGGCAAGAAAAGTCATAAAAAGGCAAGAAAAGTCATAAAAGGCAAGAAAAGGCATGAAAAGGCAAAAAATGCATGAAAAGGTTTGAAAAGGCAAGAAAAGGAAAGAAAAGGGCATGAAAAGGTAAAAAATGCATGAAAAGGTATGAAAAGGCAAGAAAAGGAAAGAAAAGGCATGAAAAGGTAAGAAAAGGAAAAAAAAGGCATGAAAAGGCAAGAAAAGGCATTATAAGGCAAGAAAAGGCATGAAAAGGAAAAAAAGACATGAAAAGGCAAAAAAAGGCAAGAAAAGTCATGAAAAGGCAAGAAAAGGCAAGAAAAGGAAAGAAAAGGCATGAAAAGGCAAGAAAAGGCATGAAAAGGCATGAAAAGGCAAGAAAAGTCATGAAAAGGCAAGAAAAGGCATGAAAAGGCAAGAAAAGGCAAGAAAAGGCATAAAAAGGTAAGAAAAGGCATGAAAAGCTATGAAAAGGCAAGAAAGGCATGTAAACGCAAGAAAAGCATGAAAAGGCAAGAAAAGGCATGACAAGTCATGAAAAGGCATGAAAAGGCAAGAAAAGTCATGAAAAGGCATGAAAAGTCATAAAAGGCATGAAAAGGCAAGAAAAGGTATGAAAAGGCAAGAAAAGGCATGAAAAGGCAAGAAAAGTCATGAAAAGGCATGAAAAGGCAAGAAAAGCCATGAATATGCATGAAAAGGCATGAAAAGGCATGAAAGGGCAAGAAAAGTCATGAAAAGGCATGAAAAGTCATGAAAATGCATGAAAATGCATGAAAAGGCAAGAAAAGGCATGAAATGGCAAGAAAAGTCATGAAAGGGCAAGAAAAGGGAAGAAAAGGCATGAAAATAGAAGAAATGGCAAGAAAAAGCATGAAAAGATAGGAAAAGGAAAGAAAAGGCATGAAAAGGCATGAAAGGCAAGAAAAGGCATGAAAATGCAAGAAAAGTTAAGAAAAGGCGTGAAAAGGCAAGAAAAGGTATGAAAATGCAAGAAAAGGCAAGAAAAGGCAAGAAAAGGCATGAAAAGGCAAGAAAAGGAAATAAAATGCATAAAAAGGCAAGAAAATGCATGAAAATGCAAGAAAAGGTATGAAAAGGCAAAAAATGGCAAGGAAAGGATAGAAAAGGCATGAAAAGTCAAGAAAAGGCTTGAAAAAATCATGAAAAGGCAAGAAAAGGCATGAAAATGAATGAAAAGGCAAGAAAAGTCATGAAAAGGCATGAAAAGGAAAGAAAAGTCATGAAAAGGCATTAAAAGGCAAGAAAAGGAAAGAAAAGGCGTGAAAAGGCAAGAAAAGGCATGAAAAGGCAAGAAAAATCATGAAAAGGCAAGAAAAGTCATGAAAAGGCATGAAAAGGCATGAAAAGGCAAGAAAAGGCCTGAAAGAAAAGGCAAAAAAAGGCATGAAAAGGCAAGAAAAGGCATCAAAATGCAAGAAAAGGTATGAAAAGGCAAGAAAAGGGAAGAAAAGGCATGAAAGGCAAGAAAAGGCATGAAAAGATAAGAAAAGGAAAGAAAAGGCAAGAAAAGGCATGAAAAGGCAAGAAAAGTCATAAAAAGGCAAGAAAAGTCATAAAAGGCAAGAAAAGGCATGAAAAGGCAAAAAAATGCATGAAAAGGTTTGAAAAGGCAAGAAAAGGAAAGAAAAGGCATGAAAAGGTAAAAAATGCATGAAAAGGTATGAAAAGGCAAGAAAAGGAAAGAAAAGGCATGAAAAGGTAAGAAAAGGAAAAAAAGGCATGAAAAGGCAAGAAAAGGCATTATAAGGCAAGAAAAGGCATGAAAAGGAAAACAAGGCATGAAAAGGCAAAAAAAGGCAAGAAAAGTCTTGAAAAGGCAAGAAAAGGCAAGAAAAGGAAAGAAAAGGCATGAAAAGGCAAGAAAAGGCATGAAAAGGCAAGAAAAGTCATGAAAAGGCAAGAAAAGGCATGAAAAGGCAAGAAAAGCCAAGAAAAGGCATAAAAAGGTAAGAAAAGGCATGAAAAGCTATGAAAAGGCAAGAAAAGGCATGAAAAGGCAAGGAAAGGCATGAAAAGGCAAGAAATGGCAAGGAAAGGCAAGAAAAGGCAAGAAAAGGCATGAAAAGGCAAGAAAAGACATGAAAAGGCAAGAAAAGGCATGAAAAGGCAAGAAAAGGCATCAAAGGGTATGAAAAGGCAAGAAAAGGCAAGAAAAGGCATAAAAAGGCAAGAAATGGTAAGGAAAGGCAAGAAATGGCATGTAAATGCAAGAAAAGCATGAAAAGGCAAGAAAAGGCAATAAAAGGCATGAAAAGGGAAGAAAAGGCAAGAAAAGGCATGAAAAGACAAGAAAAGGAAAGAAAAGGCATGAAAAGGCATGACAAGTCATGAAAAGGCATGAAAAGGCAAGAAAAGTCAAGAAAAGGCATGAAAAGTCATAAAAGGCATGAAAAGGCAAGAAAAGGTATGAAAAGGCAAGAAAAGGCATGAAAAGGCAAGAAAAGTCATGAAAAGGCAAGAAAAGCCATGAATATGCATGAAAAGGCATGAAAGGGCAAGAAAAGTCATGAAAAGGCATAAAAAGTCATGAAAAGGCATGAAAAGGCATGAAAAGGCAAGAAAAGGCATGAAATGGCAAGAAAAGTCATGAAAGGGCAAGAAAAGGGAAGAAAAGGCATAAAAATAGAAGAAAAGGCAAGAAAAGGCATGAAAAGACAGGAAAAGGAAAGAAAAGGCATGAAAAGGCATGAAAAAGCATGAAAAGGCAAGAAAAGGCATGAAAATGCAAGAAAAGTTAAGACAAGGCATGAAAAGGCAAGAAAAGGTATGAAAATGCAAGAAAAGGCAAGAAAAGGCAAGAAAAGTCATGAAAAGGCAAGAAAAGGTATGAAAATGCAAGAAAAGGCAAGAAAAGGCAAGAAAAGTCATGAAAAGGCAAGAAAAGGAAATAAAATGCATAAAAAGGCAAGAAAAGGCATGAAAATGCAAGAAAAGGTATGAAAAGGCAAAAAATGGCAAGGAAAGGATAGAAAAGGCATGAAAAGTCAAGAAAAGGCTTGAAAAATCATGAAAAGGAAAGAAAAGGCATGAAAATGAATGAAAAGGCAAGAAAAGTCATGAAAAGGCATTAAAAGGCAAGAAAAGGAAAGAAAAGGCGTGAAAAGGCAAGAAAAGGCATGAAAAGGCAAGAAAAGTCATGAAAAGGCATGAAAAATTGTGAAAAGGCATGAAAAGGCATAAAAAGGCAAGAAAAGTCATGAAAAGGCAAGAAAATGCATGAAATGGCAACAAAAGTCATGAAAAGGCAAGAAAAGGCATGAAAAGACAAGAAAAGGCTTGAAAAGGCAAGAAAAGTCATGAAAAGGCAAGAAAAGGCATGAAAAGGCAAAAAAAGACAAGAAAAGACATGAAAAGGCAAGAAAAGGCATGAAAAGGCAAGAAAAATCATGAAAAGGAATGAAAAGGCAAGAAAAGTCATGAAGAGGCATGAAAAGGCAAGAAAAGTCATGAAGAGGCATGAAAAGGCAAGAAAAGTCATGAAAAGGCAAGAAAAATCATGAAAAGGCAAGAAAAGTCATGAAAAGGCAAGAAAAGTCATGAAAAGGCAAGAAAAGGCAAGAAAAGGCATGAACAGGCAAGAAAAGACAAGAAAAGACATGAAAAGGCAAGAAAAATCATGAAAAGGCATGAAAAGGCAAGAAAAGGGAAGAAAAGGCATGAAAAGGTAAGAAAAGGCATGAAAAGGCAAGAAAAATCATGAAAAGGTAAGAAAAGGCATGAAAAGGTAAGAAAAGGTAAGAAAAGGTAAGAAAAGGCATGAAAAGGTACGAAAAGGCATGAAAAGGTAAGAAAAATCATGAAAAGGTAAGAAAAGGCATGAAAAGGTAAGAAAAGGCATGAAAAGGCAAGAAAAATCATGAAAAGGCAAGAAAAGTCATGAAAAGGCATGAAAAGGCAAGAAAAGGCATGAAAAGGCAAGAAAAGTCATGAAAATGAATGAAAAGGCTTGAAAAGGCAAGAAAAGGCAAGAAAAGGCCTGACAGAAAAGGCAAAAAAAGACATGAAAAGGCAAGAAAAGGCATCAAAATGCAAGAAAAGGCAAGAAAAGGCATGAAAAGGCAAGAAAAGGGAAGAAAAGGCATGAAAAGGCATGAAAAGGCATGAAAAGGCAAGAAAAGGCATGAAAATGCATGAAAAGGCATGAAAAGGCATGAAAAGACAAGAAAAGGCATGAAAAGGCATGAAAGGACAAGAAAAGGAAAAAAAAGGCAAGAAAAGGAAGGAAAAGGCATGAAAAGGCATGAAAAGGCAAGAAAAGTCATGAAAAGGCAAGAAAAGGCATGAAAATGCATGAAAAGGCATGAAAAGACAAGAAAAGGCATGAAAAGGCATGAAAGGACAAGAAAAGGCAAGAAAAGGAATAAAAAGGCATGAAAAGGCATGAAAAGGCAAGAAAAGTCATGAAAAGGCGTGAAAAAGAAACAAAAGTCATGAAAAGGCAAGAAAAGGCATGAAAAGGCATGAAAAGGCAAGAAAAGGGAAGAAAAGGCGTGAAAAAGAAACAATAGTCATGAAAAGGCAAGAAAAGGAAAGAAAAGGCATGAAAAGGCAAGAAAAGGGAAGAAAAGGCATGAAAAAGCAAGAAAAGGCATGAAAAGGCAAGAAAAGGCATGAAAAGGCAAGAAAAGGGAAGAAAAGGCATGAAAAGACAAGAAAAGGCATGAAAAGACATGAAAAGACAAGAAAAGGAAAGAAAAGGCATGAAAAGGCAAGAAAAGGAAAGAAAAGGCATGAAAAGGCATGAAAAGGCAAGAAAAGTCGCGAAAAGGCATGAAAAAGAAAGAAAAGTCATGAAAAGGCAAGAAAAGGCAAGAAAAAGCATGAAAAGGCATGAAAAAGCAAGAAAAGGCATGAAAATGCAATAAAATGCAAGAAAAGGCATGAAAAGGCATGAAAAGGCAAGAAAAGTCAAGAAAAGGCATGAAAAGGCAAGAAAAGGCAAGAAAAGGAAAGAAAAGGCGTGAAAAGGCAAGAAAAGGCATGAAAAGGCAAGAAATGGCAAGAAAAGGCGTGAAAAGGCATGAAAAGGCATGAAAAGGCAAGAAAAGACATGAAAAGGCAAGAAAAGGCATGAAAAGGCAAGAAAAGCCAGGAAAAGGCATAAAAAGGCAAGAATTGGTAAGGAAAGGCAAGAAATGGCATGTAAACGCAAGAAAAGCATGAAAAGGAAAGAAAAGGCAATAAAAGGCATGAAAATGGAAGAAAAGGCATGAAAAGACAAGAAAAGGAAAAAAAGGCATGAAAAGGCAAGAAAAGGCATGAAAAGTCATGAAAAGGCAAGAAAAGTCATGAAAAGGCATGAAAAGGCAAGAAAAGGCATGAAAAGGCAAGAAATGGCAAGAAAAGGTATGAAAAGGCAAGAAAAGGCATGAAAAGACAAGAAAAGCCATGAATATGCATGAAAATGCATGAAAAGGCAAGAAAAGGCATGAAAATGCAAGAAAAGATAAGAAAAGGCATGAAAAGGCAAGAAAAGGCATGAAAAGGCAAGAAAAGGAAAGGAAATGCATAAATAGGCAAGAAAAGGCATGAAAATGCAAGAAAAGGTATGAAAAGTCATGAAAAGGCAAGAAAAGTCATGAAAAGGTATGAAAAGGCAGGAAAAGTCATGAAAAGGCAAAAAAAGGCATGAAATGGCAAGAAAAGGCTTCAAGGCAAAAAAATGCATGAAAAGGTATGAAAAGGCATGAAAAGGTAAGAAAATGCATGAAAAGGCAAAAAATGGCAAGGAAAGGCAAGAAAAGGCATGAAAAGTAAAGAAAAGGCTTGAAAAATCATGAAAAGGCAAGAAAAGGCATGAAAATGCATGAAAAGGCAAGAAAATTCATGAAAAGGCATGAAAAGGCAAGAAAAATCATGAAAAGGCATGAAAAGGCAAGAAAAGTCATGAAGAGGCATGAAAAGGCAAGAAAAGTCATGAAAAGGCAAGAAAAATCATGAAAAGGCAAGAAAAATCATGAAAAGGCAAGAAAAGTCATGAAAAGGCAAGAAAAGGCAAGAAAAGGCATGAACAGGCAAGAAAAGACAAGAAAAGACATGAAAAGGCAAGAAAAGGCATGAAAAGGCAAGAAAAATCATGAAAAGGCATGAAAAGGCAAGAAAAGGGAAGAAAAGGCATGAAAAGGTAAGAAAAGGCATGAAAAGGCAAGAAAAATCATGAAAAGGTAAGAAAAGGCATGAAAAGGTAAGAAAAGGTAAGAAAAGGTAAGAAAAGGCATGAAAAGGTACGAAAAGGCATGAAAAGGTAAGAAAAATCATGAAAAGGTAAGAAAAGGCATGAAAAGGTAAGAAAAGGCATGAAAAGGCAAGAAAAATCATGAAAAGGCATGAAAAGGTAAGAAAAGTCATGAAAAGGTATGAAAAGGCAAGAAAAGTCATGAAAAGGCATGAAAAGGCAAGAAAAGGCATGAAAAGGCAAGAAAAGTCATGAAAATGAATGAAAAGGCTTGAAAAGGCAAGAAAAGGCCTGAAAGAAAAGGCAAAAAAAGACATGAAAAGGCAAGAAAAGGCATCAAAATGGAAGAAAAGGCAAGAAAAGGCATGAAAAGGCAAGAAAAGGGAAGAAAAGGCATGAAAAGGCATGAAAAGGCATGAAAAGGCAAGAAAAGGCATGAAAAGGCAAGAAAAGGCATAAAAAGGCAAGAAAAGGCATGAAAATGCATGAAAAGGCATGAAAAGACAAGAAAAGGCATGAAAAGGCATGAAAGGACAAGAAAAGGAAAAAAAAGGCAAGAAAAGGAAAGAAAAGGCATGAAAAGGCATGAAAAGGTAAGAAAAGTCATGAAAAGGCAAGAAAAGGCATGAAAATGCATGAAAAGGCATGAAAAGACAAGAAAAGGCATGAAAAGGCATGAAAGGACAAGAAAAGGCAAGAAAAGGAATAAAAAGGCATGAAAAGGCATGAAAAGGCAAGAAAAGTCATGAAAAGGCGTGAAAAAGAAACAAAAGTCATGAAAAGGCAAGTAAAGGCATGAAAAGGCATGAAAAGGCAAGAAAAGGGAAGAAAAGGCGTGAAAAAGAAACAAAAGTCATGAAAAGGCAAGAAAAGGCAAGAAAAGGCATGAAAAGGCATGAAAAGGCATGAAAAGGCAAGAAAAGGCATGAAAAAGCAAGAAAAGGCATGAAAAGGCAAGAAAAGGCATGAAAAGGCAAGAAAAGGGAAGAAAAGTCATGAAAAGACAAGAAAAGGCATGAAAAGACATGAAAAGACAAGAAAAGGAAAGAAAAGGCATGAAAAGGCAAGAAAAGGCAAGAAAAGGTACGAAAAGGCATGAAAAGGCAAGAAAAGTCATGAAAAGGCAAGAAAAGGCAGAAAAGTCATGAAAAGGCAAGAAAAGGCAAGAAAAGGCATGAAAAGGCAAGAAATGGCAAGAAAAATCATGAAAAGGCATGAAAAGGCAAGAAAAGTCATGAAAAGGCAAGAAAAGGCATGAAAAGGCATGAAAAGGCAGGAAAAGGCATGAAAGGGCAAGAAAAGGCATGAAAAGGCAAGAAAAGGCATGAAAATGCATGAAAAGACAAGAAAAGGTATGAAAAGGCATGAAAGGACAAGAAAAGGAAAAAAAAGGCAAGAAAAGGAAGGAAAAGGCATGAAAAGGCAAGAAAAGTCATGAAAAGGCAAGAAAAGGCATGAAAATGCATGAAAAGGCATGAAAAGACAAGAAAAGGCATGAAAAGGCATGAAAGGACAAGAAAAGGCAAGAAAAGGAATAAAAAGGCATGAAAAGGCAAGAAAAGTCATGAAAAGGCGTGAAAAAGAAACAAAAGTCATGAAAAGGCATGAAAAGGCATGAAAAGGCATGAAAAGGCAAGAAAAGGGAAGAAAAGGCGTGAAAAAGAAACAAAAGTCATGAAAAGGCAAGAAAAGGCAAGAAAAGGCATGAAAAGGCAAGAAAAGGGAAGAAAAGGCATGAAATAGCAAGAAAAGGCATGAAAAGGCAAGAAAAGGCATGAAAAGGCAAGAAAAGGGAAGAAAAGGCATGAAAAGTCAAGAAAAGGCATGAAAAGACATGAAAAGACAAGAAAAGGAAAGAAAAGGCATGAAAAGGCAAGAAAAGGAATGAAAAGGCATGAAAAGGCATGAAAAGGCAAGAAAAGGCATGAAAAGGCAAGAAAATGCAAGAAAAGGCAAGAAAAGGCATGAAAAGGCAAGAAAAGGCAAGAAAAGGCAAGAAAAAGCATTAGAAGGCATGAAAAAGCAAGAAAAGTCATGAAAATGCAATAAAATGCAAGAAAAGGCATGAAAAGGCAAGAAAAGGCATGAAAAGGCAAGAAAAGTTATGAAAAGTCATGAAAAGGCATGAAAAGGCAAGAAAAGTCAAGAAAAGGCATGAAAAGGCAAGAAAAGGAAAGAAAAGGCGTGAAAAGGCAAGAAAAGGCATGAAAAGGCAAGAAATGGCAAGAAAAGGCGTGAAAAGGCATGAAAAGGCATGAAATGGCTAGGAAAGGCAAGAAAAGGCATGAAAAGGCAAGAAAAGACATGAAAAGGCAAGAAAAGGCATGAAAAGGCAAGAAAAGGCAGGAAAAGGCATAAAAAGGCAAGAATTGGTAAGGAAAGGCAAGAAATGGCATGTAAACGCAAGAAAAGCATGAAAAGGAAAGAAAAGGCATGAAAATGGAAGAAAAGGCATGAAAAGACAAGAAAAGGAAAAAAAGGCATGAAAAGGCAAGAAAAGGCATGAAAAGTCATGAAAAGGCAAGAAAAGTCATGAAAAGGCATAAAAGGCAAGAAAAGGCATGAAAAGGCAAGAAATGGCAAGAAAAGGTATGAAAAGGCAAGAAAAGGCATGAAAAGACAAGAAAAGCCATGAATATGCATGAAAAGGCATGAAAAGGCAAGAAAAGGCATGAAAATGCAAGAAAAGATAAGAAAAGGCATGAAAAGGCAAGAAAAGGCATGAAAAGGCAAGAAAGGGAAAGGAAATGCATAAAAAGGCAAGAAAAGGCATGAAAATGCAAAAAAAGGTATGAAAAGTCATGAAAAGGCAAGAAAAGTCATGAAAAGGTATGAAAAGGCAAGAAAAGTCATGAAAAGGCAAAAAAAGGCATTAAATGGCAAGAAAAGGCTTCAAGGCAAAAAAATGCATGAAAAGGTATGAAAAGGCATGAAAAGGTAAGAAAATGCATGAAAAGGCAAAAAATGGCAAGGAAAGGCAAGAAAAGGCATGAAAAATCAAGAAAAGGCTTGAAAAATCATGAAAAGGCATGAAAATGCATGAAAAGGCAAGAAAAGTCATGAAAAGGCATGAAAAGGCAAGAAAAATCATGAAAAGTCATGAAGAGGCAAGAAAAGTCATGAAGAGGCATGAAAAGGCAAGAAAAGTCATGAAAAGGCAAGAAAAATCATGAAAAGGCAAGAAAAATCATGAAAAGGCAAGAAAAGTCATGAAAAGGCAAGAAAAGGCAAGAAAAGGCATGAACAGGCAAGAAAAGACAAGAAAAGACATGAAAAGGCAAGAAAAGGCATGAAAAGGCAAGAAAAATCATGAAAAGGCATGAAAAGGCAAGAAAAGGGAAGAAAAGGCATGAAAAGGTAAGAAAAGGCATGAAAAGGCAAGAAAAATCATGAAAAGGTAAGAAAAGGCATGAAAAGGTAAGAAAAGGTAAGAAAAGGTAAGAAAAGGCATGAAAAGGTACGAAAAGGCATGAAAAGGTAAGAAAAATCATGAAAAGGTAAGAAAAGGCATGAAAAGGTAAGAAAAGGCATGAAAAGGAAAGAAAAATCATGAAAAGGCATGAAAAGGCAAGAAAAGTCATGAAAAGGCATGAAAAGGCAAGAAAAGGCATGAAAAGGCATGAAAAGTCATGAAAATGAATGAAAAGGCTTGAAAAGGCAAGAAAAGGCCTAAAAGAAAAGGCAAAAAAAGACATGGAAAGGCAAGAAAAGGCATCAAAATGCAAGAAAAGGCAAGAAAAGGCATGAAAAGGCAAGAAAAGGGAAGAAAAGGCATGAAAAGGCAAGAAAAGGCATGAAAAGGCAAGAAAAGGCATGAAAAGGCAAGAAAAGGCATAAAAATGCATGAAAAGGCATGAAAAGACAAGAAAAGGCATGAAAGGACAAGAAATGGAAAAAAAAGGCAAGAAAAGGAAAGAAAAGGCATGAAAAGGCATGAAAAGGCAAGAAAAGTCATGAAAAGGCATGAAAATGCATGAAAAGGCATGAAAAGATAAGAAAAGGCATGAAAAGGCATGAAAGGACAAGAAAAGGCAAGAAAAGGAATAAAAAGGCATGAAAAGGCATGAAAAGGCAAGAAAAGTCATGAAAAGGCGTAAAAAAGAAACAAAAGTCATGAAAAGGCAAGAAAAGGCATGAAAAGGCAAGAAAAGGGAAGAAAAGGCGTGAAAAAGAAACAGAAGTCATGAAAAGGCAAGAAAAGGCATGAAAAGGCATGAAAAGGCAAGAAAAGGGAAGAAAAGGCATGAAAAAGCAAGAAAAGGCATGAAAAGGCAAGAAAAGGCATGAAAAGGCAAGAAAAGGGAAGAAAAGGCATGAAAAGACAAGAAAAGGTATGAAAAGACATGAAAAGACAAGAAAAGGAAAGAAAAGGCATGAAAAGGCAAGAAAAGGAAAGAAAAGGCATGAAAAGGCAAGAAAAGTCACGAAAAGGCATGAAAAAGAAAGAAAAGTCATGAAAAGGCAAGAAAAGGCAAGAAAAGGCATGAAAAGGCAAGAAAAGGCATGAAAAGGCAAGAAAATGCAAGAAAAGGCAAGAAAAGGCATGAAAAGGCAAGAAAAGGCAAGAAAAGGCAAGAAAAAGCATGAAAAGGCATGAAAAAGCAAGAAAAGGCATGAAAATGCAATAAAATGAAAGAAAAGGCATGAAAAGGCAAGAAAAGGCATGAAAAGGCAAGAAAAGTTATGAAAAGTCATGAAAAGGCATGAAAAGGCAAGAAAAGTCAAGAAAAGGCATGAAAAGGCAAGAAAAGGAAAGAAAAGGCGTGAAAAGGCAAGAAAAGGCATGAAAAGGCAAGAAATGGCAAGAAAAGGCGTGAAAAGGCATGAAAAGGCATGAAATGGCTAGGAAAGGCAAGAAAAGGCAAGAAAAGGCAAGAAAAGACATGAAAAGGCAAGAAAAGGCATGAAAAGGCAAGAAAAGGCAGGAAAAGGCATAAAAAGGCAAGAATTGGTAAGGAAAGGCAAGAAATGGCATGTAAACGCAAGAAAAGCATGAAAAGGAAAGAAAAGGCAATAAAAGGCATGAAAATGGAAGAAAAGGCATGAAAAGATAAGAAAAGGTAAAAAAGGCATGAAAAGGCAAGAAAAGGCATGAAAAGTCATGAAAAGGCAAGAAAAGTCATGAAAAGGCATGAAAAGGCAAGAAAAGGCATGAAAAGGCAAGAAATGGAAAGAAAAGGTATGTAAAGGCAAGAATAGGCATGAAAAGACAAGAAAAGCCATGAATATGCATGAAAAGGCATGAAAAGGCAAGAAAAGGCATGAAACTGCAAGAAAAGATAAGAAAAGGCATGAAAAGGCAAGAAAAGGCATGAAAAGGCAAGAAAAGGAAAGGAAATGCATAAAAAGGCAAGAAAAGGCATGAAAATGCAAGAAAAGGTATGAAAAGTCATGAAAAGGCAAGAAAAGTCATGAAAAGGTATGAAAAGGCAGGAAAACTCATGAAAAGGCAAAAAAAGGCATGAAATGGCAAGAAAAGGCTTCAAGGCAAAAAAATGCATGAAAAGGTATGAAAAGGCATGAAAAGGTAAGAAAATGCATGAAAAGGCAAAAAATGGCAAGGAAAGGCAAGAAAAGGCATGAAAAGTCAAGAAAAGGCTTGAAAAATCATGAAAAGGCAAGAAAAGGCATGAAAATGCATGAAAAGGCAAGAAAAGTCATGAAAAGGCATGAAAAGAAATTAAAAGGCAAGAAAAGGAAAGAAAAGGCGTGAAAAGGTAAGAAAAGGCATGAAAAGGCAAGAAAAGTCTTGAAAAGGCATGAAAAGGCATGAAAAATTGTGAAAAGGCATGAAAAATTGTGAAAAGGCATGAAAAGGCATGAAAAGGCAAGAAAAGGCATAAAATGGCAACAAAAGTCATGAAAAGGCATGAAAAGGCAAGAAAAGGCAGGAAAAGACAAGAAAAGGCTTGAAAAGGCAAGAAAAGTCATGAAAAGGCATGAAAAGACATGAAAAGGCAAGAAAAGGAAAGAAAAGGCATAAAAAGGCACGAAAAGGCAAGAAAAGGCATGAAAAGGCAAGAAAAATCATGAAAAGGCATGAAAAGGCAAGAAAAGTCATGAAAAGGCATTAAAAGGCATGAAAACGCAAGAAAAGGCCTGAAAGAAAAGGCAAAAAATGGCATGAAAAGGCAAGAAAAGGCATCAAAATGCAAGAAAAGGCAAGAAAAGGCATGAAAAAGCAAGAAAAGGGAAGAAAAGGCATGAAAAGGCAAGAAAAGGCAAGAAAAGGCATGAAAAGGCATGAAAAGACAAGAAAAGGAAAGAAAAGGCAAGAAAAGGCATGAAAAGGCATGAAAAGTCATAAAAAGGCAAGAAAAGTCATAAAAAGGCAAGAAAAGGAAAGAAAAGGCATGAAAAGGCAAGAAAAGGCATGAAAAGGCAAAAAAATGCATGAAAAGGTAAGAAAAGGCAAGAAAAGGAAAGAAAAGGCATGAAAAGGTAAAAACATGTATGAAAATGTATGAAAAGGCAAGAAAAGGAAAGAAAAGGCATGAAAAGGCAAGAAAAGGAAAAAAAGGCATGAAAAGGCAAGAAAAGGCATTATAAGGCAAGAAAAGGCATGAAAAGGAAAAAAAAGGCATGAAAAGGCATTATAAGGCAAGCAAAGGCATGAAAAGGCATGAAAAGTCATGAAAAGGCAAAAAAAGGCAAGAAAAGTCATGAAAAGGCAAGAAAAGGCATGAAAAGGCAAGAAAAGTCATGAAAAGGCAAGAAAAGGCATGAAAAGGCAAGAAAAGGCATGAAAAGGTAAGAAAAGGCATGAAAAGCTATGAAAAGGCAAGAAAAGGCATGAAAAGGCAAGGAAAGGCATGAAAAGGCAAGAAATGGCAAGGAAAGGCAAGAAAAGGCAAGAAAAGGCATGAAAAGGCAAGAAAAGATATGAAAAGGCAAGAAAAGGCATAAAAAGGCAAGAATAGGCATCAAAGGGTATGAAAAGGCAAGAAAAGGCAAGAAATGGTAAGGAAAGGCAAGAAATGGCATGTAAATGCAAGAAAAGCATGAAAAGATAAGAAAAGGCAATAAAAGGCATGAAAAGGGAAGAAAAGGCAAGAAAAGGCTTGAAAAGATAAGAAAAGGCATGAAAAGGCATGAAAAGGCAAGAAAAGGCATGAAAAGGCATGAAAAGTCATAAAAAGGCATGAAAAGGCAAGAAAAGGTATGATAAGGCATGAAAAGGCATGAAAAGGCAAGAAAAGTCATGAAAAGGCATGAAAAGGCAAGAAAAGCCATGAATATGCATGAAAAGGCAAGAAAAGGTGATACGAACCCCGCCAACGATGCGACGAGACCCGGCCACAAAGCGTGAAATCCCAGATCATTCTAGATCTCGACCCGATGCTCATAACCAAACAAGAACCTTGGTATTAAGACCGCGACCCGCTGCTTGAGTTGAAACAAAGAACCTTGATATGTCGAAGACGCCACAAACGGTGATGAAGATCCGCTTGATAAGTCGATAGTGAACTCGACGGAATCCCTCCGTTGTGTTCGAACAGTTCAGAAGAACCAAGAGAGCAGAGCCCACGTTTTTCAATCAATAATGGTCTACTTTTCTCATTGCATAAGCCTCTATAAATAGGCTCAATATTACAAAGAGATTCCAAATCAAACAACTCCTAAAAATCTGGCTGGAAAGGGAAACTAAAAAGGAAACAAATCTCTGCCTTTTAGGAAGGCTACAAATGTTACAAACAAGCTAAATAAGCCAAGAGTTGTTGGAATATAACTTCCTAATCAAAACTAATGGCTGAAATAAACTTCCTAAATAGAATGCCCAAATCAGAGAGAATAAATCTTCAAGATCTTTGCTGCTGAAAGGACCTTCTAGAACTTGTATTAAGGTCATAAACTTGGCTGAATTTTGTGGCTCTTGGTCCATAGACTTTAATAAATTTGCTTGAGCCTAACTCTCCAAAGTATGCTTGGAAATTAGCCCACAAAGTTGTGACTTGAAGTGCTTTGTGTGTGCTCTCTCACTTGGTCAGATTGGCACTTGAAATTATCATATGAGTGCTCTTCATATTCATATCATTCCCCTCCTCTTGAATGGGATTTGTCCTCAAATCCTCACATATGGCAAGCTGCCACAAATTAACAGCCATACTGGAACATGGTTGAGTCTTTGAACATCGTGGTTGTACTTGATATCTTTCGCTCCAACAGAATAAGTACTTCGAACATAAACAATCTGAATTCATCTCCAAATCAAAAGTTAAAGACTTACTTTTTTGAATAAGCCTTTCACCAATCTTCAAACTATTCCATAAGTTGATCAATGCTGATCCTCCAACATATTCAAACTTGTCAACTCCCAAGAAGTCAATATGCTCAACATATTCAACGTGAAAATCTGGAAACATGTAAGATATGGGCTGAACCTCTTTCTTTTGAACAGCAACAACAAATTCTTCGTGTTCACCGTCAATAGGAATTAAGCACTTGTTCATGTGAACAACTTTGACAACTTCTGATTCATTGAACATAATCCTCAAATAAAGAAGTGACATGGTATGCTCATCAAAACATTCTCCATCAAACAAGTCAATAGAATATTCACCAAATTCCTCCCATGTCAAAACCTCTTCTTCAATAATCTCTTCAGATGTAACCTCCAAATCGTAAGAACTACATACCTTCTCCTCAATGTCGTGCTTAGTGTCAATGGTGTTCTCCCTCTTTACATCGACTTCTCCAACAAAATCAGCTCCTGAATTTTTCTCATCTCTGACCCTCATCTTCCTTTGTTGAATTTGTTTTCCCCTACAGACATTAGGAACATCGTGTAGTTGCTCTTGTTTGCACAATATCCGGTCCACCTTTTTGCATAGCTTCCTGACCTCCGTTCTCAATATATGCCTCATCCCACTCATCATGGCATCCATGAACTTTTGTGGATCAGCCAATGACTCATCACCTTCAAAGCTTCTTCTTGAGTAGTTGTAGGACATGATGTTCTTGCACTTTTTTACCCTTGCACTTTTTTTTCAAACTTTTTTCCCAGCCTTCTTTCTTCTTTTTTAGGCTACCTTCTTTTATTTCTTTTCTTTTTTTCGGATTTTTCTCTTTTTTTTTTCTTTCTCCAACTCAGAATAAAATAAGAACAACTACTTGAAAACTAATGATAAAAACGAAATTTAAAGGATAGATAGAACTGAAATAGAACCTTGAGCTCTGATACCAAATGATACGAATCTCCGCGGAAAAGACTCACAACTCGGACCGTTTGTTACTTCAGAATGGAACAGATCACAACTCACAAGAACTCACAAGAACTTGACGTAGCACAACGAAAGGAAGTGATAAACGAGTTGGATTGAACGACCAATCGTGCAACGAACAGTTTAATCCTTTGGCTTTGATCCTCCCGAATCAAGCAAAGGTGTGTTTTCCGAAGGAAACAGCCAATAAGAGGGCCAATCTTTCAATACATTTGCAAATCCATGCAAATTAGGAGAGCACGGTTAGTTTTGTTGGATTCAAATCCTCTCTTCGTCTGTCCGTTTATTTCCTTCTAAGCGAGTACAAATAGGGGCGTGATTTCAGGCGGCATTAAGGCAATATTAACCACGCACCTTCTCACCTTTCAGCCAGCCGTTCCATCAACTTTAACCGCCTAATAATGACTTTCGCTTGCCTTATTACATTCGCAAATTAAACACAAGTAATTAACACTAGTTCAGACAGCTTTAATGAGGATTGATGAGAAACTAGGACGTCCTACATCATCCTCCCCTCCTTAAGAGCATGCTAGGTCCGAGCAGCCAACATGGACGGCATAGGAAGCGGATCATGGTACGGAGTTAAATCCACAACGTTGAACATCTTCGACACTCCCAAGTCTTCCGGTAGATCAATCACGTAGGCATTGTCATTGACTCGCCTCAACACCTTGTAAGGGCCAAACTTCCGGGCTTGCAACTTGCCTCCTAAGTGCGCGGGCATGCATTCCTTGCGAAAATGCACCATAACCTTGTCTCCCGGTAAGAACAATTGTGCACGCCTATGCTCATCCACTCGCGCCTTCTCCTTGGAGTACGTTGCTTCCAGCCTCTTCTTGACCGCATCAAACTCTTTCTCGTACGTGGTCCACTTCAGCCTTGCCTCACTGAGCTTCTCACTGAAGTATGCAATGGGCTTCTTCTCTTGAGAAAGCACGGCTCCAATTCCAAGTCCGGATGGATCCACCTCCACTTCGAATAATTTGGCGAAATCAGGGAGGGCTAGCACGGGTGCACTACTCAGCTTGTTTTTAAGAACTTGGAAAGCTTGCTCGGCTTCGGTGCTCCACACGAAAGGGGTTTGTTTCTTGAGCAAGGAAGTCAAAGGAGCTGCAAGCAAGCTGAAATCCCGAATAAATCTTCTATAGAAGCTTGCCAAACCAAGGAAGCTCCTCGTTTGACTCATATTCTGAGGGGCAGGCCACGATCTAATAGCATCAATCTTGGCTTCATCCACGTGAATTCCCTCCTTTCCAACCACAAACCCTAAGAAAAGTAGCTTGTCCTTCCAAAAGCTACATTTCTTCAGGTTAACAAAGAGTTGATTGTCTCTCAGAGCCGTGAACACCTCCTTCAAATGCTTAAGATGTTCATCCTCGGATTGACTGTAAACCAGAATGTCATCAAAATACACCACCACTGACTTGTCAAGGAAGGGTTTAAAGACTTGATGCATAAGATGCATGAAGGTACTGGGCGCGTTTGTCAATCCGAATGGCATTACAAGCCACTCATAGAGTCCATCACGTGTCTTGAAGGCGGTCTTCCATTCATCTCCGGGACGAATTCTGATTTGATGGTATCCACTTCTTAAATCAATCTTGGAGAAAATGGATGCACCACTTATGTTGTCCAGCATGTCATCAAGGCACGGGATTTGAAAACGATATCCAATTGTGATCTTGTTGATGGCACGACTATCTACGCACATTCTCCACGTACCATCTTTCTTTGGCACAAGCAATGCAGGCACTCCACAAGGACTCAAGCTTTCTTGCACTTGTCCTTTGTCAAGAAGCTCTTGAACTTGTTCCCTCAAGATCTGGTTCTCCTTCGGACTCATTCTATAATGAGGAAGGTTCGAAAGTGTTGCACCAGGGATGAGATCAATCCGATGTTGGATATCTCGCAAGGGAGGCACCCCTTTTTGCAACTCCTCATCGATCAGCTCAGGGAATTCGTTAAATAACTTCAAGACCACGTCCGGAATCAGCTCGCTGTCTTTCTCTCCTGGTTCTTGTGAACTTGTCATCACGAGCATATGGAGGAAACCCGCCTCTTGGAAACAACTCGTGAGAACACGAGAGGAGGTCACCATCGAGACAAGTTGCTTGGCACTCTTCACGTACTTTGGCTTCTTCGGCAATAACGTGAACTTCTCGCCTCCTTTCTTTAACTCGTACGTGTTCTCCTCTCCGCGGTGCACAACCTTGTTGTCAAATTCCCACGGTCGTCCAAGAAGGATGTTGCACGCATCCATTTTAAGGACATCACATTCGACTAAGTCCGAATACTTGCCAATTGTGATAGGAATGGTGCACCTTGAATTAACCTTGATTCCATCCCCGGATCAAACCCATCCAATGGAGTATGGAGTGGGGTGAGGCGAGGTTTTCAAGCCAAGCTTCTCCACTGTCTTGCTACTCACAAAGTTCTCCTGGCTGCCTCCATCAATTATCACTTCGCACATAACTTTCCCAACATGACAACTCGTGCGAAACAAGTTATTGCGTTGGGAGTCATCTCTCTTGGTTGCGGTCAATGCTACCTTCTGTATGACCCCGCAATACTCTTCTCCTTCAGAGGTCTCCTCCTCTTCATCACCCTCGTCCACGGGTGCACACAAATACGCCCCTTCCTCCTCCTCATCCGAATCTTCCTTCTCGCAAAGTTGTGTAAACTTGCGTTTAGGGCAGTCACTAGACTTGTGGCCCATTTCATTGCATTTGAAACATCGGATTGATGAGGTTGTGGCGACCTCTTTTCCCTTTCTTTGTGCAATCACAGGGGCAGGCTTGCTTGGAGGGGGTTTAGGCTCGGAAGCTTGGGGTGTGCTCCTTTCCACACCTCCCCTTGGATAGGTGGAAGCCTGACCAGGTCCTGAAAAACGGATAGAGGGTGCTTTCTTTCTCTTCAAGGCAGCCCCTATTTTTCTCGCCTTTGCACAGGCATCGTTGAAAAACAAGAACGTATCAAACTCCATCCTACTCTTGATTTCATAATGAAGGCCCTCAACAAAACGGGCTATCATCTGGTCCTCATTCTCCTCCACGTCATTACGAGATGCTAACCTTATAAATTCAGACGTATACTCGTCTATGGATCGGTTACCTTGAGTGCAAGTCAAGAATTGCGAATACAAGGTTTGATGATAATCCACAGGAATAAATCTCTCACGTAGGGCTTGCTCCATAGTTGGCCAATCACGAATTGGTCGATCTCCTCTCCTCCTACGAGACTCTTGTTCCTTCCTCCACCACACGGCAGCTCCGGACTCAAGCTTGAAGGCTACGTAGCTCACCTTCTGTTCTTCCGTGAGTTCCATGCAATCGAAATATTTTTCCACCGAGTCCAACCAGTTGAGAAATCCCTCTACATCCACATCTCCATAGAATTTTTCTATGTTCATCTTGAAAGGTCGATCCACTCTTCTTGCATAATCATTTCCACGATCTTCCCCTCTATAGACTTCCCTCCGTGCACCTCGGCCTCCCTCACCACATCCTCCATCTACTCGTCCGCGGCCTCTCATGCCACGTCCTCCCCTTCTCACATAGAGGGTAGCATCAGAATCTTCATCCTCCTCTTCCTCTCTTTGATCATTACGAACCTCAGCTGGAGGGGGTTGCCCTACGGGTGGCGGTTGCACGACAAGATTGTTGAGCTGAGTGAGGATGGCTTGGATCGATGCCTCAATGTTGGCAAACCTTTGATTCATGTCGGGTCTTGGAGTGTCATTAGGATCGGCCATAGTGCATCGGCTTTTGGTGGTGTTAGATGGGTAAAAATGAGACTTGGATCAGGAGATCTCAAAGTCTTGTGGATCGGCTCGTAGATAGGGCTCTCTCACACGCACTAGGTGATAGCGTTCACTCTTGATCAATATGGGAATTGACCTGATCGTATTCAGGCTCTGATACCACTTGACGTAGCACGACGAAAGGAAGTGATAAACGAGTTGGATTGAACGACCAATCGTGCAACGAACAGTTTAATCCTTTGGCTTTGATCCTCCCGAATCAAGCAAAGGTGTGTTTTCCGAAGGAAACAGCCAATAAGAGGGCCAATCTTTCAATACATTTGCAAATCCATGCAAATTAGGAGAGCACGGTTAGTTTTGTGGGATTCAAATCCTCTCTTCGTCTGTCCGTTTATTTCCTTCCAAGCGAGTACAAATAGGGGCGTGATTTCAGGCGGCATTAAGGCAATATTAACCACGCACCTTCTCACCTTTCAGCCAGCCGTTCCATCAACTTTAACCGCCTAATAATGACTTTCGCTTGCCTTATTACATTCGCAAATTAAACACAAGTAATTAACACTAGTTCAGACAGCTTTAATGAGGATTGATGAGAAACTAGGATGTCCTACGTCAGAACTAAGGTGCGAAATTGGACCTTAACCCGCAGCAAGAGCTTCTGAACCTTGACCTAAGGTCGTATCATGCCACGAGCGGGGATGGATGATCCGCTTGATAAGTGAAAGATAAATTCTAGCCAAGACGACTCACCAGCCTAAGCAAGAACAAACGAGTATCTAAACTCACAATTAGCCAATGCTAAGTAATTCTCCGAATCACTTCAAGTCACAACTTTGTGGGCTAATTTCCAAGCATACTTTGGAGAGTTGGGCTCAAGCAAATTTATTAAAGTCCATGGACCAAGAGCCACGAAATTCAGCCAAGTTTATGACCTTAATACAAGTTCTAGAAGGTCCTTTCAGCAGCAAAGATCTTGAAGATTTATTCTCTCTGATTTGGGCATTCTATTTAGGAAGTTTATTTCAGCCATTAGTTTTGATTAGGAAGTTATATTCCAACAACTCTTGGCTTATTTAGCTTGTTTGTCACGTTTGTAGCCTTCCTAAAAGGCAGAGATTTGTTTCCTTTTTAGTTTCCCTTTCCAGCCAGATTTTTAGGAGTTGTTTGATTTGGAATCTCTTTGTAATATTGAGCCTATTTATAGAGGCTTATGCAATGAGAAAAGTAGACCATTATTGATTGAAAAACGTGGGCTTTTCTCTCTTCGTTCTTCGGAACTGTTCGAACACAACGGAGGGATTCCGTCGAGTTCACTATCGACTTATCAAGCGGATCTTCATCACCGTTTGTGGCGTCTTCGACATATCAAGGTTCTTTGTTTCAACTCAAGCAGCGGGTCGCGGTCTTAATACCAAGGTTCTTGTTTGGTTGTGAGCATCGGGTCGAGATCTCCATCACGAACTGATCTAGAACGATCTGGGATTTCACGCTTTGTGGCCAGGTCTCGTCGCATCGTTGGCGGGGTTCGTATCATTTGGTATCAAAAGCCACGGCTTGCTACTATCTATCTTTACCTTTCCTTTTTGTTGGTCTAGTATCCAATTCATTTTTTTATAAGTAGTTTGATTCGTTTGTGTTTCGAGCAATCAGATTCGTGACTTAGTTATTCTAGGTTGTGTATTCTGATCAAAAGAAAAAAAATCAAAAAAAGAAAAGTTGAAAGTAGAAAAAAGGAGAATCTGCAAGAATGTCTTATAACTACTCAAGAAGATCCGTTGAAGGTGTTGCACCATTGGTTGGTGATCCACACACGTTTATGGACGCCCTTCTTAGTGGGATGAGGCATATAATGAGAACAGAGGTCAAGAAGCTCAGCGAAAATGTGTGCAAACAAGAGAGGATACATGATGTTCTTAATGTCTGTAGGGGAAAACAAATTCAACAAAGGAAGATGAGGGTCAGAGATGAGAAAAATTCAGGAGCTGATTTTGTTGGAGAAGTCGATGTAAAGAGGGAGAACACCATTGACACTAAGCACGACATTGAGGAGAAGGTATGTAGTTCTTACGATTTGGAGGTTACATCTGAAGAGATTATTGAAGAAGAGGTTTTGACATGGGAGGAATTTGGTGAATATTCTATTGACTTGTTTGATGGAGAATGTTTTGATGAGCATACCATGTCACTTCTTTATTTGAGGATTATGTTCAATGAATCAGAAGTTGTCAAAGTTGTTCACATGAACAAGTGCTTAATTCCTATTGACGGTGAACACGAAGAATTTGTTGTTGCTGTTCAAAAGAAAGAGGTTCAGCCCATATCTTATATGTCTCCAGATTTCTATGTTGAATATGTTGAGCATATTGATTTCTTGGGAGTTTACAAGTTTGATTATATTGGAGGTTCACCATTGATCAATTTATGGAATAGTTTGAAGATTGGTGAAAGGCTTATTCAAAAAAGTAAGTCTTTAACTTTTGATTTGGAGATGAATTCAGATTGTTTATGTTCGAAGTACTTATTCTGTTGGAGCGGAAGATATCAAGTACAACCACGACGTTCAAAGACTCAACCTGGTTCCAGTATGGCTGTTAATTTGTGGCAGCTTGCCATATGTGAGGATTTGAGGACAAATCCCATTCAAGAGGAGGGGAATGATATGAATATTAAGAGCACTCATATGATTATTTCAAGTGCCAATCTGACTAAGTGAGAGAGCACACACAAAGCGCTTCAAGTCATAACTTAATGGGCTAATTTCCAAGCATACTTTGGAGAGTTGGGCTCAAGCAAATTTATTAAAGTCCATGGACCAAGAGCCACGAAATTCAGCCAAGTTTATGACCTTATTACAAGTTCTAGAAAGTCCTTTCAGCAGCAAAGATCTTGAAGATTCATTCTCTCTGATTTGGGCATTCTATTTAGGAAGTTTATTTCAGCCATTAGTTTTGATTAGGAAGTTATATTCCAACAACTCTTGGCTTATTTAGCTTGTTTGTCACGTTTGTAGCCTTCCTAAAAGGCAGAGATTTGTTTCCTTTTTAGTTTCCCTTTCCAGCCAGATTTTTAGGAGTTGTTTGATTTGGAATCTCTTTGTAATATTGAGCCTATTTATAGAGGCTTATGCAATGAGAAAAGGAGACCATTATTGATTGAAAAACGTGGGCTTTGCTCTATTGGTTCTTCGGAACAGTTCGAACACAACAGAGGGATTCCGTCGAGTTCACCATCGACTTATCAAGCGGTTCTTCATCACCGTTTGTGGCGTCATCGACATATCAAGGTTCTTTGTTTCAACTCAAGCAGCGGGTCACGGTCTTAAAACCAAGGTTCTTGTTTGGCTGTGAGCATCGGGTCGAGATCTCCATCACGAACTGATCTAGAACGATCTGGGATTTCACGCTTTGTGGCCGGGTCTCGTCGCATCGTTGGCGGGGTTCGTATCAAAAGGCATGAAAATGCAAGAAAAGTTAAGAAAAGGCATGAAAAGGCAAGAAAAGGTATGAAAATGCAAGAAAAGGCAAGAAAAGGCATGAAAAGGCAAGAAAAGGAAAGAAAATGCATAAAAAGGCAAGAAAAGGCATGAAAATGCAAGAAAAGGTATGAAAAGTCATGAAAAGGCAAGAAAAGTCATGAAAAGGTATGAAAAGGCAGGAAAAGTCATGAAAAGGCAAAAAAAGGCATGAAATGGCAAGAAAAGGCTTCAAGGCAAAAAAATGCATGAAAAGGTATGAAAAGGCATGAAAAGGCAAGAAAATGCATGAAAAGGCAAAAAATGGCAAGGAAAGGATAGAAAAGGCATGAAAAGTCAAGAAAAGGCTTGAAAAATCATGAAAAGGCAAGAAAAGTCATGAAAAGGCATGAAAAGGCAAAAAAAGAAAGAAAAGGCGTGAAAAGGCAAGAAAAGGCAAGAAAAGTCATAAAAAGGCATGAAAAGGCATGAAAAATTGTGAAAAGGCATGAAAAGGCAAGAAAAGTCATGAAAAGGCATGAAAAGGCATGAAAAGGCAACAAAAGTCATGAAAAGGCATGAAAAGGCAAGAAAAGGCATAAAAAGGCAACAAAAGTCATGAAAAGGCAAGAAAAGACATGAAAAGACAAGAAAAGGCAAGAAAAGGCAAGAAAAGTCATGAAAAGGCATGAAAAGTCATGAAAAGGAAAGAAAAGGCATAAAAAGGCACGAAAAGGCAAGAAAATGCATGAAAAGGGAAGAAAAGACAAGAAAAGACATAAAAAGGCAAGAAAAGGCATGAAAAGGCAAGAAAAATCATGAAAAGGCATGACAAGGCAAGAAAAGTCATGAAAAGGCAAGAAAAGTCATGAAAAGGCAAGAAAAATCATGAAAAGGCAAGAAAAATCATGAAAAGGAAAGAAAAGTCATGAAAAGGCAAGAAAAGGCAAGAAAAGGAATAAAAAGGCAAGAAAAGACAAGAAAAGACATGAAAAGGCAAGAAAAGGCATGAAAAGGCAAGAAAAATCATGAAAAGGCACGAAAAGGCAAGAAAAATCATGAAAAGGCAAGAAAAATCATGAAAAGGCATGAAAAGGCAAGAAAATGCATGAAAAGGCAAGAAAAGTCATGAAAAAGAATGAAAAGGCATGAAAAGGAAAGAAAAGGCAAGAAAAGGCCTGAAAGAAAAGGCAAAAAAAGGCAAGAAAAGGCATGAAAATGCAAGAAAAGGCAAGAAAAGGCCTGAAAGAAAAGGCAAAAAAAGGCAAGAAAAGGCATGAAAATGCAAGAAAAGGCAAGAAAAGGCATGAAAAGGCAAGAAAAGGCATGAAAAGGCAAGAAAAGGCATGAAAATGCATGAAAAGGCATGAAAAGACAAGAAAAGGCATGAAAAGGCATGAAAAGACAAGGAAAGGAAAGAAAAGGCATGAAAAGGCAAGAAAAGTCATGAAAAGGCATGAAAAAGAAACAAAAGTCATGAAAAGGCAAGAAAAGGCAAGAAAAGGCATGAAAAGGCAAGAAAAGGCATGAAAAGGCATGAAAAGGCAAGAAAAGGGAAGAAAAGGCAAGAAAAGGGAAGAAAAGGCATGAAAAGACATGAAAAGACAAAAAAAGGAAAGAAAAGGCATGAAAAGGCAAGAAAAGGCATGAAAAGGCAAGAAAAGGAAAGAAAAGGCATGAAAAGGAATGAAAAGGCAAGAAAAGTCATGAAAAGGCATGAAAAAGAAAGAAAAGTCATGAAAAGGCATGAAAAGGCAAGAAAAGGCATGAAAAGGCAAGAAAATGCAAGAAAAGGCATGAAAAGGCAAGAAAAGGCAAGAAAAGGCATAAAAAGGCAAGAAAAAGCATGAAAAGGCATGAAAAAGCAAGAAAAGGCATGAAAAGGCATGAAAATGCAATAAAATGCAAGAAAATGCACGAAAAGGCAAGAAAAGGCATGAAAAGGCAAGAAAAGTCATGAAAAGTCATGAAAAGGCACGAAAAAGCAAGAAAAGTCAAGAAAAGGCATGAAAAGTCATGAAAAGGCAAGAAAAGTCAAGAAAAGGCATGAAAAGGCAAGAAAAGGCAAGAAAAGGAAAGAAAAGGCGTGAAAAGGCAAGAAAAGGCATGAAAAGGCAAGAAAAGTCATGAAAAGGCATGAAAAGGCAAGAAAAAGCATGAAAAGGCATGAAAAAGCAAGAAAAGGCATGAAAAGGCATGAAAATGCAATAAAATGCAAGAAAATGCACGAAAAGGCAAGAAAAGGCATGAAAAGGCAAGAAAAGTCATGAAAAGTCATGAAAAGGCATGAAAAGGCAAGAAAAGTCAAGAAAAGGCATGAAAAGTCATGAAAAGGCAAGAAAAGTCAAGAAAAGGCATGAAAAGGCAAGAAAAGGCAAGAAAAGGAAAGAAAAGGCGTGAAAAGGCAAGAAAAGGCATGAAAAGGCAAGAAAAGTCATGAAAAGGCATGAAAAGGCAAGAAAAAGCATGAAAAGTCATGAAAAGGCATGAAAAGGCAAGAAAAGTCATGAAAAGGCATGAAAAGTCATGAAAAGGCATGAAAAGGCAAGAAAAGGCATGAAAAGGCAAGAAAAATCATGAAAAGGCATGAAAAGGCAAGAAAAGTCATGAAAAGGCATGAAAATGCAATAAAAGTTAAGAAAAGGCATGAAAAGGCAAGAAAAGGCATGAAAATGCAAGAAAAGGCATGAAAAGGCAAGAAAAGACATGAAAAGGCGTGAAAAGGTACGAAAAGGCAAGAAAAGGCATGAAAAGGCGTGAAAAGGCAAGAAAAGGCATGAAAAGGCAAGAAAAGACATGAAAAGACATGAAAAGGCATGAAAAGGCAAGAAAAGACATGACAATGCAAGAAAAGGTATGAAAAGTCATGAAAAGGCAAGAAAAGTCATGAAAAGGCATGAAAAGGCAAGAAAAGGCATGAAATGGCAAGAAAAGGCAAGAAAAGGCATGAAATGGCAAGAAAAGGCATGAAAAGGCAAGAAAAGGCATGAAAATGCATGAAAAGGCATGAAAAGACAAGAAAAGGCATGAAAAGACAAGAAAAGGAAAGAAAAGGAAAGAAAAGGCATGAAAGGGCATGAAAAGGCAAGAAAAGTCATGAAAAGGCATGAAAAAGAAACAAAAGTCATGAAAAGGCCAGAAAAGGCAAGAAAAGGCATGAAAAGGCATGAAAAGGCATGAAAACCATGAAAAGGCAAGAAAAGGGAAGAAAAGGCATGAAAAGGCAAGAAAAGGCATGAAAAGGCAAGAAAAGGCATGAAAAGGCATGAAAAGACAAGAAAAGGGAAGAAAAGGCATGAAAAGACAAGAAAAGGCATGAAAAGACATGAAAAGACAAGAAAAGGAAAGAAAAGGCATGAAAAGGAAAGAAAAGGCATGAAAAGGCAAGAAAAGGCATGAAAAGGCATGAAAAAGAAAGAAAAATCATGAAAAGGCATGAAAAGGCAAGAAAAGGCATGAATAGGCAAGAAAATGCAAGAAAAGGCAAGAAAAGGCATGAAAAGGCAAGAAAAGGCATAAAAAGGTAAGAAAAAGCATGAAAAGGCATGAAAAAGCAAGAAAAGGCATGAAAATGCAATAAAATGCAAGAAAAGGTATGAAAAGGCAAGAAAAGGCATGAAAATGAAAGAAAAGTCATGAAAAGGCCTGAAAAGGCAAGAAAAGTTAAGAAAAGGCATGAAAAGGTAAGAAAAGGCAAGAAAAGGAAAGAAAAGGCGTGAAAAGGCAAGAAAAGGCATGAAAAGGCAAGAAAAGTCATGAAAAGGCATGAAAAGGCTAGAAAAAGCATGAAAAGTCATGAAAAGGCTTAAAAAGGCACGAAAAGTCATGAAAAGGCATGAAAAGGCAAGAAAAATCATGAAAAGGCATGAAAAGTCATGAAAAGGCATGAAAAGGCAAGAAAAGTCATGAAAAGGTATGAAAAGGCATGAAAACGCAAGAAAAGGCATGAAAATGCAATAAAAGTTAAGAAAAGGCATGAAAAGGCAAGAAAAAGGCATGAAAATGCAATAAAAGTTAAGAAAAGGCATGAAAAGGCAAGAAAAGGCATGAAAATGCAAGAAAAGGCATGAAAAGGCAAGAAAAGGCATGAAAAGGTGTGAAAAGGAAAGAAAAGGCATGTAAAGGCAAGAAAAGGCATGAAAAGGCAAGAAAAGGCATGAAAATGCAAGAAAATGTATGAAAAGTCATGAAAAGGCAAGAAAAGTCATGAAAAGGCATGAAAAGTCAAGAAAAGGCAAGAACAGGCATGAAAAGGCAAGAAAAGGCAAGAAAAGGCATGAAATGGCAAGAAAAGGCATGAAAAGGCAAAAAAAATGCATGAAAAGGTATGAAAAGGCAAGAAAAGGCAAGAAAATGCATGAAAAGGCATGAAATGATAAGGAAAGGCAAGAAAAGGCAAGAAAAGACATGAAAAGTCAAGAAAAGGCTAGAAAAGGCATGAAAAGGCATGAAAAGTCAAGAAAAGGCTAGAAAAGGCATGAAAAGGCATAAAAAGGCAAGAAATGGCATGAAAATGCATGAAAAGGCAAGAAAAGTCATGAAAAGGCATGAAAAGGAAAGAAAAGGCGTGAAAAGGCAAGAAAAGGCATGAAATGGCAAGAAAAGTCAAGAAAAGGCATGAATTTTCCTGTCAGGGCCTCCACAAATACCTTAAGACCAACATCAGCCAACGTACCCTCTTTTTCTCTTTGATCTTCGCAAGACAGATCTGGCTGCAAGAAAATTTCGTTAGTAAAAAAAATAGATGGCCTCACAAGTTCACTCCCTTACGTGTTTACTCTCAATGTAAGTTGCACTCAAGTTCACTCGTGTTTGCACTCAATTATTTGGCTTTTCTCTCTAATTGCACTCAAAGACTCTTGCCTTTTTCCTCTCGTGAGACCCTATATGTTCTTACTTAGCTAACAAGGCTTTGCTTGAACTACACGGATCACTATCAAAGGTAGTTCCTTGTTTTCTTGCGCTCCACGTAGACTAATTCGGGCTGACTTCCCCTTGTTTTTTGTCCGCCTATCTGTTTTGCTTCTTGCTTCCTCTTTTGTTTCTCTTGCATTCTTCTTGCTTCCTCTTTTCTTGCGTTTCCTCAAGCTTCCTAATTCGTCTTGTTCTTGCAATTTCCTATTTAGTCTTGCTTCTTCTTTTGTTTTCCGTTTCTTTTCTTTTTTTTCTTTTGATCAGAATACACAACCTAGAATAACTAAGTCACGAATCTGATTGCTCGAAACACAAACGAATCAAACTACTTATGAAAAACGAATTGGATACTAGACCAACAAAAAGGAAAGGTAAAGATAGATAGTAGCAAGCCGTGGCTCTGATACCAAATGATATGAACCTCGGCAGGAGATTCACAACGGACTGTGCTACTTTGGATGGAATAGACCGCAACCCACGAACTCGAGCCTTGCAAGAACCTTGGTTTGGAAGAACCGCAACCCGAGCAATGGAATTCCGTGAACCTTTGGTCCAAGTCGAATCACGCCACAAACGATGATGGAGGAATCGTTTGATAAGTGAAAGATTCGCTCAAGCTAAGCAATCCAGCAATTAGCAAGAACACGCAAGAAGTTTCTAACTCACAAAATTATCAATCTCAAAAGTTGTGTACGTTTTATTGCTAGGAGACCTCCTTATATAGGCTCCAAAGTACCAAGGTATTCCAAAACAAGCTAACTCCTTAAAAGGAGCTCAAAGGCTGGCCAAAACTGATGTGAGCACACCTACGAACACACGTACATTCAAGCCACAAGACTCACGGCAAGTGCACGTACCAATTGGACCGGTGACACGAGCAAGAGCCAAAAAGTTTCAGGCCGAATTTAATGGATTAATGCAAGAAGTCTGGGCTCAAGATGGTGCGTACAAGTGCAAGGACGTGCATGAGGCCCATGCAAAGCCCATGCACGTGATAGAGGCTATTTTGGAAGCTTGACATGCACGTAAGCTTCTAGATGCATGCGCACATGGAGAATCAAGAAGAATCAGCCTATTTAGTCCGTGCATCTACTTGTTTTGGACGTGCACCTATTAGTTATTCTATTAGATATTATTTGCTTATATTATTCCTTATTTAGTTGAATAAATTCGGCCAGAATCTCCTTAGATTAGGAAAGAGAGTTTTGGCCAGCCTTTGAACTCCTTTTAAGGAGTTAGCTTGTTTAGGAATACTTTGGTACTTTGGAGCCTATATAAGGAGGTCTCCTAGCAATAAAAACGTACACAACTTTGAGATTGATAATTTTGTGAGTTAGATACTCCTTGCGTGTTCTTGCTAATTGCTGGATTGCTTAGCTTGAGCGAATCTTTCACTTATCAAACGATTCCTCCATCATCGTTTGTGGCGTGATTCGACTTGGACCAAAGGTTCACGAAATTCCATTGCTCGGGTTGCGGTTCTTCCAAACCAAGGTTCTTGCAAGGCTCGAGTTCGTGGGTTGCGGTCTGTTCCATTTAAAGTAGCACGGTCCGTTGTGAATCTCCTGCCGAGGTTCATATCATTTGGTATCAGAGCCACGGCTTGCTACTATCTATCTTTACCTTTCCTTTTTGTTGGTCTAGTATCCAATTCGTTTTTTTATAAGTAGTTTGATTCGTTTGTGTTTCGAGCAATCAGATTCGTGACTTAGTTATTCTAGGTTGTGTATTCTGATCAAAAGAAAAAAAAAGAAAAAAAAGAAAAGAAAAAGAAAACAAAAGAAGAAGCAAGACAAAATAGGAAATTGCAAGACTAAGGTGGAGCAAGGCGAATTGGGAAGCTTGCGGATTAAAGAGGAAACACAAGAAAAGAGGAAGCAAGAAGAACGCAAGAGAAACAAAAGAGGAAGCAAGAAGCAAGTCCAATAGGCGGACAGAAAACAAGAGGAAGTCAGTCCGAATAAATCTACGTGCAATGCAAGAAGACAAGGAACTACCTTTGATAGTGATCCGTGTAGTTCAAGCAAAGCCTTGTTAGCTTAGTAAGAACGTACAAGAGTATCACGAGAGGAAAAAGGCAAGAGTTTGTGAGTGCATTAGAGAGAAAAGCCAAATAATTGAGTGCAAACACGAGTGACCTGGAGTGCAACTTACATTGAGAGTAAACACGTAAGGGAGTGAACTTGTGAGGCCATCAATTTTTTTTTTACTAACGAAATTTTCTTGCAGCAAGATGTCTTACGAAGATCAAAGAGAAAAAGAGGGTACGTTGGCTGATGTTGGTCTTAAGGTATTTGTGGAGGCCCTGACAGGAAAATTCCAACAAATGATGCGAGCGGAGATGGAGCCGTTGCAACAACGCATGGATGCAATGGAGGACACTCGCAACAGCCAACAACCAAGAAGCGAAGTCCAAGCACAACGAAGGTTTGCACCTTTGGGAGGCACAAGTGGAGGAGAATTCCGTGCACAAAGAAGGAGAGCCCCTTTGGGAAGCACAAGTGAAGAAGATTCAGACCCTTTCCAGGAGGAGGACGTAGGTTCTACAAGGAATCTTAGGCGAGCAAGGACTAACCGCCCACCTAGAGAGGCAAGACGAAGAAGAGATGACAACTTGGGAAGTATTAAGCTGAAGATACCTTCCTTTGCAGGTCGTTCTGACCCGGAGGCATACCTAGAGTGGGAAAAGAAGATTGAGTTCGTGTTTGATTGCCACGACTGTTCCGAAGCAAAAAAGGTAAAGCTAGCTGTGACTGAATTCACTGATTATGCTATAACGTGGTGGGATCAACTTGTCACAAGCAGGAGGCGTAATAGAGAGCGTCCTATAGCTACATGGGAGGAGATGAAAGTGGTGATGAGGAAACATTTTGTGCCAAGTCATTACTACCGAGAGCTATACAAGAAGTTACAAGGGATGAGACAAGGAAGCCTGAGCGTGGAAGAATATTACAAACAAATGGAGATGGCCATGATAAGAGCTGATGTGGAGGAAGATAGAGAAGCTACCATGGCAAGGTTCTTGAATGGACTCAATCCTGAGATCCATGACAAAGTAGAGTTGCAACACTATGTGGAGTTGGAGGACATGGTGCATATGGCCACGAAAATTGAGAAGCAACTGAAGAGAGGAGGAGGAGAGACATGAGCTACATCAAGTGCTAATTGGAAGCCAAACTATTCAAAGAAATTTGAAAAACCACAGGCAACCAAGATAGAGCACAAGACTGAGAGTTCCAATGCCAATTCCCAAAAGAAGGTGGAAGCCACTCCCACACGAAACCGTGATATCAAGTGCTTCAAGTGTCAAGGAAGGGGGCACATCTCAAGTCAATGCCCTAACAAACAGATTATGGTGATTAGAGAGAGTGGGGAGGTCGTAACAGAAGGAGAAGATTCGGATCATGATAGCATGCCTTCATTGGAAGACGTATCCGAAGAGGAAATTCAAGTTCCTGAAGGACTCACTCTAGTGGCAAGAGGAGCCTTGAACTTGCAAGCAAGAGAGGAAGATGACAAAGCACAAAGGGAGAATATCTTCCATACAAGGTGTTATGTCAAGGACAAGGTGTGTAGTGTCCTCATTGATGGAGGCAGCTGTGCTAACGTGGCAAGAACTACTATGGTTGAGAAGTTAGGGTTACTCACGAAGAAACACCCTAAACCTTACAAGCTGCAATGGCTGAATGATAGTGGAGAAGTACGAGTGGAGAAGCAAGTGCTAGTCACATTCCGCATTGGCAAGTACGAAGATGAAGTGTTGTGCGATGTTGTGCCAATGCAAGCTAGTCATCTACTGTTGGGGAGGCCGTGGCAGTTTGATAGAAGAGTAACTCATGACGGACACACCAACAAGTACTCATTTACTGATACGAACCCCGCCAACGATGCGACGAGACCCGGCCACAAAGCGTGAAATCCCAGATCGTTCTAGATCAGTTCGTGACTGAGATCTCGACCCGATGCTCACAACCAAACAAGAACCTTGGTATTAAGACCGTGACCCGCTGCTTGAGTTGAAACAAAGAACCTTGATATGTCGAAGACGCCACAAACGGTGATGAAGATCCGCTTGATAAGTCGATAGTGAACTCGACGGAATCCCTCTGTTGTGTTCGAACAGTTCCGAAGAACCAAGAGAGCAAAGCCCACGTTTTTCAATCAATAATGGTCTCTTTTTCTCATTGCATAAGCCTCTATATAACAAAGAGATTCCAAATCAAAAAACTCCTAAAAATCTGGCTGGAAAGGGAAACAAAAAAGGAAACAAATCTCAGCCTTTTAGGAAGGCTAAAAACGTGACAAACAAGCTTAATAAGCCAAGAGTTGTTGGAATATAACTTCCTTATCAAAACTAATGGCTGAAATAAACTTCCTAAATTGAATGCCCAAATCAGAGAGAATGAATCTTCAAGATCTTTGCCATTGAAAGGACCTTCTAGAACTTGTATTAAGGTCATAAACTCAGCTGAATTTCGTGGCTCTTGGTCCATGGACTTTAATAAATTTGCTTGAGCCCAACTCTCCAAAGTATGCTTGGAAATCAGCCCATTAAGTTATGACTTGAAGCGCTTTGTGTGTGCTCTCTCACTTGGTCAGATTGGCACTTGAAATAATCATATGAGTGCTCTTCATATTCATATCATTCCCCTCCTCTTGAAAGGGATTTGTCCTCAAATCCTCGCATATGTCATAGTGCCACAAATTAACAACCATGCTGGAACAAGGTTGAGTCTTCGAACGTCGTGGTTGTACTTGATACCTTCCGTTCCAACAGAACAAGTACTTCGATCTTAAAGAATCTGAAGTCATCTCCAACTCAAAAGCCAAAGCCCTACTAATCCATTTAAGCCTTTCTTTGAACTTCAAACTATTCCAGATGTTGATCAACGGTGAACCTCCAATATAATCAAACTTGTTCACTCCCAAGAAATCAATATGCTCAATATATTCAACGTGAAAATCTGGAAACATGTAAGATATGGGTTGATCCTCTTCCTTGTTAACAGCAAGAATAAGTTCTTCATGTTCACCATCAATAGGAATTGTGCACTTCGTCATGTGAACAATATCCACCACAGATGATTCGTCAAATAAATCTCTTAGGTAAAGTAGTGACATGGTATGGTCATCAAAATAATCTCCATCAAATAAATCAATGGAATATTCACCAAACTCCTCCCATGTCAAAACCTCTTCAAAAACTTCATCTGAAGGCATACCAATTTCAGAACAACATACCTTTTCCTCAATGTTGCACTTAGATTGAATGATCTTCTCTAATTGTACTTCACTAACTTCTCTTGTATGCAAGTCAATTTTCCTTGCCAAAGACATAAGTTTCTCCCAGCTGTCTTCATCATCCCATGCTGTAACTCTAAGAGTGCTATCACCTCTAACCCCAATCTTTCTTTGTTGAGCTCTTGTATCCCTGCATACATTAGGAACATCATGTATCCTCTCTTGTTTGCACACTATCCGGTCCACCTTTTCGCTGAGCTTCTTGACCTCCGATCTTATTATATGCCTCATCCCACTAAGAAGGGCGTCCATAAACGTGTGTGGATCACCAACCAATGGTGCAACACCTTCAACGGATCTTCTTGAGTAGTTATAAGACATTCTTGCAGAATATCCTTTTTTTTCTTTCCACTTTTTTGCAAACTTTTTTTTTCAGCCTCTTTTCTTCCTTTGTAGGCTGCCTTCTTTTCTTTCTTTCCTTTTTCCGGATTTTTCTCTCTTTTTTTGATTTTTTTTTCTTTCTCCAACTCAGAATACAATAAGAACAACTAACTGAAAACTAATGATAAAAACGAAATTTAAAGGATAGATAGAACTGAAATAGAAGTCTAAGCACTGATACCAAATGATACGAACCCCGCCAACGATGCGATGAGACCCGGCCACAAAGCGTGAAATCCCAGATCGTTCTAGATCAGTTCGTTATGGAGATCTCGACCCGATGCTCACAACCAAACAAGAACCTTGGTATTAAGACCGCGACCCGCTGCTTGAGTTGAAACAAAGAACCTTGATATGTCGAAGACGCCACAAACGGTGATGAAGATCCGCTTGATAAGTCGATAATGAACTCGACGGAATCCCTCCGTTGTGTTCGAACAGTTCCGAAGAACCAAGAGAGCAAAGCCCACGTTTTTCAATCAATAATGGTCTCTATTTCTCATTGCATAAGCCTCTATATTACAAAGAGATTCCAAATCAAAAAACTCCTAAAAATCTGGCTGGAAAGGGAAACAAAAAAGGAAACAAATCTCAGCCTTTTAGGAAGGCTAAAAACGTGACAAACAAGCTTAATAAGCCAAGAGTTGTTGGAATATAACTTCCTAATCAAAACTAATGGCTGAAATAAACTTCCTAAATTGAATGCCCAAATCAGAGAGAATGAATCTTCAAGATCTTTGCCATTGAAAGGACCTTCTAGAACTTGTATTAAGGTCATAAACTCAGCTGAATTTCGTGGTTCTTGGTCCATGGACTTTAATAAATTTGCTTGAGCCCAACTCTCCAAAGTATGCTTGGAAATCAGCCCATTAAGTTATGACTTGAAGCGCTTTGTGTGTGCTCTCTCACTTGGTCAGATTGGCACTTGAAATAATCATATGAGTGCTCTTCATATTCATATCATTTACACTCAATAGGCGCGTGTTCACTTTGGCACCCTTAGCGCCATCACAAGTTTGTGAAGATCAGATGAATTTACAAAAAGAAAGTGATGAGAGAAAAAAGAGTGAGCAAAAGAAACGAATTGAGAGGAGAGAAGAAGCCGAAAAACAGAAAGGAAAAATGGCCAAAAGAGAGGATACAATGGAGCGAACAAAAGAAGCCGGAAAAACAGAATTGAAATCGGCCATTGAGAGAAAATCCGAGGGATGGAAAAAGAACTACTATGTGGGAGCAAGTGAAATCAAGCAAGCTTGTTTTGAAAAAAAGTCTATGATCTTACTCCGGTATAGGGAGACACTTTTTATCGCTAACGAACTTGAGCCACACTTGCCTAGTGTGATTGTTTCTCTCTTGCAAGACTACAAGGATGTCTTTCCCGAAGAGCTACCAGCTGGGTTACCACCTATACGAGGGATTGAGCATCGAATTGACTTTGTTCCAGGAGCTACCATACCTAACCGCCCCGCATATAGAAGTAATCTGGAGGAAACAAAGGAACTTGAGAGGCAAGTCAATGAGCTTTTGGAAAAAGGGTACGTGAGAGAAAGCATGAGCCCATGTGCTGTTCCAGTCCTACTTGTGCCTAAGAAGGATGGATCATGGAGGATGTGTGTTGATTGCCGAGCTGTCAACAACATCACGGTAAAATATCGTCACCCTATTCCTCGCTTAGATGACATGTTAGATGAGTTGCATGGTTCTTGCATGTTTTCTAAGATTGACTTAAAAGTGGTTATCATCAGATTAGGATGAAAGATGGAGATGAGTGGAAGACTGCTTTTAAAACAAAATATGGGTTGTATGAGTGGATGGTCATGCCGTTCGGGTTATCTAATGCACCTAGTACATTCATGCGCCTTATGAATCATGTCTGACGTCCATTCATTGGCAAATTTGTCGTTGTGTACTTTGATGATATACTCATTTATAGTACGAGTTTAAAGGATCATGTAGAGCATTTGAAATCTGTCCTAGATGCATTTAGAGAGGATCAATTGTTTGCCAACTTGAAGAAGTGCACCTTTTGCACAGATAAACTTGTATTCTTGGGTTTTGTTGTTAGTGCTCACGGAATACAGGTTGATGAGGAGAAGATTCGAGCCATCCGGGACTGGCCAAGTCCTACAAGTGTTGCTAATGTTCGAAGTTTTCATGGCTTAGCTAGCTTTTACAGGAGGTTCGTGAAAGACTTTAGTAGCCTAGCCGCGCCCCTCACTGAAGTCATCAAGAAGAACGTTGGATTTGGTTGGGGAGAAGCTCAAGAGCACTCATTCCAACTCATCAAAGAGAAGTTGACTAATGCTCCTTTATTGGCTTTGCCTAACTTTGCTAAAACCTTTGAAGTTGAATGTGATGCCTCAGGTATAGGTATTGGAGCTGTCCTCATGCAAGAAGGGAGACCAATTGCCTACTTTAGTGAGAAACTAAGTGGAGCAACCTTGAACTATCCAACTTATGACAAAGAGTTGTATGCACTAGTTCGAGCGTTGGAAACATGGCAGCATTACTTGTGGCCCAAGGAATTCGTGATCCACACTGATCATGAATCACTCAAGCACTTAAAGGGGCAACACAAGCTGAATAAAAGGCATGCACGATGGGTGGAGTTCATTGAGACATTTCCTTATGTCATTCGCTACAAGCAAGGTAAGGAAAATGTAGTAGCTGATGCCCTATCGCGAAGGTATGCTTTGATCTCAACTCTTGATGTGAAGTTAATTGGTTTTGAACACATTAAAGAGTTGTATGCTGATGATACTGATTTTGGTGATCTGTTCCGAGCTACGGGGAAGAGTGCAAGAGGTAAATTTTTCTGGAATGAAGGTTACCTATTTCGTGAGAACAAACTTTGTGTGCCTAATTGTTCTATGCGAGAGTTGCTAATTCAGGAGGCACATGGAGGCGGATTGATGGGGCACTTTGGAATCGCAAAGACTTTGACAATGCTACAAGATCACTTCTATTGGCCACACATGAAGCGCGACGTAGAAAGAGTTTGTGGGCGTTGCATCACATGCAAGCAAGCCAAGTCAAAGGTAAAATCCCACGGTTTGTATACCCCACTACCTATACCTAGTGAGCCTTGGATTGATATCTCTATGGATTTTGTGTTAGGACTGCCTAGGACTAAACGTGAAAGGGATTCAATCTTTGTGGTAGTGGATAGGTTTTCTAAGATGGCACATTTTATTCCATGTCATAAGACAGATGATGCTTCAAACATTGCTGATTTGTTCTTTAGAGAAGTTGTTAGGTTGCATGGTATGCCTAGAACTATTATTTCTGATAGAGATGCTAAGTTCTTGAGTTACTTTTGGAAGACCTTGTGGAGTAAGTTAGGTACCAAGTTGTTATTTTCTACTACTTGTCATCCACAAACTGATGGTCAAACTGAAGTTGTAAATAGGACCTTGTCTACTTTATTGAGAGCACTTATCAAGCATAACATTAAGACTTGGGAAGAATGTTTGCCACATGTTGAATTTGCTTATAATCGTTCCGTTCATTCTGCTACTCAATTCTCACCATTTGAGCTTTTTTATGGATTTAATCCTTTGACTCCTTTGGATTTATCACCTTTGCCTTCGAGTGAGCATGTTAACTTAGATGGCAAGAAGAAGGCTGATTTTGTCAAGCAACTGCATGAGAGGGTGCGAATGAACATAGAGAAACGAACGGCGCACTACGCGAGACAAGCAAACAAAGGACGGCACAAGGTTGTCTTTGAGCCTGGAGATTGGGTCTGGTTGCACATGCGAAAGGAACGCTTTCCCGCACAATAGCGTTCAAAGTTGCTACCACGGGGAGATGGTCCATTTCAAGTGCTTGAACGCATCAATGACAATGCCTACAAGCTTGACCTGCCAGGTGAGTATAATGTTAGTGCTTCTTTCAATGTTACTGATTTGAGTCCGTTTGATGTAGGTGAAGATTTGAGGACAAATCCTTTTCAAGAGGAGGGGAATGATGTGAGCACACCTACGAACACACCTACATTCAAGCCACAAGACTCACGGCAAGTGCACGTACCAATTGGACCGGTGACACGAGCAAGAGCCAAAAAGTTTCAGGCCGAATTTAATGGATTAATGCAAGAAGTCTGGGCTCAAGATGGTGCGTACAAGTACAAGGACGTGCATGAGGCCCATGCAAAGCCCATGCACGTGATAGAGGCTATTTTGGAAGCTTGACATGCACGTAAGCTTCTAGATGCATGCGCACATGGAGAATCAAGAAGAATCAGCCTATTTAGTCCGTGCATCTACTTGTTTTGGACGTGCACCTATTAGTTATTCTATTAGATATTATTTGCTTATATTATTCCTTATTTAGTTGAATAAATTCTGCCAGAATCTCCTTGGAATCGCAAAGACTTTGGCAATGCTACAAGATCACTTCTATTGGCCGCACATGAAGCGTGACGTTGAAAGAGTTTGTGGACGTTGCATCACATGCAAGCAAGCCAAGTCGAAGGTAAAACCCCACGGTTTGTATACCCCACTACCTATACCTAGTGAGCCTTGGATTGATATCTCTATGGATTTTGTGTTAGGACTGCCTAGGACTAAACGTGGAAGGGATTCAATCTTTGTGGTAGTGGATAGGTTTTCTAAGATGGCACATTTTACCTCGGCAGGAGATTCACAACGGACCGTGCTACTTTGGATGGAATAGACCGCAACCCACGAACTCGAGCCTTGCAAGAACCTTGGTTTGGAAGAACCGCAACCCGAGCAATGGAATTTTGTGAACCTTTGGTCCAAGTCGAATCACGCCACAAACGATGATGGAGGAATCGTTTGATAAGTAAAAGATTCGCTCAAGCTAAGCAATCCAGCAATTAGCAAGAACACGCAAGGAGTTTCTAACTCACAAAATTATCAATCTCAAAAGTTGTGTACGTTTTATTGCTAGGAGACCTCCTTATACAGGCTCCAAAGTACCAAGGTATTCCTAAACAAGCTAACTTTTTAAAAGGAGCTCAAAGGCTGGCCAAAACTCTCTTTCCTAATCTAAGGGTATTCTGGCCGAATTATTCAACTAAAATAGGAAATAATCTAAGCAAATAATATCTAATAGAATAACTAATAGTTGCACGTCCTAACAAGTAGATGCACGGCCTAAATAGGTTGATTATTTCTGATTCTCTATGTGCGCATGCATCCAGAAGTTTGCGTGCATATCAAGCTTCCAAAATAGCCTCTATCATGTGCATGGGCTTAGCGTGGGCCTCATGCATGTCCTTGCACTTGTACGCACCATCTTGAGCCCAGACTTCTTGCATTAATCCATTAAATTCTGCCTGAAACTTTTTGGCTCTTGCTCGTATCACCGGTCCAATTGGTACGTGCACTTGCCGTGAGTCTTGTGGCTTGAATGTAGGTGTGTTCGTAGGTGTGCTCACATCAAAAAGGCAAGAAAAGCCTTAAAAAGGTATGACAAGGCAAGAAATGGCATGAAAAGGTATGAAAATGCAAGAAAAGGCATGAAAAGGCATGAAAAAGCAAGAAATGGCAAGGAAAGGCAAGGAAAGGCAAGAAAAGGCATGAAAAGGCAAGAAAAGGCAAAATGCATGAAAAGGCAAGAAAAGTCATGAAAAGGCATGAAAAGGCAAGAAAAGAAAAGAAAAGGTATGAAAAGGCAAGAAAATGCATGAAAAGGCATGAAAAGGTATGAAAAGGCAAAAAAAGCCATGAAAAAGGCAAGAAAAGGCAAGAAAAGTCATGAAAAGGCAAGAAAAGTCAAGAAAAGGCATGAAAAGGCGTGAAAAGGCAAGAAAAGGAAAAAAAGGCATGAAAAGGCAAGAAAAGGCATGAAAAGGCAAGAAAAGGCACGAAAATGTAAGAAAAGGCAACAAAAGGCAAGAAAAGGCAAGAAAAGGCATGAAAAGGCAAGAAAAGGAAAGAAAAGGCATGAAAAGGCAAGAAAAGTCATGAAAAGGCATGAAAAGGCAAGAAAAGGCAAGAAAAGACACGAAAAGGCAAGAAAAGGCATGAAAAGGCAAGAAAAGGCTTGAAAAGGCAAGAAAAGGCTTGAAAAGGCATGAAAATGTAAGAAAAGGCAAGAAAAGACATGAAAAGGCAAGAAATGGCAAGGAAAGGCAAGAAAAGGCTAGAAAAGGCATGAAAAGGTAAGAAAAGGCAAGAAAAGGAAAGAAAAGGTGTGAAAAGGCATGAAAAGGCATGAAAGGGCAAGAAAAGTCATGAAAAGGCATGAAAAGGCATGAAAAGGCATGAAAAGGCAAGAAAAGGCATGAAATGGCAAGAAAAGTCATGAAAAGGCATGAAAAGGCAAGAAAAGGGAAGAAAAGGCATGAAAATAGAAGAAAAGGCAAGAAAAGGCATGAAAAGACAGGAAAAGGAAAGAAAAGGCATGAAAAGGCATGAAAAGGTATGAAAAGGCAAGAAAAGGCATGAAAAGGCAAGAAAAGTCATGAAAAGGCATGAAAAGTCATGAAAAGTCATGAAAAGGCAAACAAAGGAAAGAAAAGGCATGAAAAGGCAAGAAAATGCATGAAAAGTTAAGAAAATACAAGAAAAGACATGAGAAGGCAAGAAAAGGCATGAAAAGGCAAGAAAAGTCATGAAAAAGCATGAAAAGGCAAGAAAAGTCATGAAAATGCATGAAAAGGCATGAAAAGGCAAGAAAAGGCAAGAAAAGGCATGGAAATGCAAGAAAGGCATGAAAAGGCATGAAAAGGCAAGAAAAGGCAAGAAAAGGAAACAAAAGGCATGAAAAGGCAAGAAAAGGCATGAAAAGGCAAGAAAAGGCATGAAAAGGCATGAAAAAGCAAGAAAAGTCATGAAAAGGAATCAAAAGGCAAGAAAATTCATGAAACGGCAAGAAAAGGCATGAAAAGGTATGAAAAGGCAAGAAAAGGCTTGAAAAGGCATGAAAAGGCCAGAAATGGAAAGAAAAGGCATGAAAAGGCAAGAAAAGCCTTGAAAAGGTAAGAAAAGGCAAGAAAAGCCTTGAAAAGGTAAGGAAAGGCAAGAAAAGGCAAGAAATGGCATGAAAAGGCATGAAAAGGCAAGAAAAGTCATGAAAAGGCAAGAAAAATCATGAAAAGGCATGAAAAGGCGTGAAAAGGCAAGAAAAGGCATGAAAAGGCAAGAAAAGGCAAGAAAAAGCCTGAAAAGGCATGAAAAGGCATGAAAATGCAAGAAAAGGCAAGATAAGGCATGAAAAGGCAAGAAAAGGAAAGAAAAGGCATAAAAAGGCAAGACAAGGAAAAAAAGGCATGAAAAGGCAAGAAAAGTCATGAAAAGGAATGAAAAGGCATGAAAAGGCAAGAAAAGGCAAGAAAAGGCATGAAAAGGCAAGAAAAGTCATGAAAAGGCAAGAAAAGCCAAGAAAAGGCATGAAAAGGCGTGAAAAGGCAAGAAAAGGAAAAAAAAGGCATGAAAATCCAAGAAAAGGCATAAAAATGCATGAAAAGGCAAGAAAAGGCACGAAAATGTAAGAAAAGGCAAGAAAATGCATGAAAAGGCAAGAAAAGGCATGAAAAGGCAAGAAAAGGAAAGAAAAGGCAGGAAAAGGCAAGAAAAGTCATAAAAAGGCATGAAAAGGCAAGAAAAGGCAAGAAAAGACACGAAAAGGCATGAAAAGGCATGAAAAGGCAAGAAAAGGCTTGAAAAGGCATGAAAATGTATGAAAAGGTAAGAAAAGGCAAGAAAAGACATGAAAAGACAAGAAATGGCAAGGAAAGGCAAGAAAAGGCATGAAAAGGCTAGAAAAGGCATGAAAAGGTAAGAAAAGGCATGAAAAGGCAAGAAAAGGAAAGAAAAGGTGTGAAAAGGCAAGAAAAGGCATGAAAAGGCATGAAAGGGCAAGAAAAGTTATGAAAAGGCATGAAAAGTCATGAAAAGCCATGAAAAGGCATGAAATGGCAAAAAAAGTCATGAAAAGGCAAGAAAAGGGAAGAAAAGGCTTGAAAACACAAGAAAAGGCATGAAAACACATGAAAAGGAAATAAAAGGCAAGAAAAGGCATGAAAAGGCATGAAAAGTCATGAAAAGGCAAGAAAAGGAAAGAAAAGGCATGAAAAGGCAAGAAAAGGCATGAAAAGGTAAGAAAATACAAGAAAAGACATGAAAAGGCAAGAAAAGCATGAAAAGGCAAGAAAAATCATGAAAAGTCAAGAAAAGTCATGAAAAGGCATGAAAAGGCAAGAAAAGTCAAGAAAAGTCATGAAAAGGCATGAAAAGGCAAGAAAAGGCAAGAAAAGGCATGAATGAAAAGGCAAGAAAAGGCATGAAAAGGCAAGAAAAGGCATGGAAATGCAAGAAAGGCATGAAAAGGCAAGAAAAGGCAAGAAAAGGAAACAAAAGGCATGAAAAGGCATGAAAAGGCAAGAAAAGGCAAGAAAAGGCATGAAAAGGCATGAAAAGGCAAAAAAGGCCATGAAAAGGAAAGAAAAGTCATGAAAAGGCAAGAAAAGTCATGAAAAGGCATGAAAAGGCAAGAAAAGGCAAGAAAAGGAAAAAAAAGCCTGAAAAGGCATGAACAGGCAAGAAAAGGCATGAAAATGCAAGAAAAGGCATGATAAGGCATGAAAAGGCAAGAAAAGGCATAAAAAGGAAAGAAAAGGAAAAAAAGGCATGAAAAATCAAGAAAAGTCATGAAAAGGCATGAAAAGGCAACAAAAGGCAACAAAAGGCATGAAACGGCAAGAAAATACATGAAAAGGCAAGAAAAGGCATGAAATCGCAAGAAAAGTCATGAAAAGGCATGAAAAGGCATGAAAAGGCATGAAATGGCATGAAATGGCAGGAAAAGGCATGAAAAGGCAAAAAAATGCATGAAAAGGTATGAAAAGGCAAGAAAAGGAATGAAAAGGCATCAAAATGCATGAAAAGGCCAGAAATGGCAAAGAAAGTCAAGAAAAGGCATATAAAGTCAAGAAAAGGCATGAAAAGGCAAGAAAATGCATAAAAATGCATGTAAAGGCAAGAAAAGTCATGAAAAGGCATGAAAAGGCAAGAATAGGAAAGAAAAGGCATGAAAAGGCAAGAAAAGGCATCAAAAGGCAAGAAAAGGAAAGAAAAGGCATGAAAAGGCAAGAAAAGGCATGAAAATGCAAGAAAAGTCATGAAAAGGCATGAAACGGCAAGAAAAGTCATGAAAAGGCATGAAAAGGCGAGAAAAGTCATGAAAAGGCGAGAAACGTCATGAAAAGGCATGAAAAGGCAAGAAAAGGCATGAAAAGGTATGAAAAGGCAAGAAAATGCATGAAATGGCAAGAAAAGGCATGAAAAGGCAAAAAAATGCAAGAAAAGGAATGAAAAGGCAAGAAATGGCAAGAAAAGGCAAGAAAAGGCATGAAAAGTCATGAAAAGGCATGAAAAGGCATGAAAATGCATGAAAAGGCAAGAAAAGTCATGAAAAGGCATGAAAAGTCATGAAAAGGCATGAAAAGGCAAGAAAAGGAAAGAAAAGGCATGAAAAGGTAACAAAAGGCACGAAAAGGCAAGAAGAGGCATGAAAATGCAAGAAAATGCATGAAAAGGCAAGAAAAGGCATGAAAATGCAAGAAAAAAAAAGAAAAGGCATGAAAAAGCAAGAAACGGCATGACAAGGCAAGAAAAGGCATGAAAAGGCAAGAAAAGGCATGAAAAGGCATGAAAAGTCATGAAAAGGTAAGAAAAGGTAAGAAAAGGCATGAAAAGGCAAGAAAAGGCATGAAAATTCATGAAAAGGCGTGAAAAGGCAAGAAAAGTCATGAAAAGGCATGAAAAGGCAAGAAAAGTCATGAAAAGGCATGAAAAGGCATGAAATGGCATGAAAAGGCAAGAAAAGGCATGAAAGAAAAGGCAAGAAAAGGCAAGAAAAGGCATGAAAATGCAAGAAAGGGCAAGAAAAGGCATGAAAAGGAAGAAAAGGCAAGAAAAGGAAAGAAAAGGCATGAAAAGGCATAAAAAGGCAAGAAAAGGCATGAAAAGGCCAGAAAAGTCATGAAAAAGCATGAAAAGGCAAGAAAAGGATAGAAAGGCATGAAAAGACAAGAAAAGGCATGAAAATGTAGGAAAAGGCAAGAAAAGGCATGAAAAGGCATGATAAGGAAAGAAATGGCAAGGAAAGGCAAGAAAAGGCATGAAATTATAAGAAAAGGCAAGAAAATGCATGAAATGGCAAGAAAAGACATGAAAAGGCAAGAAAAGGCATGAAAAGGCATGAAAAGGCAAGAAATGGCAAGGAAAAGCAAGAAAAGACAAAAAAAGTCATGAAAAGGCAAGAAAAGGCATGAAAATGAAAGAAAAGGCATGAAAAGGCATGAAAATGCATGAAAAGGCGAGAAAAGTCATGAAAAAGCATGAAAAGGCATGAAAAGGCATGAAAAGATAAGAAAAGGAAAGAAAAGGCATGAAAAGGAAAGAAATGGCAAGGAAAGGCAAGAAAAGGCAAGAAAAAGCAAGAAAAGGCATGAAAAGATAACAAAAGGAAAGAAAAGGCATGAAAAGATAACAAAAGGAAAGAAAAGGCATGAAAAGGCATGAAAAGGCAAGAAATGGCAAGGAAAGGCAAGAAAAGGCATGAAAAGGCATGAAAAGGCATGAAAAGGCATGAAAAGGCATGAAAAGGCAAGAAAAGGCAAGAAAAGTCATAAAAAGGCAAGAAAAATCATGAAAAGGCATGAAAAGGTGTGAAAAGGCAAGAAAAGGCATAAAAATGCAAGAAAAGGCAAGATAAGGCATGAAAAGGAAAGAAAAGGCTAGAAAAGGCGTGAAAAGGCAAGAAAAGGAAAGAAAAGTCATGAAAAGGCATGAAAAGGCAAGAAAATGCATGAAAAGGCAAGAAGAGGCATGAAAAGGCAAGAAAAGGCACGAAACTGCAAGAAATGGCAAGGAAAGGCATGAAAAGGCAAGAAAAGGCATGAAAAGGTAAGAAAAGGCAAGAAAAGGCATGAAATGGCAAGAAAAGTCATGAAAAGGCATGAAAAGGGAAGAAAAGGAATGAAAAGGCATGAAAAGGGAAGAAAAGGGAAGAAAAGGCATGAAAAGGCAAGAAAAGGCATGAAAAGGGAAGAAAAGGCATGAAAAGGGAAGAAAAGGCATGAAAAGGCATGAAATGGCAAGAAAAGGCATGAAAAGGCAAAAAAATGCATGAAAAGGTATGAAAAGGCAAGAAAAGGAATGAAAAGGCATGAAAATGCATGAAAAGGTATGAAAAGGCAAGAAAAGTCAAGAAAAGGCATGAAAAGGCATGAAAAGTCAAGAAAAGGCAAGAAAAGGCAAGAAAAGGCATGAAAAGTCAAGAAAAGGCATGAAAAGTCAAGAAAAGGCATGAAAAGTCAAAGAAAGGCAAGAAAAGGCAAGAAAAGGAATGAAAAGTCAAGAAAAGGCATGAAAAGGCAAGAAAAGGCATAAAAATGCATGAAAAGGCATGAAAAGGCAAGAAAAGACATAAAAAGGCATGAAAAGGCAAGATTAGGAAAGAAAAGGCATTAAAGGGCAAGAAATGGCATCAAAAGGCAAGAAAAGAAAAGAAAATGCATAAAGAGGCAAGAAAAGGCACGAAAATTCAAGAAAAGTTATGAAAAGGCATGAAAAGGCAAGAAAAGTCATGAAATGGCATGAAAAGACAAGAAAAGTCATGAAAAGGCTAGAAAAGGCATGAAAAGGAAAGAAAAGGCATGAAAATGCAAGAAAATGCATGAAAAGGCAAGAAAAGGCATGAAAAGGCAAGAAAAAGCATGACAAGGCAAGAAAAGGAAAGAAAAGGCATGAAAAGGCATGAAAAGGCATGAAAAGTCATGAAAAGGCATGAAAAGGCATGAAAAGTCATGAAAAGGCATGAAAAGGCAAGAAAAGTCATGAAAAGGCATGAAAAGACAAGAAAAGGCAAGAAAAGGCATGAAAAGTCAAGAAAAGGCATGAAAAGTCAAAAAAAGGCATGAAAAGTCAAGAAAAGGCATGAAAAGGCAAAGAAAGGCAAGAAAAGTCATGAAAAGGCAAGAAAAGTCATAAAAAGGCATGAAAAGGCAAGAATAGGAAAGAAAAGGCATGAAAGGGCAAGAAATGGCATCAAAAGGCAAGGAAAGGAAAGAAAATGCATAAAGAGGCAAGAAAAGGCATGAAAATGCAAGAAAAGTTATGAAAAGGCATGAAAAGGCAAGAAAAGTCATGAAAAGGCAAGAAAAGTCATGAAAAGGCAAGAAAAGGCATGAAAAGGCAAGAAAAGGCAAGAAAAGGCAAGAAAAGGCATGAAAAGGCATGAAAAGGCATGAAATGGCAAGAAAAGGCATGAAAAGGCAAGAAAAGGATTGAAAAGGCAAGAAAAGGAATGAAAAGGCAAGAAAAGGAATGAAAAGGCAAGAAATGGCAAGAAAAGGCATGAAAAGTTAAGAAAAGTCATGAAAAGGCATGAAAATGTATGGAAAGGCAAGAAAAGTCATGAAAAGGCATGAAAAGTCATGAAAAGGCATGAAAAGGCATGAAAAGGCAAGAAAAGGAAAGAAAAGGCAAGAAAAGGCAAGAAAAGGCATGAAAAGGCAAGAAAAGGCATGAAAATGCAAGAAAATGCATGAAAAGGCAAGAAAAGGCATGAAAAGGCAAGAAAAAAAAGAAAAGGCATGAAAAGGCAAGAAAAGGCATGACAAGGCAACAAAAGGCTAGAAAAGGCATGAAAAGGCATGAAAAGTCATGAAAAGGCATGAAAAGGCATGTAAAGGCAAGAAAAGGCAAGAAAAGGTATGAAAAGGCAAGAAAAGGCAAGAAAAGGTAAGAAATGGCAAGGAAAGGCAAGAAAAGGCAAGACAAGGCATGAAAAGGCAAGAAAAGACATGAAAAGGCAAGAAAAGGCATGAAAAGGCAAGAAATAGCAAGGAAAGGCAAGAAAAGGCAAGAAAAGTCATAAAAAGGCAAGAAAAGGAAAGAAAAGGCATGAAAATGAAAGAAAAGGCATGAAAAGGCAAGAAAAGGCAAGAAAAGACATGAAAAAGCGAGAAAAGTCATGAAAAGGCATGAAAAGGCATGAAAAGGCATGAAAAGATAAGAAAAGGAAAGAAAAGGCATAAAAAGGCAAGAAATGGCAAGAAAAGGCATGAAAAGGCAAGAAAAGGCATGAAAAGATAAGAAAAGGAAAGAAAAGGCATGAAAAGGCATGAAAAGGCAAGAAATGGCTAGGAAAGGCAAGAAAAGGCATGAAAAGGTAAGAAAAGGCAAGAAAAGGCAAGAAAAGGCATGAAATGGCAAGAAATGGCAAGGAAAGGCAAGAAAAGGCATGAAAAACCAAGAAAAGGCAAGAAATTGTAAGAAAAGGCATGAAAAGGCAAGAAACGGAAAGAAAAGGCATGAAAAGGCAAGAAAAGGAAAGAAAAGGAAAGAAAAGGCTTGAAAAGGCAAGAAAAGGCATGAAAAGGCAAAAAAATGCATGAAAAGGTATGAAAAGGAAAGAAAAGGAAAGAAAGGGCATGAAAGGGCAAGAAAAGGCATGAAAAGGCAAGAAAAGGAAAGAAAAAGCATGAAAAGGTAAGAAAAGGAAAGAAAAGGCATGAAAAGGCAAGAAAAGGCCTAAAAAGGCAAGAAAAGTCATGAAAAGGCATGAAAAGGTAAGAAAAAGCATGAAAAGGCATGAAATGGAAAGAAAAGGCAAGAAAAGGCATGAAAAGGCATGAAAAGGCAAGAAAAGTCATAAAAAGGCAAGAAAAGGCATGAAAAGGCAAAAAAAGACAAGAAAAGGCATAAAAAGGAAAGAAAAGGAAAGACAAGGCATAAAAAGGAATGAAAAGGCGAGAAAAGGCATGAAAAGGTAAGAAAAGGCATGAAAAGGCAAAAAAATGCATGAAATGGAAAGAAAAGGCAAGAAAAGGCATGAAAAGGCATGAAAAGGCAAGAAAAGTCATAAAAAGGCAAGAAAAGGTAAGAAAAAGCATGAAAAGGCATGAAATGGAAAGAAAAGGCAAGAAAAGGCATGAAAAGGTAAGAAAAAGCATGAAAAGGCATGAAATGGAAAGAAAAGGCAAGAAAAGGCATGAAAAGGCATGAAAAGGCAAGAAAAGTCATAAAAAGGCAAGAAAAGGCATGAAAAGGCAAAAAAAGATAAGAAAAGGCATAAAAAGGAAAGAAAAGGAAAGACAAGGCATGAAAAGGAATGAAAAGGCGAGAAAAGGCATGAAAAGGTAAGAAAAGGCATGAAAAGGTATGAAAAGGAAGCAAAAGGCATGAAAAGGCAAGAAAAGGCATGAAAAGGCAAGAAATTGCAAGGAAAGGCAAGAAAAGGCATGAAAAGGCATGAAAAGGCAAAAAAAGAAATGAAAAGGCATGAAAAGGAATGAAAAGGCAAGAAAAGGGATGAAAGGGTATGAAAAGGCAAGAAAAGGCATGAAAAGGCAAGAAAAGGCATGAAAAGGCAAGAAATGGCAAGAAAAGGTAAGAAAAGGCATGAAAAGGCAAGAAAAGGAATGAAAAATCAAGAAAAGGCATGAAAAGGCAAGAAAAGTCATGAAAAGGCATGCAAAGGCATGAAAAGGCAAGAAGAGTCAAGAAGAGGCATGAAAAGGCAAGAAAAGTCATGAAAAGGTAAGAAAATGTAAGAAAAGGCATGAAAATGTAAGAAAAGGCATGAAAATGTAAGAAAAGGCATGAAAAGGCAAGAAAAGGTAAGAAAATACAAGAAAAAGTATGAAATGGCAAGAAAAGGAAAGAAAATGCAAAAAAAGGCAAGAAAAGGCATGAAAATGCAAGAAAAGGCATGAAAAGGCAAGAAAAGGCATGAAAAGCCAAGAAAAGGCATGAAAAGAAATGAAAAGGCAAGAAAAGGCAAGAAAAGGCATGAAAAGGCAAGAAAAGGCACGAATATCCAAGAAAAGGCAAGAAAAGCCATGAAAAGGCATGAAAAGGCAAGAAAAGGCAAGGAAAGGCAAGAAAAGGCAAGCAAAGGCATGAAAAGGCAAGAAAAGGCATGAAAAGGCAAGATATGGCAAGGAAAGGCAAGAAAAGGCATGAAAAGGCATGAAAAGGCAAGCAAATGCAAGAAAACGCATGAAAAGGCAAGAAAAGACATGAAAAGGCAAGAAAAGGCAAGAAAAGGCATGAAAAGGGAAGAAAAGGCATGAAAAGGCAAGAAAAGGCAAGAAAAGGCAAGAAAAGGCATGAAAAGGCAAAAAAAAGCAAGAAAAGGCATGAAAATGAAAGAAAAGGCATGAAAAGGCATGAAAAGTCATGAAAAGGAAAGAAAAGGCATGAAAAGGCAAGAAAAGGCATGAAAAGGCAAGAAAAGGCATGACAAGGCATGAAAAGGAAAAAAAATGCATGAAAAGGCAAGAAAAGGAAAGAAAAGGCATGAAAAGGAAAGAAAAGGAAAGTAAAGGCATGAAAAAGCAAAAAAATGCATGAAAAGGTATGAAAAGGCAAGAAAAGGCATGAAAAGGCATGAAAGGGCATGAAAGGGCATGAAAAGGCATGAAAAGGCATGAAAAGGCATGAAAGGGCAAGAAAAGGCATGAAAAGGCAAGAAAAGGCATGAAAAGGCATGAAAAGGAAAGAAAAGCCATGAAAAGGCAAAACAAGACAAGAAAAGGCATAAAATGGCAAGAAAAGGAAAGACAAGGCATGAAAAGGAATGAAAAGGCAAGAAAAGGCATGAAAAGGTAAGAAAAGGCATGAAAAGGTATGAAAAGGAAGGAAAAGGCATGAAAAGGCAAGAAAAGGCATGAAAAGGCAAGAAATGGCAAGGAAAGGCAAGGAAAGGCATGAAAAGGCAAAAAAAGAAATGAAAAGGAAAGAAAAGGAAAGAAAAGGCAAGAAAAGGCACGAAAGGGTATGAAAAGGCAAGAAAAGGAATGAAAAGGAAAGAAAAGGCATGAAAAGGCAAGAAATGGCAAGAAAAGGTAAGAAAAGGCATGAAAAGGAAAGAAAAGGCATGAAAAGGCAAGAAAAGGCATGAAAAGGGAAGAAAAGGCATGAAAAGACAAGAAAAAGAAAGAAAAGGCATGAAAAATCAAGAAAAGGCATGAAAAGGCAAGAAAAGTCATGAAAAGGCATGCAAAGGCAAGAAAATGCAAGAAAAGGCAAGAAAAGGAATGAAAAGGCAAGAAGAGTCAAGAAAAGGCATGAAAAGGCAAGAAAAGTCATGAAAAGGCAAGAAAATGTAAGAAAAGGCATGAAAATGTAAGAAAAGGCATGAAAAGGTATGAAAATACAAGAAAAAGTATGAAATGGCAAGAAAAGGAAAGAAAATGCATAAAAAGGCAAGAAAAGGCATGAAAAGTCATGAAAAGTCAAGAAAAGTTATGAAAAGGCAAGAAAAGGCATGAAATGGCAAGAAAAGGCATGAAAAGGCAAGAAAAGGCAAGAAAAGGCATGAAAAGGCAAGAAAAGGCATCAAAAGGCAAGAAAAGGCATCAAAAGGCATGAAAAGGCAAGAACAGGCATGAAAAGGCAAGAAAAGGAAAGAAAAGGCATGAAAAGGCAAGAAAAGGCATGAAAAGCCAAGAAAAGGCATGAAAAGAAATGAAAAGGCAAGAAAAGCCAAGAAAAGGCATGAAAAGGCAAGAAAAGCCAAGAAAAGGCATGAAAAGCCAAGAAAAGGTAAGAAAAGCCATGAAAAGGCAAGAAAAGGCAAGAAATGGCAAGGAAAGGCAAGAAAAGGCAAGAAATGGCAAGAAAAGGCAAGAAAAGGTAAGAAAAGGCATGTAAAGATAAGAAAAGGCATGAAAAGGCGAGAAAAGTCATGAAAAGGCATGGAAAAGGCATGAAAAGGCAAGAAATGGCAAGGAAAGGCAAGAAAAGGCAAGAAAAGGTAAGAAAAGGCATGTAAAGATAAGAAAAGGAAAGAAAAGGCATGAAAAGGAAAGATATGGCAAGGAAAGGCAAGAAAAGGCAAGAAAAGGCATGAAAAGGCATGAAAAGGCAAGAAAAGAAATGAAAAGGCAAGAAAAGGCATGAAAAGGCAAGAAAAGGCATGAAAAGGCAAGAAATGGCAAGGAAAGGCAAGAAAAGGCATAAAACGGCAAGAAAAGGCAAAAAAAGAGGCAAGAAAAGGCATGAAAATGAAAGAAAAGGCACGAAAAGGCAAGAAAAAGGCATGAAAAGGCATGAAAAGTCATGAAAAGGCAAGAAAAGGAAAGAAAAGGCATGAAAAGGCAATAAAAGGCATAAAAAGGCAAGAAAAGGCATGACAGGGCATGAAAAGGAAAAAAAATGCATGAAAATGCAAGAAAAGGAAAGAAAAGGCATGAAAAGGAAAGAAAAGGAAAGAAAAGGCATGAAAAAGCAAAAAAATGCATGAAAAGGCAAGAAAAGGAAAGAAAAGGCATGAAAAGGCATGCAAAGGCATGAAAGGGCAAGAAAAGGCATGAAAAGGCATGAAAAGGCAAGAAAAGTCATGAAAAGGCATGAAAAGGCATGAAAAGGTAAGAAAAAGCATGAAAAGGCAAGAAAAGGCATGAAAAGGCAAGAAAAGGCATGAAAAGGCATGAAAAGGTAAGAAAAAGCATGAAAAGGCAAGAAAAGGCATGAAAAGGCAAGAAAAGGCATGAAAAGGCAAGAAATGGCAAGGAAAGGCAAGAAAAGGCATGAAAAGGCATGAAAAGGCAAAAAAAAAATGAAAAGGCAAGAAAAGGCATTAAAAGGCATGAAAAGGCAAGAAAAGGCATGAAAGGGTATGAAAAGGCAAGAAAAGGCATGAAAAGGCAAGAAAAGGCATGAAAAGGTAAGAAAATGCATGAAAAGGCAAGAAAAGGCATGAAAAGGCAAGAAAAGGCAAGAAAAGGCATAAAAAGGGAAGAAAAGGCAAGTAAAGGCATGAAAAGACAAGAAAAGGAAAGAAAAGGCATGAAAAATCAAGAAAAGGCAAGAAAAGGCATGAAAAGGCATGAAAAGGCAAGAAAAGTCATGAAAAGGCATGAAAAGGCAAGAAAAGGTATGAAAAGGCAAGAAGAGTCAAGAAAAGTCATGAAAAGGCAAGAAAAGTCATGAAAAGGCAAGAAAAAGCAAGAAAAGTCATGAAAATGCAAGAAAAGTTAAGAAAAGGCATGAAAAGGCAAGAAAAGGTATGAAAATACAAGAAAAAGCATGAAATGGCAAGAAAAGGAAAGAAAATGCATAAAAAGGCAAGAAAAGGTATGAAAATGCAAGAAAAGGCATGAAAAGTCATGAAAAGGCAAGAAAAGTCATGAAAATGCAAGAAAAGTCATGAAAAGGCATGAAAAAGCAAGAAAAGGCATGAAAAGGCAAGAAAATGCATGAAATGGCAAGAAAAGGCATGAAAAGGCAAGAAGAGACATGAAAAGGCATGAAAAGGCAAGAAAAGTCAAGAAAAGGCAAGAAAAAGCATGAAAAGACAAGAAAAGGCAAGAAAAGGGAAGAAAAGGCATTAAAGGGCATGAAAAGGCAAGAAAAGGCATGAAAAGGGAAGAAAAGGCAAGAAAAGACAAGAAAAGGAAAGAAAAGGCATGAAAAATCATGAAAAGGCATGAAAAGGCAAGAAAAGTCATGAAAAGGCATGAAAAGGCAAGAAAAGGCAAAAAAAGGGATGAAAAGGCATGAAAAGGCAAGAAGAGTTAAGAAAAGGCATGAAAAGGCCAGAAAAGGTAAGAAAAGGCATGAAAATGCAAGAAAAGTTAAGAAAAGGCATGAAAAGGTATGAAAATGTAAGAAAAAGCATGAAATGGCAAGAAAAGGCATAAAAAGGCAAGAAAAGGCATGAAAAGGCATGAAAATATAAGAAAAGGCATGAAAATGCATGAAAAGGCAAGAAACAGAAAGAAAATGCATGAAAAGGGAAGAAAAGGCATGAAAAGGCAAAACAAATGCATGAAAAGGTATGAAAAGGCAAGAAAAGGCATGAAAAGGCAAGAAAAGGAATGAAAAGGAAAGAAAAGGCATGAAAAGGTATGAAACGGAATGAAAAGGCATGAAAAGGCAAGAAAAGGCATGAAAAGGCAAAACAAATGCATGAAAAGGTATAAAAATGCAAGAAAAGGCATGAAAAGGCAAGAAAAGGCATGAAAAGGCAAGAAAAGACATGAAAAGGCATGAAAAGGCAAGAAAGGTTATGAAAAGGCAAGAAAAGGCATGAAAAGACAAGAAAAGGCAAGAAAAGGCAAGAAAAGGCACGAAAAGGCATGAAAAGGCATGAAAGGAAAGAAAAGGCATGAAAAGACAAGAAAAGGAAAGAAAAGGCATGAAAAATCATGAAAAGGCATGAAAAGGCATGAAATGGCAAGAAAAGTCAAGAAAAGGCATGAAAAGGCAGGAAAAGGCAAAAAAGGAATGAAAAGGCAAGAAAAGGAAAGAAGAGTCAAGAAAAGGCATGAAAATGCAAGAAAAGTCATGAAAAGGCCAGAAAAGGTATGAAAAGGCATGAAAATGCAAGAAAAGGCATGAAAAGGCAAGAAAAGGCATAAAAAGGGAAGAAAAGGCAAGTAAAGGCATGAAAAGACAAGAAAAGGAAAGAAAAAGCATGAAAAATCAAGAAAAGGCAAGAAAAGGCATGAAAAGACATGAAAAGGCTAGAAAAGTAGTGAAAAGGCATGAAAAGGCATGAAAAGGCATGAAAAGGCATGAAAAGGCATGAAAAGGCAAGAAAAGGCATGACAAGGCATGAAAAGGAAAAAAAAGGAAAGAAAAGGCAAGTAAAGGCATGAAAAGACAAGAAAAGGAAAGAAAAAGCATGAAAAATCAAGAAAAGGCAAGAAAAGGCATGAAAAGACATGAAAAGGCTAGAAAAGTAGTGAAAAGGCATGAAAAGGCATGAAAAGGCATGAAAAGGCATGAAAAGGCATGAAAAGGCATGAAAAGGCATGAAAAGGCTAGAAAAGTAGTGAAAAGGCATGAAAAGGCATGAAAAGGCATGAAAAGGTATGAAAAGGCAAGAAGAGTCAAGAAAAGGCATGAAAAGGCAAGAAAAGTCATGAAAAGGCCAGAAAAGGTAAGAAAAGGCATGAAAATGCAAGAAAAGTTAAGAAAAGGCATGAAAAGGCAAGAAAAGGTATGAAAATGCAAGAAAAAGCATGAAATGGCAAGAAAAGGAAAGAAAATGCAAGAAAAGGCAAGAAAAGGCATGAAAAGGCAAGAAAAGGCAAGAAAATGGAAGAATAGGCATGAAAAGGCAAGAAAAGGCATGCAAAGTCATGAAAAGGCAAGAAAAGGAAAGAAAAGGCATGAAAAGGCAAGAAAAGGCATGAAAAGGCAAGAAACGGAAAGAAAAGGCATGAAAAGGCAAGAAAAGGCATGAAAAGGCAAGAAAATGCATGAAAAGGCATGAAAAGGCAAAAAAAATGCATGAAAAGGTATGAAAAGGAAAGAAAAGGCATGAAAAGCCATGAAAGGGCAAGAAAAGGCATGAAAAGGCAAGAAAAGGAAAGAAAAGGCAAGAAAAGGAAAGAAAAGGCAAGAAAAGGCATGAAAAGGCATGAAAAGTCATGAAAAGGCATGAAAAGGCATGAAATGGCAAGAAAAGTCATGAAAAGGCAAGAAAAGGCATGAAAAGGCAAAAAAAAGACAAGAAACGGCATAAAAAGGTAAGAAAAGGGATGAAAAGGCTAGAAAAGGCATGAAAAGGTAAGAAAAGGCATGAAAGGGTATGAAAAGGCAAGAAAAGGCATAAAAAGGTAAGAAATGGCAAGGAAAGGCAAGAAAAGGCCAGAAAAGGCATGAAAAGGCAAGAAAAGCCAAAAAAAAGAAATGGAAAAGCAAGAAAAGAAATGGAAAGGCAAGAAAAGGCATGAAAGGGTGTGAAAAGGCAAGAAAAGAAATGGAAAGGCAAGAAAAGGCATGAAAAGGCAAGAAATGGCAAGAAAAGGTAAGAAAAGGCATGAAAAGGCATGAAAAGGCATGAAAAGGCATGAAAAGGCAAGAAAACGCATGAAAAGGCCAGAAAAGGCATTAAAAGGGAGGAAAAGGCAAGAAAAGGCATGAAAAGACAAGAAAAGGAAAGAAAAGGCATGAAAAATCAAGAAAAGGCATGAAAAGGCATGAAAAGGCAAGAAAAGGCATGAAGAGTCAAGAAAAGGTATGAAAAGGCATGAAAAATCATGAAAAGTCATGAAAAGGCATGAAAAGGCATGAAAAGGGAAGAAAAGTCATGAAAAGGCAAGAAAAGGCAAGAAAAGGCAAGAAAAGGCAAGAAAAAGAATGAAAAGGCAAGAAGAGTCAAGAAAAGGCATGAAAAAGCAAGAAAAGTCATGAAAAGGCAAGCAAAGGTAAGAAAAGGCATGAAAATGCAAGAAAAGTTAAGAAAAGGCATGAAAAGGCAAGAAAAGGTATGAAAATACAAGAAAAAGCATGAAATGGCAGGAAAAGGTATGAAAATACAAGAAAAAGCATGAAATGGCAAGAAAAGGAAAGAAAATGCATAAAAAGGCAAGAAAAGGCATGAAAATGCAAGAAAAGGCATGAAAAGTCATGAAAAGGCAAGAAAAGTCATGAAAACAAAAGAAAAGGCATGAAATGGCAAGAAAAGGCATGAAAAGGCAAAACAAATGCATGAAAAGGTATGAAAAGGTAAGAAAAGGCATGGAAAGGCAAGTAAAGGCATGAAAGGGCATGAAAAGGCAAGAAAACTCATGAAAAGGCATGAAAAGGCAAGAAAAAGAATGAAAAGGCATGAAAAGGCAAGAAAAGGAAAGAAAATGCAAGAAAAGGCATGAAAAGGCAAGAAAAGGCATGAAAAGGCAAGAAATGGCAAGGAAAGGCAAGAAAAGTCTTGAAAAGGCATGAAAAGTTATGAAAAGGCATGAAAAGATATGAAAAGGAAAGAAAACGCATAAAAAGGAATGAAAAGGTAAGAAATGGCAAGGAAAGGCAAGAAAAGGCAAGAAAAGGCATGAAAAGATAAGAAAAGGAAAGAAAAGAAAAGGCATGAAAAGGCAAGATATGGAAAGGAAAGGCAAGAAAAGGCATGAAAAGGCATAAAAAGGCAAGAAAAGGCAATAAAAGGCATGAAAAGGCTTGAAAAGGCAAGAGAAGGCATGAAAAGGCAAGAAAAGGCAAGCAAAGGCATGAAAAGGCAAGAAAATGCATGAAAAGGCATGAAAAGGAATAAAAAGGCGAAAAAAGTCTTGAAAAGGCAAGAAAAGTTATGAAAAGGCATAAAGAGGCGATAAAAGTCTTGAAAAGGCAAGAAAAGTTATGAAAAGGCATGAAAAGATAAGAAAAGGAAAGAAAAGGCATGAAAAGGCATGAAAAGGCAAGAAATGGCAAGGAAAGGCAAGGAAAGGCAAGAAAAGGCATGAAAAGATAAGAAAAGGAAACAAAAGGCATGAAAAGGCAAGATATGGCAAGAAAAGGCATGAAAAGGCATAAAAAGGCATGAAAAGGCAAGAAAAGACATGAAAAGGCAAGAAAAGGCATGAAAAGGCAAGAAAAGGGAAGAAATGGCAAGAAAAGGCAAGAAAAGGCAAGAAAAGGCATGAAAAGGCAAGAAAAGGCATGAAAAGGCAAGAAAAGACATGAAAAGGCAAGAAATGGCAAGGAAAGGCAAGAAAAGGCAAGAAAAGGCATGAAAAGACATGAAAAGGCAAGAAAAGGCATGAAAATGAAAGAAAAGGCATGAAAAGGCATGAAAAGTCATGAAAAGGAAAGAAAAGGCATGAAAATGCATGAAAAGGCCAGAAAAGGCATGAAAAGGCAAAAAAATGCATGAAAAGGTATGAAAAGGCAAGAAAAGGAAAGAAAAGGCATGAAAAGGCATGCAAAGGCATGAAAGGGCATGAAAAGGAATGAAAAGCCATGAAAAGGCAAGAAAAGTCATGAAAAGGCATGAAAAGGTAAGAAAAAGCATGAAAAGGCATGAAAAGGCAAGAAAAGGCATGAAAAGGCAAGAAAAGGCATAAAAAGGCAAGAAAAGTCATGAAAAGGCATGAAAAGGCATGAAAAGGCAAGAAAAGTCATTAAAAGGCATGAAAAGGCATGAAAAGGCATGAAAAGGTAAGAAAAGGCATGAAAAGACAAGAAAATGCATAAAAAGGCAAGAAAAGGAAAGAAAATGCATGAAAAGGCAAGAAAAGGCATGAACAGGTAAGAAAAGGCATGAAAAGGTATGAAAAGGCCTGAAAAGGCATGAAAAGGCAAGAAAAGGCATGAAAAGGCAAGAAATGGCAAGGAAAGGCAAGAAAAGGCAAGAAAAGGCATGAAAATGCAAGAAAAGGCATGAAAAGGCAAGAAAAGGCATGAAAATGAAAGAAAAGGCATGAAAAGGCATGAAAAGGCATGAAAAGGCATGAAAAGGTATGAAAAGGAATGAAAAGGCATGAAAATGTAAGAAGAGTCAAGAAAAGGCATGAAAATGCAAGAAGAGTCAAGAAAAGGCATGAAAAGGCAAGAACAGTCATGAAAAGGCAAGAAAAGGTAAGAAAAGGCATGAAAATGTAAGAAAAGTTAAGAAAAGGCATGAAAAGGCAAGAAAAGGTATGAAAATGCAAGAAAAAGCATGAAATGGCAAGAAAAGGCAAGAAAATGCATAAAAAGGCAAGAAAAGGCATGAAAATGCAAGAAAAGGCATGAAAAGTCATGAAAAGGCAAGAAAAGTCATGAAAAGGTAAGAAAAGTCATGAAAAGGCATGAAAAGGCAAGAAAAGGCATGAAAAGGCATGAAATGGCAAGAAAAGGCACGAAAAGGCAAGAAATGGCAAGGAAAGGCAAGAAAAGGCAAGAAAAGGCAAGAAAAGGCAAGAAAAGGCATGAAAATGAATGAAAAGGCATGAAAAGGCAAGAAAAGGCATGAAAAGGCATGAAAAGGCAAGTAAAGGCAAGAAAAGGTATGAAAAGGCAAGAAAAGGCAAGAAAAGGCATAAAAAGGACAGAAAAGGCATGAAAAGGCAAGAAATGGCAAGAAAAGGCATAAAAATGAAAGAAAAGGCATTAAAAGCTAAGAAAAGGCATGAAAAGGCATGAAAAGGCGAGAAAAGTCATGAAAAGGCATGAAAAGTCATGAAAAGGCATGAAACGATAAGAAAAGGAAAGAAAAGGCATGAAAAGGCATGAAAAGGCAAGGAAAGGCAAGAAAAGGCATGAAAAGATAAGAAAAGGAAAGAAAAGGCATGAAAGGGCAAGATATGGCAAGGAAAGGCAAGAAAAGGCATGAAAAGGCATGAAAAGTGATGTGAGTAAGCCTAAGGATGCACCTACTATCAAGCTTGTAGACTCGCAGCAAGTTCAAGTTCCAATTGGGCCAATGACAAGAGCAAGAGCTAGGAAGTTGCAATCTGACTTCAATGGACTAATGCAAGAAGTTTGGGCTCAAGCAAGTGCGTGGAGGACCAAGGACGTCCAAGAAACCCAAGGGAGGCCCATGCACGTTTTGGAAGCTAAATGGGAAGTTTGAGATGCACGCAATCTCCTTGATGCATGCGCACGTGAATAATTCGGCCAGAATCCCTTTAAATTAGGAAGGAGAATTTTGGCCAGCCTTGAACTCCTTATTTGGAGTTAGTTTTCGTTTAGGAAGTTGTAAGACTTATGGAGCCTATATAAAGAGGCATCCTCATTCAATAAAGACATAACAATTCGGAGAATTACTTAGCATTGGCTAATTGTGAGTTTAGATACTCGTTTGTTCTTGCTTAGGCTGGTGAGTCGTCTTGGCTAGAATTTATCTTTCACTTATCAAGCGGATCATCCATCCCCGCTCGTGGCATGATACGACCTTAGGTCAAGGTTTAGAAGCTCTTGCTGCGGGTTAAGGTCCAATTTCGCGCCTTAGTTCTTGTGAGTTCTTGTGAGTTGTGATCTGTTCCATTCTGAAGTAACAAACGGTCCGAGTTGTGAGTCTTTTCCGCGGAGATTCATATCATTTGGTATCAGAGCTTAGCTTGTTACTTTAGTTCATTACCCTTGTTATTCTTGTTCTTTTTTTTTTGGGGTTCGATTTGTTGCTTGCTAATCCGTGAGGTTCTTCGCTGTTCGAGAGAAAAGAGAGGAAAACAAACGAGTGAAGCAAAAACAGAAAAGAAAAGAAAAGAAAAGAAAAGAAAAGAAAAAAAAAGGAAAGAAAAGAAAAAAAAAAGGTAAGAAAAAAAAAAGAGAGGAAACAAAACAGGAAGAAGTTAGTCCTAAGTTGGCCCGCACGACTAATTTGGAAGCCGCAAGCTAAAGAGGAAACAAAATCAAAAAGGAAGCTAGCGAACTAAAGAAGGCGCAGCAGCTGATCAAGAAAAGGGACAAGCAAGACTAAAAAGCAAAGAAAGGCCAAAAGAGGAACTTTAACATTCTGTTTGTTAAAGCGTGAAGCTCAAGCAAAGGCTGTTCTAGCTTTAGTAAGAACATACAAGTATCACGAGAGGAAAAAGGCAAGAGTGTGCGAGTACCTTAGAGAGAAAAGCCAAATATTTGAGTGCAAACACGAGTGAACTTGAGTGCACCTTACATTGAGAGTATACACGTAAGGGAGTGAGCTTGTGAGGCCATAATTTTTCTTATTACTAACCAATTTTTCTTGTAGCAAACATGTCGCATGAAGGTCAAACTATGGGAAGCATAGACCTTAAGTTATTAGTGGATGCCTTGGCCGGGAAGCTCGAGCAGATGGTGCAAGCTCAGATGGAGCCTTTGCAACTACACGTGGATGTCGTGGAGAATTCTCTTGACAACCCCCAAACGCGAGGCGAACTCCAAAGGCGTAGGAGAGGAGTACCTATTGGAGAGTCGAGCGGAGCTGATTCTGAATCTGAAGAAGGCGTAGGCTCTACAAGGAGTCTTAGGAGAGCAAGAACAAACCGCCCACCTAGGGAGGCGAGGCAAAAGAGAGACGACAACATAGGGAGTATCAAACTGAAGATACCCTCCTTTGCTGGTCGTTCTGACCTGGAGGCGTACTTGGAGTGGGAGAAGAAGATTGAGTTCGTGTTTGATTGCCACAATAGCTCCGAAGCAAAGAAGGTAAAACTTGCCATCACCGAATTCACTGATTATGCTATAACTTGGTGGGATCAACTTGTGACAAGCAGGAGGAGAAATGGAGAACGCCCTATAGCTACTTGGGAAGACATGAAAGTGTTGATGAGGAAGAGATTTGTTCCAAGTCATTACTATAGAGGGCTGTATAAGAAGTTACAAGGAATGAGGCAAGGAAATTTGAGCGTGGAGGAGTATTTCAAACAGATGGGGATGGCCATGATAAGAGCTGATATAGATGAAGATAGAGAAGTTACAATGGCAAGATTCTTGAATGGACTCAATCCTGAAATTCAAGACAAAGTTGAGTTGCAACACTATGTGGAGTTGGAGGACATGGTGCATATGGCAACGAAAATTGAGAAGCAACTCAAGAGAGGAGAGGGGAGAACAAGAGCTACATCGAGTTCTACTTGGAAGCCAAACTACCAAAAGAAGTTTGACAAGCCACAAGCAGCCAAAGTAGAGCATAAATTCGAGAGTTCTCAAGCTAATTCTCAAAGGAAAGTGGAAGTCACTCCAGCTAGGAACCGTGACATCAAGTGCTTTAAGTGTCAAGGAAGAGGGCACATCTCAAGTCAATGCCCTAACAAGCAAGCAATGGTGATCAAGGAAAGTGGAGAGATTGAAACTGAAGAAGAGGATTCGGAGCATGAAAGCATGCTTTCTTTGGAGGACGTATCCGAGGAAGAGTACCAAGCTGCTGAGAGGCTTACTCTTGTGTCTAGAAGAGCATTGAATGTGCAAGTAAAAGAAGAAAACGATGTGGCTCAAAGAGAAAATATTTTTCACACAAGGTGCTATGTCAAAGACAAGGTGTGTAGTGTCATCATAGATGGAGGAAGTTGTGCTAATGTCGCAAGCACTACTATGGTGGAGAAGTTAGGGTTACTCACTGGAAAACACCCTAAGCCATACAAACTACAATGGCTGAATGATAGTGGAGAAGTACGAGTGATGAAGCAAGTATTGGTAACATTCCGCATTGGCAACTATGAGGATGAAGTGTTGTGTGATGTTGTACCAATGCAAGCTGGTCATCTATTGTTAGGAAGGCCATGGCAGTTTGATAGGAAAGTGCATCATGACGGCTACACCAACAAATATTCATTTATACTTAAGAAGAGAGTAATCACTTTGGCACCCTTGTCACCATCACAAGTTTGTGAAGATCAATGACAGTTGCAAAAAGAAAGTGATGAGCAAAGAGAGCGTGACAAAAAGAAAAAGATTGAGAGGAGAGAAGAAGCCGAAAAAAAGATAAGAAAAATGGCCAATGGAGAGGAAAAGATTGAGAAAACAAAAGAAGCCGGAAAAACAGAAATTAAAACGGCCAATGAGAGAAAAACCGAGAGTTGGAAAAAGAGTTACTATGTGGGAGCAAGTGATATTAAGCAAGCATGCTTTGAAAAGAAGCCTATGATCTTACTTCGGTATAGAGAGGCGCTTTTAAACACTAACGAGCTTGAACCACATGTACCTAGTACAGTTGTGTCTCTTTTGCAGGACTACAAGGATGTCTTTCCCGACGAGCTACCACCTGGTTTGCCACCTATTCGTGGGATTGAACATCAAATAGACTTTGTTCCAGGAGCTGCCATACCTAACCGTCCCGCATATAGAAGCAATCCTGAAGAAACAAAGGAGCTTGAGAAGCAAGTCAACGAGCTATTGGAGAAAGGGTACGTGAGAGAGAGCATGAGTCCATGTGCTGTTCCAGTCCTACTTGTGCCCAAGAAGGATAAATCATGGAGAATGTGTGTTGATTGCCGAGCAGTCAACAACATAACGGTAAAATATCGTCACCCTATTCCTCGTTTAGATGACATGTTAGATGAGTTGCATGGTTCTTGCATGTTTTCTAAGATTGATTTGAAGAGTGGTTATCATCAAATTAGAATGAAAGAAGGAGATGAGTGGAAGACTGCTTTTAAAACAAAGTATGGGTTGTATGAGTGGATGGTCATGCCATTTGGTTTGTCCAACGCACCTAGCACGTTTATGCGACTCATGAATCATGTTCTACGTCCATTCATTGGTAAATTTGTGGTTGTTTACTTTGATGATATACTCATTTATAGCAAGAGCATGGAGGATCATTTAGAACATTTGAAATCTGTCTTAGATGCACTTAGAGAAGATCAATTGTTTGCTAACTTGAAGAAGTGCACCGTTTGTACGGATAAGCTTGTATTCTTGGGTTTTGTTGTTGGAGCTAACGGAATACAGGTTAATGAAGAAAAGATCCGAGCTATCCGTGAATGGCCAAGCCCTACAAGTGTTGCTAATGTTAGGAGCTTTCATGGACTAGCTAGTTTTTATAGGAGATTTGTGAAGGACTTTAGTAGCATAGCCGCACCCATAACTTGAGTCATCAAGAAGAATGTGGGCTTTACTTGGGGAGAAGCTCAAGAGAAGGCCTTCCAACTACTAAAAGGGAAGTTGACTAATGCACCCTTGTTAGCTTTACCTAATTTCTCTAAGACTTTTGAAATAGAGTGTGATGCTTCTGGTATAGGAATTGGAGCTGTCCTTATGCAAGAGGGAAGACCCATTGCATACTTTAGTGAGAAACTAAGTGGTGCAACCTTGAATTACCCGACCTATGACAAGGAGTTGTACGCACTAGTTCGAGCATTGGATACATGGCAGCATTACTTGTGGCCAAAGGAGTTCGTGATTCACACTGATCATGAGTCACTCAAGCACTTAAAGGGGCAACACAAGCTGAACAAGAGGCATGCACGATGGGTGGAATTCATTGAGACATTTCCTTATGTCATTCGCTACAAGCAAGGTAAGGAAAATGTAGTGGCTGATGCACTATCACGAAGGTACGCCTTGATCTCAACTCTTGATGCTAAACTACTTGGCTTTGAACACATTAAAGAGATGTATGTTGATGATGTTGATTTTAGCGAGTTGTTTAGATCAACTGAAAGAAATGCATTTGGTAAGTTCTTTCGTAATGAAGGTTACCTATTTCGTGAAAACAAACTTTGTGTGCCTAATTGTTCGATGCGAGAATTACTAATTCAGGAGGCACATGGAGGTGGCTTAATGGGGCATTTTGGAATTGCAAAGACCTTGGCAATGCTACAAGATCATTTCTTTTGGCCACACATGAAGAGAGACGTTGAGAGAGTTTGTGGTCGTTGCATCACTTGCAAGCAAGCCAAGTCAAAGGTAAAACCCCATGGTTTGTACACCCCACTACCTATACCTAATGAGCCTTGGATTGATATCTCTATGGATTTTGTGTTAGGACTACCTAGGACTAAGCGTGGAAGAGATTCAATTTTTGTGGTAGTGGATAGGTTTTCTAAGATGGCACATTTCATTCCATGTCATAAGACTGATGATGCTTCAAACATTGCTGATTTGTTCTTTAGAGAGGTTGTTAGGTTGCATGGCATGCCTAGGACAATTATCTCTGATAGAGATGCTAAGTTCCTAAGTTACTTTTGGAAGACCTTTTGGTGCAAGTTAGGTACTAAGTTGTTGTTTTCTACTACTTGTCATCCTCAAACTGATGGTCAAACTGAAGTAGTGAATAGGACTTTGTCTACACTTTTGAGAGCACTCATTAAGCATAACATTAAGACTTGGGAAGAATGTTTGCCTCATGTTGAGTTTGCTTATAATCGTTCTGTCCATTCTGCTACTCAATTCTCACCATTTGAGCTTGTTTATGGGCTTAATCCTTTGACTCCATTGGATTTATCACCTCTACTTTCGAGTGAGCATGTTAACTTAGATGGCAAGAAGAAGGCTGAATTTGTCAAGCAGTTACATGAGAAAGCAAGAATGAACATCGAGAAGCGCACAGAGCACTATGCGAGGCAAGCAAACAAAGGAAGGCACAAGGTTGTCTTTGAGCCAGGAGATTGGGTTTGGCTACATATGAGGAAGGAGCGTTTTCCTGTCCAAAGATGTTCAAAGTTGCTACCACGAGGAGATGGTCCATTCCAAGTGATAGAACGCATTAATGATAATGCCTACCAGCTAGACCTTCCGGGTGAGTATAATGTAAGTGCTTCGTTTAACGTGGCTGACTTGAGTCCGTTTGATGTAGGTGATGATTTGAGGACAAATCCTTTTCAAGAGGAGGGGACTGATGTGAGTAAGCCTAAGGATGCACCTACTATCAAGCTTGTAGACTCGCAGCAAGTTCAAGTTCCAATTGGGCCAATGACAAGAGCAAGAGCTAGGAAGTTGCAATCTGACTTCAATGGACTAATGCAAGAAGTTTGGGCTCAAGCAAGTGCGTGGAGGACCAAGGACGTCCAAGAAACCCAAGGGAGGCCCATGCACGTTTTGGAAGCTAAATGGGAAGTTTGAGATGCACGCAATCTCCTGGATGCATGCGCACGTGAATTTCAAGCTTATCTTGGACATGCGTCCCTAAATTTTAGGGATTGCATCTACTATGTTTTAGGACGTGATATTTACTAGATAGTCTATTAGTTATCTATGTTTAGATTGTTTTCCTACTTAGTTGAATATTTCGGCCAGAATCCCTTTAAATTAGGAAGGAGAATTTTGGCCAGCCTTGAACTCGTTATTTGGAGTTAGTTTTCGTTTAGGAAGTTGTAAGACTTATGGAGCCTATATAAAGAGGCATCCTCATTCAATAAAGACATAACAATTCGGAGAATTACTTAGCATTGGCTAATTGTGAGTTTAGATACTCGTTTGTTCTTGCTTAGGCTGGTGAGTCGTCTTGGCTAGAATTTATCTTTCACTTATCAAGCGGATCATCCATCCCCGCTCGTGGCGTGATACGACCTTAGGTCAAGGTTCAGAAGCTCTTGCTGCGGGTTAAGGTCCAATTTCGCGCCTTAGTTCTTGTGAGTTCTTGTGAGTTGTGATCTGTTCCATTCTGAAGTAACAAACGGTCCGAGTTGTGAGTCTTTTCCGCAGAGATTCATATCATTTGGTATCAGAGCTTAGCTTGTTACTTTAGTTTATTACCCTTGTTATTCTTGTTCTTTTTTTTTTGGGGTTCGATTTGTTGCTTGCTAATCCGTGAGGTTCTTCGATGTTCGAGAGAAAAGAGAGGAAAACAAACGAGTGAAGCAAAAACAGAAAAGAAAAGAAAAGAAAAGAAAAGAAAAGAAAAAAAAAGGAAAGAAAAGAAAAAAAAAGGTAAGAAAAAAAAAAGAGAGGAAACAAAACAGGAAGAAGTTAGTCCTAAGTTGGCCCGCACGACTAATTTGGAAGCCGCAAGCTAAAGAGGAAACAAAATCAAAAAGGCATGAAAAGGCATGAAAATGCATGAAATGGCAAGAAAATGCATGAAAAGGCATGAAACGGCAAGAAAAGGCATGAAAAGGTATGAAAAGGCAAGAAAAGGCACGAAAAGGCAAGAAATGGCAAGGAAAGGCAAGAAAAGGCAAGAAAAGGCATGAAAATGAATGAAAAGGCATGAAAAGTTAAGAAAAGGCATGAAAAGGCATGAAAAGGCAAGAAAAGGCAAGAAAAGGCATGAAATGGCAAGAAAAGGCATGAAAAGGCATGAAAAGGCATGAAAAGGTATGAAAAGGCAAGAAAAGGCACAAAAAGGCAAGAAATGGCAAGGAAAGGCAAGAAAAGGCAAGAAAAGGTAAGAAAAGGCAAGAAAAGGCATGAAAATGAATGAAAAAGCATGAAAAGGCAAGAAAAGGCATGAAAAGGCATGAAAAGGCAAGAAAAGGCATGAAAAGGTAAGAAAAGGCACGAAAAGGCACGAAATGGCAAGGAAAGGCAAGAAAAGGCATGAAAAGGCATGAAAATGAATGAAAAGGCATGAAAAGGCAAGAAAAGGCATGAAAAGGCATGAAAAGGCAAGAAAAGGCAAGAAAAGGTATGAAAAGGCAAGAAAAGGCATGAAAAGGCAAGAAAATGCATAAAAAGGCCAGAAAAAGCATGAAAAGGCAAGAAATGGCAAAAAAAGGCATAAAAATGAAAGAAAAGGCATGAAAAGCTAAGAAAAGGCATGAAAAGGCATGAAAAGGCGAGAAAAGTCATGAAAAGGCATGAAAAGTCATGAAAAGGCATGAAACGATAAGAAAAGGAAAGAAAAGGTATGAAAAGGCATGAAAAGGCAAGAAATGGCAAGGAAAGGCAAGAAAAGGCAAGAAAAGGCATGAAAAGATAAGAAAAGGAAAGAAAAGGCATGAAAAGGCAAGATATGGCAAGGAAAGGCAAGAAAAGGCATGAAAAGGCATGAAAAGGCAAGAAAAGACATGAAAAGGCAAGAAAAGACATAAAAAGGCAAGAAAAGGTATGAAAATGCAAGAAAAGTCATGAGAAGGCAAGAAATGGCAAGGAAAGGCAAGAAAAGGCAAGAAAAGGCATGAAAAGGCAAGAAAAGGTAGGAAAAGGCAAGAAAAGGCATGAAAAGGCAAGAAAAGGCATGAAAAGGCAAGAAAAGTCATGAAAAGGCAAGAAATGGCAAGGAAAGGCAAGAAAAGGACAGAAAAGGCATGAAAAGGCAAGAAAAGTCAGGAAAAGGCAAGAAAAGGAATGAAAAGGCAAGAAAAGGCATGAAAAGGCAAGAAAAGGCATGAAAAGGCAAGAAAAGACAAGAAAAGGCATAAAAATGCAAGAAAAGAAAAGAAAAGGCATGAAAAGGCATGAAAAGGTAAGAAAAGGCATGAAAAGGTATGAAAAGGCAAGAAAAGGCATGAAAAGGCAAGAAATGGCATGAAAAGGCAAGAAATGGCAAGGAAAGGCAAGAAAAGGCAACAAAAGAGAAGAAAAGGCATGAAAAAGCATGAAAAGGAAAGAAAAGGCATGAAAAGGCAAGAAAAGGCATGAAAGGGCATGAAAAGGCAAGAAAAGGCATGAAAAGGCAAGAAAAGGCATGAAAAGGCAAGAAAAGGCATGAAAAGGGAAGAAAAGGCAAGAAAAGGCATGAAAAGACAAGAAAAGGCAAGAAAAGGCATGAAAAGACAAGAAAAGGAAAGAAAAGGCATGAAAAGGCATGAAAAGCCAAGAAAACGCATGAAAAGGTATGAAAAGGAATGAAAAGGCAAGAAAAGGCATGAAAAGGCAAGAAGAGTCAAGAAAAGGCATGAAAAGGCAAGAACAGTCATGAAAAGGCAAGAAAAGGCAAGAAAAGGCATGAAAATGCAAGAAAAATTAAGAAAAGGCATGAAAAGGCATGCAACGAAAGAAAAGGAAAGAAAAGACATGAAAAGGCATGAAAAGGCAAGAAATGGCAAGGAAAGGCAAGAAAAGGCATGAAAAGATAAGAAAAGGAAAGAAAAGGCGTGAAAAGGCAAGATATGGCAAGGAAAGGCAAGAAAAGGCATGAAAAGACATGAAAAGGCAAGAAAAGACATGAAAAGGCAAGAAAAAACATGAAAAGGCAAGAAACGGCATGAAAAGGCAAGAAAAGTCATGAGAAGGCAAGAAATGGCAAGGAAACGCAAGAAAAGGCATGAAAAGGCAAGAAAAGGTAAGAAAAGGCAGGAAAAGGCAAGAAAAGGCATGAAAAGGCAAGAAAAGGCATGAAAAGGAAAGAAAAGTCATGAAAAGGCAAGAAATGGCAAGGAAAGGCAAGAAAAGGATAGAAAAGGCATGAAAAGGCAAGAAAAGGCATTAAAAGGCATGAAAAGGCAAAAAAAGACATGAAAAGGCATAAAAAGGCAAGAAAAAGAAAGAAAAGGCATGAAAAGGTAAAAAAAGGCATGAAAAGGTATGAAAAGGCAAGAAAAGGCATGAAAAGGCAAGAAATGGCATGAAATGGCAAGGAAAGGCAAGAAAAGGCAACAAAAGAGAAGAAAAGGCATGAAAAGGCATGAAAAGGCATGAAAGGGTATGAAAAGGCAAGAAAAGGCATGAAAAGGCAAGAAAATGCATGAAAAGGCAAGAAAAGGCAAGAAAAGGCAAGAAAAGGCATGAAAAGGGAAGAAAAGGCAAGAAAAGGCATGAAAAGACAAGAAAAGGCAAGAAAAGGCCTGAAAAGACAAGAAAAGGAAAGAAAAGGCATGAAAAGGCATGAAAAGGCAAGAAAAGTCATGAAAAGGCATGAAAAGGTATGAAAAGGAATGAAAAGGCAAGAAAAGGCATGAAAAGGCAAGAAGAGTCAAGAAAAGGCATGAAAAGGCAAGAACAGTCATGAAAAGGCAAGAAAAGGTAAGAAAAGGCATGAAAATGCAAGAAAAGTTAAGAAAAGGCATGAAAAGGCAAAAAAAGGTATGAAAATGCAAGAAAAAGCATGAAATGGCAAGAAAAGGAAAGAAAATGCATAAAAAGGCATGAAAATGCAAGAAAAGGCATGAAAAGTTATGAAAAGGCAAGAAAAGTCATGAAAAGGTAAGAAAAGTCATGAAAAGGCATGAAAAGGCATGAAAAGGCAAGAAAAGGTAAGAAAAAGCATGAAATGGCAAGAAAAGGCATGAAAAGGCAAGAAAAGGCATGAAAAGGTATGAAAAGGCAAGAAAAGGCACGAAAAGGCAAGAAATGGCAAGGAAAGGCAAGAAAAGGCAAGAAAAGGCAAGAAAAGGCATGAAAAGGCAAGAAAAGGCATGAAAATGAATGAAAAGGCATGAAAAGGCATGAAAAGGCATGAAAAGGCAAGAAAAGGTATGAAAAAGCAAGAAAAGGCATGAAAAGGCATGAAAAGGAAAGAAAAGGCAAGAAAAGGCATGAAAAGCCAAGAAAAGGCAAGAAAAGGTATGAAAAAGCAAGAAAAGGCATGAAAAAGCAAGAAAAGGCATGAAAAGGCAAGAAAAGGCATGAAAAGGCAAGAAATGGCAAGAAAAGGCATAAAAATGAAAGAAAAGGCATGAAAAGCTAAGAAAAGGCATGAAAAGGCATGAAAAGGCGAGAAAAGTCATGAAAAGGCATGAAAAGTCATGAAAAGGCATGAAACGATAAGAAAAGGAAAGAAAAGGCATGAAAAGGCATGAAAAGGCAAGAAATGGCAAGGAAAGGCAAGAAAAGGCAAGAAAAGGCATGAAAAGATAAGAAAAGGAAAGAAAAGGCATGAAAAGGCAAGATATGGCAAGGAAAGGCAAGAAAAGGCATGAAAAGGTATGAAAAGGCAAGAAAAAACATGAAAAAGCAAGAAAAGACATGAAAAGGCAAGAAAAGGCATGAAAAGGCAAAAAAAGTCATGAGAAGGCAAGAAATGGCAAGGAAAGGTAAGAAAAGGCAAGAAAAGGCATGAAAAGGCAAGAAAAAGCAGGAAAAGGCAAGAAAAGGCATGAAAAGGCAAGAAAAGGCATGAAAAGGCAAGAAAAGTCATGAAAAGGCAAGAAATGGCAAGGAAAGGCAAGAAAAGGACAGAAAAGGCATGAAAAGGCAAGAAAAGGTAGGAAAAGGCAAGAAAAGGCATGAAAAGGCAAGAAAAGGCAAGAAAAGGAAAAAAAAGGCATGAAAAGGCAAGAAAAGGCAAGAAAAGGCATGAAAAGGCATGAAAAGTCATGAAAAGGCAAGAAAAGGAAAGAAAAGGCATGAAAAGGAAAAAAAGGCATGAAAAGGCATGAAAAGGCAAAAAAATGCATGAAAAGGTATGAAAAGGCAAGAAAAGGAATGAAAAGGCATGAAAAGGAAAGAAAAGGAAAGAAAAGGCAAAAAAATGCATGAAAAGGCAAGAAAAGGCATGAAAAGGAATGAAAAGGCATGAAAGGGCAAGAAAAGGCATGAAAAGGCATGAAAAGGTAAGAAAAGTCATGAAAAGTCATGAAAAGGTAAGAAAAAGCATGAAAAGGCATGAAAAGGCATGAAAAGGCATGAAAAGGCAAGAAAATGCATGAAAAGGCAAGAAAAGGCATGAAAAGGCAATAAAAGTCATGAGAAAAGGCAAGAAAAGGCATGAAAAGGCAAAAAAAGACCAGAAAAGGCATAAAAAGGCAAGAAAAGGAAAGAAAAGGCAAGACAAGGCATGAAAAGGTAAGAAAAGGCATGAAAAGGTATGAAAAGGCAAGAAAAGGCATGAAAAGGCAAGAAAAGGCATGAAAAAGCAAGAAATGGCAAGGAAAGGCAAGAAAAGGCATGAAAAGGCATGAAAAGGAAAAAAAAGAAATGAAAAGGAAAGAAAAGGCATGAAAAGGTAAGAAAAGGCATAAAAGGGTATGAAAAGGCAAGAAAAGGCATGAAAAGGCAAGAAAAGGCATGAAAAGGCAAGAAATGGCAAGAAAAGGCAAGAAAAGGCATGAAAAGGCAAGAAAAGGCAAGAAAAGGCATGAAAAGGGAAGAAAAGGAAAGAAAAGGCATGAAAAATCAAGAAAAGGCATGAAAAGGCCTGAAAAGTGATGTGAGCACACCTACGAACACACCTAAAGCCGTGCCACAAGACTCACGGCAACTGCACGTACCAATTGGACCGGTGACAAGAGTAAGAGCCAAAAAGTTTCAGGCAGAATTTACTGGATTAATGCAAGAAGTCTGGGCTGAAGATGGTGCGTACAAGTGCAAGGACGTGCATGAGGCCCATACAAAGCCCATGCACGTGATAGAGGCTATTTTGGAAGCTTGACATGCACGTAGGCTTCTAGATGCATGCGCACATGGAGAATCAAGAAGAATCAGCCTATTTAGTCCGTGCAACTACTTGTTTTGGACGTGCAGCTATTAGTTATTCTATTAGATATTATTTGCTTATATTATTCCTTATTTAGTTGAATAAATTCGGCCAGAATCTCCTTAGATTAGGAAAGAGAGTTTTGGCCAGCCTTTGAACTCCTTTTTAGGAGTTAGCTTGTTTAGGAATACTTGGTACTTTGGGAGCCTATATAAGGAGGACTCCTAGCAATAAAACGTACACAACTTTTGAGATTGATAATTTTGTGAGTTAGATACTCCTTGCGTGTTCTTGCTAGTTGCTGGATTGCTTAGCTTCAGCGAATCTTTCACTTATCAAACGATTCCTCCATCATCGTTTGTGGCGTGATTCGACTTGGACCAAAGGTTCACAAAATTCCATTGCTCGGGTTGCGGTTCTTTCAAACCAAGGTTCTTGCAAGGCTCGAGTTTGTGGGTTGCGGTCTGTTCCATCCAAAGTAGCACAGTCCGTTGTGAATCTCCTGCCGAGGTTCATATCATTTGGTATCAAAGCCACGGTTTTGCTACTATCTATCTTTACCTTTCCTTTTTGTTGGTCTAGTATCCAATTCACTTTTTTTATAAGTAGTTTGATTTGTTTGTGTTTCGAGCAATCAGATTCGTGACATAGTTATTCTAGGTTGTGTACTCTGATCAAAAGAAAAAAAAAGAAGAAAAGAAACGGAAAACAAAAGAAGAAGCAAGACTAAATAGGAAATTGCAAGAACAAGACGAATTAGGAAGCTTGAGGAAACGCAAGAAAAGAGGAAGCAAGAAGAACGCAAGAGAAACAAAAGAGGAAGCAAGAAGCAAGTCCAATAGGCGGACAGAAAACAAGAGGAAGTCAGTCCGAATAAATCTACGTGCAGCGCAAGAAGACAAGGAACTACCTTTGATAGTGATCCGTGTAGTTCAAGCAAAGCCTTGTTAGCTTAGTAAGAACGTACAAGAGTATCACGAGAGGAAAAAGGCAAGAGTTTGTGAGTGCATTAGAGAGAAAAGCCAAATAATTGAGTGCAAACATGAGTGAAGTTGAGTGCAACTTACATTGAGAGTAAACACGTAAGGGAGTGAACTTGTGAGGCCATCAATTTTTTTTTACTAACGAAATTTTCTTGCAGCAAGATGTCTTACGAAGATCAAAGAGAAAAAGAGGGTACGTTGGCTGATGTTGGTCTTAAGGTATTTGTGGAGGCCCTGACAGGAAAATTCCAACAAATGATGCTAGCGGAGATGGAGCCGTTGCAATAACGCATGGATGCAATGGAGGACACTCACAACAGCCAACAACCAAGAAGCGAAGTCCAAGCACAACAAAGGTTTGCACCTTCGGGAGGCACAAGTGGAGGAGAATTCCGTGCACAAAGAAGGAGAGCCCCTTTGGGAAGCACAAGTGAAGAAGATTCTGACCCTTTCCAGGAGGAGGACGTAGGTTCTACAAGGAATCTTAGGCGAGCAAGGACTAACCGCCCACCTAGAGAGGCAAGGTGAAGAAGAGATGACAACTTGGGAAGTATTAAGCTGAAGATACCTTCCTTTGCAGGTCGTTCTGACCCAGAAGCATACCTAGAGTGGGAGAAGAAGATTGAGTTCGTGTTTGATTGCCACAATTATTCCGAAACAAAGAAGGTAAAGCTAGCTGTGACTAAATTCGGTGATTATGCTATAACATGGTGGGATCAACTTGTCACAAGCAGGAGGCGTAATAGAGAGCGTCCTATAGCTACATGGGAGGAGATGAAAGTGGTGATGAGGAAACGTTTTGTCCTAAGTCATTACTACCGAGAGCTATATAAGAAGTTACGAGGGATGAGACAAGGAAGTCTGAGCGTGGAAGAATATTACAAACAAATGGAGATGGCCATGATAAGAGCTGATGTGGAGGAAGATAGAGAAGCTACCATGGCAAGGTTCTTGAATGGACTCAATCCTGAGATCCATGACAAGGTAGAGTTGCAACACTATGTGGAGTTGGAGGACATGGTGCATATGGCCACAAAAATTGAGAAGCAACTGAAGAGAGGAGGAGGAGGGACAAGAGCTACATCAAGTGCTAATTGGAAGCCAAACTATTCAAAGAAATTTGACAAACCACAGGCAACCAAGATAGAGCACAAGACTGAGAGTTCCAATGCCAACTCTCAAAAGAAGGTGGAAGCCACTCCCACACGAAACCGTGATATCAAGTGCTTGAAGTATCAAGGAAGGGGGCACATCTCAAGTCAATCCCCTAACAAACAGATTATGGTGATTAGAGAGAGTGGGGAGGTCGTAACAGAAGGAGAAGATTCGGATCATGATAGCATGCCTTCATTGGAAGACGTATCCGAAGAGGAAATTCAAGTTCCTGAAGAACTCACTCTAGTGGCAAGAAGAGTCTTGAACTTGCAAGCAAGAGAAGAAGATGACAAAGCACAAAGGGAGAACATCTTCCATACAAGATGTTATGTCAAGGACAAGGTGTGTAGTGTCCTCATTGATGGAGGCAGCTGTGCTAACGTGGCAAGCACTACTATGGTTGAGAAGTTAGGGTTACTCACGAAGAAACACCCTAAACCTTACAAGCTGCAATGGCTGAATGATAGTGGAGAAGTACGAGTAGAGAAGCAAGTGCTAGTGACATTCCGCATTGGCAAGTACGAAGATGAAGTGTTGTGCGATGTTGTGCCAATGCAAGCTAGTCATCTCCTGTTGGGGAGGCCGTGGCAGTTTGATAGAAGAGTAACTCATGGCAGACACACCAACAAGTACTCATTTACACTCAATAGGCGCGTGTTCACTTTGGCACCCTTAGCGCCATCACAAGTTTGTGAAGATCAGATGAAGTTACAAAAAGAAAGTGATGAGAGAAAAAAGAGTGAGCAAAAGAAATAAATTGAGAGGAGAGATGAAGCCGAAAAACAGAAAGGAAAAATGGCCAAAAGAGAGGATACAATGGAGCGAACAAAAGAAGCCGGAAAAACAGAATTGAAATCGGCCATTGAGAGAAAATCCGAGGGATGGAAAAAGAACTACTATGTGGGAGCAAGTGAAATCAAGCAAGCTTGTTTTGAATCTTCTTGCCTTATCTTTCCTTTTCTTTCCTTTTCTTGCCTTTTCTTACCGTTTCCCTGCCTTTTCATGCCTTTTCATTTTTTATCTTGCCTTTTCTTTGCCTTTTCTTGCCTTGTCTTGCATTTCCTTGCTTTTTCCTTGCCTTTTCTTTCCTTTTCCGGCCTTTTCATGCCTTTTCTTTCCTTTTTTTTCTTTTCATACCTTTTCCATGCCTTTTCTTGCCTTTTCTTTCTTTTTCTTTCCTTTTCTTGCCTTTTCATTCTTTTTCCATGCCTTTTCTTCCCATTTCTTGCCTTTTCCTTGCCTTTTGTTGCCTTATCTTGCCTTTTCCTTGCCTTTTCCTTTTCTTTCCTTTTCTTGCCTTTTCTTGTTTTATCTTTTATTTTCTTGCCTTTTCATTCCTTTTCCTTGCCTTTTCTTCCCATTTCTTGCCTTTTCCTAGCCTTTTCCTAGCCTTTTCTTGCCTCTTCTTGCATTATCTTTTCTTATCTTTTCTTTTCTTTCATGTTCTTGACTTTTCTTGCCTTTTCTTACCTTTTCTTACCTTTAGTTGCCATATCTCACCTTATCTTGCATTTTTATTCCTTTTCCTTGCCTTTTCTTACCTTATCTTTCCTTTTCCTTGCCTTTTCTTTCTCTTCTTGCCTTATATTGCCTTTTCCATGCCTTTTCTTTCCTTTTCTTGCCTTTTCTTTCCTCATCTTTCCTTTTCTTTGCTTATCTTGCTTTTTCTTCCCTTTTCTTGCCTTATCTTGCCTTTTCCTTGCCTTTTCTTTCCTTTCTTTGCCTTTTCTTGCCTTTTCCTTGCCTTTTCTTGCATTTTCTTGCCTTATCTTTCCATCTCTTTCCTTTTCTTGCCTTTTCATGCCTTATCTTGCCTTTTCTTACCTTTTCTTGCATTTTCTTGCCTTTTCTTCTCTTTCCTTGCCTTTTCATGCCTTTTCATGCCTTTTCTTGTATTTTCCTGGCCTTTTCTTGCCTTTTCTTACCTTATCTTCCCTTTTCTGGCCTTTTTTTTCCTTTTCCATGAATTTTCTTGCCTTTTCTTTCCTTATCTTATCTTTTCTTTCCATTTTTTGCCTTGTCTTATCTTTTCTTGCCTTTTCCTACTTTCTTCCATTTTCATTACTTTTCCTTACCTTTTCTTTCCTTATCTTTCCTTTTCTTGACTTTTCATTACATTTCCTTGCCTTTTCATGCCTTTTCTTGCCTTTTCCTTGCCTTTTCTTGCCTTATCTTTCCTTTTCTTTCCTTTTCTTGCCTTTTCTTACCGTTTCCTTGCCTTTTTCGTGCCTTGCATTATCTTTCCTTTTCTTTCCTTATCTTGCCTTTTCCTGCCTTGCCTTTTCTTGCCTTTTTTTGTCTTTTCCTTGCCTTTTCTTTCCTTTTCTTGCCTTTTCATGCATTTTCTTTCCTTTTCATGCCTTTTCATGCATTTTCTTTCCTTTTTTTACCTTTTCATGCCTTTTCCATTCATTTTCTTGCCTTTTCTTTACTTTTCTTGCCTTATCTTGTCTTTTCTTGCCGTTTCCTTACCTTATCGTGTCTTATCTTTCCTTTTCTTACCTTATCTTGTCTTTTCTTGCCTTTTTCTTGCCTTTTCTTGCCTTTTCATGCTTTTCCTTGCCTTTTGTTACCTTTTTTTGCCTTTTCCTTGCATTTTCTTTCCATTTCTTTCCTTTTCTTGCCATTTGGTTCCTTTGCCTTGCCTTTTCTTCCCTTTTCTTGCCTTATCTTTCCTTATCTTGCATTTTCATTCCTTTTCTTTCCTTTTCTTGCCTTTTCTTGTTATATCTCACCTTATCTTGCATTTTCTTGCATTTTCATTCCTTTTCCTTGCCTTTTCTGGCCTTATCTTTCCTTTTCTTGCCTTTTCCTTGCCTTTTCTTGCCTTTCCTAGCCTTTAGCTTGCCTTTCCTTGCCTTTTCTTTCCTTTTCCGGCCTTTTCAAGCCTTTTTTTTCCTTTTCATGCCTTTTTTTGCATTTTCTTTCCTTTTCTTGCCTTATCTAGCCTTTTTCTTGCCTTATCTTGCCGTTTCTTAACTTTTCTTGCCTTTTCATGCCTTTTCTTCCCATTTCTTTCCTTTTCTTGCATTTTCATGCCTTTTCCTTGCCTTTCCTTGCCTTTTCTTGCCTTTTCCTTGCCTTTTCTATCCTTTTCTTTCCTTATTTTCCTTTTCTTTCCATTTCGTTCCTTTACCTTGCCTTTTCTTACCTTTTCTTGCCTTATCTTTCCTTTTCATGCCTTTTCATTCCTTTTCCTTGCCCTTTCTTTCATTTTCTTGCCTTTTCTTGCCTTTCCTTACCTTTTCTCGCCTTTTCTCGCCTTTTCTTTCCTTTTCATGCCTTATCTTGCATTTTCATGCCTCTACCTTGCCTTTTCTTGCCTTTTCTCGCCTTTTCTTTCCTTTTCTTGCCTTTTTTTGCCTTTTCCTAGCCTTTCCTTGCCTTTTCTCTCCTTTTCATACCTTTCCTTGCATTTTCATGCCTCTACCTTGCCTTTTCTTGCCTTTTCCTTGCCTTTTCTTTCTATTCTTGCCTTTTCCATGCCTTGTCTTTCCTTTTCTTTCTTTTCCTCCCCTTTCCTTGCCTTATCTTTCCTTTTCTTGCCTTATCTTCACTTTTCCTTGCCTTTTCTTTCCTTTTCTTGCCTTATCTTACCTTTTCTCGCCTTATCTTGCCTTTTCCTTGCCTTTTCTTTCCTTTTCTTGCCTTATCTTACCTAATCTTGCCTTTTCATTACTTTTCCTTACCTTTTCTTGCTTTTTCTTGCCTTATCTTTCCTTTTCTTGCCTTTTCTCCCCTTTTCTTTCCTTTTCTTTCCTTTTCTTGCCTTTTCTTGCCTTTTCTTTCTGTTTCTTACCTTTTCTTGCCTTTTCCTTCCCTTTTTAATGCATTTTCTTTCCTTATATTCCCTTTTCTTGCCTTTTCCTTACCTTTTCTTTCCTTATCTATCCTTTTCATGGCTTTCCATGCCTTTTTCATGTCTTTTCTTTCCTTTTCTTTTCGTTTCTTTCCTTTTCCATACCTTTTCTTGCCTATCTTGCCTTTCCTTACCTTTACTTGCCTTATCTTGCCTTTTCTTACCTTTTCTTGCATTTTCCTGCATTTTCTTGCCTTATCTTACCATTTCTTTCCTTTTTTTTCCTTTTCTTGCCTTATCTTACCTGTTCTTTTCATTTCTCACATTTTCTTGCCTTCTCTTTCCTTTTCTTTCCTTTCCTTGACTTTTCGTGCCTTTTCCCTGAATTTTCTTGCATTTGCCTTGCCTTTTCTGGCCTTTTTATTCCTTTTCCTTGAATTTTCTTTCCTTTTCTTTCTTTTTCATTGCCTTTTCTTGCCTTATCTTTCCTTTTCTTGACTTTTCAATTCTTATCTTTGCCTTTTCTTGACTCTTCTTGCCTTTTCTTGCCTTATCTTTCCTTTTCTTTCCTTTTCTTGCCTTTGCTTAGAGTTTCCCTGCCTTTTCATTTCTTACCTTGCCTTTTCTTTCCTTGTCTTGCATTTCCTTGCCTTTTCCTTGCCTTTTCTTTCCTTTTCCTTGCCTTTTCTTTCCTTTTCCATGCCTTTTCTTGCCTTTTCTTTCATTTTCTTTCCTTTTCTTGCCATTTTCTTGCCTTATCTAGCCTTATCTTGCCTTTTCCTTGCCTTATCTTGCCTTTTATTGCCTTTTCCTTGCCTTATCGTTCCTTATCGTGCCTTATCTTTCCTTATCTTTCCTTTTCTTGCCTTCTCTTGCCTTATCTTAACTTTTTTTTGCCTTTCATGCATTTTCTTGCCTTTTCTATCAGTTTCTTGCATTTTCATGCCTTTTCCTTGCCTTTTGTTGCCTTATCTTGCCTTTTCCTTACCTTTTCTTACCTTTTCTTGTTTTATCTTTCATTTTCTTGCCTTTTCATTCCTTTTCCTTGCCTTTTCTTCCCATTTCTTGCCTTTTCCTAGCCTTTTCTTGCCTCTTCTTGCATTATCTTTTCTTATCTTTTCTTTTCTTTCATGTTCTTGACTTTTCTTGCCTTTTCTTACCTTTTTTTACCTTTAGTTGCCATATCTCACCTTATCTTGCCTTTTCTTGCATTTTTATTCCTTTTCCTTGCCTTTTCTGCCTTATCTTGCCTTTTCCTTGCCTTTTCTTTCTCTTCTTGCCTTATATTGCCTTTTCCATGCCTTTTCTTTCCTTTTCTTGCCTTTTCTTTCCTTTTCTTTGCTTATCTTACTTTTTCTTCCCTTTTCTTGCCTTATCTTGCCTTTTCCTTGCCTTTTCTTTCCTTTCCTTGCCTTTTCTTGCCTTTTCTTGCATTTTCTTGCCTTATCTTTCCATCTCTTTCCTTTTCTTGCCTTTTCTTGCCTTATCTTGCCTTTTCTTCTCTTTCCTTGCCTTTTTATGCCTTTTCTTGCTTTTTCTTGCCTTTTTTCTCTTTCCTTGCCTTTTCATGCCTTTTCTTACCTTTTCTTTCATTTTCTTACCTTTTCTTTCCTTTTCTTACCTTTTCTTGCATTTTCTTGCCTTTTCTTCTCTTTCCTTGCCTTTTCATGCCTTTTCCTTGCCTTTTCTTGCATTTTCCCGGCCTTTTCTTGCCTTTTCTTACTTTATCTTGCCTTTTATGGCCTTTTTTTTCCTTTTCCTTGAATTTTCTTGCCTTTTCTTTCCTTTTCATTGCCTTTTCTTTCCTTATCTTTTCTTTTCTTTCCATTTTTTGCCTTGTCTTATCTTTTCTTGCCTTTTCCTACTTTCTTCCATTTTCATTACTTTTCCTTGCCTTTTCTTGCCTTATCTTTCCTTTTCTTTCCTTTTCTTTCCTTTTCTTGCCATTTCTTACCGTTTCCTTGCCTTTTTCGTGCCTTGCATTATCTTTCCTTTTCTTTCCTTATCTTGCCTGTTCCTGCCTTGCCATTTCCTTGCCTTTTCTTTCCTTTTCTTGCCTTATCTTGCCTTTTCTTGTCTTTTCCTTGCCTTTTCTTTCCTTTTCTTGCCTTATCTTGCCTTTTCCTTGCCTTTTCTTTCCTTTTCTTGCCTTTTCATGCATTTTCTTTTCTTTTCTTGCCTTTTCATGCCTTTTCTTTCCTTTTTTGCCTTTTCAAGCCTTTTCTTGCCTTTTCTTTACTTTTCTTGCCTTTTCTTGCCTTTTTCTTGCCTTTTCTTGCCTTATCTTGCCTTTTCTTGACTTTTTCGTGGCTTATCGTGCTTTATCTTTCCTTTTCTTGCATTATCTTGTGTTTTCTGAACTTTTCTTTCCTTTTCTTGCATTTTCATGCATTTTCTTGCCATATCAAATAGTTTCTTGCATTTTCATGCCTTTTCCTTGCCTTTTGTTGCCTTATATTGCCTTTTCCTTGTCTTTTCTTTCCTTTTCTTGCCTTTTCCTTGCCTTTTCTTGCCTTATCCTGCCGTTTCTTGTCTTTTTCTTGCCATTTCTTTCCTTTTCTTGCCTTATCTTGCCTTTTCATAACTTTTTCTTGCCTTTTATTTCCTTTTCTTGCCTCATCTTACCTTATCTTGCCTTATCTTGCCTTTTCCTTGCCTTTTCCTTGCCTTTTCTTGCTTTTTCTAGCCTTATCTTTCCTTTTCTTGCCTTTTAATTTCCTTTTCCTTTTCCTTGTCTTTTCTTGCCTTTTCTTACCTTTTCTTTCTTTTTCTTACCTTTTCTTGCCTTTTAATTTCCTTTTCCTTTTCCTTGTCTTTTCTTGCCTTTTCTTACCTTTTCTTTCTTTTTCTTACCTTTTTCTTGCCTTTTCATGCCTTTTCCATACCTTTTCTTTCCTTATCTTGTCTTTTCTTACCTTTTCCTTGCCTTTTCTTTCCTTTTCTTGCCTTTTCTTTCCTTTTCTTTCTTTTTTTTCCTTTTCTTGCCTTTTCTTGCATTTTCTTACCGTTTCCTTGCCTCTTCTTTCCTTATATTGCATTTTCTTACCTTGCCTTTTTCTTGCCTTTTCTTTCCTTTTTTTTTGCCTTATTTTGCCTCTTCTTGCCTTTTCCTTGCCTTTTCTTGCATTTCTTGCCTCTTCATGCCTTTTCTTTCCTTTTTTTGCCTTTTCATGCCTTTTTTTTTCCTTTTCTTGCCTTTTCTTGCCTTTTTCTTGCCTTTTCTTGCCTTATCTTGCCTTTTCTTGTCGTTTCCTTACCTTATCGTGTCTTATCTTTCCTTATCTTTCTTTTTCTTACCTTATCTTAACTTTTCTTGCCTTTTCATGCTTTTCCTTGCCTTTTGTTACCTTTTCTTGCCTTTTCCTTGCATTTTCTTTCCATTTCTTTCCTTTTCTTGCCATTTGGTTCCCTTGCCTTCCCTTTTCTTCCCTTTTCTTGCCTTATCTTTCCTTCTCTTGCATTTTCATTCCTTTTCCTTTCCTTTTCTTTCATTTTCTTGCCTTTTTTTGCCTTTTTTTGCCTTTTCTTGTTATATCTCACCTTATCTTGCATTTTCTTGCATTTTCATTCCATTTCCTTGCCTTTTCTTGCCTTATCTTTCCTTTTCTTGCCTTTTCCTTGCCTTTCCTAGCCTTAAGCTTGCCTTTTCTTGCATTTTCTTGCCTTATCTTTCCTTATCTTTCCTTACCTTTTCTTTTCTTGCCTTTTCAGGCCTTTTCTTTCTTTTTTTTGCCTTTTCATGCCTTTTTTTTGCATTTTCTTTCCTTTTCTTGCCTTATCTTGCCTTTTTCTTGCCTTATCTTGCCTAATCTTGTCGTTTCTTAATATTTCTTACCTTTTCATGCCTTTTCTTGCCATTTCTTTCCTTTTCTTGCATTTTCACGACTTTTCTTGCCTTATCTTGCCTTTTCCTTGCCTTTTCTATCCTTTTCTTTCCTTATCTTGCCTTTTCTTTCCATTTCGTTCCTTTACCTTGCCTTTTCTTACCTTTTCTTGCCTTATCTTTCCTTTTCATGCCTTTTCATTCCTTTTCCTTGCCTTTTCTTTCATTTTCTTGCCTTTTCCTTGCCTTTCCTTGCCTTTTTTTGCCTTTTCTCGCCTTTTCTTTCCTTTTCATGCCTTTTCTTGCATTTTTAGGCTTCTACCTTGCCTTTTCTTGCCTTTTCTCGCCTTTTCTTTTCTTTTCTTGCCTTTTCTTACCTTTTCCTAGCCTTTCCTTGCCTTTTCTCACCTTTCTTTCCTTTTCAAGCCTTTTCTTGCATTTTCATTCCTCTACCTTAACTTTTCTTACCTTTTCCTTGCCTTTCTTTCTCTTCTTGCCTTATCTTGCCTTTTCCATGCCTTGTCTTTCCCTTTCTTGCTTTTCCTTCCATTTCCTTGCCTTATCTTGCCTTTTCTTCCCTTTTCCTTGCCTTATGTTGCATTTTCTCGCCTTATCTTGCCTTTTTCTTGCCTTTTCTTTACTTTTCTTACCTTATCTTGCCTCATCTTTACTTTTCTTTCCTTTTCTTACCGTTCCTTCCCTGCCTTTTCATTTCTTACCTTGCCTTTTCTTTGCCTTTTCTTGCCTTGTCTTGCATTTCCTTGCCTTTTCCTTGCCTTTTCCCTTTCCATGTTTGAACTTATTTTCGGTTGTAATAAGGCATTAAGTGGGAGGTTTGGGCTGGGAAAGGTCAGGGGGCACTTAATTAAGAGCCTCCCTTCATGACAGCCTGAAATCATGCCTTTCCTTATCTTTTTAAGTCCAGAAATTTCGGAATAAAGGACAGACGTTTTTTGCCCCAGAATGAGAGTTTTTTTCTTTTGAAAAACCTTTCCATATTTGCATGTCCTTGCAATTATCTTGAAAGATTGGCCCTCTTGTTGGCTGCTTGTGGATTCAAGCAACGCCTTGAGTAGATTCGGAAGGATCAAACTCAAGGTCCTATCCCGTTCCTATTGTCTTCCTTTGTTTCAGACGAGTGCCATTTTCAAAGTGCTTTCGTTGTGCTACATCATACCAACCATGCTTGTCAAAGTAAGATGGATACTTCTATTTCTAAGAATCGTGACATTAAGTGTTTTAGGTGTCAAGGAAGGGGATACGTTGCAAGTCAATGTCTAAATAAACATATCATGGTGATGCAAGATAATGGAGAGGTGCAGACCGATAATAAAGATGAAGAAGATGACAGGCCACTATTGGAGGATGTTTTTGAGGAGGAGTATTTAGCCCCTGGTTCATTAACATTGGTGGCAATGAGAGCATTGAGCTTGCAAGTAAAAGAGGTTGATCAAGTACAGCGAGAGAATGTCTTTCACACTAGGTGCTACATCAAGGACAAGGTATGTAGTATGATTATTGATGGTGGTAGTTGTACTAATGTTGCAAGCACAACAATGGTGCAGAAGTTGGGACTGCCTATGCTAAAACATCCTAGGCCGTACAAGTTGCAATGGCTGAATGATAGTGGTGAGATAAGGGTGAATAAGCAAGTGTTAGTTGCATTTCGGATCGGTAAATATGAATATGAGGTGTTGTGTGATGTAGTGACAATACAAGCGGGACACTAGTTACTAGGGCGGCCATGGCAGTTTGATAGGCGTGTGAGGCATGATGGATTCACAAACAAATATTCTTTTGTACTCAACGAAAGACCAGTCACTCTTGTGCCATTGACACCACAACAAGTATATGAGGATCGGGTCAGATTAAAAAAGGAGAGTGATGAAAAGAAAAGGAATGAGAGTAAAAAAGAAGCAAAAAAAAATGAGGGTGAAACAGAAAAAAGAAAATCGGCTATTGAGAGAAAATTTGGGGGACAAGAAAAGAGTTTATATGCAAGAGTGAGCGAAATCAAGTTAGCAATGTTTTCAAAAGAGCCAATGATTGTACTTAATTACAAAGAGGCATTTTTAACCACTAACGAATTTGATCTTTCTTTGCCAAGTATTGTTGTGTCTCTTTTGTAGGAGTTTGCTGATGTCTTTCCCGAGGACCTACCACCAGGGTTACCACCAATACGGGGAATTGAACATCAAATTGACTTTGTTCCAGGTACAGCAATTCCAAACCAACCAGCCTATAGGAGCAATCCCGAGGAGACAAAAGAGCTTCAACAACAAGTAAATGAGTTGTTGGAGAAAGGGCGCGTGAGAGAGAGCATGAGCCTTTGTGCTATTCCAGTTTTACTTGTGCCAAAGAAGTATGGAACATGGAGAATGTGTGTTGATTGTCGAGCCATCAACAACATAACGGTAAAGTATTGTTATCCGATTCCTCATTTAGATGATATGTTGGATGAGGAGCATAGATCATGTGTGTTTTCTAAGATTGACTTGAAAAGTGGTTATCATCATATTAGAATGAAAGAAGGAGACGAGTGAAAAACTGCCTTTCAAACAAAATATGGTTTATACGAATGGATGGTCATGCCTTTTGGTTTGTCTAATGCTTCAAGCACTTTTATGAGACTCATTAATCATGTTTTGCGTCCATTTATTGGAAGATTTGTTGTCATCTATTTTGATTATATACTTATTTTTAGAAAAAGCTTAGTGATCATGTAGTACATTTGAAATCTGTTTTGGATGCACTTAGGAAGGGTGAAATATTTCCTAATATGAAGAAGTGTACTTTTTGCACAAACAAGCTTGTGTTCGTGGGATATGTTGTTAGTGCTCAAGGTATACAAGTTGACAAAGAGAAGGTACGTGTAATCCAAGAGTGGCCAAGTCCCAAAAGTGTAGCGAATGTAAGGAGTTTTCACAAACTTGCTAGTTTCTACCAGAGATTCATGAAGGATTTTAGAAGCATAACTGCACCATTTACTGAAGTGATCAAGAAGAATGTTGGATTTCGATGGGGAGAAGAACAAGAAAAGGCATTTCAACTGATCAAAGAGAAGTTGACAAATGCACCTTTATTATCTTTATCTAACTTTTCTAAAACGTTTGAAATTGAATGTGATGCTTCAGGTGTTGGTATAGGCACTGTTCTTATGCAAGAAGGACGACCAATTGCTTACTTTAGCAAAAAATTAAGTGGGGCAGCCTTAAATTACCCAACTTATGATAAGGGGTTGTATGCATTGGTTCAGGCTTTGGAAAGATGGCAACACTATCTATGGCCTAAGAAGTTCGTGATACGCACTGACTGTGAATCATTGAAACATTTGAAGGGTCAACATAAGCTGAACAAAAGGCACGCGCGTTGGGTGGAGTTTATTGAGACATTCCCGTACATCATCCGTAAGCAAGGTAAGGAGAATGTGGTTGCTGATGCACTTTCTCGCAGGTATGCATTACTTTCTACTCTTGATGCAAAATTACTTGGCTTTGAACATATTAAAGAGTTATATGCTGATGATAAAGACTTTGATGAGGAATACCGAGCTTCCGAGAAGATTGCATTTGGAAAGTTTTATAGGCATCATGGATTTCTATTCTGAGAAAATAAGTAATATGTGCCTAATTATTCTATGCGAGAGTTATTAATTCATGAATCCCATGGTGGAGGATTAATGGGGCATTTTGGAGTTGCAAAAACTTTGCATGTTTTGCAGGAGCATTTTTATTGGCCACATATGAAGAAAGTCGTGGAGAGAACCTGTGGTAGGTGTGTCACATGTTCGCAAGCTAAATCTCGCGTGCAACCTAACGATTTCTATACTCCTTTACCGCTTCCCAGTGAACCTTGGATTGATGTTTCGATGGATTTTGTGTTAGGGCTCCCTAGTACTAAACGTGGTAGAGATTCAATTTTTGTGGTTGTGGATAGGTTCTCTAAGATGGCACACTTTATTCCATGTCACAAAACTGATGATGCTTCTCATATTGCTGACTTGTTCTTTAAGGAGGTTGTGAAACTACATGGTATGCCTAGAACAATTGTTTTTGATAGGGATGCAAAGTTCTTAAGCTATTTTTGGAAGACTTTGTGGTGCAAGCTAGGTGCTAAGCTCTTGTTTTCTACTACTTTTCATCCACAAACTGATGATCAAACAGAAGTAGTTAATTGAACATTGTCCACTTTGTTAAGAGTAATCATTAAGAAAAATATCAAAACTTGGGAAGAATGTTTACCACATGTTGAGTTTGCCTATAATCGATCTATTCATTCTGCTACTCAATTTTTGCCTTTTGAAATTGTGTATGGATTTAATCCTTTGACCCCATTTGATTTAACTCCTTTACCACCAATTAAGCGTGATAATTTAGATGAGAAAAAGAAGGCTGAGTTTGTCAAGCAAATTAACGAGAAAGCAAGGCTCAACATTGAGAGACGAACGGACCAGTACGCTAAATAAGCAAACAAGGGGCATCATAAGGTGGTCTTTGAACCTGGGGATTGGGTTTGGTTGCATATGCAAAAAGAGTGCTTTCCAGCACAAAGGCGTTCCAAGTTGCTTCCAAGAGGAGATGGTCCTTTCCAAGTGATCCAACACATTAATGACAATGCTTACAAGTTGGATTTACCTGGTGAGTTAACGTGAGTTCAATATTCAATGTTTCTGACTTGAGTTTGTTTGATGTAGGTGATGAAGATTTTAGGACAAATCTTTTCAAGAGGAGGGGAATGATGCGAATCACAAAGCAATGGATCAGATTAGCATGGGGTCGAGCGGAGCTGCAAATGATGTTGTTCAATTGCCAATTGGACCTATTATAAGAGCACGTGCAAAGCGCTTCAAGTCACAACTTAATGGGGTGATTTCCAAGCTTATATCAGAGAGTTAGGCCTAAGCAAATTTATTAAAGTCCATGGACCAAGAGCCATGAAATTCAGCTAAGTTTATGACCTTAATACAAGTTCTAGAAGGTCCTTTCAGCAGCAAAGATCTAGAAGAGTGTTTCCCTCTGATTTGGGAATTGTATTTAGGAAATAAAATTTCAGCCATGAGTATTGTTTAGAAAATTAGTTCCAGCAACTTTTGGCTTGCTTGTCACATTTTGGCCTTCCTAAAAGGTTTAGATTTGATTCCCTTTTTAGTTTATCTTTCCAGCCAAACTTCTAGCAAATTTGGGAAATATTTTGATTTGAAATCTCTTTGTAATATTGAGCCTATTTATAGAGGCTTATGCAATGAGAAGAGGCAGATTACCTTTAATTAAAAATGTGAGCAAGTCTCTCTCTTGGTTCTAAGGAACTTCCCGTACACAGCGGAGCAATTTCGTCGAGTTCACCTTCGACTTATCAAGCGGATCTTCATACCGTTTGTGACATCATCGATATATCATGGTTCTTTGTTTCAACTCAAGCAGCGGATCGCGGTCTTAATACTAAGGTTCTTGTTTGGTTGTCAGCATCGGGTCGAGATCTCTATCACAAACTGATCTAGAACGATGTGGGAATTCAAAGCTTTATGGAAGGCTTCGCGCGTCGTTGGCGGGGTTCATATCATCTTTCCTTTTCTTGCCTTTTCTTACCTCATCTTGCCTTTTCTTACCTTTTCTTCCCTTTTCTTTCCTTTTCCCTGCCTTTTCTTGCATTTTCTTTGCCTTTTCTTGATTGCCTTATCTTGCATTTTCTAGCCATTTCTTGCCATTTCTTGAATTTTCTTGCCTTTTCTTGCCATTTCTTGCCTTTTCCTAGCCTTTTCTTGCCTTTTCTTACTTTATCTTCCTTTTATTTCCTTTTCTTTCCTTTTCTTTCCTTTTCTTACCTTTTCTTTTCTTTTCTTGCCATATCTCACCTTATCTTGCCTTTTCTTGCATTTTCATTCCTTTTCCTTGCATTTTCTTGCCTTATCTTTCCTTTTCTTGCCTTTTCATTACTTTTCCTTGCCTTTTCTTGCCTTTCCTAGCCTTTTCCTTGCCTTTTCTTGCCTTATCTTTCCTTTTCTTGCCTTTCCTAGTCTTTTCCTAGCCTTTTCCTTGCCTTTTCTTGCCTTATCTTTCCTTTTCTTTCCTTATCTTGCCTTTTTCTTGCCTTTTTCTTGCCTTACCTTGCATTTTCTTGCATTTTTCTTGCCTTATCGTGCCTTATCTTTCCTTATCTTTCCTTTTCTTGCCTTTTCTTAACTTTTCTTGCCTTTTCATGCCTTTTCTTGCCATTTCTTTCATTTTCTTGCATTTTCATGCCTTTTCCTTGCCTTATCTTGCCTTATCTTGCCTTTTCCTTGCCTTTTCTTTCCTTTTCTTTCCTTATCATGCCTTTTCTTGCCATTTCATTCCTTTTCCTTGCCTTTTCTTACATTTTCTTGCCTTATCTTTCCTTTTCTTGCCTTTTCATTCCCTTTCCTTATCTTTTATTGCCTTTTCTTGCCTTTTCCTAGCCTTTTCTTGCCTTTTCCTAGCCTTTTCTTGCCTTTACTGCCTTTATCTTTCCTTTTCTTGCCTTTTCTTTCCTTTTTTGCATTTTATTCCTCTTCCTTGCCTTTTTTGCATTTTCATTGCTCTTCCTTGCCTTTTCTTGCATTATCTTGCCTTTTCTTGCCTTATCTTGCTTTTTCCTTGCCTTTTCTTTCTCTTCTTGCCTTATCTTGCCTTTTCCATGCCTTTTCTATCCTTTTCTTGCCATAACTTGCATTTTCGTGCCTCATCTTTCCTTTTCTATCTTTTACTTCCCTTTTCTTGCCTTATCTTGCCTTTTCCTTGCCATTTCTTTTCTTTTCTTGCCTTATCTTGCCTTTTCTCGCCTTATCTTGCCTTTTCCTGCCATTTCCTTGCTTGCCATTTCCTTGCTTTTTATTTCCTTTTCTTGCCTTATCTTGCCTCATCTTTACTTTTCTTTCCTTTTCTTTCATTTCCTTCCCTAATCTAGCCTTATATTGCCTTTTCCCTCCTTTTCTTGCCCTATCTTACCTTATTTTGCCTTATCATTACTTTTTCTTGCCTTTTCTTGCTTTTTCTTGCTTTATCTTTCATTTTCTTGCCTTTTCATTCCTTTTCCTTTCTTGTCATTTCTTGCCTTTTTTTCAATTTTCTTTCCTTTTCTTGCCTTTTCTTACTTTTTCTTTCTTTTTCTTACCTTTTCATGCCTTTTCCATGCCTTTTCTTTCCTTATCTTGCCTTTTCGTGCCTTTTCCTTGCCTTTTCTTTCCCTATCTTTCCTTTTCATGCCTTTTATTCCCATATCTTTCCTTTTCTTGCCTTTTCATGCCTTTTCTATGCCTTTTCTTGCTCTTTCTTTCCTTTTCTTTCCATTTCTTTCCTTTTCCTTACCTTTTCTTGCCTTTTCTTGCCTTTTGATGCCTTTTCTTGCCATTTACTTGCATTTTCTTGCCTTATTTTTCCCTTTCTTTCTTTTTTTTGCCTTTTCTTGCCTTATCTTGCCTTTTCTTCCCTTTTCATGCCTTTTCCCTTCCTTTTCTTTCCTTTTCATTGCCTTTTCTTGCCTTATCTTTTCTTTTCTTTCCATTTTTTGCCGTGGCTTATATTTTCTTTTCTTGCCTTATCTTTCCTTTTCTTGACTTTTATTACTTTTGTTAGCCTTTTCTTGCCTTTTCCTTGCCTTTTCTTGCCTTATCTTTCCTTTTCATTCCTTTTCTTGCCATTTCCTTGCCTTTTCTTGCCTTTCCATGCCTTTTCTTTTCTTTTCCATGCCTTTCATGCCTTTTACATGCCTTTCATGCCTTTTCCATGCCTTTTTCTTGCCTTACCTTGTCTTTTCTTGCCTTTTCCTTGCCTTATCGTGCGTTATCTTTCCTTATGTTCCTTTTCTTGCCTTATCTTGCCTTTTCTTAACTTTTCTTGCATTTTCTTGCCTTTTCATAAATTTTCTTCCAATTTCTATTAGTTTCTTGCATTTTCATCCCTTTTCCTTGCCTTTTGGTTCTTATCTTGCCTTTTCCTGGCCTTTGCTTTTCTTTTCTTTCCTTATCTTGCCTTTTCTTTCCATTTTGTTCCTTTTTCTTGCTTTTCTTATCTTTTCTTGCCTTATCTTTCCATTTCTTTCCTTTTTATTCTTTTTCCTTGCCTTTTCTTGCCTTTTCTTGCCATTTCTTGCCTGTTCCTAGCCTTTTCTTGCCTTTTCTTGCTTTATCTTTCCTTATCTTTCCTTTTCTTGCCTTTTTTTACCTTTTCTTGCCATATCTCACCTTATCTTGCCTTTTCTTGCATTTTTATTCATTTTCCTTGCCTTTTCTTGCATTTTTATTCATTTTCCTTGCCTTTTCTTGCCTTATGTTTCCTTTTCCTGCCTTTTCATTATTTTTCCCTGCCTTTTCTTGCCTTTCCTAGCCTTTTCCTAGCCTTTTCTTTCCTTTTCTTGCCTTCTCTTTCTTATTTTTGCCTTTTCATGCCTTTTTTTGCCTTTTCTTTCCTTTTCTTACCTTATCCTGCCTTTCTCTTGCCTTTTCCTACCTTATCTTGCCTTTTCCTGCCTTATCGTGCCTTATCTTTCCTTTCCTTGCCTTTTTTTGCCTTTTCTTAACTTTTCTTGTCTTTTCATGCCTTTTCTTGCCATTTCTTTCCTTTTCTTGCATTTTCATCCCTTTTCCTTGCCTTATCTTGCCTTTTCCTTGCCTTTTCTTTCCTTTTCTTTCCTTGTCTTGCCTTTTCTTACCATTTCATTCTGTTTCCTTGCATTTTCTTACCTTTTCTTGCCTTATCTTTCCTTTTCTTGCCGTTTCTCACTTTTTCTTACCTTTTCATGCCTTTTCCATGCCTTTTCTTTCCTTATCTTGCCTTTTCCTTGCCTTTTCTTTCCTTATCTTTCCTTTTCATGCCTTTTCTTCCATATCTTTCCTTTTCTTGCCTTTTCATGCCTTTTCTATGTCTTTTCTTGCCTTTTCTTTCCGTTTCTTTTGTTTTCCTTACCTTTTTTTTGCCTTATCTTGCCTTTTCTTTCCTTTTCTTTTTTTTTTGCCATTTGTTGCCTTATCTTACCTATTCTTTCCATTTCTTTCCTTTTCTTGCCTTTTCTTCTCTTTTCTTGCCTTTTCTTACCTTTTCTTGCCTTTTCCCTTCCATTTCTTGCATTTTCCTTGCCTTTTCTTGCCTTTTCTGGCCTTTTTATTCCTTTTCCTTGAATTTTCTTGCCTTTTTTTGCCTTATCTTTTCTTTTCTTTCCATCTTTTCCTTGGCTTATCTTTTCATGCCTTTTCTTACTTTTTCTTGCATTTTCAGTTCTTTTCCCTGCCTTTTCTTGCCTTACCTTTCCTTTTCTTGACTCTTCATTACTTTTATTTGCCTTTTCTTGCCTTTTCCTTGCCTTTTCTTGCCTTATCTTTCGTTTTCTTTCCTTTTCTTGACTTTTCTTGCCATTTCCTTGTCATTTCATGCATTTTCTATGCCTTTTCTTTATTTATCTTGCATTTTCTTGCCTTGCCTTTTCCTTGCCTTTTCTTTCCTTTTCTTGCCGTTTCACGCCTTTTCTTGCCTTTTTTTCCTTTTCATGCCTTTTCCATGCCTTGTATTGCCTTTTCTTTCCTTTTCTTGCCTTTTTCTTGCCTTTTCTTGCCTTTTCCTTGCCTTATCATTCCTTATCTTTTCCTATCTTTCCTTTTCTTGCATTTTCTTAACTTTTCTTGCCTTTTCATGCCTTTTCTTGCCATTTCTATCAGTTTCTTACATTTTTATGCCTTTTCCTTGCCTTTTGTTGCTTATCTTGCCTGTTCCTAGCCTGTTCTTTTCTTTTCTTTCCTTATCTTGCCTTATCTTTCCTTTTCTTGCCTTATCTTCCCTTTTTTGCCTTTTCATTCTTTTCCTTGCCTTTTCTTGCCTTTTTTATCCATTTCTTGCCTTTTCCTAACCTTTTGTTGCCTTTTCTTGCTTTATCTTTCCTTTTGTTGCCTTTTGTTGCCATTTTTTTTACCTTTTCTTGCCATATCTCACCTTATTTGGCTTTTCTTGCATATTCATTTATTTTTCTTGCCTTTCCTTGACTTAACTTTCCTGTTCATGCCTTTTCATTACTTTTCCCTACCTTTTCTTGCCTTTCCTAGCCTTTTCCTTCCCTTTTCTTGCCTTTTCTTGCCTTTTCAAGCCTTTTTATTCATTTTTTTGGCTTTTCATATCTTTTTTTGGCTTTTCATTACTTTTCTTGCCTTATCTTGCCTTTCTCTTGCCTTATCTTGCCTTATCTTGCCTTTTCTTCCCTTTTCCTCGCCTTATCGTGCCTTATCTTTCCTTTCCTTGCATTTTCTTGCCTTTTCTTAACTTTTCTTGCCTTTTCACACCTTTTCTTGCCATTTCTTTTCTTTTCTTGCATTTTTATGCCTTTTCCTTGCCTTATCCTGCCTTTTTCTTGCCTTTTCTTTCCTTATCTTGCCTTTTCTTGCCATTTCGTTCCTTTTCCTTGCCTTTTCTTACCTTTTCTTGCCTTATCTTTCCTTTCCTTGCCTTTTTCTTACCTTTTCTTGCCTTATCTTTCCTTTTCTTGCCTTTTCTTTCCTTATCTTGCCTTTTCTAGCCTTTTCCTTGCCTTTTCTTTCCTTATCTTTTCTTTTCATGCCTTTTCTTCCCTTATCTTTCCTTTTCATGCCTTTTCCATGCCTTTTCTTGCCTTTTCTTTCCATTTCTTTCCTTTTCTCTACCTTTTCTTGCCTTATCTTGCCTTATATTGCCTTTTCTTACCTTTTCTTGCCTTTTCTTGACTTTTCTTGCCTTTTGATGCCTTTTCTTGCCTTTTCCTTGCATTTTCTTGCCTTATATTTCCATTTCTTTCCTTTTCTTACATTTTCTTGCCTTATCTTACCTTTTCTTTCCATTTCTTTCATTTTCTTGCCTTATCTTGCCTTTTCTGGCCTTTTTTCCTTTTCCTTGATTTTTCTTGCCTTTTCTTGCCTTTTCTTTCTTTTCATTGCCTTTTCTTCTGTTATCTTTTCTTGCCTTTTCTTACTTTTTCTTGCATTTTCATTCCTTTTTCCTTGCCTTTTCTTGCCTTATCTTTTCTTTTCTTTTCTTTTCATTACTTTTTCTTCCCTTTTCTTGCCTTTTCTTAGCTTTTCCTTGCCTTTACTTGCCTTTTCTTGCCTTTTCTTACCGTTTCCTTGCCTTTTCATTCCTTTTCCATGCCTTTTCTTTCCTTATCTTGCATTTTCTTGCCTTGCCTTTTCCTTGCCTTTTCTTTCCTTTTCTTGCCTTTTCTTTCCTTTTTGTCCTTTTCATGCCTTTTCCATGCCTTTTCTTTCATTTTCTTGCCTTTTCTTGCCTTTTTCATGCATTTTCTTACCTTGTCTTGCCTTTTCCTTGCCTTATCATGCCTTATTTTTCTTTTTGCCCCCTTATCTTGCCTTTTCTTAACTTTTCTTGCCTTTTCATGCCTTTTCTTGCCATTTTTATGAGTTTCTTGCATTTTCATGCCTTTTCCTTGCCTTTTGTTGCCTTATCTTGCATTTTCTTGCCATTTTGTTCCTTTTCCTTGCCTTTTCTTACCTTTTCTTGCCTTATCTTTCCTTTTCATTCATTTTCCTTGACTTTTCTTGCCTTTTCTTTCCATTTCTTGCCTTTTCTAAGCCTTTTCTTGCCTTTTCTTTCCTTTTCTTGCCATATCTCACCTTATCTTGCCTTTTCTTGCATTTTCATACCTTTTCCTTGCCTTTTCTTTCCTTATCTTTCCTTTTCTTGCCTTTTCATTACTTTTCCTTGCCTTTTCTTGCCTTTTCGTTTCTTTTCCTTGCCTTTTCTTAACTTTTCTTGCCTTTCCTAGCCTTTTCCTTGCCTTTTCTTGCCTTTTCTTTCCTTTTATTTCCTTTTCCTTGCCTTTTCCTTCCTTTTTTGTTCTTTCTTACTTTTTCCTTACCTGTTCTTTAGTGTAGGAACACGTCAATTTTGGGGTGATGAGAGTGATCTGGAATGAATCAGAACGAAACAAAATAAAAGATAGAATTCCTAAGGCAAGAGCTTCCGCAATTGACAAAAGGAAGGGCCTAATGAGTTAGGCAGCCTCTAAAGGGCGTGTTTAATGTGACAACCATGCAAATCCTTGCACACAAGGTAAGAGAATCACTCTCAATATTCTGGGTTTTTCAAAATCTGTCCGTTTCCTTTATTGGAGCGAGCTATAAAAAGGAATGCAAGCTGGCGGTTACAAAACAGAACGCCCCTAGCATCTAATGCCTTTAAGGCACGCATCTAATGCCATAAGTTGGCACTATCAACCCACGTTCATCAGCTGGACAGTCCCAAGCTGGAATTGGAAATTAAAAGCAATTAAAACCAATCATAAAGAGTTTAAGTTCTGAATTAGCCAACGTGCATATAAGCACTTATTTAAACGAACTAATTAAAAGGTGGCGCCAATCAGGAATGTGGCAAGCTGGACGTTCCTACGTCATCCTCCTCACCTTGGAGTTGAACTTGTCCTCGAGTTGCAAGTCTGGATGGCATGGGAAAGGCATCATAATAAGGCGTGAGGTCAGCAACGTTGAAGCTTTTGGAAACTCCATACTCTTCGGGCAGATCAATGACATATGCATTGTCATTTATACGCCTTAACACCTTGAATGGTCCGTACTTCCTAGCTTGCAACTTGCCACTTGCGATGTTGCTTGGTAATCTCTCCTTCCTGAAGTGAACCATGACTTGCTCACCAGGCTGAAAGATTTGGACACGACGATGCTCATCTACTCTCGCCTTCTCCTTGGCATACGCTTCCTCTAACTTCTTGCGCACCTCTTCAATCACAGCCTGTGCTTGCTCAGCGAATGCAACGGCCGAAGGATTGCTCTTGCTTGGTCTTGGGACTAAAGATACATCCACTAAATGGTTAGGAACCTTAGTATAAACTAAGGAGAAAGGTGACTTTCCTGTCATGCGATGCACTGCCCCATTATATGCGAACTCAGCTATAGGCAAAGCTAAGTCCCATTGTCGTTTCTTCTCGTGGCAAAGGCTCCTCAGCAAGTTCCCAAGTGTTCTATTGGTGGCTTCGGTCTGGCCATCAGTTTGTGGATGTGCCGTGGTACTGAATTGCAAGGTGGCATCGAACATCTTCCACAACGTCTTCCAAAAGCTTGCCAAGAACTTCACATCACGATCAGACGTGATGGTGCGTGGAACTCCATGCAATCTGACCACTTCCTTGAAGAAATGTCTTGCTACACCACTTGCATCATTGGTCTTTCGGCAAGGAATGAAGTGCGCCATCTTGGACAACCTGTCAACAACCACAAAGATAGAATCCACACCACGAGGGGTGCGAGGTAAGCCAAGCACAAAGTCCATGCTCAGGTCCTCCCAAATGGCCTTAGGAACGGGTAGTGGCGTGTAGAGTCCCGTGTTGTGCACTGTCCCCTTGGTCTCTTGGCACACTCTACAATGTCTCACCATCTTCTCAACCTCCTTGCCTAACTTAGGCCAATAGAACCTTTCAGTTAGAAAGGCCAACGTCTTGTCTCTTCCAAGGTGGGCAGAAAGTCCACCACCATGCATTTCCCACATAAGTTGTTGTCGTAGTGATGTGTTGGGAATACAAAGCTGATTTCCCTTCATTAGGTATCCCTCATGCAAGAAGTAATCTGCCACAGCCTTACCACTCTTGCATTTCTTCCAAACTTCACCGAAATCATCATCATCTTCATAAAGCTCCTTAATGCACTCAAAAGCAGTAACACTTCCCCTCAGCTCCACAAGCAAGCTCGTTCTTCTACTAAGAGCATCAGCCACCACATTATGACTCCCACTTTTATGAGCTATCTTGAAGGGAAATTTCTGTAGATACGTGCACCATCTAGCATGCATATGATTCACGAACTTAGACTGGTCATTCACAAACTTCAGCGCCTTGTGATCAGTGTACAAAACAAACTCTTTTCCCACGAGATAATGTTCCCAAGTCTTTAGAGCTCGGAAAACAGCATAATATTCTTGCTCATAAGTGGTCCAAGTTTGTCTATGCTCACTCAACTTCTCACTAAAATAAGCTATAGGGCGTTTCTCCTGAGATAGAACAGCTCCTATGCCTACTCCACATGCATCAACATCTACTTCAAAGAGTTTAGCAAAATCAGGAAGTGCAAGTACCGTTGTAGAACTCAGTTTCTCCTTCAATTCAGCAAATGCGCGCCCTGATTCTTTGCTCCATTCAAACTTCGCTTGCTTCTTGAGAAAGGCAGTGAGAGGGGCCGCAATCAAGCTGAAGTTGCGGATGAATCTCCGATAGAAACTTGCTAAGCCAAGGAAGCTCCGCACCTGCCTTGCATTGGAAGGTATTGGCCATGTGCGAATGGCTTCAACTTTGGACTGGTCCACTTGAACTCCATCTTTTCCCACCACGAAGCCTAGAAATAGTAGCTTTTCCTTCCAGAAAATGCACTTCTTCAAGTTGATTATCAAGCTGTTGCTCTTCAAGGCTTCAAATACTTGCTTCAAGTGGTCCATGTGCTCCTCCTCTGACTTGCTAAACACAAGAATGTCATCGAAGTATACGACAACAAACTTGTCCAAGAACGGCTTCATGACTTGGTGCATCAAGCGCATGAAGGTACTTGGAGCATTGGTCAGCCCGAATGGCATGACAAGCCACTCGTACAATCCATCCTTCGTCTTGAAGGCCGTCTTCCACTCATCACCAGGGCGGATGCGGATCTGGTGGTATCCACTCTTCAGGTCTATCTTTGAAAAGATAATTGATCCGCTCAAGCTGTCCAACATGTCGTTTAGACGAGGAATTGGAAAGCGGTACCCCACGGTTATCTTGTTGATGGCGCGACTGTCCACACACATCCTCCAAGTGCCATCCTTCTTCGGGACCAAGAGGGCAGGAACTCCGCATGGACTAAGGCTCTCCTGTAGGTAGCCTCTCTCCAACAACTCTTGGATCTGCCTCCTTAGCTCCTGGTTCTCTTGCGGACTCATCTTGTAATGAGGCAAGTTTGGCAAAGTTGCACCAGGGATCAGGTCAATCTGATGTTGTATCTCCCTTAAGGGTGGCAAACCCTTAGGCAACTCTTCAGGTGTAACTTCTGGAAAGAGTTCAAGCAACTCTTTAATCTGGTTGGGGAAGTTGTCCTCCGAATTCTCCTCAAGCTCCGAGGCTTCCTTCATCACGAACAAGTAAAATTCTCCAACCTCCTTGATGGCAGAATTGAGAAATCCCGTGGAAGTCACGAGGGACACAATCTGCATGGTACTATTCAGGTGGATCCTCCCTTGCTTAGGCTTCCGTGGAAGGAGAGTGAACTGCTGATTGCCTTTCTTCACTTCATAGGTGTTCTCCTTTCCTTTATGGACAGCCTGGTTGTCAAATTCCCAAGGGCGTCCCAACAGAATGTGGCAAGCATCCATCTCCAACACATCACATGTCACCACGTCATTGAACTTGCCAATGGAAATAGGAACCACGCACTTGGAATTGACCTTGATTCCTCCACCAGAACGCACCCAACCAATGGAGTAAGGAGCTAGATGAGGCGTGACTTTGAGACCAAGCTTGTCCACAACATGCTTGCTCACAAAATTCTCCTGGCTCCCTCCATCAATAATCACTTCGCACACCTCCTCTCCAACATGGCACTTGGTGCGAAATAGATTGTGCCTCTGAGAATCCTCTTTCTTTGTTGTGGTTAGTGCCACCTTCTGAATGACACCACAATAGTCTTCCTCCTCATACTGATCCTCAGACTCTTCCTCCGCACTTTCTTCCACCGGGGCACAATAGAGTGACTCATGTTGCTCGCCCTCATCATCCTTTTCACAAACTTGCACGAACTTCCTCTTAGGACAATCACTTGATTTGTGACCAAGTTCATTGCACTTAAAGCATCTGATCGTGGAAGTGCCCTCCACCTCTTTTCCTTTTCGTTGAGGGGCATCCGTAGCAACCCTAGGCCTGGTTGCTTGAGGAACAATCTTTTCCGCTCCTCCTCGTTGAAAAGTTGAAGGCTGACCAGGTCCTGAATAACGTGGAAAAGAAGTCTTCTTCTTCTTAAGGGTTGCTCCAATTTTTCTTGCTTTGTGGCACGCATCTTGGAAGAAGAGAAAAGTGTCAAATTCCATTCTACTTTTTACTTCAAAATTCAGGCCATCAATATAGCGTGCAATCTGTTGATCTTCATTCTCTTCAATATCATTCCGGGCAGCAAGCCTCATGAACTCGGCTGTATACTCATCCACGGATCTGTTTCCTTGAGAGCATGACAAGAACTGAAGATACAACGATTGGTGGTAATCCACAGGAAGAAAACGAGACCTGAGGGCTTGTTCCATTGAAGGCCAATCACGAATAGGAGCCTCTCCTCTCCTCCTCCTTGTCTCTTGTTCCTTCCTCCACCAAACGGCTGCACCAGATTCCAACTTAAAGGCTACGTAGTTAACCTTCTGTTCTTCAGTTAGCTCCATGCAATCGAAATACTTTTCTACTGAATCCAGCCAATTCAGAAAAGTCTCCACATCTACATCTCCATAAAACTTCTCTATGTTCATCTTAAAAGGCCTATCAATTCTCCTTTCATACCTCTCTTCTGGCCTATTGACTTCTCTTCTTGCAACTGGGACAGCAGCTCCACGGCCTCTTCCACGAGCACCTCGGTTCCCTCTTGCATAAAGGGTAGCATCCGAATCACCTTCTTCTTCTTCTTCAGCTATTAGAGGGTGGTCTCGCCTTGCTGGTTGAGGTTGTTGCACGACCAGATTGGCAAGTTGTGTGCGGATCTCCATGATAGCAGCCTCCAAATTGGTGAACCGTTGATTCATATCAGGTCTGGGGTCTTGGTCGGCCATGAGCTCGGAGTTTGGTGGTGCTAGGTAGGTTAATGAGGAACGGATCAGGGAATCACGTTTCCTTGTTGCACAGATCGTGGATGGGCTCTCTCAAATCTTACCAGGTGATAACGTTAAACTCTCAGCCTAAAAATCAATACGGAGATTGATTTGATCGAAACTAAAGCTCTGATACCACTTAGTGTAGGAACACGTCAATTTTGGGGTGATGAGAGTGATCTGGAATGAATCAGAACGAAACAAAATAAAAGATAGAATTCCTAAGGTAAGAGCTTCCGCAATTGACAAAAGGAAGGGCCTAATGAGTTAGGCAGCCTCTAAAGGGCGTGTTTAATGTGACAACCATGCAAATCCTTGCACACAAGGTAAGAGAATCACTCTCAATATTCTGGGTTTTTCAAAATCTGTCCGTTTCCTTTATTGGAGCGAGCTATAAAAAGGAATGCAAGCTGGCGGTTACAAAACAGAACGCCCCTAGCATCTAATGCCTTTAAGGCACGCATCTAATGCCATAAGTTGGCACTATCAACCCACGTTCATCAGCTGGACAGTCCCAAGCTGGAATTGGAAATTAAAAGCAATTAAAACCAATCATAAAGAGTTTAAGTTCTGAATTAGCCAACGTGCATATAAGCACTTATTTAAACGAACTAATTAAAAGGTGGCGCCAATCAGGAATGTGGCAAGCTGGACGTTCCTACGTCATTCTTTCCTTTTCATGCCTTTTCTTTCCTTCTTTCGCCTTTTCATGCCTTTTCTTTCCTTTTCTTACCTTTTTCTTGCCTTTTCTTGCCTTATCTTGCCTTTTATTATCTTTTCTTACCCTTTTTTTTTGCCTTTTCTTGCCTTGCCCTTGCCTTATCGTGCCTTATCTTTCCTTATCTTTCCTTTTCTTACCTTATCCTACCTTTTCTTAACTTTTCTTGCCTTTTCTTACCTTTTTATGCCTTTTCTTTTCTTTTCTTTTCTTGCATTTTCATGCCTTTTCCTTGCCTTATCTTACCTTATCTTGCCTTTTCTTGCCTTATCCTGCCTTTTCCTTGCTTTGTCTTTCCTTTTCTTGCCTTATCTTACCTTATCTTAACTTTTCTTGCCTTTGCAATCCTTTTTTTCCTTTTCTTACCTTTTCTTGCCTTATCCTTCCCTTTTCTTGCATTTTCTTTCCTTTTCTTTCCTTTTCTTGCTTTTTCCTAGCCTTTTCTTTGCTATTCTTTCCTTATCTATCCTTATGTTTCTTTTTCTTGCCTTTTCTTACCTTTTCTTGCCTTCTCTTACCTTTTCTTGCCTTTTCCTTGCCTTTTCTTTCTTTTCTTGCCTTATCTTGCCTTTTCCATTCCTTTTCTTTCCTTTTCTTGCCTTATGTTGCCTTTTCTTGCGCCATCTTTCCTTTTCTTGCTTTTCCTTCCCTTTCTTAACTTATCTTTCCTTATCTTGCCTTTTCTTGCCTTATCTTGCCTTTTCCTTGCCTTTTCCTTCCTTTTCTTGCCTTTTCCTTGGCTTTTCTTTCTTTTTCTTCCCTATTCTTGCCTTATCTTGCCTTTTCTTGCCTTTTCCTTGCCTTTTCTTTCCTTTTCTTGCCTTATCTTAACTTATCTTGCCTTTTCGTGCCTTTTCATTCCTTTTCCTTGCCTTTTCTTTCCTTTTCTTGCCTTTTCATTCCTTTTCCTTGCCTTTTCTTGCCATTTCTTTCCTTTTCTTGCCTTTTCCTTGCCTTTTCTTCCCTTTTCTTACCATTTCTTGCCTTTTCCTTGCCTTTTCATGCCTATTCTTTCCTTATCTTGCCTTTTTTGGCCTTTTCCTTACCTTTTCAATCCTTTACTTTCCTTTTCCTTGCCTTTCCTTACCTTTCCTTTCCTTATCTTGCCTTGTCTTGCCACTTCCTACCTTTTCTTACCTTTTCCTGCCTTTTCCTTGCCTTTTCTTGCATTTTCTTGCCTTATCTTTCCTTTTTTTGCCTTTTCTATCCTTAACTTTCCTTTTCTTTCTATTTCTTTCCTTTTTTAACCTTTTCTTGCCTTATCTTGCCTTTTCTTACCTTTTCTTTCCTTTCCTTTCCTTTTCCTTTCCTTTTCTTGCATTTTCCTTGCCTTATCTTTCCTTTTCTAGCCTTTTTATTCCTTTTTCTTGACTTTTCTTGCCTTGCCTTTTGTTCCCTTTTGTTTCCTTTTCCTTGACTTTTCTTACCTTTTCTCGCCTTTTCATACCTTTTCTTGCCTCTTCTTTCCTTTTCTTGCCTTTTCATGCCTTTTCCTTACTTTTCTTACCTTATCTTGCCTTTTCTTTCCTTTTCTTGCCTTATCTTGCCTTATCCTGCCTTTTCTTAACTTTTCCTTGCATTTTCTTTCCTTTTCTTGTCTTATCTTACCTTTTCGTGCTTATCTTGCCTTATCTTTCCTTTTCGTTCCTTTTCTTTACTTTTCTTGCCTTATCTTGCCTTTTCTTACCTTTTCTTGCCTTTTCTTCCTTATCTTGCCTTTTCCTTGCCTTTTCTTACCTTTTCTTGCCTTTTCTTCCTTATCTTGCCTTTTCCTTGGCTTTTCTTTCCTTTTCTTACCTTATCTTGCCTTTTCTTGAATTTTTATTCCTTGTCCTTCCCTTTTCTTAACTTTTCTGGCTTTTTCTTATCTTTTTCTAACCTTTTCTTGCCTTTTTTGCTTTATCTTTTGTAATGTTTCCTAATCTTTCCCTTTCCTTCCTTTTCTTGCCTTTTCCCAACCTTTTCTTGCCTTTTCTTGCTTTATCTTTCCTAATTTTTCCTTATCTTTCCTAATCTTTCCTTATCTTTCCTAATCTTTCCCCTTTCATTCCTTTTCTTACCTTTTCTTGCCTTTTCTATCATTTTCTTGCCTTTTCATGCCTTTTCCTTGCCTTTTCTTTCCCTTTCCTTGACTTTTCTTTCTTTTCTTGCCTTATCTTTCCTTTCCTTACCTTTTTCTTGCCTTTTCTTTCCTTTTTTTGCTTTATTTTCTTGCTTCATCTTTCCTTTTCTTTCTTTTTTTTTCTTTTCCTTCCCATTTCTTGCCTTATCTTGCCTTTCTTGCCTTTTATTGTCTTATCTTGCTTTTTCCTTGCCTTTTCTTTCCTTTTCTTGCCTTATCATGCATTTTCATTACTTTTCCTTGCCTTTTCTTACCTTTTCTTGCCTTGTCTTTCCTTTTCTTGCCTTTTCATTCCTTTTCCTTGCCTTTTCTATCTTTTTCTTGCCTTTTCTTGCCTTTTCCTTGACTTTTCCTTGCCTTATCTTGCCTTATCTTTCATTATCTTGCCTTTTCTTGCCTTTTCTAGCACTATCTTTCCTTATCTTGCCTTTCTTTTCCTTTTCTTGACTTTTCTTGCCTTTTCTTACCTTTTCTCGCCTTTGAATTACTTTTCTTGCCTTTCTTTCCTTTTCTTGCCTTTTGATGCCTTTTCCTTGCCTTTTCTTGGCTTATCTTGCATTTTCTTTTTTTTCTTGCCTTATTTTGCCTTTTCTGCCTTTTCTTGCCTCATCTTTCCTTTTCTTAACTTTCCTTCCCATTTCTTGTATTTTCTTGCCTTATCTTGCCTTTTCATCCTTTTCCTTGACTTTTCTTAACTTTTCTTGCCTTTTCTTTCCTTTTCTTGCCTTTTCTTTCCTTTTCTTGCCTTTTCTTACCTTTTCATGCCTTATCTTGCCTTTTCCTAGCCTTTTCTTGCCTCATCTTTCCTTTTCTTGTCTCATCTTTCCTTTTCTTGCCTTTCCTTCCCTTTTCTTGTCTTTTCTTGCATTATCTTGCCTTTTCATTCCTTTACCTTGACTTTTCTTAACTTTTCTTTCCTTTTTCTTTACTTATCTTGCCTTTTCCTTGCCTTTGTTTTCCTTTTCTGTCTTTTCCTTACCTTATCTTGCCTTTTGTTGCCTTTTCATTCCCTACCTTCCCTTTTCTTACCTTTTCTTGACTCCTCTATCCTTTTCTTGCCTTTTCATTCTTTTTCCTTGCCTTTCCTTGCATTTTCTTGCCTTTTCCTTGCCTTTTCTTACCTTTTCTTGCTTTATATTTCCTTATCTTTCCTTTTCTTTCATTTTGTTGCCTTTTCTAGCATTTTCTTACCTTTTCTCACCTTTTCTTTCCTTTTCTTGCCTTTTCATTCTTTTTCATGCCTTTTCCATGCCTTTTCTTTCTTTCCTTGCCTTATTTTGCCTTTTCTTGCTTTATCTTGCCTTTTCTTGCCTTTTCCTTACCTTTTCTTTCCTTTTCTTACCGTTTCTTGCCTTTTCTTGCCTTATCTTACCATTTCTTGCTATTTCTTTCCGTTTCTTGCCTTTCCCTTACCTTTTCTTCCCTTTTCTTAACCCTTCTTACCTTTTCTTTCATTTTCTTCCCTTTTCTTACCTTTTCTTGCCTTTTCCTTGCCTTTTTATGCCTTTTCCATGCGTTTTCTTTTCGTTTCTTGCCTTTTCCTTACCTTTTCTTCCCTTTTCTTAACCCTTCTTACCTTTTCTTTCTTTTTCTTCCATTTTCTTACCTTTTCTTGCCTTTTCCTTACCTTTTATGCCTTTTCCATGCATTTTCTTTCCTTATCTTGCCTTTTCTGGCAATTTCCTTGCCTTTTCTTTCCTTTTCATGCCTTTTCTTGCCTTATCTTTCCTTTTCATACCTTTTCTTGCCTTATCTTGCCTTTTCCTTGCTTTTTCTTGCATTTTCATTCCTTTTCCTTGCCTTTTCTTGCCTTATCTTTCCTTTTCTTGCCTTTTCATTACTTTTCCTTGCCTTTTCTTGCCTTATCTTTCCTTTTCTTTTCTTATCTTTCCTTTTCTTACCTTTTCTTGCCTTTTTTACCTTATCTTGCCTTTTCTTACCATTTCCTTGCCTTTTCATGCCTTTTCCATGCCTTTTCTTTCCTTTTCTTGCCTTATCTTACCTTTTTCTTGCCTTTTCTTGCCTTATCTTGCCTTTTCTTTTATTTTATTTTCTCGCCTTTTCTTGCCTTTTCCATGCCTTTTCTTGCCTTTCCTTATTTATCCTTTTCTCTCCTTATCTTGCCTTTTCTTAACTTTTCTTGCCTTTTTTATCTTTTCTTTCCTTTTCTTGAAATTTCATGCCTTTTCCTTGCCTTATCTTAACTTTTCTTGCCTTATCTTACCTTTTCCTTGCCTTTTCATTCATTTTCTTGCCTTATCTTATCTTATCTTGCCTTATCTTACCTTTTCCTTGCCTTTTCATTCATTTTCTTGCCTTATCTTACCTTATCTTGCCTTTTCTTGCCTTTTCTTTGCCTTTTCTTACCTTTTCTTGCCTTATCTTTCCTTTTCTTGCCTTTTCATTCCTTTTCTTGCATTTTCTTGCTTTATCTTTCCTTTTTTGCCTTATCTTACCTTTTCTTGCCTTTTCTTGCCTTTTCATTCCTTTTCCTTGACTTTTTTAAACTTTTCTTGCCTTTTCTTTCCTTTTCTTGCCTTATCTTACTTTTCTTGCCTTTTCTTGCCTTTTCTTGGCTTTTCCTTTCCTTTTCTTTCCTTTTCTTGCCTCAACTTTCCTTTTCTTTTCTCATCTTTCCTTTTCTTTCCTTTTCTTTCCTTTTCTTGCCTTTTCTACCCTTTTCTTTCCTTTTCTCACCTTTTCTTAACTTTTCTTGCCTCTTCATGCCTTTTCTTTAATTTTCTTGCTTTTCCCTGACTTTTCTTTCTTTTCTTGCCTTATTTTACCTTTTCTTGCTTTGTCTCTTGCCTTATCTTTCTTTTTCTTGCCTTTTCTTGCATTATCTTGCTTTTTCTAACCTTTTCTCGCCTTTTCATGCCTTTTGTATGCATTTTCTTTCCTTATCTTGCCTTTTAATTCCTTTTCATGTATTTTCTTGCCTTATCTTTCCTTTTCTTGCCTTTGCGTGCCTTTTTGATGCCTTTTCTTTCCTTTTCCTTTCCTTTTCTTGCCTTATCTTGCCTTATCTTGCCATTTCTTACATTTTCTTTCATTTTCTTGCCTTTCCCTTCCTTTTCATGCCTTTTCCTTTCCTTTTCTTGCATTTTCTTGACTTATCTTTCCTTTTTTCCCCTTTCTTCCCTTTTCTTATCTTATCTTTCCTTTTCTTTCCATTTCTTACCTTTTCTTACCTTTTCTTGCCTTTTCTTGCCACATCTTTCCTTTTCTTACCTTTTTTGCATTTCCTTCCCTTTTCTTGCCTTATCTTGCCTTTTTCTGCCTTTTCTTTCCTTTTCTTTGCCTTTTTTTCCTTTTCTTGCCATAACTCACCTTTTCTTGCCTTTTCTTGCATTATCATTCCTTTTCCTTGCCTTATCTTTCCGTTTCTTGCCTTTTCATTACTTTTTCTTGCCTTTTCTTACCTTATCTTGCCTTTTCCTTGCCTTTTCGTTCCATTTCCTTGCCTTTTCTTACCTTTTCTTGCCTTATCTTTCCTTTGCTTGCCTTTTCATGCCTTTTACATGCCTTTTGTTTCCTTATCTTGCCTTTTCTAGCCTTTTTCAGGCCTTTTCTTTCCTTATATTTCCTTTTCATGCCTTTTCTTCCCTTATCTTTTCTTTTCTTGCCTTTTCTTTCCTTTTCTTTCCGTTTCTTTCCGTTTCCTTACCTTTTCTTGCCTTATCTTGCCTTATATTGCCTTATATTGCCTTTCCTTACCTTTTCCTGCCTTTTCTTGCCATTTCCTGCCTTTTTTTGCCTTTTGATGCCTTTTCTTGCCTTTTCCTTGCATTTTATTGCATTTTCTTGCCTTATCTTTCCATTTCTTTCCTTTTTTGCCTTTCTTGCCTTATCTTACCTTTTCTTTCAATTTCTTTTCTTTTCTTGCCTTTTCTTGCTTTTACTTGCCTTTTTTTCCCTTTCTTTCCTTTTTTTGCTTTTTCTTTCCTTTTCTTGCCTTTTCATGCCATTTCCCTGCCTTTTCTTGAATTTTCCTTGCCTTTTCTTGCCTTATCTTGCCTTTTCAGGCCTTTTATTCCTTTTCCTTGAATTTTCTTTCCTTTTTTTGCCTTTTCTTTCTTTTCATTGCCTTTTCTTGCCTTTTCTTGCCTTATCTTTTCTTTTCTTTCCATTTTTTACCTTGTCTTATCTTTTCTTGCCTTTTTTAAAATTTTTCTTTCATTTTCATTCGTTTTCCTTGCCTTTTCTTGCCTTATCTTTTCTTTTCTTGTCTTTTCATTACTTTTTCTTCCCTTTTCTTGCCTTTTCTTAGCTTTTCCTTGCCTTTTCTTACCTTTTCTTTCCTTTCCTTACCTTTTCATGCCCTTTCCATGCCTTTTCTTTCCTTATCTTGCATTTTCTTGCCTTGCCTTTTCTTTCCTTTTCTTTCCTTATCTTGCCTTTTCTTTCCTTTTTTGTCCTTTGCATGCCTTTGCCAAGCTTTTTCTTTCCTTTTCTTGCCTTTTCTTGCCTTTTTCTTGCATTTTCTTGCCTTGTCTTGCCTTTTCCTTGCATTATTATGTCTTATTTTTCATTTTCATGCCCTATCTTGCTTTTTCTTGCCTTTTCTTGCTATTTCTATCAGTTTCTTACATTTTCATGCCTTTTCTTGCATTTTCTTGCCAATTTGTTCCTTTTTCTTGCCTTTTCTTACCTTTTCTTGCCTTTTCTTACCTTTTCTTGCCTTATCGTTCCTTTTCCTTGCCTTTTCTTGCCTTTTCTTTCCATTTCTTTCCTTTTTCGAGCCTTTTCTTGCTTTATCTTTCCTTATCTTTCCTTTTCTTGCCTTTTCTTACCTTTTCTTGCCATATTTCAACTATCTTGCCTTTTCTTGCATTTTCATATCTTTTCCTTGACTTTTCTTGCCTTATCTTTCTTTTCTTGCTTTTTCATTACTTTTCCTTGCCTTTTCTTGCCTTTCCTAGTCTTTTCCTTGCCTATTCTTGCCTTTTCTTTTCTTTTCTTGCCTTTTCTTGCCTTTCCATGCCTTTTCCATGCATTTTCTTTTTTTATCGTGCCTTTTCTTGCCTTGCGTTTTACTTGACGTTTCTTTCCTTTTTCTGCCATTTCTTGCTTTTTCCTTAACTATTCTTTCCTTTTAATGCCTTTTCTTTCCTTTTTTTTCCTTTTCATGCCTTTTCCATGCCTTTTCTTGCCTTTTTCTTGCCTTTTCTTGCCTCATCTTGCCTTTTCTTATCTTTTCTTTCCTTTTTTTGCATTTTCTTGCCTTTTCCTTGCCTTATCGTGCCTTATCTTTCCTTATGATATGAATCTCAGCGGAAAAGACTCACAACTCGGACCGTTTGTTGCTTCAGAATGGAACAGATCACAACTCACAAGAACTCACAAGAACTAAGGCGCGAAATTGAACCTTAACCCGCAGCAAGAGCTTCTAAACCTTGACCTAAGGTCGTATCACGCCACGAGCGGGGATGGATGATCCGCTTGATAAGTGAAAGATAAATTCTAGCCAAGATGACTCACCAGCCTAAGCAAGAACAAACGAGTATCTAAACTCACAATTAGCCAATGCTAAGTAATTCTCCGAATTGTTATCTTTATTGAATGAGGATGCCTCTTTATATAGGCTCCATAAGTCTTTCAACTTCCTAAACGAAAACTAACTCCAAATAAGGTGTTCAAGGCCGGCCAAAATTCTCCTTCCTAATTTAAAGGGATTTTGGCCGAATTATTCAACTAAGTAGGAAAACAATCTAAACATAGATAACTAATAGAATATCTAGTAAATATCACGTCCTAAAACATAGTAGATGCAATTCCTAAAATTTAGGGACGCATGTCCAAGATAAGCTTTAAATTCACGTGCGCATGCATCTAGGAGATTGCGTGCATCTCAAACTTCCCATTTAGCTTCCAAAACGTGCATGGGCCTCCCTTGGGTTTCTTGGACGTCCTTGGTCCTCCACGCACTTGCTTGAGCCCAAACTTCTTGCATTAGTCCATTGAAGTCAGATTGCAACTTCCTAGCTCTTGCTCTTGTAATTGGCCCAATTGGAACTTGAACTTGCTGCGAGTCTACAAGCTTGATAGTAGGTGCGTCCTTAGGCTTGCTCACATCAGTCCCCTCCTCTTGAAAAGGATTTGTCCTCAAATCATCACCTACATCAAACGGACTCAAGTCAGCCACGTTAAACGAAGCACTTACATTATACTCACCCGGAAGGTCTAGCTTGTAGGCATTATCATTGATGCGTTCTATCACATGGAATGGACCATCGCCCCGTGGTAGCAACTTTGAACATCTTTGGACAGGAAAACGCTCCTTCCTCATATGTAGCCAAACCCAATCTCCCGGCTCAAAGACAACCTTGTGCCTTCCTTTGTTTGCTTGCCTCGCATAGTGCTCCATGCGCTTCTCGATGTTCATTCTTGCTTTCTCATGTAACTGCTTGACAAATTCAGCTTTCTTCTTGCCATCTAAGTTAACATGCTCACTCGAAGGTAGAGGTGATAAATCCAATGGAGTCAAAGGATTAAATCCATAAACAAGCTCAAATGGTGAGAATTGAGTAGCAGAATGGACAGAACGATTATAAGCAAACTCAACATGAGGCAAACATTCTTCCCAAGTCTTAATGTTATGCTTAATGAGTGCTCTCAAAAGTGTAGACAAAGTCCTATTCACTACTTCAGTTTGACCATCAGTTTGAGGATGACAAGTAGTAGAAAACAACAACTTAGTACCTAACTTGCACCACAAGGTCTTCCAAAAGTAACTTAGGAACTTAGCATCTCTATCAGAGATAATTGTCCTAGGCATGCCATGCAACCTAACAACCTCTCTAAAGAACAAATCAGCAATGTTCGAAGCATCATCAGTCTTATGACATGGAATGAAATGTGCCATCTTAGAAAACCTATCCACTACTGATGTGAGACCATCCAACAACGAGCATGGAGCATTGCGTGTTCCAATTGGGCCGATTACAAGAGCACGGGCCAAGAAGCTTCAAGCTGAACTGAATGGATTTATTGAAGGCATTCAGACTCAAGTTGAATCAAGCAAGCCCAAGGACGACCTAGAAGGCCATGTTAAGCCCATACACGTTATTGGTGCTATTTTAGAAGCCTAGCATGCGCAAGATTCTTTTGGATGCATGCAAACAGAATTTCAACTTATCTTGGACATGCATCCCTAAATTTTAGGAACTTCTTTTCCTATGTTTTAGGACGTGATATTTACTAGATATTCTAGTATCTATCTTAGTTTAGTTTGTTTTTCCTACTTAGTGAATAATTAGGCCAGAATCCCTTTTATTTAGGAAGGTGAGTTTTGGCCAGCTTTGAACTCCTTATTTGGAGTTAGTTTTTGTTTAGGAATGTTTGAGACTTTTGGGGCCTATATAAAGGGACTCCTAGCAATAAAAACGTGGACAATCTTTTATTCATTCAGAATATACTTAGCTATTGCTAATTTGTGAGTTTTGATACTCATTGTGTGTTCTTGGTTAGGCTAGTGCGTCGCTTAGCTAGGGCAACGTATTTCACTTATCAAACAGATTATCCACCTCTGTTTGTGGCGTGATTCGACTTAAGGACTTGGGATCTTGACTTCCATTGTTCGGGTTGCGGTGAGACATCACCAAGGTTCGTGCATTGCGTAGTTGGAGTTGGAGTCTTTCTCATCCATCAAGTAGCAGCGGTCCGTTCGTGTGGAATTCCCAGCGAGTTTTACATCATTTGGTATCAGAGCTACGGCTTGCTACTACTTTTAATTTCATTTTACTAAGTTCAGCTTACAATTCGTCTTTGTTTTGTTGCCGAACTTGAGTAGAGTTTGTTTGGTTGCATTCGGTTGAGACAAGAGAGAAAAGAAAGAGAGCGAATACAATCAGAAAAGAAAAGAAAAAAAAAGAAAAGAAAAGAAAGAAAAGGGAAAAGAAAAGAAAGGAAAGAAAGAAAAGAGAGAGTACGCACCAAACAGGAATTGCAAGACTAAATAGGCATTCGCAAGAAAGAGGAAGCGCCTAGGGCAAGGAGAAACGTGCAAGACCAAAGAGGGAGACCAAGTAGAGCCTTCTAAACGCAAGAAAACAAGCGGATAACATTCTGTTTGTTTGGTGAAATTTGTAGTTCAAGCAAAGGCGGTGCTAGCTTTAGTAAGAACATACAAGTATCACGAGTGGAAAAAGGCAAGAGTGTGTGAGCTCATTAGAGAGAAAAGCCAAATATTTGAGCGCAAACACGAGGGAACTTGAGTGCACCTTACATTGAGAGAAACAGGTAAGGGAGTGAACTTGTGAGGCCATATTTTTTTTACTAACCAAGTTTTCTTGCAGCATGTCTCACGAAGGCGAGGGAGAAAAGGAGGGAACCTTGGCCCAAGTTGACATTAAGTTGCTCACGGAGGCTCTAACAAGGAATTTCCAACGCATGATGCAAGCTGAAATTGAGCCTATACGCGAACAAATGAGTGCAATGGAGCGAGCTAGCACAAGTCATGCACCAAGAAGGAGAGCACCAAAAGAGTCAAGTGGAGAAGATTCTGACCATGAAGAAGATGCAAGATCCACAAGGAACTATAGGAGGCCGAGAGTTGAACAACCCATACGAGGCAAAATTCATGCACGTAGAGGGAGAGCGCCTATAGAAGCATGTGGAGAAGAATCTGACCATGACGAAGATGCAAGATCCACAAGGAACTATAGGAGGCCGAGAGTTGAACGCCATCCTAGGGAGGCAAGGCGAAGAGAGGAAGACAACATAGGAAGCATTAAACTAAAAATACCTACCTTTGCTGGTCGTTCTGATCCGGAAGCTTACTTGGAGTGGGAGAAGAAAATTGAATTTGTGTTTGATTGCCACAATCATTCCGAAGCAAAGAAGGTAAAACTTGCCATCACTGAGTTTACTAATTATGCTATAACTTGGTGGGATCAACTTGTGACAAGCAGGAGGCGTAATGGAGAGCGCCCTATAGCTACTTGGGAGGGAATGAAAGTGGTGATGCGGAAGAGGTTTGTTCCAAGTCATTACTATAGGGAGCTATACAAGAAGTTACAAGGCATGAGGCAAGGGAGCTTGAGTGTGGAGGAATTTTACAAGCAAATGGAGCTAGCCATGATAAGAGCTGATGTTGAGGAAGATAGAGAAGCTACCATGGCAAGATTTCTGAATGGACTCAATTCTGAGATCCAAGACAAAGTAGAGTTGCAACACTATGTGGAGTTGGAGGACATGGTGTACATGGCCACCAAGATTGAGAAGCAACTAAAGAGAGGAGGAGGAACAAGAGCTACATCAGGTTCTAATTGGAAGCCGAGTTATCCAAGGAAGTTTGACAAACCACAGGCTACCAAAGAAGGGCAAAAATCCGAGAGTTCCAACACCAACTCTCAGAAGAAGGTGGAGGCCCCTCCCGCAAGAAACCGTGACATTAAGTGCTTTAAGTGTCAAGGAAGGGGTCATATATCTAGTCAATGCCCCAACAAGCAGATCATGGTGATTAGAGAAAATGGGGAGATTGAAACTGAAGGAGAGGAGTCAGAGCATGAAAGCCTACCCTCATTGGAGGATCTGTCCGAGGAGGAGTATCACGCACCTGGGGGACTTACCCTAGTCAGTAGGCGAGCCTTGAACTCCCAAGCCAAAGAAGAAGATGATGCAGCCCAAAGAGAAAACATCTTTCACACAAGGTGTTATGTTAAAGACAAAGTGTGTAGTGTCATCATTGATGGAGGGAGTTGTGCTAATGTAGCAAGTACCACTATGGTTGAGAAGCTAGGGTTGCGCACTGAAAAACACCCTAAACCATACAAGCTACAATGGCTGAATGATAGTGGAGAAGTGAGAGTGATGAAGCAAGTGTTAGTGGCCTTTCGCATTGGCAATTATGAAGATGAGGTGTTATGTGACGTAGTACCAATGCAAGCAGGTCACCTACTGTTGGGAAGGCTATGGCAGTTTGATAGAAGAGTAACTCATAATGGCTACACCAACAAGTACTCGTTCATACTCAAGAAGCGGCTGATCACCTTAGCACCCTTGGCACCATCACAAGTCTGTGAGGATCAAAGGAAGTTGCAAATTGAATGTGATGAAAAGAAAAGGAGTGATCAAAAGAAAAAGATTGAGAGGAGAGAAGAAGCCGAAAAACAGAAAGAAAAAATGGCCAAAAGAGAGGAAATACTTGAGAAAACAAAAGTAGCCGGAAAAACAGAAATAAAGTCGGCCATTGAGAGAAAATCCGAGGGATGGAAAAGAAACTACTATGTGAGAGCAAGTGAGATTAAGCAAGCTTGTTTTGAAAAACAGTCTATGATCTTACTTCGGTATAGGGAGACACTTTTGGTTGCTAACGAGCTTGAGCCACATTTGCCAAGCATGGTTAAATCTCTTTTACAGGATTTTGAGGATGTATTCCCCAATGAGCTACCACCAGGTTTGCCACCAATAAGGGGAATTGAACATCAGATTGACTTCGTTCCGGGAGCATCAATTCCAAACCGACCAGCTTATAGAAGCAATCCGGAGGAGACGAAAGAACTTGAGAAGCAAGTCAATGAACTTTTGGAGAAAGGGTACCTGAGAGAGAGCATGAGTCCATGCGCTGTTCCGGTCTTACTTGTGCCAAAGAAAGATGGATCATGGAGGATGTGTGTTGATTGTCGCGCTGTCAACAACATTACGGTAAAATATCGTCACCCTATTCCTCGTTTAGATGACATGTTGGATGAGTTGTATGGTTCTTGCATGTTTTCAAAGATTGATTTGAAAAGTGGTTATCATCAGATTCGCATGAAAGAAGGTGATGAATGGAAAATAGCGTTTAAAACGAAGTATGGTTTGTATGAATGGATGGTCATGCCTTTTGGATTATCTAATGCACCTAGTACATTCATGCGCCTTATGAATCATGTTTTACGTCCATTCATTGGCAAATTTGTAGTTGTTTACTTTGATGATATACTCATTTATAGCAAGAGCATTGAGGAGCACGTAGAGCACTTGAAATCTGTTTTGATTGCACTTAGGGAGGATCAATTATTTGCTAACTTGAAGAAGTGCACCTTTTGCACAGATAAGCTTGTATTCTTGGGTTTTGTTGTTAGTGCTGAAGGAATACAGGTTGATGAAGAAAAGATAAAGGCAATTAGGGATTGGCCGACCCCCACAAACATTGCATATGTTCGAAGCTTCCATGGACTAGCAAGCTTCTACCGAAGATTTGTGAAAGATTTTAGCACCATAGCCGCACCACTCACCGAAGTCATTAAGAAGAGCGTTGGATTCAGCTGGAAAGAAGCGCAAGAGAAAGCATTTCAATTACTCAAAGAGAAGTTGACGAATGCTGCTTTATTAGCTTTACCTAATTTTTCTAAAACGTTTGAAGTTGAGTGTGATGCTTCAGGTGTAGGAATTGGCGCTGTACTCATGCAAGATCGACGGCCAATTGCCTATTTCAGCGAGAAATTAAGCGGAGCACCTCTAAACTATCCGACCTATGACAAAGAGTTGTATGCTTTAATTCGGACATTGGAGACATGGCAGCACTACTTGTGGCCCAAGGAATTCGTGATACACACTGATCATGAATCGTTGAAGCACTTGAAAGGGCAACACAAGCTGAATAAGAGGCATGCACGCTGGGTAGAATTCATTGAGACATTTCCTTATGTCATTCGCTACAAGCAAGGTAAGGAAAATGTGGTTGCCGACGCACTATCACGGAGGTATGCCTTGATCTCAACTCTTGATGCTAAGTTACTTGGTTTTGAACACATCAAAGAGTTGTATGCTGAAGATATTGATTTTGGTGATCTATTCCGAGCTACGGAGAAGGGTGCGAGTAATAAATTCTTTCGGAATGAAGGTTACCTATTTCGTGAAAACAAACTTTGTGCGCCTAATTGTTCTATGCGAGAATTGCTTATGCAGGAGGCACATGGAGGAGGATTGATGGGGCACTTTGGAATCGCAAAGACCTTGGCAATGCTACAAGATCATTTCTTTTGGCCACACATGAAGAGGGATGTTGAAAGAGTTTGTGGCCGTTGCATCACTTGCAAGCAAGCCAAGTCAAAGGTAAAACCCCATGGTTTGTATACTCCACTACCTATACCTAGTGAGCCTTGGATTGATATTTCTATGGACTTTGTGTTAGGACTTCCTAGGACTAAGCGTGGACGAGATTCTATCTTTGTGGTAGTGGATAGATTTTCTAAGATGGCACATTTTATTCCATGTCATAAAACTGATGATGCTTCTAATGTTGCTGATTTGTTCTTTAGAGAAATTGTTAGATTGCATGGCATGCCTAGGACAATTATTTCTGATAGAGATGCTAAATTCTTGAGCTATTTTTGGAAGACCTTGTGGTGCAAGTTAGGTACTAAGTTGTTATTCTCTACTACTTGTCATCCACAAACTGATGGTCAAACTGAAGTTGTGAATAGAACTCTATCTACACTCTTAAGAGCACTTATTAAGCATAACATTAAGAATTGGGAGGAATGTTTGCCACATGTTGAATTTGCTTACAATCGATCAGTTCATTCTGCTACTCAATTCTCACCATTTGAGCTTGTTTATGGATTTAATCCTTTGACTCCATTGGATTTGTCACCTTTACCTTTGAGTGAGCATGTTAATTTAGATGGCAAGAAGAAGGCAGAATTTGTCAAGCAATTACATGAAAAGGCAAGGCTGAATATTGAGAAGAGAATGGAGCACTATGCACGGCAAGCCAACAAAGGACGGCACAAAGTTGTCTTTGAGCCTGGTGAATGGGTTTGGTTGCATATGCGAAAGGAGCGTTTTCCCGTTCAACGTCGCTCCAAGTTACTACCTCGTGGAGATGGTCCATTCCAAGTTTTAGAGCGCATTAATGACAATGCCTACAAGCTTGATCTACCTGGTGAGTATAATGTAAGTGCTACATTTAATGTTGCTGACTTAAGCCCTTTTGATGCAGGTGAAGATTTGAGGGCAAATCCTTTTCAAGAGAGGGGGAATGATGTGAGACCATCCAACAACGAGCATGGAGCATTGCGTGTTCCAATTGGGCCGATTACAAGAGCACGGGCCAAGAAGCTTCAAGCTGAACTGAATGGATTTATTGAAGGCATTCGGACTCAAGTTGAATCAAGCAAGCCCAAGGACGACCTAGAAGGCCATGTTAAGCCCATACACGTTATTGGTGCTATTTTAGAAGCCTAGCATGCGCAAGATTCTTTTGGATGCATGCAAACAGAATTTCAACTTATCTTGGACATGCATCCCTAAATTTTAGGAACTTCTTTTCCTATGTTTTAGGACGTGATATTTACTAGATATTCTAGTATCTATCTTAGTTTAGTTTGTTTTTCCTACTTAGTGAATAATTAGGCTAGAATCCCTTTTATTTAGGAAGGTGAGTTTTGGCCAGCTTTGAACTCCTTATTTGGAGTTAGTTTTTGTTTAGGAATGTTTGAGACTTTTGGGGCCTATATAAAGGGACTCCTAGCAATAAAAACGTGGACAATCTTTTATTCATTCAGAATATACTTAGCTATTGCTAATTTGTGAGTTTTGATACTCATTGTGTGTTCTTGGTTAGGCTAGTGCGTCGCTTAGCTAGGGCAACGTATTTCACTTATCAAACAGATTATCCACCTCTGTTTGTGGCGTGATTCGACTTAAGGACTTGGGTTCTTGACTTCCATTGTTCGGGTTGCGGTGAGACATCACCAAGGTTCGTGCATTGCGTAGTTGGAGTTGGAGTCTTTCTCATCCATCAAGGAGCAGCGGTCCGTTCGTGTGGAATTCCCAGCGAGTTTTACATCAACTACCACAAAAATTAAATCTCTTCCACGCTTAGTCCTAGGTAGTCCTAACACAAAATCCATAGAGATATCAATCCAAGGCTCACTAGGTATAGGTAGTGGGGTGTACAAACCATGGGGTTTTACCTTTGACTTGGCTTGCTTGCAAGTGATGCAATGACCACAAACTCTCTCAACGTCTCTCTTCATGTGTGGCCAAAAGAAATGATCTTGTAGCATTGCCAAGGTCTTTGCAATTCCAAAATGCCCCATTAAGCCACCTCCATGTGCCTCCTGAATGAGTAATTCTCGCATCGAGCAATTAGGCACACAAAGTTTGTTTTCACGAAATAGGTAACCTTCATTACGAAAGAACTTACCAAATGCACTTCTTTCAGTGGATCTAAACAACTCGCTAAAATCAACATCATCAACATACATGTCTTTAATGTGTTCAAAGCCAAGTAGTTTAGCATCAAGAGTTGAGATCAAGGCGTACCTTCGTGATAGTGCATCAGCCACTACGTTTTCCTTACTTTGCTTGTAGCGAATGACATAAGGAAATGTCTCAATGAATTCCACCCATCGTGCATGCCTCTTGTTCAGCTTGTGTTGCCCCTTTAAGTGCTTGAGTGACTCATGATCAGTGTGAATCACGAACTCCTTTGGCCACAAGTAATGCTGCCATGTCTCCAATGCTCGAACTAGTGCGTACAACTCCTTGTCATAGGTCGGGTAATTCAAGGTTGCACCACTTAGTTTCACACTAAAGTATGCAATGGGTCTTCCTTCTTGCATAAGGACAGCTCCAATTCCTATACCAGAAGCATCACACTCTATTTCAAAAGTCTTAGAGAAATTAGGTAAAGCTAACAAGGGTGCATTAGTCAACTTCCCTTTTAGTAGTTGGAAGGCCTTCTCTTGAGCTTCTCCCCAAGTAAAGCCCACGTTCTTCTTGATGACTTCAGTTATGGGTGCGGCTATGCTACTAAAGTCCTTCACAAATCTCCTATAGAAACTAGCTAGTCCATGAAAGCTCCTAACATTAGCAACACTTGTAGGGCTTGGCCATTCACGGATAGCTCGGATCTTTTCTTCATCAACCTGTATTCCGTTAGCTCCAACAACAAAACCCAAGAATACGAGCTTATCCGTACAAAAGGTACACTTCTTCAAGTTAGCAAACAATTGATCTTCTCTAAGTGCATCTAAGACAGATTTCAAATGTTCTAAATGATCCGCCATACTCTTGCTATAAATGATTATATCATCAAAGTAAACAACCACAAATTTACCAATGAATGGACGTAGAACATGATTCATGAGTCGCATAAACGTGCTAGGTGCGTTGGACAAACCAAATGGCATGACCATCCACTCATACAACCCATACTTTATTTTAAAAGCAGTCTTCCACTCATCTCCTTCTTTCATCCTAATTTGATGATAACCACTCTTCAAATCAATCTTAGAAAACATGCAAGAACCATGCAACTCATCTAACATGTCATCTAAACGAGGAATAGGGTGACGATATTTTACCGTTATATTGTTGACTGCTCGGCAATCAACACACATTCTCCATGATCCATCCTTCTTGGGCACAAGTAGGACTGGAACAGCACATGGACTCATGCTCTCTCTCACGTACCCTTTCTCCAATAGCTCGTTTACTTGCTTCTCAAGCTCCTTTGTTTCTTCAGGATTGCTTCTATATGCGGGACGGTTAGGTATGGCAGCTCCCGGAATAAAGTCTATTTGATGTTCAATCCCACGAATAGGTGGCAAACCAGGTGGTAGCTCGTCGGGAAAGACATCCTTGTAGTCCTGCAAAAGAGACACAACCGTACTAGGTACATATGGTTCAAGCTCGTTAGTGTTTAAAAGCGCCTCTCTATACCGAAGTAAGATCATAGGCTTCTTTTTCAAGCATGCTTGCTTAATATCACTTGCTCCCACATAGTAACTCCTTTTCCAACTCTCGGTTTTTCCCTCATTGGCCGTTTTAATTTCTGTTTTTCTGGCTTCTTTTGTTTTCTCAATCTTTTCCTCTCCATTGGCCGTTTTTCTTATCTTTTTTTCGGCTTCTTCTCTCCTCTCAATCTTTTTCTTTTTGTCACGCTCTCTTTGCTCGTCACTTTCTTTTTGCAACTGTCGTTGATCTTCACAAACTTGTGATGGTGACAAGGGTGCCAAGGTGATTACTCTCTTCTTAAGTATAAATGAATATTTGTTGGTGTAGCCATCATGATGCACTTTCCTATCAAACTGCCATGGCCTTCCTAACAATAGATGACCAGCTTGCATTGGTACAACATCACACAACACTTCATCCTCATAGTTGCCAATGCGGAATGTTACCAATACTTGCTTCATCACTCGTACTTCTCCACTATCATTCAGCCATTGTAGTTTGTAAGGCTTAGGGTGTTTTCCAGTGAGTAACCCTAACTTCTCCACCATAGTAGTGCTTGCGACATTAACACAACTTCCTCCATCTATGATGACACTACACACCTTGTCTTTGACATAGCACCTTGTGTGAAAAATATTTTCTCTTTGAGCCACATCATTTTCTTCTTTTACTTGCACATTCAATGCTCTTCTAGACATAAGAGTAAGCCTCTCAGCAGCTTGGTACTCTTCCTCGGATACGTACTCCAAAGAAGGCATGCTTTCATGCTCCGAATCCTCTTCTTCAGTTTCAATCTCTCCACTTTCCTTGATCACCATTGCTTGCTTGTTAGGGCATTGACTTGAGATGTGCCCTCTTCCTTGACACTTAAAGCACTTGATGTCACGGTTCCTAGCTGGAGTGACTTCCACTTTCCTTTGAGAAATAGCTTGAGAACTCTCAGATTTATGCTCTACTTTGGCTGCTTGTGGCTTGTCAAACTTCTTTTGGTAGTTTGGCTTCCAAGTAGAACTCGATGTAGCTCTTGTTCTCCCCTCTCCTCTCTTGAGTTGCTTCTCAATTTTTGTTGCCATATGCACCATGTCCTCCAACTCCACATAGTGTTGCAACTCAACTTTGTCTTGAATTTCAGGATTGAGTCCATTCAAGAATTTTGCCATTGTAACTTCTCTATCTTCATCTATATCAGCTCTTATCATGGCCATCTCCATCTGTTTGAAATACTCCTCCACGCTCAAATTTCCTTGCCTCATTCCTTGTAACTTCTTATACAGCCCTCTATAGTAATGACTTGGAACAAATCTCTTCCTCATCACCACTTTCATGTCTTCCCAAGTAGCTATAGGGCGTTCTCCATTTCTCCTCCTGCTTGTCACAAGTTGATCCCACCAAGTTATAGCATAATCAGTAAATTCGGTGATGGCAAGTTTTACCTTCTTTGCTTCGGAGCTATTGTGGCAATCAAACACGAACTCAATCTTCTTCTCCCACTCTAAGTACGCCTCCGGGTCAGAACGACCAGCAAAGGAGGGTATCTTCAGTTTGATACTCCCTATGTTGTCGTCTCTCTTTTGCCTCGCCTCCCTAGGTGGGCGGTTTGTTCTTGCTCTCCTAAGACTCCTTGTAGAGCCTATGCCTTCTTCAGATTCAGAATCAGCTCCGCTCGACTCTCCAATAGGTACTCCTCTCCTACGCCTTTGGAGTTCGCCTCGCGTTTGGGGGTTGTCACGAGAATTCTCCACGGCATCCACGCGTAGTTGCAAAGGCTCCATCTGAGCTTGCACCATCTGCTCGAGCTTCCCGGCCAAGGCATCCACTAATAACTTAAGGTCTATGCTTCCCATAGTTTGACCTTCATGCGACATGTTTGCTACAAGAAAATTTGGTTAGTAATAAAAAATTATGGCCTCACAGGCTCACTCCCTTACGTGTATACTCTCAATGTAAGGTGCACTCAAGTTCACTCGTGTTTGCACTCAAATATTTGGCTTTTCTCTCTAAGGTACTCGCACACTCTTGCCTTTTTCCTCTCGTGATACTTGTATGTTCTTACTAAAGCTAGAACAGCCTTTGCTTGAGCTTCACGCTTTAACAAATAGAATGTTAAAGTTCCTCTTTTGGCCTTTCTTTGCCTTTTTTCTAGTCTTGCTTGTCCCTTTTCTTGATCAGCTGCTGCGCCTTCTTTAGTTTGCTAGCTTCCTTTTTGATTTTGCTTCCTCTTTAGCTTGCGGCTTCCAAATTAGTCGTGCGGGCCAACTTAGGACTAACTTCTTCCTGTTTTGTTTCCTCTCTTTTTTTTTTCCTTTTCTTTTTCTTTCCTTTCCTTTTCTTTTCTTTTCTTTTCTGTTTTTGCTTCACTCGTTTGTTTTCCTCTCTTTTCTCTCGAACAGCGAAGAACCTCACGGATTAGCAAGCAACAAAACGAACCCCAAAAAAAAAAGAACAAGAATAACAAGGATAATGAACCAAAGTAACAACCTAAGCTCTGATACCAAATGATATGAATCTCAGCGGAAAAGACTCACAACTCGGACCGTTTGTTACTTCAGAATGGAACAGATCACAACTCACAAGAACTCACAAGAACTAAGGCGCGAAATTGAACCTTAACCCGCAGTAAGAGCTTCTGAACCTTGACCTAAGGTCGTATCACGCCACGAGCGGGGATGGATGATCCGCTTGATAAGTGAAAGATAAATTCTAGCCAAAACGACTCACCAGCCTAAGCAAGAACAAACGAGTATCTAAACTCACAATTAGCCAATGCTAAGTAATTCTCCAAATTGTTATCTTTATTGAATGAGGATGCCTCTTTATATAGGCTCCATAAGTCTTTCAACTTCCTAAACGAAAACTAACTCCAAATAAGGAGTTCAAGGCTGGCCAAAATTCTCCTTCCTAATTTAAAGGGATTTTGGCCGAATTATTCAACTAAGTAGGAAAACAATCTAAACATAGATAACTAATAGAATATCTAGTAAATATCACGTCCTAAAACATAGTAGATGCAATTCCTAAAATTTAGGGACGCATGTCCAAGATAAGCTTGAAATTCACGTGCGCATGCATCCAGGAGATTGCGTGCATCTCAAACTTCCCATTTAGCTTCCAAAACGTGCATGGGGGGCCTCCCTTGGGTTTCTTGGACGTCCTTGGTCCTCCACGCACTTGCTTGAGCCCAAACTTCTTGCATTAGTCCATTGAAGTCAGATTGCAACTTCCTAGCTCTTGCTCTTGTAATTGGCCAAATTGGAACTTGAACTTGCTGCGAGTCTACAAGCTTGATAGTAGGTGCGTCCTTAGGCTTGCTCACATCAGTTCTTTCCTTTTCTTGCCTTTTCTTACCTTATCCCACCTTTTCTTAGCCTTTCTTGCCTTTTCATGCCTTTTCTTTCCTTTTCTTGCATTTTCATGCCTTTTACTTACCTTATCTTACCTTATCTTGCCTTTTCTTGCCTTATCCTGCATTTTCCATGCCTTTTCTTTCCTTTTCTTGCCTTATCTTACCTTTTCTTGACTTTTCTTGCCTTTGCAATCCTTTTCTTTTCCTTTTCTTTCCTTTTCTTGCCTTATCTTTCCTTTTCTTGTCTTTTCTTTCCTTTTCCTTCCATTTTCTTCCATTTTCTTTCCTTTTCTTCCTTTTCCTAGCCTTTTCTTGCTTTATCTTTCGTTATCTTTTCTTTTCTTTCCTTTTCTTGCCTTTTCTTACCTATTCTTGCATTTTCTTACATTTTCTCACCTTTTCTTGCCTTTTCTTGCCTTATCTTGCCTTTTCCATTCCTTTTCTTTCCTTTTCTTGCCTTATGTTTCCTTTTCTCGCCTCATCTTTCCTTTTCTTCCCTTTTCTTGCCTTATCTTTCTTTATCTTGCCTTTTCCTGCCTCATCATTCCTTTTCTTACCTTTTTTTTGCATTTCCTTCCATTTTCTTGCCTTATCTTGCCTTTTCTTGCTCTTTCTTTCCTTTTCCTAGCCTTTTCTTTCCTTTTCTTGCCATAACTCACCTTTTCTTGCTTTTTCATGCATTTTCATTCATTTTCCTTGCCTTTTCTTGCCTTATCTTTCCTTATCTTATCTTTTCTTGTCTTTTCCTTGCCTTTTCTTGCCTTATCTTTCCTTTTATTTCCTTATCTTTCCTTTTCTTGCCTTTTCTTGCCTTTTTTTTGCCTTATCTTGCTTTTTCATGGCTTTTCCATGCCTTTTCTTACTTTTTCTTGCCTTGTCTTTTCCTTGCCTTTTCTTTCCTTTTTTTCCTTTTATTGCCTTTTCTTGCCTTTTCCTTGCATTTTCTTTCCTTTTCTTTCCTTTTATTGCCTTTTCATGCATTTTTCATGCTTTTCATGCCTTTTCTTTCCTTTTTTTGCCTTTTCTTGCCTTTTTCTTGCCTTTTCTTGCCTTATCTTGCCTTTTCTTTTGTTTCCTTTTCTTGCCTTTTCTTGCCTTTTCCGTGACTTATCGTGCCTTATTTTTCCTTATTTTTATTTTCTTGCCTTATCTTGCCTTTTCATGCCTTTTCTTGCCTTTTCTTGCATTTTCATGCCTTATCTTACCTTATCATTCCTTTTCTTGCATTTTCTTGCCTTATCTTTCCTTTTTTTTACCTTATCTTACCTTTTCTTGCCTTTTCTTGCCTTTTCATTCCTTTTCCTTGACTTTTCTTAACTTTTCTTTCCTTTTCTTTTCTTATCTTACTTTTTCTTGCCTTTTCTTGCCTTATCTTGCCTTTTCCTTTCCTTTTCTTTTCTTGCCTCAACTATCCTTTTCTTGTCTCATCTTTCCTTTTCTTGCCTTTCCTTCCCTTTTCTTGTCTTTTCTTGCCTTTTCATTCCTTTTCCTTGACTTTTCTGAACTTTTCTTGCCTTTTCTTTCCTTATCTTGCCTTTTCCTTGCCTTTGTTTTCCTTTTCTATCCTTTCCTTACCTAATCTTGCCTTTTGGTTCCTTTTCAATCCCCATCCTTCCCTTTTCTTACCTTTTCTTGACTTATCTATCCTTTTCTTGCCTTTTCATTCTTTTTCCTTGCCTTTCCTTGAATTTTCTTGCCTTTTTCTAGCCCTTTCTTACCTTTTCTTGAATTATATTTCTGTATCTTTCCTTCTCTTGCCTTTTCATGCCTTTTCCATGCCTTTTCATTCTTTTCTTGCCTTATATTACCTTTTCTTGCTTTATCTTGCCTTTTCTTTCCTTTTCTTACCTTTTCTTGCTTTATCTTACCTTTTCTTTCCATTTCTTTCCTTTTCTTGCCTTTTCCTTGCCTTTTCTTCCCTTTTCTTACCTTTTCTTGCCTTATCTTTCTTTTTCTTGCCTTTTCTTGCCTTATCTTGCTTTTTCTTACTTTTTCTTTCCTTTTCCTTGCCTTTTCATGCCTTTTCCATGCCTTTTCTTTCCTTATCTTGCATTTTTTAGCCTTTTCCATGCCTTTTCTTTCCTTATCTTGCATTTTTTAGCCTTTTCCTTGCCTTTTCTTTCCTTTTCATGCATTTTCTTGCCTTATCTTTCCTTTTCTTGCCTTTGCGTGCCTTTTCCATGCCTTTTCTTTCCTTGTCCTTGCCTTTTCTTTCCTTTTCTTGCAAATTCTTACATTTTCTTACCTTTTCTTGCGTTTCCCTTCCTTTTCATGCCTTTTCCTTGCCTTTTATTGCATTTTCTAGACTTATCTTTCTTTTTTTTGCCCTTTCTTCCCTTTTCTTACCTTATCTTTCCTTTTCTTTCCATTTCTTTCCTTTTCTCACTTTTTTTTGCCTTACCTTGCCTTTTCTTGCCACATCTTTCCTTTTCTTACCTTTTTTTGCATTTCCTTCCCTTTTCTTGCCTTGTCTTGCCTTATCCTGCCTTATCTTTCCATTTCTTACATTTTCATTACTTTTCCTTGCCTTTTCTTGCCTTATCTTGCCTTTTGCTTGCCTTTTCTTTCCTTTTCTTTTCTTATCTTGCCTTTTCTTGCCATTTCGTTCCTTTTCCTTGCCTTTTGTTACCTTTTCTTGCCTTATATTTCCTTTTTCTTGCCTTTTCATGCCTTTTACATGCCTTTTCTTTCCATATATTGCCTTTTCTTTCCTTATCTTTCCTTTTCATGCCTTTTCTTCCTTAATCTTTCCTTTTCATGCCTTTTCTTCCTTAATCTGTCTGTTTCTTTCCTTTTCCTTACCTTTTCTTGCCTTCTCTTGCCTTATATTTCCTTATCTTGCCTTTTCTTACCTTTTCCTCCCTTTTGATGTCTTTTCTTACCTTTTCCTTGCATTTTCTTGCCTTATCTTTCCATTTCTTTCCTTTGTTTTCCTTTTCTTGCCTTATCTTTCCTTTTCCTTACCTGTTCTTTCCTTTTAATGCCTTTTCTTTCCTTTTTTTGCCTTTTCATGCCTTTTCCATGCCTTTACTTTCCTTTTATTGCCTTTTTCTTGCCTTTTCTTACCTTATCTTGCCTTTTCTTATCTTTTCATTACTTTTCTTGCCTTTTCCTTGCCTTATCGTGCCTTATCTTTCCTTATCTTTCCTTTTATTGGCTTTTCTTACCTTATCCTGCCTTTTCTTAACTTTTCTTGCCTTTTCTTGCCTTTTCTTGCATTTTCTTGCCTTCTACTTGCCTTATCTTACCTTATCTTTCCTTATCCAAAATTTTCCTTACATTTTCTTTTCCTTTTCTTTCCTTTTCTTGCCTTATCTTTCCTTTTCTTGCCTTTTCATTCCTTTTCCATCCCTTTTCTTGCATTTTCTTTTCTTTTCTTTCCTTTACTTTCCTTTTCTTGCCTTTTCTTGCTTTATCTTTCCTTTTCTTTCCTTTTCTTGCCTTTACTTACATTTTCTTGCCTTTTCTTACCTTTTCTCACCTTTTCTTGGCTTATCTTGCCTTTTCCATTCCTTTTCTTGCCTTATGTTGCCTTTTCTCGCCTCATCTTTCCTTTTCTTGCTTTTCCTTCCCTTTTCTTGCCTGATCTTTCCTTAGCTTGCCTTTTCTTGCCTTATCTTGCCTTTTCCTTGCCTTTTCTTTCCTTTTCTTCCTTTTTGTTGCCTTTTGTTGCATTTTCTTTCTTTTTCTTGCCTTATCTTGCCTTTTCTTGCCTTATTTTGCCTTTTCTAGCCTTTTCCTTGCCTTTCGTTCCCTTTTCTTGCCTTATATTGCCTTATATTGCCTTATCTTTTATTTTCCTTGGCTTTTATTCTCTATTCTTTCCTGTTCTTACCTTTTCTCGCCTTTTCTTGCATTTTCTATCCTTTTCTTGCCTTTTCATGCCTTTTCCTTGCCTTTTCTTTCCTTTTCTTGCCTTTTCCTTGCCTTTTCTTTCCTTTTCTTCCTTTTTGTTGCCTTTTGTTGCATTTTCTTTCTTTTTCTTGCCTTATCTTGCCTTTTCTTGCCTTATTTTGCCTTTTCCAGCCTTTTCCTTGCCTTTCGTTCCCTTTTCTCACCTTATATTGCCTTTTCTTACCTTATCTTTTATTTTCCTTGGCTTTTATTCTCTATTCTTTCCTATTCTTACCTTTTCTCGCCTTTTCTCGCCTTTTCTTGCATTTTCTATCCTTTTCTTGCCTTTTCATGCCTTTTCCTTGCCTTTTCTTGCCTTATTTTCTTGCTTCATCTTTCCTTTTCTTTCTTTTTCTTGCCTTTCCTTCCCATTTCTTGCATTATCTTGCCTTTCTTGCCTTTTATTGCCTTATCTTGTGTTTTCCTTGCCTTTTCTTTCCTTTTCTTGCCATATCATACCTTTTCTTGCCTTTTCATTCCTTTTCCTTGCCTTTTCTTACCTTTTCTTGCCTTGTCTTTCCTTTTCTTGCCTTTTCATTCCATTTCTTTGCCTTTTCTTTCCTTTTCCTTGACTTTTCCTTGCTTTTTCTTGCCTTATCTTTCATTATCTTTCCTTTTCTTGCCTTTTCTTGTATTATCATTCCTTTTCCTTGCCTTTTCTTGCCTTATCTTTCCTTTGCTTGCCATTTCATGCCTTTTCTTTCCTTATCTTGCATTTTCTAGCCTTTTCCTTTCCTTTTCTTTCCTTTTCTTTTCTTTTCATGCCTTTTCTTCCCTAATCTTTTTTTTCTGTTCTTTCCTTTTCCTTACCTTTTCTTGACTTATCTTGCCTTTTATTGCCTTATCTTTCGTTTTCTTACCTTTTCCTGCCTTTTCTTGCCTTTTGATGCCTTTTCTTGTGTTTCCTTGCAGTTTCTTGCATTTTCTTCCCTTATCTTTCCATTTCTTTCCTTTTTTTGCCTTTTCTTGCCTTATCTTACCTTTTCTTTCAATTTCTTTCCTTTTCTTGCCTTTTCTTACCTTTACTTAGCTTTTCTTGCCTTTTCATGCCTTTTCCCTACCTTTTCTTGCATTTTCCTTGCCTTTTCTTGCCTTATCTTGCCTTTTCTGGGCTTCTATTCCTTTTCCTTGAATTTTCTTGCATTTTCTTGCCTTTTCTTTCTTTCCATTGCCTTATCTTGCATTTTCTTTCCTTGTATTTTCCTTGCCTTTTCTTTCCTTTTTTTGCATTTTCTAGCCTTTTCCTTGCCTTTTCTTTCCTTATCTTTCCTTTTCATGCCTTTTCTTCCCTAATCTTTCCTTTTCTTGCCTTTTCTTTTCTTTTCTTTCCTTATCTTTCCTTATATTGCCTTATCTTACCTTTTCTTCTCTTTTCCTGCATTTTCTTGCCTTTTCCTACCTTTTGATGCCTTTTCTTGCGTTTTCCTGGCATTTTCTTGCATTTTCTTGCCTTATCTTTCCATTTCTTTCATTTTTTTTGCCTTTTCTTGCCTTATCTTACCTTTTCTTTCAATTTCTTTCCTTTTCATGCCTTTTCCCTGCCTTTTCTCGCATTTTCCTTGCCTTTTCTTGCCTTATCTTGCCTTTTCTGGCATTTTCTTTCTTTTCATTACCTTTTCTTGCCTTTTCTTTTCTTTGTTTTCCATTTTTTGCCTTGTCTTATCTTTTCTTGCCTTTTCTTAATTTTGCTTGCATTTTCATTCTTTTTCCTTGCCTTTTCTTGTCTTATCTTTTCTTTTCTTGTCTTTTCATTTATTTTCCTTCCCTTTTCTTTCCTTTTCTTGGCTTTTCCTTGCCTTTTCTTCTCGTTTCTTGCCTTTTCTTGCCTTTTCCTACCATTTCCTTGCATTTTCATGCCTTTTCCATGCCTTTTCTTTCCTTATCTTGCATTTTCTTGCCTTGCCTTTTCTTTCCTTTTCTTTCCTTATCTTGCCTTTTTATGCCTTTTCCTTGCCTTTTCTTTCCTTTTCTTGCCTTTTCATGCCTTTTCTTTCCTTTTTTGTCCTTTCCATGCCTTTTCTTTCCTTTTCTTGCCTTTTCTTGCCTTTTTCTTGTATTTTCTTGCCTTTTCCTTGCCTTATCATGCCTTATTTTTTTTTTCTTGCCTTATCTTGCATTTTCATAACTTTTCTTACCTTTTCTTTCCTTTTCATGCCTTTTCTTGCTATTTTTATCAGTTTTTTTGCATTTCCATTCCTTTTCATTGCCTTTTGTTGCCTTATCTTGCATTTTTTTGCCATGTTGTTCCTTTTCCTTGCCTTTTCTTACCTTTTCATATCTTTTCTTTCCTTTTCATTCCTTTTCCTTGCCATTTCTTGCCTTTTCTTTCCATTTCTTGCATTTTCTGAGCCTTTTCTTGACTTTTCTTGTTTCATCTTTCCTTATCTTTCCTTTTCTTCCATTTTCTTTCCTTTTCTTACCTTCTCTTTCATTTTCTTGCCATATTTCACCTCATCTTGCCATTTCTTGCATTTTCATATCTTTTCCTTGCCTTTTCTTGCCTTGTCTTTCCTTTTATTGCCTTTTCATTACTTTTCCTAGCATTTTCTTGCCTTTTCTTGGCTTTCCTAGTCTTTTGCTTTCCTTTTCTTGCCTTTTCTTGCCTTTTCTTGACTTTTCCATGCCTTTTCTTTCCTTATCGTGCCTTTTCTTGCCTTGCCTTTTCCTTGACTTTTCTTTCCTTTTTTTGTCGTTTCTCGCATTTTCCTTACCTGTTCTTTCCTTTCAATGCCTTTTCTTTCCTTTTTTTGCATTTTCATGCCTTTTCCATGCCTTTACTTTCCTTTTATTGCCTTTTTTTTGCCATTTCTTGCCTTTTCTTGTCTTTTCATTACTTTTCTTGGCTTTTCCTTGCCTTATCGTGCCTTATCTTTCCTTATCTTTCCTTTTCTTGGCTTTTCTTACCTTATCCTGCCTTTTCTTAACTTTTCTTGCCTTTTCTTGCCTTTTCTTGCATTTTCATGCCTTCTACTTGCCTTATCTTACCTTATCTTTCCTTATCCAAAATTTTCCTTACATTTTCTTTCCTTTTCTTGCCTTATCTTACCTTATCTTGACTTTTCTTGCCGTTGCAATCCTTTTCTTTTCCTTTTCTTTCCTTTTCTTGCCTTATCTTTCCTTTTCTTGCCTTTTCATTCCTTTTCTATCCCTTTTCTTGCATTTTCTTTTCTTTTCTTTCCTTTACTTTCCTTTTCTTGCCTTTTCTTGCTTTATCTTTCCTTTTCTTTCCTTTTCTTGCCTTTTCTAGGCTTATCTTGCCTTTTCCATTCCTTTTCTTGCCTTATGTTGCCTTTTCTCGCCTCATCTTTCCTTTTCTTGCTTTTCCTTCCCTTTTCTTGCCTGATCTTTCCTTAGCTTGCCTTTTCTTGCCTTATCTTGCCTTTTCCTTGCCTTTTCTTTCCTTTTCTTCCTTTTTGTTGCCTTTTGTTGCATTTTCTTTCTTTTTCTTGCCTTATCTTGCCTTTTCTTGCCTTATTTTGCCTTTTCTAGCCTTTTCCTTGCCTTTCGTTCCCTTTTCTTGCCTTATATTGCCTTATATTGCCTTATCTTTTATTTTCCTTGGCTTTTATTCTCTATTCTTTCCTGTTCTTACCTTTTCTCGCCTTTTCTTGCATTTTCTATCCTTTTCTTGCCTTTTCATGCCTTTTCCTTGCCTTTTCTTTCCTTTTCTTGCCTTATTTTGTTGCTTCATCTTTCCTTTTCTTTCTTTTTCTTGCCTTTCCTTCCCATTTCTTGCCTTATCTTGCCTTTCTTGCCTTTTATTGCCTTATCTTGCATTTTCCTTGCCTTTTCTTTCCTTTTCTTGCCATATCATACCTTTTCTTGCCTTTTCATTCCTTTTCCTTGCCTTTTCTTACCTTTTCTTGCCTTGTCTTCATTTTCCTTCCTTTTCATTCCATTTCCTTGCCTTTTCTTTCCTTTTCCTTGACTTTTCCTTGCTTTTTCTTGCCTTATCTTTCATTATCTTTCCTTTTCTTGCCTTTTCTTGTATTATCATTTCTTTTCCTTGCCTTTTCTTGCCTTATCTTTCCTTTGCTTGCCATTTCATGCCTTTTATTTCCTTATCTTGCATTTTCTAGCCTTTTCCTTTCCTTTTCTTTCCTTATCTTTTCTTTTCATGCCTTTTCTTCCCTAATCTTTTTTTTCTGTTCTTTCCTTTTCCTTACCTTTTCTTGACTTATCTTGCCTTTTATTGCCTTATCTTTCCATTTCTTACCTTTTTCTGCCTTTTCTTGCCTTTTCCTGCCTTTTGATGCCTTTTCCTTGCAGTTTCTTGCATTGTCTTCCCTTATCTTTCCATTTCTTTCCTTTTTTTGCCTTTTCTTGCCTTATCTTACCTTTTCTTTCAATTTCTTTCCTTCTTTTGCCTTTTCTTCCCTTTACTTAGCTTTTCTTGCCTTTTCATGCCTTTTCCCTACCTTTTCTTGCATTTTCCTTGCCTTTTCTTGCCTTATCTTGCCTTTTCTGGCCTTTTATTCCTTTTCCTTGAATTTTCTTGCATTTTCTTGCCTTTTCTTTCTTTCCATTACCTTATCTTGCATTTTCTTTCCTTGTCTTTTCCTTGCCTTTTCTTTCCTTATCTTGCCCTTTTATGCCTTTTCCTTGCCTTTTCTTTCCTTTTCTTGCCTTTTGTTTTCTTTTCTTGCCTTTTCATTCCTTTTTTGTCCTTTTCATGCCTTTTCTTGCCTTTTTCTTGCCTTTTCCTTGCCTTATCATGCCTTATTTTTCTTTTTCTTGTCTTATGTAGCCTATTGTTACCTTTTCTTGCCTTTTCTTGCCGTTTCATACCTTTTCTTGCTATTTCTATCAGTTTCTTGCATTTTCATGCCTTTTCCTTGCCTTTTGTTGCCTAATCTTGCATTTTTTTTGCCATGTTGTTCTTTTTCCTTGCCTTTTCTTACCTTTTCATGCCTTTTCTTCCTTTTCATTCCTTTTCCTTGCCTTTTCTTGCCTTTTCTTTCCATTTCTTGCCTTTTTCGAGCTTTTTCTTGCCTTTTCCGAGCCTTTTCTTGCCTTATCTTTCCTTTTCTTCCATTTTCTTGCCTTTTCTTACATTTTCTTTCCTTGTCTTGCCATATTTCACCTTATTTTGCAATTTCTTGCATTTTCATATCTTTTCCTTGCCTTATCTTTCCTTTTGTTGCCTTTTTATTACTTTTCCTTGCCTTTTCTTTCAGTTTCTTGCCTTTCCTAGTCTTTTCCTTGCCTTTTCTTGCCTTATATTGTCTTATCTTGCCTTTTCATGTCTTTTCCTGCCTTTTCTTTCCTTTTCCTGCCTTTTGATGCATTTTCTTGCCTTTTCCTTGCATTTTCTTGCATTTTCTTGCCTTATCTTTTCATTTGTTTCCTTTTTTTTGCCTTTTCTTGCCTTATCTTACCTTTTCAATCTATTTCTTTTCTTTTCTTACCTTTTCTTGCCTTTACTTGCCATTTCTTACCTTTTCTTGCCTTTTCTTTCCTTTTCTTGCCTTTTCATGCCTTTTCCCTCCGTTATCTTGCATTTTCCTTGCCTTTTCTTGCCTTATCTTGCCTTTTCTGGCCTTTTATTCCTTTTCCTTGAATTTTCTGCCTTTTCTTTCTTTTCATTGCCTTTCCTTGCCTTTTCTTTTCTTTTCTTTCCATTTTTTGCCTTGTCTTATCTTTTCTTGCCTTTTCTTAATTTTTTTTTGCATTTTCATTCTTTTTCCTTGCCTTTTCTTGCCTTATCTTTTCTTTTCTTTTCTTTTCAATACTTTTCCTTCCCTTTTCTTTCCTATTCTTGGATTTTTCTTGCCTTTTCTTGCCTTTTCTTTCCTTATCTTGCATTTTCTTGCCTTGCCTTTTCCTTGCCTTTTCATTCCTTTTCTTTCCTTATCTTGCCTTTTTATGCCTTTTCCTTGCCTTTTCTTTCCTTTTCTTGCATTTTCATGCCTTTTCTTTCCTTTTTTGTCCTTTCCATGCCTTTTCTTTCCTTTTCTTGCCTTTTCTTGCCTTTTTCTTGTATTTTCTTGCCTTGTCTTGCCTTTTCCTTGCCTTATCATGCCTTATTTTTCTTTTTCTTGCCTTATGTTGCATTTTCTTAACTTTTCTTGCCTTTTCTTTCCTTTTCATGCCTTTTCTTGCTATTTTTATCAGTTTTTTGCATTTTCATTCCTTTTCATTGCCTTTTGTTGCCTTATCTTGCATTTTTTTGCCATGTTGTTCCTTTTCCTTGCCTTTTCTTACCTTTTCATGTCTTTTCTTTCCTTTTCATTCCTTTTCCTTGCCATTTCTTGCCTTTTCTTTCCATTTCTTGCATTTTTCGAGCCTTTTCTTGACTTTTCTTGTTTTATCTTTCCTTTTCTTTCCTTTTCTTCCATTTTCTTGCCTTTTCTTACCTTCTCTTTCATTTTCTTGCCATATTTCACCTCATCTTGCCATTTCTTGCATTTTCATATCTTTTCCTTGCCTTTTCTTTACTTTTTCTAGCATTTTCTTGCCTTTTCTTGGCTTTCCTAGTATTTTGCTTTCCTTTTCTTGCCTTTTCTTGCCTTTTCATGACTTTTCCATGCCTTTTCTTTCCTTATCGTGCCTTTTCTTGCCGTGCCTTTTCCTTGACTTTTCTTTCCTTTTTTTGTCGTTTCTTGCTTTTTCCTTACCTGTTCTTTCCTTTTAATGCCTTTTCTTTCCTTTTTTTGCCTTTTCATGCCTTTTCCATGCTTTTACTTTCCTTTTATTGCCTTTTTCTTGCCTTTTCTTGCCTGTTATTACCTTTTCCTTGCCTTTTCATTCATTTTCTTGCCTTATCTTACCTTATCTTGCCTTTTCTTGCCTTTTCTTTGCCTTTTCTTACCTTTTCTTGCCTTATCTTTCCTTTTCTTGCCTTTTCATTCCTTTTCTTGCATTTTCATGCTTTATCTTTCCTTTTTTTGCCTTATCTTACCTTTTCTTGCCTTTTCATTCCTTTTCCTTGACTTTTTTAAACTTTTCTTGCCTTTTCTTTCCTTTTCTTGCCTTTTCCTTTCCTTTTCTTTCCTTTTCTTGCCTCAACTTTCCTTTTCTTTTCTCATCTTTCCTTTTCTTGCCTTTTCATTCCTTTTCCTTGACTTTTCTTAACTTTTCTTGCATTTTCTTTCCTTATCTTGCCTTTTCCTTCCTTTGTTTTCCTTTTCTGTCCTTTCCTTAACTTATCTTGCCTTTTGTTTCCTTTTCATTCCCTATCCTTCCCTTTTCTTCCCTTTTCTTACCTTTTCTATCCTTTTCTTGCCTTTTCATTCTTTTTCCTTGCCTTTCCTTTAATTTTTTGGACTTTTCCTTGCCATTTCTTACCTTTTCATGCTTTATATTTTCTTATCTTTCCTTTTCTTTCCTTTTCTTGCCTTTTCTAGCCTTTTCTTACCGTTTCTCACCTTTTCTTAACTTTTCTTGCCTCTTCATGCCTTTTCTTTAATTTTCTTGCTTTTCCCTGACTTTTCTTTCTTTTCTTGCCTTATTTTACCTTTTCTTGCTTTGTCTTGCCTTTTCTTGCCTTTTCTTGCCTTTTCTTGCCATTTCTTTCCTTTTCTTGCCTTTTCCTTGCCTTTTCCTCCCTTTTCTTAACTTTTCTTGCCTTATCTTTCTTTTTCTTGCCTTTTCTTGCATTATCTTGCTTTTTCTAACCTTTTCTCGCCTTTTCATGCCTTTTGTATGCATTTTCTTTCCTTATCTTGCCTTTTAATTCCTTTTCATGTATTTTCTTGCCTTATCTTTCCTTTTCTTGCCTTTGCGTGCCTTTTCGATGCCTTTTCTTGACTTTTCTTTCCTTTTCCTTTCCTTTTGTTGCCTTATCTAGCCATTTCTTACATTTTCTTACCTTTTCTTGCCTTTCCCTTCCTTTTCATGCCTTTTCCTTGCCTTTCTTGCATTTTCTTGACTTATCTTTCCTTTTTTCCCCTTTCTTCCCTTTTCTTATCTTATCTTTCCTTTTCTTTCCATTTCTTTCCTTTTCTTACCTTTTCTTGCCTTACCTTGCCTTTTCTTGCCACATCTTTCCTTTTCTTACCTTTTTTGCATTTCCTTCCCTTTTCTTGCCTTATCTTGCCTTTTCCTGCCTTTTCTTTCCTTTTCTTTGCCTTTTTTTCCTTTTCTTGCCATAACTCACCTTTTCTTGCCTTTTCTTGCATTATCATTCCTTTTCCTTGCCTTATCTTTCCGTTTCTTGCCTTTTCATTACTTTTTCTTGCCTTTTCTTACCTTATCTTGCCTTTTCCTTGCCTTTTCGTTCCTTTTCCTTGCCTTTTCTTACCTTTTCTTGCCTTATCTTTCCTTTGCTTGCCTTTTCATGCCTTTTACATGCCTTTTGTTTCCTTATCTTGGCTTTTCTAGCCTTTTCCAGGCCTTTTCTTTCCTTATATTTCCTTTTCATGCCTTTTCTTCCCTTATCTTTTCTTTTCTTGCCTTTTCTTTCCTTTTCTTTCCATTTCTTTCCGTTTCCTTACCTTTTCTTGCCTTATCTTGCCTTATATTGCCTTATCTTGCCTTTCCTTACCTTTTGCTGCCTTTTCTTGCCATTTCCTGCATTTTTTTGCCTTTTGATGCCTTTTCTTGCCTTTTCCTTGCATTTTCTTGCCTTATCTTTCCATTTCTTTCCTTTTTTGCCTTTCTTGCCTTATCTTACCTTTTCTTTCAATTTCTTTTCTTTTCTTGCCTTTTCTTGCCTTTACTTGCCTTTTTTTCCCTTTCTTTCCTTTTTTTGCTTTTTCTTTCCTTTTCTTGCATTTTCATGCCATTTCCCTGCCTTTTCTTGAATTTTCCTTGTCTTTTCTTGCCTTATCTTGCCTTTTCTGGCCTTTTATTCCTTTTCCTTGAATTTTCTTTCCTTTTTTTGCCTTATCTTTTCTTTTTTTAGTTTTTTTTACCTATTCTCAATAGAAAGAGTAGTGTATGGCAGCACATCTAACTTGGGGAGCAAAATCCTTACTGATATAAGGGAAAAACTATTATTTCTGAATTTCCAGTTTTGTCCATAACAAAATTAGATAATTACCTAATGTCTCTATATATTAAAGTTCCACACCCAAATAAATACATTAAACCCAAAAATGTATCCTTTATTGAATCACTTTCAATTAGGCTTAACCGAACATGACAAAATATTACATATTTATTTCACATATAAGTAAAATATTGGATAAAGGATCCAACAATATCCTACTTGGACTGTATGTATAACCTTATAATCATGTAATGCATAACTTAATGATGTCGTTCTTGCTGTTTCTGCCAGAATACATGTATAACCAAGCTTGTCCATCAATCATATCAACACAGGATCAAAACAGCGTTTGTTACATTCATTTTTGGGAAACTATAGTATCTCTCGTATTTAACTAAATCAATAATTTAGTCCCCCATATTTCAAAAATAATTTTTACATCCCCGTATTTGATTTTATTATACGTTCGAGTCTTTGGCGAGGTCGAGGCGGTCGGTCACGAACAATGATGGTGAGAGAGATGGGGTGGATGGCGAGGAGGATGAAGGAGTCGACGGGGTGGACACCTCCAAGAAGTGCTTGATGGCGACCGGAAGTCGCACACGGAGAATGTTGCACAATCCAAAAAGGAGACGACGTCGCTTGAACGTCATCGTCGTTAGTTTCCTGGGTTTTCTCGTCGTCGTCGTCAATAGAGGAGATGGTTAAATCTGGGTTTTCTGGTAAATTTGTTAATTTCCCCCCTTTCTGTAATTTGTTAGATATGTATCTTAAATCTGGGTTCAAAATATGCAGATGGTTAATGAATGATTAGTTTCTCTAAGTTAGATACTACATAGTCTCTGTTCCCAAATTTTATCAAATGGTTAACGATTGACTCAAGGTTAATCCTCTATATCCCACCATTGTTAACGCTGGGCTCAAGGTCGACAGGAAGAAGATTGAGGTACAATGATTTCCGATTCCGATGAGGATTCGTCATCATCGGTGAGTTTTGACTTAAACGTCAGGACTAATTTGATGTTTGATGGTGGAGTTCCGGCAAGGGCGTTGAAGGACAAGGAAGAAGATACCAACGTGGGATGATAAAGAAAGGTGGGAGAAAATCATGTTATTGGCAAGAAAATTTGACTTGCATGCAAAAGAAGTTGGTGAAGTGCAATGTGAAAATATCACTCATACTAAGTGTGACATTGAGGACAAGGTATGTGGTTCTGACAATTCTTTGAAGGTTGCTTCTCATGAAGTTGTTGAAGAGGTTTTGACATGTGAGGAGTTTGGTGAATATTCAATTGACTTATTTGATGGAGAATATTTTGATCAAAAAAAATGTGAGCTAGTCTCTCCCTTGGTTCTACGAAACTTCTCGAACATAGCAGAGTAATTTTGTTGAGTTCAACTTCGACTTATCAAGCGGATCTTCATACCGTTTGTGATGTCATCGATATATCAAGGTTCTTTGTTTCAACTCAAGCAGCAGGTCATGGTCTTCATAGCAAGGTTCTTGTTTGGTTATGAGCATTGGGTCGAGATCTCCATCACGAACTGATCTAGAACGATCTGGAATTTCACGCTTCGTGAACGGGTCTCCTCGTATCGTTGGCGGGGTTCGTATCAGTATAAGAGCCTAACGAGTTGTTAAATGCTGGTTATGGATTTTATTAAGACCGAACTGATATTCAGAGTTGTCTTATATGACTACCTACTGCTCTTGCTAGCTAAATAGCAAAATTGAGCGTCGACCTATTCGTAGAGACTAATCTAGCTCTTGCGATAAACTAGTACTATGATGAGGACACCTAAATTTCAAACTCCCACTAAAATTACATATCCTCTATGATGAGGACACCGATATGAGCAATATGCATATGAAACATTTTAGGTGGTAAGTGATAGGGTAAATTTAAATAGATTTACCAATAATAATTGAATAATATAGTGAGTAAATAGATTCAAACTGAGAGATTAACACGTGATGCGCTTGAAAAAGCCACATTTCACCATGTCATTTTTGGGTCATTTTGACCCCTTTTTGAGTCTTTATTATTCGTGTCTATAGTCTTTTATGCCATTTTTAGGTTCGTTGCCTTGAATGGCTTACTTTGTTGTGTTTATGGTCTTTTGAAGGTATTTAGAGTTGTTCAGCATAATTCAGAGTGGACACGTAGAAAGGCTCGAGCTAAAGAGGTCAAAACAAGGTTTCGGAGGCCGTCGGGCAATGGAAATAACCGCCGAATGGTGAATTCAATGTTGGGCATCAGATTTACCCACTGGGCGGTGTATTCAGCAGGGTGCAACTCTAAAATGGCCATAAATTCTTGCTCCAACATAGGGATAAGGCGTGTGAGGTACCGTTGGAAAGCTAAGAAGAAGATATACATTTTATTCCCCAAAAGTTGAAGTCCAATTTAGAGCGGAAGGGGGAAAAAAAGAAGAATCTTTGCTGTACCTCAAACCAGAGCAGGAGCGCGCGCCGAACGGTGCCAAAATCCACCGAACGGTGGCGCGAACATCTTCCACTCGAAAAAAGGCAAAAAATGACTATTTTAACCATTCTAGCTCTTCGGATTTGTTGGGGGCCTATAAATATCCCCTCTTGGCCTCCAAAACTCTTTGCCAAATCATTTGTATAGTTTTGGCCACTTAGAATAGCCAACACTTTTCTCTCTCTCTCTCTCTCTAGTAGACAGGAGCATTTAAGAAGGAGGAGGAGCTAGGATGTTTGAAGACTTTATTGAGCTTTTCTAAACTCTTCTCTTTTTAATTTAATGATTATGACAATATATTTGCTTTTATTGATGTTGAGTTTGAGTTTGTGGATGTGTGAATAGTTATTTATGGGTCGAGTGCTCTCGTGTGCCTGAGTTGCTTGGTTTCGAGTAGGCTTTACCTTGAGAGCATGTAGTAGGTGGAGTGTGTAATGCTTTGGTTTGACAGACCTTGTGTTGGGATTGTGAGTTTAGAACTCTCTCCCGACCATAGGTTCTTGCCAATAGATTCTAGCCACGCTCAAAAGACTTAATTATCATATGAAGAGTGGATTACTACCTATTAGACTAGTGATTCATGATGTGAGAACTACGTCAGTGACACCGTAGAGAGGACGCTATTTTTCTATTAGGTGGTTCGATAATTTGTTAGGATTAAGAGGATAGCTGGTGACTCGTACACTCTTGTGAGGTTGATAACTTACTGTGAGAAGGGGTGTCCATGGAGTGACCTGTTTGAAACCTAAAACCCGATTTTGTGGTATGATGGACTTAGAAGGTGAAGCACCATACCTTAGGCTCACATAGGCCCACCTAGTACTTAATAAGCCCATGAGAGACCAAGTCACAAAGGTGGCACTTGTGGTGACCTTGCCCACTACTTCTATTCTTGGTTACCTAAGTTTGTTTATATTAGTTTAGGTTGTTAATATCCTCCCTCCTCTAATTAAACACACCAATCACTATCTTACATATCGTCTGAAACTAACTAGTGAGTCGAATTGGTGCTCTAGATCTGACTTCTCGTAGTTTGACATTTCCCTTACTCTCTTTATTGCAACAGGGCGAATTGGCGCCGTTGCCGGGGAGTGGTGCATTTAGACATCTATTTTATGCTTGTGAATTAGTATTAAGATAATGTTTATAGTGGTTTATATATATCTTGTGTCTTATTTTTCTTTTGTATATGTTGTTGGATTGAGATTGATTCCTTTGGTGACTATATGTCCAATGGAGTCCCTTGTTCGTTTCTTGCAGATGAAGTTGAGAGCATGCAAACAAGGGCACATACACAAAGGAATGAGCCCAATCTCTTCGAAGCACAACACCGGATTTATGGATGTTGCGGGGGAGTTAGACATTATATATTCCAATGTGAAGAATCCCCCAACCTTGTTTCCCCCTCAAGTTCTACAAGTTTTGTGCATAATGGTGGGAGGCAACCTGTCAACAATAACAATCCAGGTTGGTGCAAATCCTTTATGCCTCAAGGTACAATGAAAAAGTACCATCTCCTAGATCCTCCCCCCGTGAAGATAGGTTTAACTCAAGGGAAGCATATTTGGATATGATGTTCGCACAAATGGAAGAAAGCTTGAATGTCCAAAGAGAGACTCTTGAGAGGATGCTCTCTAAATTGAATAGGGGCATCAATGCACAAATAAATGTTGAAGACAACATCCATATATTACTTGAGCCAAGCCTAGGAGAGGGCAATGAAGTGCTAGTTGAGAGGGATAATAGCAAATGGACATGGAAATGGAGGAACCACTATATGTCCCTCCACAATTGTGTATTTATCCGATGACATGGCTAAAAGCTGTGTGTAGTCCTATAAATGAGGGTCATAGTTGGGATTTTGGCACCAAAGATTGGTATCGAGGGACCCTGATAGACTCTTATTTCTCTACCGAAGCATTTCCATATGAGGAGGATGATAGAGTGCAAGTGGCAAATGGCAACAAACAAATTGAATCAGAGGTGGAGGAGCCGTCATATGTGCCCCTACCACCAAACATTCCACGAGTGCCATTCCCACAAGCTCTATATGATTAAAGGACTATGATTTTTTGTTGGGTGGATTGCAAGGAGAAGAAGAAAGTTGACAAAAAGACCCCAACAAAAGCTTGTAGTCCTAACAACACACTTCCACAAGAGGAGGAAGAGAATGAGGAAAAGGAAGAAAATGAAGTGATTGGGAGTAAGGAGAGTATAAACAAAGAGGGCGATTAGCCCCAATATCACTGAAGGTATTAGGGGAGTCCCAGCGAGATCGTCACTCACCCCCAATGTTGTTAAGTTCTCAACCTCACCTAGGTTCCGAGATTACCACTCTTGCCCTCCTAAACCTCACTCATTAATGCTCCACCATTGGGCCAACTACACATTACCCTATACAGCTAAGTCCATTCTCAAGGCTAAGTCTATCAGATAATGAATAATCTAGCGGTTAAGCTTTTCCATGCTCCCCTTCACGGCTAAGTCCTTCGGGTCACGCTATAATTGATTAGGAAGGACTCTAGGTCGTTGCTAGTGCTACTTGCCCCTAGGTTTCAATGGAGGTCTGTTACCCAATGTATTATGCCCTCTAATCGCTACACGCTCTACACCCAAAAGCCCATTTGAGACCTAGGTCATTGGGTACATCCAAGGTCACCCAACTCACACATAACTACTCACACATCCACAAACTCAAACTTAATATCAATATAAACATAAGCATTGTCACAAGCATTAAACTAAAGAGAAAGAGTTTAAAAATCTCAATGAGGTCTTCAAGAACTCCTAGCTCCTCCTCATTCTTCAATGCTCTTTTGCTTCCTTCGTTAGAAAAAGAGAGAGAGAGAGAGAGAGAAATATTGGCTATTCTAAGTGGCCAAAACTACATAAATAATTTGGCAAGTTAAAATGGGGACCTAAAAGGTCTATTTATAGGCTCCCAACAAAACCCTAAAAGAACTAGGATGAGTACACGTATGAAATAGTCATTTTTGGCCTTGTTTTGGGTGTAAAGTACCTCGCGCTCACCGTCCAGCAGATTTGGCACCATTCGGTGTCCACTTTGGTTCGTGGGCCTACAAAGATGCACAATTTTGGCTATCTTTTGCTCCAAATGGGACTTTGGTCATTAGAAGATAAAATGTAGATGGTTGGCTTAGCTTTCTAACGGTACCTCATATGACTTAATCCGATCTCGGAGCAAGAAGTTATGGATTTTTAAGTGCAGCATCCTACGTCTGCCGGACGAACCTACCGATCGGCTGGAAAATCCACCGCCTGGTGGCTTTCAGGGACCTTGGAAGCCCGAATCCGCCGCTCGGTGAGGTTTTCCACCGTCCGGTGGCTTTCGGGACCTTGCTTTGGCCTTTTCACCTCGAGCTTTCGTCCGTGCCCGCTCTAGTTGGTCCCAAACTTCTCTGAATACCTTCAAAAGACCTACAACACAACAAGTGAGTCCATCCAAGGAAAAAAACCTATAAATGGACAAAAAGACCAAGACTCAAGTACTTTAGACACAAAAATGGGTTGAAATGACCCTAAATTGAGGTGATAAAATGAGTTTTTCTCGCGTTCATCAATAGGTGAAGGTAAAACACCCGACCTTGATTTTGAAAAACCTCCCACTCTTGGTTGGGATTGGGGTATTCCGGGTGTGGATAAAATTTCTCATAACCCCATGCTTAACTTGTGTGCTATTGATCTTTTGGGTGATTGGCACTTAACTACATTTTTGCGGTTGATGATGGATAAGAAGTTACTCATATATGATTGTTGTTTGAAATTCTCTATTGATGAGTGCTTCTTTCCATGGAATCAAGCTAATATTAATGATTGAGCATATTGAAACCTTGATTCCAGGACGATTTTGTGAATGTCGAGCTTGGGACTTAAAAGAAGCACTTGTTGGGAGGCAACCCAACCTTTTCCTCATTTAGTTTTTAGTTTCTCTTGTTTTTCGATGCTAGGAAGTGCAGCACTTCAAGAAAAAAGTCAAATTTTGAACTGCCGGTGGTCGCCGAGCTGCGGAAAAGCCCACCAAACAGCGGATGCCCTGCTCTTGGACACTCGGATCCCCCAAAAAGTTTCTGAAAAAAATGGGCGGCGCCTGATACGCCGAACGACAGGTGACCACCAAACAGTGGAAGCCTTACCTAAAAGTGCAAAATCACCGCCAGACGAGAAATGTCATTGAACAGCGACTGCAGTGAAGAAGACACAAAACTTTTGCTCACCTTTCTTCCATTCCATATTAGGGAGTACTCCTTACCTCTATATGTCTTTTAATTATATTCATTGTGATGTTTTGAGTCTTGTGTTTTCTTGTGAGCGTTCCTATCTTGATGCTTATTGATTATTTATGTGGAATGCGTCTTTGAGGGTTGCATGTTTATGTTGATGATTGATTGCATTAAAATATTTCGTTGTAATGTTATATCTTGACATTAGTTTACTGCTATGTTGAGATCTTGTGTTATTATGTTCATTTGGTAATGTGGTCCATTGAGGTCTTTTCTTGTATTTTTGATTGGAGTGTTTTCACCTTCTTTGGCCACGGAGGTCATTGAAGTATTTCTTTTTCTATTGTCTGGTATCCTAAATCCTTTCATATTGAGGACAATGTGTCGTTCAAGTGTGGGGGAGAGTTACATGTAGGAACTTACGTGTTTAGGTCTAGACTAATTGGTATAGGTCAAGCGTTGGCATATTTTTGGCATTTTGGACCCCTCTCAAATTTTGATTTTTTTGTCATAGATAAACCCCGCACCTTTTAGGGAGCATTCCCAGGGTGTAAAGCGTATGAATACAGAATTTTTACACCCTTGATTATCTAAACTTGCTGTCTCCCATTGTGGGTGTACTTGTGGGGTTGATGTGGGACCTTATGAAAGGAATTGAGCCGAAGGTGGAGACTACCGTCTCTTATTTTGTTCATGAGGTGCCAATATGCTTCGGATGATTGGGGTATCCTGTTTACACTTGTTTTGACTCTTTCGAGTGGGTGTTCTGCGGGAGGACAAGGGGCTATTGTTGAAAAGTTTATGCCTAGAGCCTTAAAGCTAAGCCCAAAATTTTCCGTTATTTTTAACCTTTTGAGCCTGGCCATTCATTGAAAATATACACATGCCATATTAAACTCTTATCTAATTTTCTCCCACCTTTGACACCTAGCCCGAGGATGCATATAGGATTTATCGTATGGGGATATTTGTAAGGGAAATATGATAGAATAGTGCTTATTTTTGCGGGATTTGAACATTGGGGTGTTGGGTACAAAAAGGCCAAACCAAAAAGACTAAGCTTTGTCAAAAATAAAATTATGCCAAGCATGAATAAAAGGAAAGTGGAGAAAAGAAAGTCAAAGGAAAAACACAAAAAAGTGAAAAGTACAAAAACAAAAGGAAAGAAGAAAAGCAACAAACAAAGAGAGTAAGTTGTGATGTGAATAAGGCATCAAAATAAGAGGCAATCTTGTGTCATGTGGCCATAGGTTTTGGGGAACAATGGGTTGAGCGAAACTAGATTTAGGGTGACTAAGTAGACTAGATGAGGGCTAGAATATCGTTGTAACTTGCTCCTCGAATTTGGTGGTTTAACTACTATCCATACTTTTATCCTCACCTACACCTTAACCCCATTACAACCCCGAACCAAGTTCCCTTGATCGCAATCCCCATTTCATGTGAGACAATCCTGAGTAGGAGTAGGATATCTCATGACCCTGGACATATTCGCGACTAATATGAAGTTGAATGCCAGATAGTGAGCTTAAATGATTCCTTATCCTCTGAGTGGTCAACACCGAAGGTCTCACTCACTTAGGGTTAATGCTTGTTTAAACTCTCAAGGGTGTAGTCCTTACATATTCCTACTTTTGCATTAGGGGGAGTGAACTATTTGGTTGTGGTGTAGTCTCGTGATAAGAAGTTAAATTTTTGAGGGACCATTTTTTTAAGAGTATGCGAACTCTTGCTCTATTTTTGTGTGTCTTAGGAGACTGGATTGAGTGGAGACTAAATAAAACTTGTCCCCATATGGGGACTACACATCCAAACAATATCACTTCAGAGGCAAATCAATATTACTACACATGCAAACATCACGACAAAACCAATATCACTACACATGCAAACCAATATCTAATATCACTACACATGCAAACTAATATCCCTTTAGTTACCATGGGTAGTCCTCACCAAATCTTCCCCCGTGTCTTAAAGTCTTAGTTTGAATCTTTTGCTTGAGGACACACAAAGATTCAAGTGTGGGGGTGTGATGCGTTTGAAAAAGGCACATTTCACCATGTCATTTTTGGGTCATTTCAACCCATTTTTGAGTCTTTATTATTCATGTCTAGAGTTTTTTATGCCATTTTTAGGTTCGTTGCCTTAAATGGCTTTACTTGTTGTGTTCGTTGTCTAGAGTTGTTCCGGATAATTTGGAGCGGACACAAAGGAAGGCTCAAGCTAAGGAGATCAAAACGAGGTTTCGAAGGCCACTAGGTGGTGGAAATACACCGCCAAACGACAAATTCGCTGCCATGCGGCAGATTTACCCGTCAGGTGGTGGATTCAGTAAGGTGCAACACTAAAATGGCCATAACGTCTTACTCCAACATCGGATTGAGGTGAGTGAGGTACCATTGGAAAGCTAAAACAAAGATCTATATTCAATCCCGTGATAGTTGAAGTCCAATTCGGAGCAGAAGGGGGTGAAAAAAGAGTATCTTTGCTACACCTCAAACCAGAGCGGGAGCGGGCGCCGAACGGTGCCAAAATCTGTCAAACGGTGGGCGTAGATAGATTCCACTCGGAAAAGGCCAAAAATGACCATTTTACTCATCCTAACTCTTAGGGTTTCGTTGGGGGCTTATAAATACCCCCTCTTGGCCTCTAAGACTCTTTGCCAAATCATTTGTATAGTTTTGGCCACTTAGAATAGCCAACACTTCTCTCTCTCTCTCTCTAGTAGCTAGGAGCATTGAAGAAGAAGGAGGAGCTAGGATGCTTGAAGACTTTATTGAGCATTTTTAAAATCTTATCTCTTTAATTTAATGCTTGTGGCAATATCTTTGCTTTTATTAATGTGGAGTTTGAGTTTGTGGATGTGTGAGTAGTTTTTTATGGGTCGGGTGCCTTCGTGTGCCCGAGTGGCTTGGTTTTGAGTGGGCTTTATCTTGAGAGCGTGTAGTGGGTGGAGTGCATAATGCTTTGGTTTGACGAACATTGTATTAGGATTGTGAGTCTAAAACCCTCTTCCGGCCGTAGGTTCTTGCCAATAGATTCTAGCCTCGCTCGAAAGACTTTATTGTCTCGGAAAGAGTGGAATTACTACCCATTAGACTAGTGATTTATGATGTGAGAACCTACGTCAGTGACATCGTAGGGAGGACACTAGTTGGCTATTAGGTGGTTTTATAATTAGTTGAGATTAGGAGGATAGCTGGTGACTCGTACACTCTTGTGAGGTTGACAACTCACTGCGGGAAGGGGTGTCCATGGACTGAGCCGTTTGGAACCTAGAACTCGACTTTGTGGTGTGGCAGACTCGGAAGATGAAGCACCATGCCTTAGGCTCACCTAGGCCCACTTGGTATTTAATAAGCCCATGAAAGACCAAGTCACGAAGGTGGCACTTGTGATTACCTTGCCCACTACTTCTATTCTTGTTTACCTAAGTTTTTTTATATTAGTTTAGGTTGTTAATATCCTCCTTCCTCTAATTAAACACCCCAATCAATATCTTACATATCGTCAAAAATTAACTAGTGAGTCGAATTGGCGCTATATATCCCACTCCTCGTGGTTCGACATTTCCCTTACTCTCTTTATTGCAACGGGGTGAAAAATTCCCTCATCAGCATGCAAATCACGACAGCATTGGTCCGCAAAATAGATTATGATAAAGATGAGAGTAGACTGAATTAAAGAGAGTGAATCAAACAAAAAATAAATCTGTGACTTTATCAATGGTAAAGATGAGTACGTGATATGAATCCTAGCACCCTTATAAAGGTCTAATTTGAGCAATTGTGAGAGCATGTGCAAAGCGCTTCAAGTTACAATTTAACGAGCTCATTTCCAAGCTTATATTGAAGAGTTGGACTCAAGTGAGTTCATTGAAGTCCATTGTTGAAGAACCACAAAATTGAGAACATTCATTTGTGTTAAAGAAGAAAATTCCAGCAGCAAAGATCTTAAAGATTCATTCTCTCTGATTTGGGCATTATATTTAGGAAGTAAATTTAGCCATTAGTTTTGATTAGGAAGTTATATTTCAGCAACTTTTGGTTTATTATTGCTTGATAATCAAGTTTGTAGCCTTCCTAAAAGGCAGAGATTTGTTTCATTTTTAGTTTTCCTTTCCAGCCAGATTTTTAGGAGTTGTTTGATTTAGAATCTCTTTGTAATATTGAGCCTATTTATAGAGGCTTATGCAATGAGAAAAGTAGACCATTATGGACTAAAAAACGTGGGCTTGTCTCTCTTGGTTCTTCGGAACTGTTCGAACACAACAGAGGGATTCCATCGAGTTCACCATAGACTTATCAAGCGGATCTTCATCACCGTTTGTGGCGTCATTGACATATCAAGGTTCTTTGTTTCAACTCAAACAGTGAGTCGCGGTCTTAATACCAATGTTCTTGTTTGGTTGTGAGTATCGGGTCGAGATCTCCATCACGAACTGATCTAGAACGATCTGGAATTTCACGCTTTGTAGTCAGGTCTCGTCGCATCGTTGGTGGGGTTCGCATCATTAGGTATCAGAGCCTAGGTTCTATTTTAGTTCTATCTATTCTTTAAATTTTGTTTCTTTATCTTTAGTTTTCAGTTAGTTGTTCTTATTTTAATCTGTGTTAGAGAAAGTGTGTGAACCCTTTAAAAAATTAGTACTTTATAAGACTGGATTTAGATGTGATAGCACTCAAAAGAGTTTGGTTAATAGTCCATTGACTTATTTGATGGACATGGTTTTGATGAGCATAGCATGTCACTACTTTGCCTGAGGAATTTATTTGACGAATCATCTGTGGTGGATGTTGTTCAAATGAAGAACTGCATAACTCCTATTTCTGATGAACGTGAAGAATTTGTTGTTGTAGTTGACAAGGAAGAGGTTCAGCCACATCACACATGCATCCATATTTTTATGTTGAATATGTTGTTAAGCATATTGATTTCTTGGGAGTTGACAAGTTCGATTATGTTGGTGGTTCTCCATTGATCAACTTGTGGAATAGTTTGAAGACAGGAGAAAGGCTTATTCGACTAAGTCAGTCTTCAACTTTTGATTTGGAGATGAATTCAGATTGTTTATATTCGAAGTATCTATTCTACTGGAGCGAAAGATATCAAGTACAACCACGACGTTCAAAGTCTCAACCTTGTTCCAATATGGTTATTAATTGGCAAAGGCATGGCATATGTAAGGATTTGAGGACAAATTCCTTTCAAGAGGAGGGGAATGATATGAATCCTAACAACCTTATAAAGTACTAATTTGGCCAATTGTGAGAGCATGTGCAAAGCGCTTCAAGTTTTAATTTAACGGGCTCATTTCCAAGCTTATATTGAAGAGTTGGACTCAAGTGAGTTCATTGAAGTCCATCGTTGAAGAACCACGAAATTGAGAGCATTCATTCATGTTAAAGAAGGAAATTTCAGCAGCAAAGATCTTGAAGATTCATTCTCTCTGATTTGGGCATTATATTTAGGAAGTAAATTCAGCCATTAGTTTTGATTAGGAAGTTATATTCCAGCAACTTTTGGATTATTGCTTGATAATCAAGTTTGTGCCTTCCTAAAAGGTAGAGATTTGTTTTCTTTTTAGTTTCCCTTTCCAGCCAGATTTTTAGGAGTTGTTTGATTTGAAATCTCTTTGTAATATTGAGCCTATTTATAGAGGCTTATGCAATGAGAAAAGTAGACCATTATGGACTGAAAAATGTGGGCTTTGCTCTCTTGGTTCTTCGGAACTGTTCGAACACAACGGAGGGATTCTGTCGAGTTCACCATCAACTTATCAAGTAGATCTTCATCACCGTTTGTGGCATCATCGACATATCAAGGTTCTTTGTTTCAACTCAAATAGTAGGTCGCGGTCTTAATACCAAGGTTCTTGTTTGGTTGTGAGCATCGGGTCGAGATCTCCATTATGAACTGATCTAGAACAATCTGAGATTTCACGCTTTGTGACCGGGTCTCATCGCATCGTTGGCGGGGTTCGCATCATTTGGTATCAAAGCCTATGTTCTATTTTAGTTTTTTCAATCCTTTAAATTTTGTTTCTTTATCTTTAGTTTTCAGTTTGTTGTTTATTGTATTCTGATTTGGAAGGAAAAAAAAAAGAGAAAAATCAGAAAAAAGGAAAGAAAGAAAAGAAGGCAGCCTAAAAAAAAGAAAGAAGACTTAAAAAAAGAGTTCGAAAAAAAATGGAAGGGAAAAAAGAACGAACAAGAACATCATGTCCTATAACTACTCAGGAAGGAACTTTGAAGGTGATGAGTCATTCTCTGATCCACAAAAGTTCATGGATGCCATGATGAGTGAGATGAAGTGCATGGTGAGCGGGTAGTTCAAGAATATGAACAAATGGATAGACCGGATTGAGTGTAAACTTTTGGGGCAAGTACAAGCTGTTCCTTATATTTGTAGGGATAAAAGAGCTCAACAAAGGAAAATTGGGGCTGTAGGTGAGAGACTTTCAGGATTTGGCTTTGATGAAGGAGATTATAATAGAAGACCTAAAGAAGTTTGGAATAGATGTGATAGCACTCTTAAAGTTACATCGTGGGATGATGAAGAAAGGTAGGAGAAAATCATGTTATTGGCAAGAAAATTTGACCTTCATGCAAAAGAAGTTGGTGAAGTGCAACGTGAAAATATCACTCACACTAAGTGTGACATTGAGGACAAGGTATGTGGTTTTGACAATTCTTCGAAGTTTGCTTCTCATGAAGTTGTTGAAGAGGTTTTGACATGGGAGGAGTTTGGTGAATATTCAATTGACTTATTTGATGGAGAATATTTTGATCAAAAATAACGCGAGCAAGTCTCTCCCTTGGTTCTACGGAACTTCTCGAACACAACAGAGTGATTTCGTTGAGTTCAACTTCGACTTATCAAGCAGATCTTCATACCGTTTGTGGCGTCATCGATATATCAAGGTTCTTTGTTTCAACTCAAGCAGCAGGTCGTGGTCTTAATACCAAGGTTCTTGTTTGGTTGTGAGCATCGGGTCGAGATCTCCATCACGAACTGATCTAGAACGATCTAGAATTTCACGCTTCGTAAATGGGTCTCGTCGCATCGTTGGCGGGGTTCGTATCAGTAAGGGAGCCTAACGAGTTGTTAAATGCTGGTTATGGATTTTATTAAGACCGAACTGATATTCAGAGTTGTCTTATACGACTACCTACTCCTCTTATGAGCTAGATAGCAAAATTGAGCGTCGACCTAATAGTAGAGACTAATCTAGCTCTTGCGATAAACTAGTACTATGATGAGGACACCTAAATAGCAAACTCCCACTAAAATTACATATCCTCTATAACGAGGACACCCATATGAGCAATATGCTTATGAAACACTTTAGGTTGTAAGTGGTATGGGTAAATTTAATTAGATTTACCAATAATAATTAAATAATATAATGAGTAAGTAGATTCGAACTGAGAGATTGGCACACAAATCATGACATCAGTGGTTCGCAAAACATATTATGATAAAGGTGACAGTAGACTGAATTAAAAAGAGTGAATTAAAAAAATTGGCAATTTTATCAATGGTAAAGATGAGTACGGGAGCCTAATGAGTTGTTAAATGCTAGTTACAGATTTTATTAAGACCGATTGGTATCCTGAGTTGTCTTATGTGACTACCTACTGCTCTCGCCAGCAAGATAGCAAAACTGAATGTCTACATAATCGTAGAGACTAATTTAGCTCTCGCGGTAAACCAGTACTATGACTAAACCCAATTCCAATTATGAAGTTCCCTCCTTAAGGATCATCTTTCAATAGGGAGATCTCTCTTCGCCTAGCATAATATGTGTTAATCCAATTCTTTCGCTAACCCTTCTTACCTCTCGTCGTCTCAGTGACAACTAGATCGTTGTCTAGGGGATCATGCTAAACTATGCATTACGACCATTCATTAACAACCACTACTCTACATGTTCAATCCATAACCAAACCTAACAACTACTCTATACGGACACCGTACTTAATAAGGAGACTACTCCCTACTCATACTAGTTATACTAAACAGATAAATGAAAAACATAGTTGAAAGTATAGAGTAAAGGGAAGAAATCAACAAATTGATGGAAGTCTCAATACCAATGGAGAAGCACCAAAGTATGAACGTAAAAGTATGTAACTGGTAAAGAACGTATATTTTGACCTAGACCTAGGGATTTATATAAAACTAGGATGAATAAAACCTAATTGGATAGAAGGCCTCCAATAGGGAAAAACTCTAGTCTATAGAAGCCAAGAAAAAATAACTAGAAGGTTCTTTGTCAGACGTAACTCGATGATGTGGAAACCTAGAATCATGTGTATGCTTCAACCTCTGCGTATGCCTCTGTATACTATCGCATAATTGAGCATACCCTTTCTTGCTCAATCATAAAATTAGGCGTACGCTTCACACGTATGCCTACAACTTTTTTTGTCCGCCTTACAAATTCTTCTGCGCATATGCTCCTTGCTTTGCATCCATTCCTTGATCTATGTGGCTTCTAAACTCATAAAAAAATGACAAGATGTAAGTATCCTCTCTCATGACTCAATTAAAATAAAATAGCAAAAGACTTAATGTAATGAATATGAAAACTAACCAAAATACACACTCAACATCATGAAAAACATAAAAAATAGATGTGCAATTTGACGCACATCACTAATCGCTTTGTAAGCAAATTCACAATCATGAAGTTTGTCCTAATATGTTCTATAGACAACTGACTATCCTGAATTTTTTTAACAATAAGAAATTTGATATCTATATGCTTTGACTTTGTGGAGCTTCTGTTGTTGTTGGAATACATGATTGAAGATTTATTGTCACAAAATAATTTGAGAAGTTTTACAATGTCTTTGACTATGCGTAGTCCCGCGAAAAAATTTGCAGTCACACTCCATGGTCAGATGCCTCGTAAGAAATTATGAATTATATTGCCATGGTAGAAGATGCTACAATTGATTGTTAGCACTCTTCGAGGAGACTACTCCTCCAGCAAGTAGATTTCAAACTATCTTGGCATCCAACAAAATCAGAGTCAGAGTACTCAACGATCTCAAGTTGATCTGACCTCCTATACATGAGCATGTATCTTTTTGTTCTCTGCAAGTACCTCACAACTCTTTTGACTGCTTTCCAAATGATCTAATCTAGAATTGCTTAAATATCTGCCAAACATCAGACTCCCTACTGCTAAAGCATCATGAAACTTATGCATTTTTTCTACCTTCAAAATGTTCTTAGGACACTGGTTGAGAATAAACTAGCCTCCTTTAGTCCATGTTTTCTTCAATCTTGCATGCCATATCTTTTGAAAACCTTTCAATATTGATCCTTTGTGATAACCAAAAAATACCACAACAACAATCTCATTGTATCTGGATACCTAAAAGAAAAGAAGCATCTCAAAGATATTTCATCTCAAAATGTTTAGCTAGAGATCTCTTGGTGTCATGTGTAGGTGGGTGGTGAATTAGGTTTCTAACAATTTTTTAACTTCTTCCCTACTTAGATTATCAGCATAATTAAGAATAGTGATAGAGAGAATTGACACCAGATGTATAGTAGTTTGGCTAGGCCCATTTGAGCCTAAGTCCACTCTTCAACTATCCTTCCGCTTTTTATTATCCCCAATAAAAACACAAGAGTACACCACAAGTTTTACCAGGTTCACTTGAAAACCTCACAACCACTAGCTTCACGGACTCCAGCTAGCTACTGCTCTCTAGTATGCTAGGTTCACTAGTAACCTCACAATACACTAGCTTTCACAGGCACAGACTAGTTACCTCACTCTAGATTTATAGGATCTCTAGAAACCTTGCATTTATCGCTGTTCTTACAAATATATTTCACATGCCTTCACACAGAAGTTGAGAAAGTATCATAAGACAAAAGTATTTCTAATATGCTCTTTGACTTATCCACTTCATGATCACTACTTTTCTCTTTTGAATGTAGGAATTCAGCTTCGAGCTAGATTTCTTCTTTGAATCTTGATCACTATCTTTTTCACTCGAGTGATCCACATTTGTCTTTGGCTTGATCTTCTGTTTATAGGATCTTCTTTACATATAGCCTTTGGACCTAGCTCTCCAAGCAAGTCTTCAAGCTTCCTCTCCACCTCGCAAGTAGCAGTTGGTAGCGGTTAGAGGAGAAGACATCATTAGCAAGTAGCCAACACTTTTATTCCTAGGCTTAACTTGATTTGACTTCGACATGTGGGTTGATTTGATCCCTAAAAATAGCTGTTACCAAACAAAGGCAAAAGAACTTTTGAAACCTCTTTTGTATTGGGTTATGTTAGATCAACATAATCAAATTTTAAATAATTATTCCTTGGGAAAAAGAGTGAATCGTCTAGGGCAATCGGCCTTCATGTGGACTTGTTCAAAAATGATTATATAACACTTCCCAATGTTAATCTCTCTAATCCATAGAAGAGTACTTTAACCACTAAGAAACCAAGCCTTGGGGAGTCGCTTATATGGCGGGTAAAAGCTTTAATCATCTTGGTCTTGGCAAGGTTCAAATTCAAACTTGCCTTGGGATAAATATCTAGATCTCTTGGTCAAGCTTTAATTAGAATGTGTAAGTAAAGACTTGAACCAGACTTAGGAAAATTCTTAACAACCCAAATCATAAAACATCTCCGTTGACTTCAGTTCACATACAACTTGATCAAAGGCATCATATAGCTCTTCTTTGTAAAGTCAGCAAAGTCATCATTTACCTGAGAGGGTTCTCCTTGCTCAATCGCTATCAAGCATAGCTGTGCTTCCTCACTCTCGTCTTAGGTGGATGAGTCAGAGTCGGTGTCATCCCAAAGGGCTACATGACCCTTTTCTTTTCCTCTCTTCTTGCCAATGCCTTTCTTCGGATTGAGCTTAGGACATTCACTTCAAACATGTCCAAGCTTTTTGCATTCATAGCACTGAATGGCTTCTTTCTTCTCGTTCTCCTCTTTCTTCTTGAGGAACTTCTTGTTGGGGAATTTTCTTATCTTTAAGAACTTGTTGAAGCGTCTTGCCAATATGGCAACGTCATCATCTTCTTTACTGTCCCACAAGAATTAACTTCCCTTTCCTTAGCCTTGAAGGCTAGGTTCTTTTTCGGGATTTTGTATTTTCCTCAATTTCCTCATTTGATTCTTGAATCATCTTGATCTCATGAGTCATGAGTGAGCCAACGAGTTCATCGATAGTAAGGAAATTGAGATACTTAGCCTCTTTGATGGTAGTGACTTTTGATGACCAAGAGTTAGGCAAGCTTCTCAATAATTTACGTATAATTTTGCAATTAGTATAGCTTTTGTCTAATGACTTTAACCCGTTTACTATATTAGTAAATGACAAAAGGGTTCTTACACCCCAATGCAATAAAGGGAGTACGGGTATAAAAATGTCAAACCACAAAGAGCTGGTTGAAGACATCTCTTATGAATTGCACAATTGGAATAGGTTGAAAATGTTTTGTTTTGTTTTTGGGAAAAGTCAATCCAAGACAACGAGAAATCAGGGAAAATAGCAATAAAGAAGAAATTGGTAAGGTGCTTTCATGCAACCCCTTTGCAACTTGGTCTTTCAAGGGCTTACTCAGTACCAGGTGGGCCTAGGTGAACCTAAGGCTTGATGTTTCACCTTCTGAGTCCATCCCACCACAAAGTTGGGTTCTAGGTTTCAAACGGCTCACTCCTTTGAGACCCTTCTCTTAGTGAGTTGTCAGCCTCACAAGAGTGTACGAGTCACCAGCTATCCTCCTAAACCTCACTAATTACCGAACCACCTAATATCCAACTAGTGTATGGTGTCACGTACGTAGATTCTCACATCTTGAACAACTAGTCTAACAAGTAGTAGTTTCGCTCTTTTCGTGACAATTAAGTCTATCAAGCGCGGCTAGGATCAATTGGTAAGGACTTATGGTCTGGAGATGGTTATACGCACAGAATCCTAACATGAAGGTCTGTCAAACCAAACCATTACGCATTCTACCCACTATACACTTTCAAGGTGAAGCCCTATTCAAAACTAAGTCACTCCGGGTGCACGCGGGCACCCAACTCAAAGGCGACTACTCTCAAATCATCATTATTCAACAATAATACATAAATAGAAGAACAATATCACAAAAGCAAGATAAGAGAAAAGGGAGGGAGAAAGCTCAATCGTGTAGAGCCGTTCGAACCCCACCTTGCATCCGCTCCTTGCTCCAAACACCCCTCTTCTTCTACTAAACCCTAATTTTAGTTACTAGTTTTTGGTTTACAAAATGAGAGGGTTTTGGGGGGGGGGGAATATTTATAGAGAGTCATCCCTCAGACACTAGCTGCCACAAAAATGACCAAAAATGCCCTTAAAATATCTAATTTTTGGGGGCAAAATAGGGTGAGTTTGTTTATCAGTGGACATAGGCGCCGCTTGGTGGGCTAGATTTCTTCGACATTCAGCAGGTACGTTCGACGCTCGGTGGTTTCTTTGCCTATCGCTGTGTGTACTGCAACAAAATGTCCATAGACTTTCTTCGAAGAAGCCCAAACGATTTGTGAAATATAGCATTCACCGATCGGTGAGCTTTTACGTCAATCAGCTTTTTTCACAGGGTAAACGCTGTTCGGTGCAGATTTTGCTATTCGGCAGATGCAGCTTCTTCCCGGCTTGGCTCCCCTTGACATGACTCACTCCAGCTCCGCATCTTCAGCTGCTCCTCACTCTTGACCAACCTCCAAAAGACAAAATACACTCGAGTAAAACCATTCGAGGCAACAGACCAAGAAATGGCATAAACGAGGCTAAACTAATCGCTAAAGACATAAAAATAGGTCTGAATGACCCTAAAATGATGATGTTTTTCAAGCGCATCACATCCCATACTTGAATCTTTGCTTGCCCTCAAGAAAAAGACTCGATTCGGACTCATATATAGATAAAATAGATTAAGAGTTGGCATACTCTTAGCAAAAATGGTCCCTCAAAAATTGGACTTCCCATCATAAGACTACCTCACAACCCAATAGTTCACTCCCCCGAGTGCAAAATTAAGAATACGCAAGGACTACACCCTCGAGAGTTTAAACAGGCATTAATCCGAGGTGGGTGGAACCTTAGAGGATGATCACTCAAAGGATAGGAATTTATTTTAGCTTACTATCTGGTAGTCAACTTCCTATCACTCGCGAATACGTCTAGGGTAATGAGATATCCTACTCCCATTCGGGATCGTCTCATACAAAAGTAGGGATTGCAATCAAAGGGACTTTGACTCAGGTTGAAATGGGGTTAAGGTTTAGGTGAGGATCAAAAATATGGGCGATGTCTAAACCACCCAATCTGAGGTGCAAGTTACAAGGTACTCTATCCCTCGTCTATTCTATTTGCTCATCCTAAATCTAATATCGCTCAACCCATTGTTTCCCAAGACCTATGGCCTCATGACACGAGCATGCCTCTAATTTGATACCTTATTCATAACACCACTTTCTCTTTTTTGTTACTTTTTCTTCTTTTCTTTATTTTTGTACTTTTCACTTGCTTTTTGACCTTTTTTCTTTTGTTTTTCCTTTTTTTCTTTTCTCCACTTCCTCTATTCATGCATGGCATAATTTTATTTTTGGCAAAGCTTGGTTTTTTTGATTTGGCCCTATTCTACATAATTCTCCCAAGATCAAACCCAACCAAAATGGAGCCTATTCTACCATGTTTCCTTTACATAAATTCCCATAAGATAAAACTATGCGCGACCTCAGACTAGGTGTCAAGGGTAGGAGAAATTTGGAAAAAGAGTTAAAACCATAAAGGGTGTAGAAAATCCATAGTCCTACGCTTTACACCTGGGGTATGCTCCCTAAAAGGTGCGGGGTCTGCTTATGACAAAAAATAAAAAATTTGAGGGGGGTCCAGAATGCAAAAAATGCCAAAACTTGACCTATTTACAATGATCTAGGCCTAAACATGTGAGTTCCTACTTAGAACTCCCCCCATACTTGAATGACACATTGTCCTCAATGTGAGAGGGTTTAGGCAACAAAACCGGTAAGAGAAAAGAAATGCCTCAATGACCTCCGTGGTCAAAGAAACTAAAAACACTTAAATGAAAAGCAATCATCAAGGCCTCCGTGGCCACAATACATGCCAAGATTGAAAAAGACATGAAACAATTAAGATAACACAAGACACAAACAAACATATGGAGGAGAGTTGAGAGGATGTCCCTGTTTGAAGTGGTGGGACGAGCACGTGATCTTGTTATTTAGCGAAGAGTTTCCCTGGCCTGGCCACCACTGGTGAATCAGGTCTGCACATGGCACCGTGAAGCTCGGGGCTTCCTTTGTCAGTTTTCATCTTTGGAGTACCTGAGATGACACAAAAGTATTCCACCACCTCGTGATCGATTCCTACAATCTTAAGAAAAGTTCTACAAGTCCAAATTATATTACACCATAAAATGTGCTAATTTATAGTCTGTAACTTGAATTTAGATCCTTGTGAACTAGGAAAGGGGGAGGTCCCATGATGAATCCTCTGGTGTAGGTAATTCTGGTGGATCCGCAAATTGTTGTTCATCAGTGTCCAGCTTAAATCTGTTGCCTATGTATATTTTGCATCGGTGTCCATTAACCTTAAAAGGGTCCCTAGAGTCCCCTATTAGTTCCACCGTTCCATAAGGAAAGATCTTGTGCACTATAAATGGTCCTCCCCACTTAGATCTCAACTTTCCTCGAAATAATTTCATTCTCGGGTTGTATACGAGGACCTGCTACCCCACTTGGAACTCCGTTTTGGATAAATGCTCATCATGTTTTTGCTTGGTTGCTTTTTTGTAATGAGTCGAGCTGTCAAAGGCCATGTCCCTGAGTTCTTCAATTTCCTCCAATTGGAGTATCCATTTTTCTCCTGCCACTTTGTACGCGAAGTTTAGCATTTGCAAAGCCTAGTAAGCTCAGTGTTCCAGTTCCACTAGTAAATGGCATGATTTACCGTAAAGAAACTTAAATGGTGACATGCCAATAGGTTTTTTGAACGCTGTTCGGTACGCCCACAAAGCATTATCCAGTTTGTTCGATCAATCCTTACGAGCACCTCCTAGAGTTTTCTCTAGGATTTTCTTTAACACTCTGTTAGATACCTCAACTTGTCCACTAGTCTGTGGATGGTACGGTGTTATGACCTTGTGTGTGACTCTATATCTCTTTAGGAGTGTCTCAAAAGATTTGTTATAAAAGTACATACCTCCGTCACTGATGATGGCTCTGGGCATTCGAAACCGAGTAAACATTCTCTTTAAAAACTTAATAATCACCTTAGCATCATTAGTTGGGAATGCCATGGCTTTAACCCATTTGGATAGATATTCCACCCCCACTAGAATGAATATATTGCCATGAGAAGTGGGAAATGGGCCCATGGAATTGATGCCCCAAACATCAAATAGTTCCACCTCCAAGATGCCATTGAGGGGCATCTCTTTTCATCTGGAGATGTTACATGTACGTTGGCATAGATCACAGCGAACCACGAAATCCTTCGCATCCTAAAAAATGGTTGGCCAATAAACTCCACAATCTAATACTCAAGCTACTGTGCGGGATACCCCATAGTGTCCTGCATATGAAGAAGAGTGACAGTGTTCTAGAATCTTGAAAGTCTCTTCCTTAGCCAAGAAATGGCGGAGTATTCAGTTGGAACATATTCTAAACAGATATGGTTCATCCCATATGAACTTTTGGGCGTCCTTTAGGAACTTCTTTCTCCTTAGGTAATTCAAATCTGTGGGTGCACCCCTCCTGCCAGGTAATTGGCAAAGTCAGCATACCAGGGATTCTTAGTGTGCTGGATGAACATGAGTGTTTCATCTGGAAAATTTTTCAAATATCTCTCCCTGGGTCTCGATTCTGTCACTTGCTTCTAATATTGAAAGGTGGTTTACAACTACATTTTTGCATCCCTTATTATCCTTAAAAGTAAGAGATATTTTAGTACAGCATGTATCAGCAACACCCACTGAATGAGTCGGGGCTTGGAATCTTGCTTGGCCAACAGATATTTTAGTGCAGCATGGTCGGTGAAGACAATGAAATTTGCCCCTAGCAGGTATGGTCTAAATTTTTTGCATGCATAGATCACGCCCATGAAATCATTTTCTGTTGTGGTATAATTAAGTTGTGCCCCGACCATCACTCTACTGGCATAATAAATTACATGCAGCTTCCCCTCTATTCGTAGACCCAAAACACATCTGATAGCAAAATTGCTGGCGTCACACATGAGCTCGAATGGGAGATCCCATTGTGGTGGAGAGATGATTGGTGCTATTACTAGTGCCATCATCAATGTTTGGAATGCTTCTTCACACTCGTTATTGAAGTTGAAGGATACATTCTTTCCCAATAGATTGGTGGGAGGATGAGTTATTCTAGAGAAGTCCTTAATGAATTGTCGATAGACTGAGATCGAGGGACTCATCATTTCTATAGCTTCAGTCTTCGCTCTATTGACTTCTATCCAGCGTGAGAGTTGTGGTGTCCCAAAACTATACCTTCTTCTACCATAAAATGGCATTTCTCCCAGTTTAATACCAAGTTGTTTGCTTCTCACTGCTCTAAAACTTTGTCTAAGTTGGAAAGGCAATCATCAATAGAGTTTCCAAAAATAGAGGAGTCATCCATAAAAATCTTCATTATTGACTCATTCATTCCTCCAAATATGGCCATCATGCACCTCTCAAATGTGGCTGGTAAAAGCTATTTTCTCTTTATCTGCTGGGTTAATCACGATTTGTTTATACCCAAAGTATCCATCCAGGAAGCAATAATGTGAATGACCAACTATTCTTTCCACCATCTGGTTAATAAAGAGTAGAGGGAAATGATCTTTCCTTATTGCTGCATTTAACTTTCTGTATTCAATGCATACTCTCCAACCCATCATTGTCCTGGTCGATATAAGCTCTCCTTGCTCATTTGGTACCACGGTAATCCCGCCTTTCTTTGGAACTGCATAAATGATCCAGGCCTCGTACAATTTTAAGACCTCTTTCTTCATCACTTCCTTTATATGTGGGTTTAGCCTGCCTGCCACTCCACTCTTCGTTTCGCTCCTTCCTCCAAGTGGATGAGATGCATGCAAACATCCTGGCTTCTTCCCTTAATGTTAGCGATCTGCTATGCGATGGCAGCCATTCTTCCCCTAACAACGCTAAGCAATTTCTCTTCTTTTGCTGGGGTAAGTAGGTTAGAAATTATAATTAGGAGTTCTTTATTCTCCCTTAGGAAAGCATATCGCAAATGAGAGGGTAGCTCCTTGAGTTCCAACTTTAGGGCTTGGACAACCTATGGTAAGGTCCTGGGGATCATATTTTTCTGAATATTTTCCTATCGTTCCTCTGTTTCAATCCTATCTTGGTTGCTAGACGTAATCAATGCATCATCGGCACCATCCTCCAACCGGATAGGATCAATGGTCTCATATGATCATGATTTTTCTTCCAGCATCCATCTGACACATTCATCTACCTCATCGACTTGCATACAAGACTCTTCTTCTACTAGTTCTTGAAAAGCTCGCCCTATTTTGAAATGAACATTGTCATCCCCAATTTGTAAGGTGGGTATCCCTTTTCTGATATCAAATATAGCCTCTACTGTATTGAGAAATGGTCGCCCAAAGAGAAGTGGACATCCTCTGTCTTCTTCGAAGTCCAACAGAACAAAGTCCACCAGAAGAATAAACTCACTAACTCTCACCAAGATGTCTTCCGCTATCCCATAGGGTTTCTTGGCAGTCTGATCTGCTAATTGCAAAATTGTCTTTATCATCTTCACAACTTCTAGTCTCAATTGCTTAAAAATATATAGAGGCATCAGGTTGACGCTAGCTTCTCAATCATATAAGCATCTAGTGAACTTAGTCTTACCAATTAAGCATGGTAACTCCCAGGGTCCTTTAGTTTGTGCGGGAGTTCTTTGGCTATGATGGCACTGCAGTTAATAGAGACTGCCTCCCTCACCTGCAATCTGGCTTCTTTTCTTCTTTAGCAGATCTTTTAAGAATTTGGCATACATGGGAACTTCCTCCATGACCTCCATCAGTGAGACATTTGCTTGAATTCTCTTCAACTTGTCCATAAAATGGCAGAAGGCTTCGTGTTCCTTATTTTTCTTTCTCACCCTCTGAGGAAATGGGATAGATGAATTATGTTTGGGTGCCTAATCTTTTGCTTCTTCTCTCATCTTAGGTTCCTCCAGTATTTCAGCCTCGTCCTTATCCAAATTCTGATTTACAACTCCACTTTCATTGCTCTTCTCAGTTTCCTTCTTCGGCAACTCCCTTCTGCTTCTCAAGGTAGCAGCCTTGAGTCCTCCCCCAGGGTTTGCTTTAGTTGAACTGGGAAACAAACCTGGATGGCGGTGTAAATGAGGTCTTGCAAGCTTGCCCACACTTTGCTCCAAATCTCGCAAGGACTATTCATGTAAGGTGAACTTGTCATATAGTTCTGCCAACCTACCCCTATACTTATCCAACACTCTACCCAATTGTGCATTAACGTGTATGCTCTCTTCCAACATAACCAGCATTCTCAATACATGACTATCTCAGTTTTCTAGATTAGAGTTTTCACTCCTTAACTCATCCGCCTCTTGGCTTAACTCTTTCACAAAATTCATCTCTTTGACAACCTCGATGTTAGATATTAAGACTTTCTTTTCATTATCCATCCTTGTAACTATGCCACCTTTCTCTAATTTCTTTGTGTAGAAAGACAGTTGAGCATCGAGCAATGACACACCTCCAACATTAATTCTTTGCTCTTCTTCATCAACTTTTAGAGTGCTCCCAGTACTTGTCTTCGCATCCCCCAAGTTTGACTAGGCCACTTCATCAACAATCTTCCATGCCTCAGAGGGTTGAGGAAAATTCAGGTGAAGTCCTCCCATTGTCTGTTAGGGGTTTGCCGCTCGGCGTGTTTCTATAGGAGAGACGCCAGCCGGTGCAAGTTTTGCAATTCGGTGGTTGCAGCTTGGTTCCGGCGAGCTACCTCTTGGCCCGTCAATTCCAACGCTTGCCTCTTCTCATTTGATCCTCGTGTCCCTGCAAAATCCTCCTCCAAAAGACAAGAAGATAAAAGGGTGAAATCATTATGGGCAACAGACCTTGGCGTAAAATGACTCAAAAAGACTTGAAAATGGGTCTAAATGACCCTAAAATATGGTGATAAAGTGAGCGTTTCTTGCGCTCACCACATCCCAAGATTCACCTTCCTTACTATCCAAGTTCTTGTACCATTGATGTGCCTCATCTTTCAACAAGAAAGGGAACAGACACCAGTAAACAGACTTGTTTGACACCCCTTGAATTTTAAAAGTTCTGTAAAAGTTGGTGAACTTGTAGATTTGATCACTCGGGTCCTCATTCTCCTTTCCTACAAACTAGATGGAGCTTTGAATCATTTTTAGGAACTTTGGATTAATTTCAAATGCTCCAACCTCCATTTCTGGTTTATGTGTGTACGAGCTAATCCATTTTCATGAAAGGACCCTCAGCCACCCGTTCTTCCAACAGAACTTACAGACCAATCAGCACTTTGGTTCCCAATTCTCGGCTCATTCTGCTAATAATCACGCGACTGCCAATCTTGATAGTGATCCCTGCTAAGAATGCACGAGCGATGTGCTCTAACAGAGTTCAATCCGAATACACGACTAAAGGGTACTAACTAACTAAAACCTAAACCATATAGCGAATCAACAAGGGTGCCTTGGGAGACGCCGCTCCCCGACAGCGGCACTAATTGACAAGAGGGTTTTTACACCTCAATGCAATAAAGAGAGTACAGGTATAAAAAAGTCGAACCATAGGGAGCGGGTGCAAGACATAACTAGAGAATTGCACAATTAGAATAGGTTGAAAATATTTTGTATGGTTTTTTGGAAAAGTCAAGCCAAGACAATGAGAAATCCGGGAAAATAGCAATAAAGAAGAAATGGGCAAGGTGTTTTCACACAAACCCCTTCACAACTTGGTCTCTCATGGGCTTATTTATTACCAGGTGGGCTTAGGTAAGCCTAAGGCATTGTGTTTCACCTTTTGAGTCCATCATACCATAAAGTCAGGTTCTAGGTTTCAAACAACTAACTCTATGGACACCCCTTCTCACAGTGAGTTGTCAACCTCAGAAGAGTGTACGAGTCACTAGCTATCCTCCTAAACCCTACTAATTACCAAACCACCTAATAGCCAACTAGTGTCCTCCCTACGGTGTTATGGACGTAGGTTCTCACATCTTTAACAACTAGTCTAATGGGTAGTAGTTTCGCTTTTCTTACGACAATTAAGTCTGTCGAGCGAGGCTAGGATCAATTGGCAAGGACCTATGGTTGGGAGAGGGTTCTACACATATATTCCTAACATGAAGGTCCGTCTTACTAAAGCATTACACATTCTACTCACTACACGCTCTCAAAGTGAATCCCCATTCGAAACCAAGTCACTCGGGGTGCACTCAGGCACCCAACCCAAAGGTGACTACACACGCATCATCATTATTCAACAATAATGCATAAATAGAAGAAGAATGTCACAAAAGCTAGATAAGAGAAAAGGGAAGGAGAAAGCTCAATCGTGGAGAGCCACTCGAACCCCGCCCGCATCTGCTCCTTGCTCCAAACGCCTCTCTTCTTCTACTAGACCCTAATTTTAGTCTCTGGTTTTTGGCTTACAAAATGAGAGGGTTTGGGGGGGGGTATTTATAGAAAATCATCTCCCAGACCCTAGCTGCCACAAAAATGCCCTTAAAATATTTAATTTTTGGGGCCAAAACTGGGCGAGTTTATCGATCAGTGGACATAGACGCCGCTCAGTGGGCTGGAGTTCTTCGCCATTCAGTGGGTACGTTTGACGCTCGGTGGTTATCTCACCATTCTCCTAAAGATTTTACTGATCGACAGTTACAGCAGGAATGGGCTTCTTTGTCGATCAGTATGTGTTGCACCACACCAAAACGTCCAAAGACTTTCTTTGAAGGAGCCCGAAGGATTCGTGAAATAGAGCATTCGCCGATTGGCAAGCTTTTTTGCCGATTGGCAGTTTTCACCATGCAAATGCCGTTCGGTGCAGGTTTCACCGTTCGGCGGTTGAAGCTTCTTCCTGGCTTGCCTCCTCTTGATGTGACTCACTCTAAGCTCCGCATCTTCAGCTGCTCTTTACTCTTGACCAACCTCCAAAAGACAAAATACACACGAGTAAAACTATTCGAGGCAATGAACCAAGAAATGGCATAAACGAGGCTAAACTAATTGCTAAAGACAAAAAAAATGGGTCTAAATAACCCTAAAATGAGGTAGTGAAATGCGCCTTTTTCAAGCTCGTCAGTAAACCTTGTCACCAATGGTCTCTTCAGGTAACATCTTGAAAAGCTCATACATATATACTAATATGTTTATTTTAGACTCTTTCACTTGGTTAGTACCCTCGTGAGTAACTTCACGTTTATTCCAAATCTCTTTGGCAGAAGAACACACAAAGATTCTATTAAACTCTGAAGCGTCTAAAGCACAATGTAGCATATTTATGGCTTTACAATTTACTTGTACCTTTTTAACATCTTATGGAGTCCAAGTATCTTTGGATTTGATTACTCTCTCATCTTCTTTCAGCTCTCCATGCTTCCCAATCATTGGCTAGAATGAGGATCTTCATTATTGCCTTCTAGAAGGAGTAATGAGCTCCAGCAAACAAAGGAGTCTCATGGTAGATTGCCCTTCAGCAAAGGTGAGGTTCGTTGTGGTTGCAATGATCTTTTCTCTCGGATGTTAGACCTGCACACTTAATCAAAATAGTCAAACATATAGTGATTAAAGTATGGGACCTGCTCTGATATAAATTGTAGGTCCAATAAACAACCTGAGAGGGGGGTGAATTAGGTTTCTAGCAATTTTTTTTACTTCTTCGATGCTTAGTTTATGAGCATAATTGAGAATAGGGATCGAGAGAATTGACATCAGATGTATAGTAGTTCAGCTCAATCCACTTGAGCCTACGTTCACTCTTCAACCATCCTCCCGCTTTTTATTATCCCAAATAAAAACACAAGAGCACACCATAAATTTGTACCAGGTTTACTTACAAACCTCACAACCACTAGCTTTACGAACTCCGGCTAGCTACCTCTCTCTAGTTTTACCAAGCTTACTAGTAACCTCACAATACACTAGCTTTCACAAGTACAGGCTAGTTATCTAACTCTAGATTTATAGGATTTCTAGAAACCTTGAGCTTATCGTTGCTCTTACAAATATACTTCTCACACCGTCACACAGAAGTTGAGAATGTAACCTAAGAAAAACGTATTTCTAATACGCTCTTTATCTTAACCACTTCGTGATCACAACTTTTCTCTCTTGAATGTAGGAATTAAGCTTCAAGCTAGATTTCTTCTTTGAATCTTGATCACTATCTTATTCTCTCGAGTGGTCCACCTTTGTCTTTGGCTTGATCTTCAATTTATAGGATCTTCTTTTCACATAGCCGTTAGACCTTGCTCTCCAAGCAATTCTTCAAGCTTCCTTTCCACATCGCAAGTACCCAATGATAGTCGTTAGAGGAGAAGACATCATTAGCTAGCCAAGTAGCCAATACTTTCCTTCATAGACTTGAATTGAGTTGACTTCGACATGTGGGTTGATTTGATCTCTAAAAATGGCTATTACAAAACAAATCCAAAAGAACTTCTGAAATCTCTTTTGTATCGTGTTATGTTGATCAACATAATTAAATTTTAAACAATTAGTCCTTGCACAAAAGTGTGAATCATCTAGGATAGCCGCCCAACACGTGGACTTGTTCAAAGATGATTAATAACTCTTCCCAAAGTTAATCTCTCTAATTTACAGAAGAGTGCTTTAACCACCAAGCAACCTAGCCATGGCGAGGCGCTTATATGGTGGGTAAAAGCCTTAATCATCTTGATATTGGCAAGGTTCAAATTTGAACTTGCCTTGGGATAAATATATAGATCTCTTGGTCAAGCTTTAACTAGAATGTGTAAGTAAAGATTTGAACCAGACTTAAAAAATTCTTAATAACCCAAATCATAAAAGGTCTTCGTTGACTTCAGACTTCACATAGAAATCAGAGATCACCCGAAAGATAAGTTTATGACCTTGTGTAAGAAAAACTTAGTCTAAAGGAAAAAGTCATTTAGCTAACTTGAAAGTTAAGTCTGCGTAGCTTATGACCGATCTCTCGATATACTTCTTTATTCCTTTGACCATGACTGGCTTTTTGTAGTACTTAAAGATAACTGAATATATGATCAGTGTACTACTTTGCATAGCCTTTTTCTCGATCATACTTAACCAAATTTCGATTTGTACTTAATTAAAACACTAAATCATTTTTACTTATCAAACGATGAGCTTGGGAAGCCTTCAACCAATTTACGCTTAGAAAGTTTGGAAAATGTTCTCATGTTAACATGTCCCAACTTCCTATGCGACATCCAACTCTCTTCTTTTTTTACTATTAAACATGTGTTGTTTGCATCAAGATTCTTCAGGTTAACTACATTGACATTGCCTCTTCTGTGTCCTATCATGCATAAACCCTTAGAACTTTCAACTTTGCAAACATTTTCTTCAAATTTAACACTAGTCCATTATCGTAGAGTTATAACACGCTAAGCAAGTTATGCTTTAAACCATCAACAAGTAGCACATTTCCTATAAGAGTGGTAGATGAATTACCAACATTACCTTGACCGATAATTGTGCCTTGTTCATTATCTCCAATGGTGAGCTTCCCACCTTTTTCTTTCTTTATACCAAAGAAGAACCTTCTATCTCCTGTCATATGTCTTGTGCATCTGCTATCAATATGCCTTTCCTGGTTCTTCTTATGACGTTCTCTGAGTCATACATGTAAAATCAACTGTCTTTGATTTTTGTACCCAAACTCGGTTGGGTCCAAATTTGTCAGATAAATCATAAGTTCCCTTAGGAACCCAGACTTTCTTCGATCTAGAAATCTTGTCATTCTGACAGTTTCTGACTAGATGCCCAACATTGCCACAAGTATAACATCTTTTGTTAGTCTGTTGAGGACTTCTATGTTGTTTATTGCTTGGGCTGCTAGTGGATTATATTGGCTGAGACACATGAGTAGTGTCAGGAATAGTCTTTTTAGACATCAGCCTTTCCAACTCTTGTTCTAGAGCTTTGATCCTTTCATCACTGTGAGTTAACTCATTTCTGAGCTTGGATCTTTCAGTCACAGCTTCTCTCAGTTCATATACAACTTGATCAAAGGCATCATATAGCTCTTCAAAGGTAAATTCAGCAAAGTCATCATTTACCTAAGAGAGTTCTCCTTGCTCAGTCGCCATCAAGCACAGCTGTGCTTCCTCACTCTCATCTAATTTGGATGAGTCAGAGTCAATGTCATCTTAAAGCGCTAAATGACCCCTGTCTTTTTCTCTCTTTTTTTTAATGCCTTTCTTCGGATTGAGCTTATGACATTCACCTCCGACATGTCCAAGCTTTTTGCATTCATAGCATCGAATGGCTTGTTTCTTTTCATTCTCCTCTTTCTTCTTGAGGAACTTCTTGTTGGGGAATTTTCTTCTCTTAAAGAACTTGTTGAAGTGTCTTGCCAACATGGAAATGTCATCATCTTCTTCGCCTGTCCCACAAGAATTAACTTCTCTTTTCTTAACCTTGAAGGCTAGGTTCTCTTTCCGGGAGTTTGTATTTTCCTCAATTTCTTCATTTGACTCTTGGATCAACTTGATCTCATGAGTCATGAGTGAGCCAACAAATTCATTGATAGTAAGGATATTAAGATCCCTAGCCTCTTCAATGGCAGTGACGTTTGATGACCAAGACTTAGGCAAGCTTCTCAATAGTTTGCATACAATTTCGCAATTAGTATAGCTTTTGCTTAATGACTTTAACCCATTTACTATATTAGTAAACCTTGTCACCATCTCACCAATCGTCTCTTCAGGTAACATCTTGAAAAGCTCATATTTTTATACTAACATATTTATCTTAGACTCTTCACTTGGTTAGTACCCTCGTGAGTAACTTCAAGTTTATTCCAAATCTCTTTGACCGAATCACACATAGAGATTTTATTAAACTCCGAGATGTCTAAAGCATAATGTAGAATATTTATGCCTTTACGATTTACCAGTACATTTTCACCTCTTCTGGAGTTGTTTAGCTAGTAGGGAGTAAAGGGACCATCTTCGATGGCTCTCGATACTTCCCAATCATTGGTTTGAATGAAGATCTTCATTCTTGACTTCCAGAAGGAGTAATGAGCTTCGACAAACACAGGAGACCTCGTGGTAGATGTCCTTCAGTAAAGGTGAGGTTTGATATGGTTGCTATGATCTTTTCCCATGGATATTAGTCATGCACACTTAATCAAAATAGTCAAACGTATAGCATGTAAAGTATGGGATCTGCAACAGTCTAACAATTTTTTTGACTTCTTCGGTACTTAGATTATCAGCGTTATCGATAATAGGGATCGAGGTAATTCACACCAGATGTATAGTGGTTCAGGTTGGTCCACTTGAGCCCACACCACTCTTTAACCGTCCTCCCACTTTTTATTATCCCCAATAAAAACATAAGAGTACACCACAAGTTTTATCAGCTTCACTTGCAAGCCTCACCACCACTAGCTTCATGAACTCTGACTAGCTATCGATCTCTACTTTTACAAGGTTTACTAGTAACCTCACAATACACTAGCTTTCACAGGCACTGGCTAGTTATCTCACTCTAGATTTACAGGATCTCTAAAAACATTGAGCTTAGCATTGCTCTTACAAATATACTTCTCACACCTTCACACAGAAGTTGAGAAAGTATCCTAAGACAAAAGTATTTCTAATACGCTCTTTGTCTTAATCACTTCATGATCACAGCTTCTCTCTCTTGAATGTAGGAATTAAGCTTCGAGCTAGATTTCTTTTTTGAATTTTGATCACTGTCTTTTTCTCTCGAGTGGTCCAACTTTGTCTTTGGCTTGATCTTCTATTTATAGTATCTTCTTTTCACATAGCCATTGGACCTTGCTCTCTAAGCAAATCTTCAAGCTTCCTCTCCACATTGCAAGTAGCCATTGATAGCCATTAGAGAAGAAGACATCATTAGCTATCCAAGTAGCCAATACTTTTCTTCCTAGACTTGACTTGAGTTGACTTCGACATGTGAGTTGATTTGATCCCTAAAAATAGTTGTTACAAAATAAAGCCAAAAGAACTTCAAAACCTCTTTTGTATCGGGTTATGTTTGATCAACAAAATCAAATTTTAAACAGTTGTTCCTTAGACAGAAAATGTAATCGTCTAGGGCAATCGCCCATCACGTGGACTTGTTCAAAGATGATTATATAACTCTTACCAAAGTTAATCTCTCTAAGATTTGTTGACAAGGGGGTTTTATGCCCCGATGAAATATAGATAGTAACGGGTGTGAAAATGTCAAACCATGAGGAGCGAGTTCAAGACATCCCGAAGAATTGCAAGTAGATTAGGTTGATCATTGTTTTTGTTGGTTTCTGGAAAATGGTGAAGTAAACACAAGATAGCTAGAGAGTTTAACAATAAGAGAAAATTGGATTAGGCACTCCTCAAACAACCCTCACAGTTTGGTCTCTACTGGGCATATTAAGTACGTGGTGGGCCTCGGTGAGGCTCAGCGTGGGTTGTCAATCACACGAGAGTGCATGCAACACCAACTATCCTCCTAGTTCCCAACTCATTAATGCTCCACCTAATAGCTGGCTAGATTCAACCCTTCGGCCACACTATGTTAGGTATCCTCTAGCCCACTCGGGTAGGTATCTCCACGTCTCCCTTCTCAATCAAGTCCTTCGAGTTATGCTACGGATAATTAGTAAGATTCTATAGCCTGGAAAGGTGCTATCCACACTCAAGCCTATCACAAGGTCGTCGTTGAACCAATGCATTACATATCCCAACCCACTACACGCCTAATCGTATTAGCCTATGCAAAACCAAACCATTAGGCACCCAACCCAAAAGCTAACTACTCACACATAATTATTTAATAACAATCATGCATAAGTATGGAAGCAATGTCACAAGAACAAATGTAAAGAGAAGGGAAGAGAATGCTCAAGATCGTAGAGCCGCTCGACCTGCTCCTCGCATCCGCTCCTTGCCTCCGATAAGCTTTCTCTCTCTAAAAACACTAGCTTTGACCTTTATGTTCAAGCTTACAAAATGAAAGGTTTGGGGGTCTATTTATAGAGAGTCTACCCCCAAATCCTAGCTACCTACGAAATGACCAATTTTTCCCTTAAAATATCTAATTTTTTGGGGTAAAACTGGGCGTGTTTGCCATTCGTTGGACAATGGAGCCGATCGGTGGCCTGAAGATCTTGTCGTGTAGCAGCTGGGTGCGGTGTTCAGTGTCGTTCGCTATTGGATTTTGTCAAGCAGCGGATGTCTCTGGAACATGATTCCTCATTGATCGGCGTATATCGCGTCGAGCCAAAAGTTATTGATATTTTCTCTCAAAGAAGTCTGAAGGCTTTTAATAAATAGAGTATTCATCGAGGGGCAGGCTCTTCTGCCGATCGGTGGTCTTCACAGAATTTCTACCATTTGCTGACTTATTTTGCCGTTTGGCAGCTGCAGCTTCTTCACGGCTTGCCTATTCTTGATTTGACTCCTTCCGAGCTCTGCATCTTCGGTTGCTCCTCACTCTTTAACCTACCTCTACAAACAAAAGTAAAATCATTCGAGGCAACAGACAAAGAAATGGCATAAAAAGAATCAAGACTCGATCTGAAAAGACGCAAAATCTGGTCTAAATGACCCTAAAAAGAAGTGACAAAATGAGCATTTTTCACGCTAATCACACCCCCACACTTAAATCTTTGCTTGTCCTCAAGCAAAAGACTCTAACAAGACTCTAACACATAGACAAATAAGAGCAAGAGTTGGCACACTCTTAAGAAAAAGAACTCCCCAAAACGTTGACTTAAAGTCGCAAGACCACCCCACGACCAAGAAGTTTACTCCCCTGGGTGAAAAAATAAGATTATGCAAGGACTACACCCTCAAGATAATGGAATCATTTAAGCTCACTATTTAGTGGTCAACTTCCTATCGCTCGTGAATATGTCAGGGGTTATGGGATATCCTACTCTCACTTGGAATCATCTCACATAAAGTGAGGCTTGCGATCATAGGGACTTTGTCATGGGTTGTAATGGGGCTAAGATTTGGGTGAGGATAAATAGTATGGGAGGTAGTTAAACCACCCAATCTGAGGTGCAAGTTACAAAAGTAAACTAACCCTAGACTATTCTTCATGCTCACCCTAAGTCTAATTCACTCCACCCATTGTACCCAAGACTTAAGGCCACAAAGCACAAGCTTGCCTCTTATTTGGTTTCCTTATTCACACCACTTGCTCTTTTTTGTTGCTTTTCTTCTTTTCTTTTATTTTTGTTATTTTTCTTCATTTTTTCACTATTTATTTTGTTTTTCTTTTCTTTTCTTTCCTCACTTCCCTTTTATTCCTTCCTTGGCAACTTTTTGGATTTAGGCAAGCTTGGCATCTTTTTGGTTTGGCCGCTATTGTACCCCATTTTCCCAAAGATCAAAACCCAATACTATGAGCTTACAAGACCATGTTCCCCTTACAAATGTCCCCATAAGATGAATCCTATGCGCAACCTCAGACCAAGTGTCAAAGGTGGAGATATTTGTGTAATGGTTTAACATGGCAAGTGTGTATGCAAAGAATGGCTAAGCTCAAGGTGGTTAATCAATGGAAAATTTAGGGTAAGGCTCAAAGGCTCTAAGCTCAAACCAATAATGGCCCCCGTCCTCCCGTAAATACTCACACAAAATAGAGGACACAAGTGTTAGAAGGATACCCACTCATCCAGAACATATAGGCACCTCATGAACAAGAATTGGAGATAGTAATCTCCTTATTAGGCTCAAGTTCCTTTCAAAAGGTACCACATCAACACCACAAGTTCATCCACTAATAAAAATTGTGAATCTAAATAATCAATGGTGTAGAAAATCAGTATTCCTGTGCTTTACACCCTGGGTATGTTCCCTAAAAGGAATGGTTTGATTTTTGACAAAAAATAAAAATTTGAGGTGGGTACAAATTGCAAAAAATGTCCCAAAACTTGACCTATTTAACAATGATCTAGACATAAACATGCAATTTCCTACATGGAACTCCCCCCACACTTGAATGACACATTGTCCTCAATGTGAGAGGGTTTAGGCAACTAAATCGAAAGAAAAGAAGTGCTTCAATGACCTCCGTAGTCAAAGAAGTGAAAAGACACTTCAATCAAAAACAAACATCAAGGCCTCTGTGGCCACAATATATGCAAAGATTGAAAACATAAACAAGACAAGATACAAGACATTATAGTGGGAGGAGGGTTAAGAGGATGTCTATGTTTAAGTAGGTCAGGATGACCAATTAATCTTGAGGTGTGACGAAGAAGACTATGCGCTGGCCGTCGCTGGGCGCTAATTTATGGTGACTGGCGGTTTAAGGTTTGTCTTTTTGCCAAGGTGCTTGGCCCCATGTCCACCATTGCCATCATCGTAGTACGTGAGATGACAGAAAATTGCTACCTACCATCCTACTTGAAATCCTACTTGTTCGAGTTAAAGTTTATATTACAAAATGTGCCAATTTATAGTCGTTAGCTTGACTTGATTTTCTTGAGCTCAACAGTTGCTCGAAAGTGCCCAAGTTGGTATGAAGTCCCAGATGTTTGGCTTTGAACCATTATGTTATGTTGGAAGTCTGAAAGTAACATTGGTTATATGCCTAGTTCAAATTTCAATGGCTACTCTTTCTTGATCACTTGTGGATAGTGGTTCTCCTTCTGGATTGCATGGTGAGCGGCCAAAGAATCTAGTGAAGGTGCCTGCATGCCCATTCTGCCCCATTCCTTGTTAAGAATCAAAGACTCCTTTCTTCATAGGCTTAACAAAACCTTCTCCTATTTGAAAGGAGATTATTCTCTTGTCATCGTCTATAACTACCTTGGAGGAGATGAGAAATGGTCGCCCAAATAGAGACACATAAGTTTTGGTGTTCTTCACTTTGACCAGCACAAAATCCACCTTTTTTACTTTTCCTCTCACTCACACGTCGATCGCGCATGTCATCCTGTAGGGGATTAGCAATGTACTGTCGGCCAAAACGAGGGGTGTTGGATATGGATAAAGTCTGATGGTGCCAATTTTCCTCTGCAAGGATGCTGGCATGATGTTCACTGGGGACTGCTCATCATATATTGCAAAGGGGATAAAGTAATCTTAAATTGACATAGATACCTCCCATTCTTTGATTTTCCTCTTTCCGACATCATCATTAGTTAAGCTGGTCATCAATTTTTCCCCTTGAATTCCTTACTGAGCACTCCCTACCGTCAAGAGCTATGGTTTCTAGTTTTATCATAAAGCAACTCTTGTCATCCAGCTAGGTGCTATTGCTCATCAGGAACACCTCACTAACTTGATCCAGTTGAAGAGTGCAAGACTATCCATCAACATCAATCTTTGCTTGGGTGCGTGCCAGAAAAGGTCTACCGAGAATTGCACGTCTGGGTCTTTAATGACCAAGAAATCTGATAGGATGTGATTCCATCTGACTTGAACCTTGACTTTCGTAACTTCTCCTAGAGGAATTGTGAGTGATCCATCAGCAATACGAATATTGCTCAGCAAAGGGAGGAGGGGAGGGGGTTCCTTGAGTTTGCTCCAATGGGAGTATGTCATGATCTTCACTAAAGACCCTGTGTCACAAACCACTCTATCAATGTCTACTCCTCCTAAGGTGATTGGAAACATAACTTTTCCAGGAACTTTCAGAGGTTGGTCAGTTTTTTGCTTTGTCTTCCCCTCGATTGTCAAAGAGCAATCTTCTTGTGTTTTTGCTTCTATGGCAAGTACCGCCCCACCGTGCTGCTTTGATGTTTGTCCCCCTCCCTCCTTGTTAACTTTTCCTTTGTGCTCTTGGTGGGCTACCAATTGCTCTTGCACTATTTGTTCTAGGTTTGCTATGCGAGATCCTTGCTGGTTTATGCTTGTCATCACCTCCTTTTGGTTCTTGATCATCAGCTCCATCTTGTCTAGCATAGTGTCCCACTTCTCTGCCATTATCTCCATATTTTCAATCATTTCGTAAAGTAACCTCCTAGGCACCAATCCTTGACCTTGCGGGTTAGGTGGTAAGGGAGGACCTTGGTCTGGAACAATAGCTGAAGAATTGTCTTCGCACATGTATGTCGAGTATTGGTGGTTATGAATTCTCGTCTTGTAGGAATTGTACCCCCTGTTGTTTTGCAAACGTTGACTTTGTCATATGTAATGAACTTGTTCCACCCTTTCGTTACTTAGTTGGTAGTCCTTAGCCTGGGCGTACGCATAGGAGACTGGGCGTACGCATTCTTCGAAAAATTTCAAGCTTAGCATACATGGACAACCCTGAGCGTACGTGTCCAAATTTGTAACGGTGGCTTGAATTGTGCGTGTGCGTCAAAGGTCATCAGGAATATACATCTTATCTTTTGGCTCGTCTAAGCTCATGCATTTATTTTTTTTAGAAGTATAAGATATTATTAAAACTCCATGGAAATTACAACGGGAGTAGCAAAAAGATTGCACAGGCTGCAATCTACTACGCAAAATCTATCGCAACCAAAGTAAACACCATGCTCCTGCAAACATTTACAGAGAACAAAGCAAAAAAGCATAGCTCAACACTAGAAGAAAAAGCTACGCCATGGACCTAATGGCCAAGGAAACATCTTGGTACTCAAAATGGAATAAAAGACTATACCATTAGGACCATTTAGAAATGCTTCTAAAGACGTTCAGTAGCAGCTTACTGATCTAGAGGGCTGGCAGTAAAGAACTACTATGTTCCTAGCCTTCAAGATGCACTAGAAGACCGTGGCAAATATGATGTACCAAACTTTTCTTAGACACATTCCATGCAATAAGCTAACTAAGAGCTCGGGGAATCTTAACGTTGAACCACAAATGCACTAGTTGACCCCTGCCAACCATACAAGCGATCCCTAATCTTTGTAACGATGGGGCAGTGGAGAAAGAGATGATGAGAAGAATCACACTCCAATTTGCACAACAGATACCACAATTCTGCCATACCGAGCAACCCAATCTTACAGAAGTTATCCCACGTCTTGATACGACTTTGTAGAGCCATCCATAAGAAACAACTGAACTTATAAAGGATCAGTTTTGGCCAACCATGCCTAAGCACAGTTGGAGCATCAAAGTAGAAATCATCAAACAAGACTCTATAGAAGTCTTTAACCGAGAATCCATTCACAAGATCACATTTCCAAACAAAATATTCATCACAATCACACAGCCCGGAGGTGGGAGGAAGCAACGATAATCGCCCTTGTTATTCTTCCCAGGCCCGCAGGCTTCTTCTCCAGTGCAACTCCCAACTCCACAAGTCAGCCCCTCCAAAGCCAAAGTCCATGACATGAGCGCCCCTATTAGTAACCAATGAAAACAAGCGAGGAAAAGGGATAAAATAGGCACCACACATCCTCCCAAAAATGGATCATATCACACATACCCAACACAAACCTAATGTTACGCCATAAGATGACAGCAGCGGCCGCATCGAAAGAGGCTAGCATCCAGATATCAAGCCATTGCCTAAGGTACCGATCTCAATGAGGGACCCTAGAAGGCACAACAGAGGAGTTAAGGTCAGGGGTACCATGAATGTTGCGAACCACCTTGGCCCATAGAGTGTTACGATTAGTGAGATAACACCAAATCAACTTTAAGAGTGGGGCTTCATTCTAAAAATCTAGACAAATAACCCCTAATCCACCCTTATCCACTAGAAGGCAAGCGTGGCTCTAAGGCACAAAGGAAAGGCTCTGCTTGGAGTAGTCATCCAACCATAAGAACCTAGGTATCTTGGCCTTCAACAACTTCATAACCCTAGCTAGTACCTTGAATAAAGAAGAGAAGAAAACATGCAAACTTGAGAGGACCACTTTGAAAAGCGTTACACGCTCGCCAACGGAGAGGAGGTTGCCCTACCAAGATGAAAGCTTCCTATCGAACAGCTTGTAGACAGGCTCTGAATGAGAACTACGTTTCATAGAAGCTTTAACCAAAATGCCGAGGTACTTGAAGGGAAACTTTTGATCTCTACAACCCCAGCAAGCAGTAGCGCCCTCCATCCACTCATCGTATATGTTGACTCCTATAATGGAACACTTATCAAAGTTTACGGTGAGACTTGAAACCAAAGAAAAAGAGAGTAAGATAAGCTTAAGATTTCTAATATTTTGGTGGGAGGCTTTTGAGAAGAGGATGGTGTCATCTGCATTTTGGAGCAGGCAAAGGTATAAAATCCGGGGTATAGGTAAGCCTTGAATCACCCCCGGGCTCTCAACTTTTAGGACCATTCTGCGTAGTCCCTCTACTGCAATTAAGAACAGATACAGAGATAATTGATCTCCTTTCTTTAAACCCCACTCCAAAGTGAATAGGCATGAAGGCGAGCCATTGATTAACACTGATGAGGAGGACCCATAAGGCAACCGGACACCCAACTCATGAAGCAAGGTCTTCCTAAAATCCAGCTTTACTAGGGCCCCTCATGTCCTAGCCCTCTTAAGGATATTCACCATCTCACAACAAACCATCACTCCATCCAGGGGCGAGCATTCGGGATATCCCGATCCCGAATACCGAATACCGAAAATCCTGAATACCAAAATTCAAAAAAAATCCATCCCGATCCCGAACCAAAATAATTTCGGGATATCCCGAATACCGAATTAGAATTTCGGGATTATCCCAAATATCCAGAATTTCGCAAAAAAAAAAATTAAACCAAACCCTAACTCCTAAATCAAAACCGCTTCAACCTCACCTCTTTTTTCCTTGAGAGCAACACCAACTCACAATCTATTGACATGCATCAACTTAAATTATACACAAACTCACAATCTATTGCAAAACCCCCAAAATACGAAACCCTAAGTCAAAAAAAATCACTAATTAGAACAAGTCAAGAGAGGAGAGGAGAGGACCGTGGTGGAAGAGGGCAGCTACGATGGTCGCCGGTCGCTGTCTCGTGGTGGTGGCTTGCCGGAGTGGGTTAAAGAAGAAGAAAAATGGTTGATTTTCTTGTTGATTAAGAGAGAAGAGGGGGAAAGAGGAAAGGAGAAGAGGGGGGAGAGAAAAAAGAGGGCGTGCGTGCGTTCTGTGAGGAAAGGAGAAAGGTGGATTTTTTTGGTTTATATATATAGGTTGGTAAAATTACATTTTGGTACTTCAGAATTTTTGGTATTACCGAAATAATACCGGTATATACCGAACCGATCCCGAATACTAAAATTATCAAAATTTTCTCAAAAACCTTACCGAATTAACCCCCGAATACCGAATTCCCGATCCCGAACTCCCGAATACCAAAATAATTTCGGGATATCATGAATACCGATCTCATTTGCTCACCCCTAACTCCATCCAACAATTACCGCACCTAGATAAATCCCAATTGCTCTGGCCCAATTATTTCTCTAATGGTCTGTTTGAGACGACCTGAAAGAATCTTGGCTATAATCTTGTAAAAGACTACCAAACAAAGAGAAAGGCCAGAAATCTTTGAAGTGTCTCTCTCCTTGACTCTTGGGAATAAGAGAAATAAACGATGACTTCAGTTGAGGCAATATGACGGAGGAACAAAATTAGTTCTTCACGAAAGAGGCCACATCCTCCGCCACGATGCTCCAACAAGCCTTGTAGAAAATAAAGCCAAAACTGTTAGAACCCGAAGATTTATTTCCATAGCACTCCCAAACTACTTTTTTGATTTCTGCCTCAATAGGCTCGTATTCCAGGCTGAGTCTTGAGCCTCACTAGGCTCACATTCAAGGATGAGTATTGAGGACTCTCAAGCCTTGTAGAAAGCACATGTATTTCACTCTGTCGCATCTTACCAATTCCTAATTTTACAAAAATGGATAATGGCATGAGATTGATAATCGCCCCTAAGTCACAAAGACATCTCTCGAATTTGTAGTCAGCAATATTGCATGGGATAGTAAAGTTCATTGGGTTCTTAAATTTAGTAGGCAGCTCCTTGGTGATCAGAGAGTTGCACTTCACAGTCAATGTTACCGTAGATTTCATCTTCCATCCATTATCATTGGTCACCACCTCTTTTAGAAATTTAGTAAATTGGGGTGCTTGCTCTATTAGGTGTGCCCCTGATGTGAGGATTTGTACTTCCTCAGCCTTCCCTAAGTGCTTTGCAAGTACACCATCTTTTGGTTGTCTCTCTTGCTGAGTCGTGACTAGCGGGGGTGGCTCTTTTGGAGAAAAAATACTTATCCTTAGTTCTTCCGTAGCCTTACTGATTAAAGTGACTACCTTTACTTCCTCTTGGTGTGGTTTCAAGTTAGTTTTATCCTTTTGCTACCGGAGTTGCTAGATTTCCTCCTTCATCTTCTGCATTTGAGCTTCCAAATGAATTATCTTATCCATTTCTCGATTAAAAGTGTTAGCAAGATCCTTATTTTGGATTTGCATGATCTCGATTGTCCTAATTGTTTTGCAGGGCCCTATTTCTTCCTTTTCTTCTAAATTCGAGTTCTACATTTCGTGCAATTCTACATTTTCTCTAGTAGTTCCACTGCTTCGATTGCTAAGCAATTTCCATTTGAGGCTACGTTTAATGTCACCCGGTCCTTCACTTTCAATCCATTATACAGGATCCTCATAAGGATTTCAGGAGTAATGCCATGGTGAGGTACTTTCTGTTGTAAACTTTGAAATCTCTCCAAAGCTATATATATTGTCTCTCCTTCCTTTTGGTGAAAGGTGTGGATCTCTTACACTCCTTTGATAGTCTTGGCCATAGAGAAGTATCTTCGAAAGAAAGCTTGAGCTAGCTCTTTCTAGGTTGTTATCCCTTTTCCTTGAAGCCCCTCATACAAATTTCAGGCTTTGCCTATAAGAGTGTATTTGAATAGGTAAAGTCTAATAATGTCCCTACTTCTTCCCTTGTAGTACATAGTTGCACAAATATCATCGAATCAAATAAGATGGTTTCGCATGTCCTCATCTTTCCTTTCGAAGAACTGGGCTGATGCCTGTAGTAATTGGACCGCCTTTAGTGCAATACTAAAAGCAAATTTTTCCACCGGTGGTGCTTGGACAACTTGATGTTCCTCATCCCAAATGGGGAGAAGAGCGTCAAAAATTGACTCCATTTCCTACACTTCATCTAAAGCATTAAATGTGTCTCTAAAATGCAAACAAATATTTCTTCCTAACCTAAATTCCCAGTCCACGTCGACAGAGCCAATTGGATAGGGGTAAATTGTGTGAATAATCTACCTATCCCTATGAAAATAATATAGCAATAAGTAGGTTCAAACTAAGGAATTGGCACAAGAATCATTGCAAAATAGGTTCGCAAACAGTGATTGTAAGAGTAGTAGAAATGAAGGGAAACAAACTGAAGCAACAAAAGTAACAAGAAGATCATGGTATACGAGATGAATGCAAGAATGATAAAGAAGACCATGGTACCCTAACACGTTAACAGGTTCAATTATGAATTTATTAGGAGATGGTAATTGGAGTTTCCTAATGTACTATCAGTAACAAAAGGGTGGGAGACAACTACCACAGTGACGAATAGCTGAATCGACAAATATAGGGTGCGAGATAATGACCAAAGTTTATCAATTATTATGTTCCTTCATACGAATCACCTATTAGAGTGTTCCATCCTTTCAAACTTCAAGGTGTATTATTCGGCTTTTTGGCATCTCTACAAATGCTAGGATAGTAGGTAAGGTGATGATCATATAATTTCTCACTTATTATTAATCTTAAACCAATAACCCATGCCTAATCTTCACAACGGTGTGAGGCAATTACGTAGTATTCATAGGATAGGTATACTCCAAACTTAACAATATGAATGAAAAAATAAGCATTAAGTATACGAACAATAACCACGTTCCATATTCAATCCATAATCTAACCCATCAAACATGCCGTACGGGCGCCGTACTCAAAGGTAACTACTCCCACTTCATGGTAATCATACTTGACATAATCATATTGCAGAGAATGAAAAGCATAAAGTAAGAGTAAAGGAAAGAAGTCACCAATATTACAGAGATTTCATGAATACTCGAATAGAAATCAAACTCGAATCAAGTACCAAGTGAAATGTGTAGAGAAAATGTCAATGAAAAGATGGATGTCGAAAAACCTAGTTCTCTATTATTCTTAAAGTTCTCGACAGAAATGATAGGCAGCAGAGATTTTTCTGACACAGAAAGGACCTGAGGGTACGCATAAGGAGTTGAGCATACGTAGACAGTGGAAACTTAGGGCCTGAGCGTACATGTAAGGAGCTGAGCATAAGTGTCCACAAAATTGGACGTATATGACGGGGTGCCATGTACGCATCCAAAATTGATTCACATGCTGAGCGTACGTGTCCACATTGTTGACTCCGATCCTTTGACTCCTTTTGATATTGTACTCCTTTTCTCTGAACTTGAACATGATCTTTAGACTTCAACAACGTACAAGACAATACAGAGTGTAAATTCTACTGTCAAGACTTTAGTGGAATAAAATATGATGATCCAAATACAAAATAGATCGATAATAATAAAAATAATATAACAAATAAAGCTGTGAATTGACATGCATCAATAACTTTGTCACTGTATGGTGTTACAGTAATCCGGGTAATGAACTTTGGGCATTGGGGTTGCTATGGGTTTTGTTATAACGGAGTTTTGTTAGTTATTAGAGGCAGTGCTACCGGTGATGCTCTTTTCCCCGTGGCAAGTTTTTATGCTTTGGGATTTTTAGTGAGGCCAGCGATTGTAACCTTGTACTCTATGTTCGAGACGTAATTTAGGTGGGTGATGAGCGCAAGAAATGCTCATTTTATCTCCTCATATTAGGGTCAATTAGACCTATTTTGAAGTCTATTTGAGTCATTTTACGCCGTTCTTAGATCTGTTGCCTAAGATGATTTTACCCTTTTGTCTTCGGGTATTTTGGAAGAGGATTTTGCAAGGACGCGAGGATCAAATGAGAAGAGGTGAGCATTGGAAGAGTCGGTCTGAGAGATAGATAGCCAGAACCAAGCTGCAACTGTCGAATGGCAAAATTTGCACCGGCCTGCGTCTCTCCGGCAGAATTACGCCGAACGGTGCCCCATCCGACGGACTGTAGGAGGACTTCATCCAAATTTTCCTCAAACCCTTTATGTCCCACCAGATAGTGCCCCTAGCCCACTGAGCGGTGTTCAAAGAGAATGAGGTGAGCTTTTTATGAACAACCTGCCGAACGGTGGAATCGCCCACTAGACGGTGCCCAAGCCGCCGACTGAAGTTCGCACATACCTTCCGGCCCCCAGAACCAGAATCGCCCGCCAGCTCAGCTCACTGGACAGTGCGCCTTGCATCGGATGGCATTTTTCCAAAATTTTGCTCGGGAGAACTAGATATTTTTAGGGCTTTTCAGACATTTTATCTTATTTTATGGTTGAGGGGGAGACTTCTCTATAAATACCCCCCTCAACCCCTCAATTTGTAAGCTTTGACATAAGAACTTAAACTTAGGGTTTTTAAGTAGTTGGAGGAGGAGCTCAAGGATGAAGGAGTGGATGTCGGGAGAGGTTTGAGCGGCTCATCACCACGATTGACCATTATATATCCCTTTCTTTTAATTCTGCTCTTAAGACATTGTTCCCTTTCATACATTATCATTTTAATTAAATGATGATGTGTGAATAGTTTCCTTTTGGGTCGGGTGCCTTAGTATTGCCAAAATGCTTGGTTTTGAATGGACTTAAGCTTTAGAGCATGTAGCGGTTAGTGGGCGTAATGCGTTAGGTAATGGACCTCAGTTGAAACCTATGGACGAGTAGTACTAGTAACGACCTAGAGTCCTTCCCAGTCGATTGTAGCATAATCTAAAGTACTTAGCCGTGTAGGAGACTATACATTTACCCAATGGACTTAGCCGTGAAAATAGACTTTACCTGGAATGGTATTCTGTAGTTGGCCCAAGGGTGGTCTATTAATGAGTGAGGTTTAGGAGGGCAAGAGTGGTAGTCTCGACACCTAGGTGAGGTTGACAACCTACCAACATTGGGTGTGAGTGATAATCTTGGCGGGACCCCACTAGTACCTTCTTTGTGGCATGAAGTACTTACCTGTGAAGCGCCATGCCTTAGTTCACCTAGGCCCACCACGGACATAAAAACACAAGACAGACCAAGCACGTAGGGATGTACGACGGCCACCTAGCCCAATTTTTTTTAAATTGTTTTTATACCCTTTAACTTAATCTTTGTCATTGCTTGCTTCACCCAAACCTTTCATAAATATTAATAAACCTAATCTTAATCACATCTCACTCGGGATGTCTTGAACCTGCTTCTTGTATTTCGAGATTATACCCGTACTCTCTATTATTGCAAGGTGGACCCAAAAATCAACTCATTAGTGGGGTGATTTGTTATCGCCTGATTGCGTTCCTTTTGCAATCACGAGCGGGTTGGGTTCAGCAGGTAGCGTCTTGTCTGCGTTATATATCTATGTCGAAATGTTTCTATGGTGAAAAATAATTTTGGGATGGGTTCTAACAAACTTCCAATTTTGTACATATCATTTTCTGCACCAAACATAGATTTACACAAAAATACTTGTTCAGTCATATCCTAGCCATGAAACCAAACGCAGATTTAGAATTTGAAGTAGCCTCCCCTTGGCCAGTTGGCCCTCGAAAAATACGGGCAACTAACAATTGGGGTCATGCGAATTATCCTCCAGGAAGGAAAAAATTCTGCTTTTGAAGTTAGTTTTCATAATCTTTGAAGGCAACAAAATAAATCATTTACCACTTACGATGTTGGAACAGTTTCAAATAAACTTTATTAAACAATATTATTGAAAGTGTCACCATTATTAATAATATGGATGTACTCGATTTTAAATTAGTTGTGAGTTTGTTAAATCATTTTAAACAATATGACAACTTAAGCATTAGGACAATGACGAGAAATAATAAAATGTTTTTCCATTTTGTCCATAATGACCACAAATTTATTACACTTATGATGACAGAAGAAATACCAACTTTGTAACCAAATTAACAAGATTTAATCATAAATTAATGCAAAACAATAACTTTAGATTTTGTTAAATAATTTCGGAATAAATTACGCACTAGTCACCCTTATTTATAATGCTGACCATATTCGATTCGGGACTTGTATTGATGTAACCCGGTACCAGAGAGTTATCGACAAATAAAATAAACTCAATTTGCACTTATCAACGCAACAAAAAGACAATTCTGTTTCAATGTATATCTATAGAGGGAACATCCGTAGTTTAACATGATCTGTCGAGCACAGGAGATTTTGAGCTTGGACGATACAGCTTCAATATACGTTTAGAGAGGGTAATTAGATGGTAGATGTCATTTCGAAGCATACTTTATATATAGGATTTGATTATGTCTTATCCTATTTTCCTTTAAGTTTTTGTACTGATGTCTATCTTGAGGATATGAGGGGACCAGATTTGGTCCTGGAGGCCAAATCCAGCACGGTGCTGGAGGATTTTTATTGAAGGACACGCGGGGACTATTTTGCAAAAATGTAAAAATACAGGGGTACAAAATAAAAAAAGCTCACAACCATTAAATCATAACTGGGTAAACCATTGAATCGTAGCTGAGTAAACTATTGAATCGTAACTGAGTAAACCATTGAATCGTAACTGGATAATTGGGACGGACCCCGATTTATCTGGGACGGGAAAAAATGGACCATTGAATCATAACTAGGTAGACCATTAAATCATAATTAAGTAAACCATTGAATCATAACTTAATCAACCATTGAATCGTCCAGGACGGTCCTGGCTGGATTTGGCCTTCCAGGACCAAATCCACTCCCGGATATGAGGGGGTCAGTCTTTCATGTTGTATACTATAATTTTAACACGTGATTAATAAAGATTAGTGACATTAGTCCCTCGATTTTCACCAAGAAAAAATATGTTTTTTACTTGCAACTAACATAATAAACATTACTATTTGGGTGCTGTATATGGCAGTGGATTCGGTACGGGCACTAATAGCCTTATCCCGTACCGTACAGAATTAAATCTTGTCCTTTGATATTGATGACTAGGCGCATGTGAGAGATCTGACGGTTGTAATTTATAGGGATATTTTTATCTTTTAGCGCCTCTCTTCCTTTTTCCCTTCTTCATTTTCTCTCCTCTCCCCTCTCTCCCTTATTCTGTCAAATAAAAAACAAACCCATTTGGGATTTTCTGAGGAGAACCACACGGTGCTGCTGCCAGCAACTCCTAGACCAGCTGGCGAGGAGCTACTCTGATGGACCTTCGACATCGGCACCGAGTCCCTCTCATCACCACCGACGCCAGAGTCCAATTGTGCAGAAGGAGCGACGGTGAGAAACGATCGATCGATAGTTCGGGAGCCACAACTTCTTACTCCGAAGTCCGATTGAGATAATTCAAGTTGATATGCGATGCTGAGATGTATATATACAACTCTGAAGTTTATCAAATTCAGAGGGTAAAGATGTTTAAAATTTATTTGAATTCAAGAGTCGACGTAGTCGCAGTCAATAGGTTTCGGTTGGGGAGCCACAATTCTTACTTTGGAGTCCGATTGAGGTCATTCGAGTTGATGTGCAAAGTTGAGACATATATCTACAACTTTAAAGTTTATGACTTCTCCAAATTCTGAGTGTAAAGATGTCAAAATTTTATTTGAATTTAGAGTCAACCTAGTTGCGGTCGACAAATTTTTGTTGGAGAGCCACAACTTCTTACTCCGGAGTCTAATTGAGGTGATTCAAGTTGCTGTGCGAGTTGTATATCTACAACTTTGAAGTTTATGACTTCTCCCAATTTGGAGTGTAAGGATATTGAAAATTAGTTTGAACTCAAGAGTCGATCGAGTACCAAGTGGCTGGAAGGTTATGTTAAAATGGCATGCTCGGTTATGTCTAATGACATGTCCAGTTATGTTCGAATGGCATGCCCGCTCATGTCTAAATGGCATCCCCGGCTATATCAAAACGGCATGTCTAGTTATGTCTAAATGGTAGACCCGGTTATGACCAAAAGGGAGGCCCGGCTATGTCAAATGGCATGCCTGGTTATGTCAAATGGCATGCCCGGTTATGTCTAATGGCAGACCCAGTTATGACCAAAAGGTACACTCGGTTTCAATAAAATAGCATGCTGGGTTACGATAAAATGGCATGTCTAGTTATGTCTAAATGGCTCGGCTATGTCAAAATGGCATGCCCGGTTAATTTTTTATAAATTAATTAATAAATTAAATAGTATGCCCGGTTATTTCTAAATGGTATGTCCGGTGATGTCGAAATGGCATGCCCGGCTATGTCAAAATGTTATGCCCGATTAATATTTAATAAAACTTATAATTATTTAATAAATTAAATAGTATACCCGGTTATTTCTAACTGACATGCCCATTATGTCCAAATGGTATGTCCAATTCGTACTAATTAATCACCAACATTACTAATTTCTAATAAAAGAGTAAAATTTAAAACTAAAAAAATAATAAAGGTGCCACGTGGATGACCTACTAATTTTTAATCCTCCAGACATGGGAAAGATGCGCATTCCTTTTGCTCTTTTTTTGTGGAACTATATTGTTCCCAATTGGATGGGTCCAGAATAGTGCTTTCCGGACCCAATCCGGACCCGCTCTATATGGTAAGACAGTTGGCTAATTTAATCATTGCCAAAATATTCTACTCTAAGACAAAAACGGAAGCTAGTTTTTAATAATCTCACAAGGCAACAAAATGATTCCTTTACCACTTACCATAACAGGATACTTTTAAATAAATTCTAAAAGTAGTACTATTAAAAGCATCATATTCATTTATAATACCGACGATATTCGATATTAAATTAGTTTTTCTGATACATATGAAAACAATTTTTTTTCTTAAAAAATTGTACTTAAGAACAGTACATATGCTACACATTCGACATGGAAGTAAATATCTTTCCTTCTACTTTTTCCCTTTACCAGCACATCATAGAATTGAAATTACCTTACTAGATTTACCCTTATTTATAATGCCGACCACACTCGATTCGTGATTTATATTGATGTGATACGGTAATAGAGTCGTCCACAAAAGAAAATAAACTCAGTTCGCAGCGGCCCAACAAAAAGACAACATCATCTAAATCCAAATCATTTTAAAATATAACCGGCATAATAAATTATACTATTTATTTGGGTGCTCAGTATGGTAAGACAACTGGATATTTTAACATTACCGTAATAGTCCACTAAACCAGATTTTAGAGAAAGATAATATTACTCATCCAATTCACCTTGTCTGATATAAATAGCTTAACCCATTCAATAGTCTTCACAAATTGAAAGAGAGAAAACAAATAAGACAACTTCACAATTTCAGGAGCCAATAACAACGTTACAAAGACAAAAGGCAAACAGAAGATTGAGATCAAGTATATTGAAAATGAGGAGGATAGGTGGGTCACCTACTCCAAGCGCAAGGCCGCGATTGCAAGAATTATCTATTAATTCTTGATAATTCTATTAAGGTGCTTCTCATATAGTTGAACTCTATTATTAATTATCTTTAATGAGTAAGAGTCCTAGTATGAGTGTGGTTATTAGTTTAATCTCAACCGTCTATTGAGAGTTTGATGAACGTGCCCGATTGATTCTAAGTATATAGCTTGGTCATCTCTCTGTCTATAAATAGATGCTAATGTCATCCATCGGTGGACATCAGTAAATGATAGGAAAGCGAGAGAAAGCTAAGCTATAGCGAAGATGGCGTTCTACTCTACATCGACCAATCCGAGTACGTTTCCGCATACCGTTTATTATCTTTGTAATTTAATTTACATGTGGTATCAGAGCCTGTGTTATCTATTTGGATTGGTTTTTTAAATTATTTTCTTATGCACGATGAATTGCAGATTAGATTTTATACGGTTTATGTGATTTGTGTATGCATATTATGGTTTGGGGTCTGAAATTGACGATTACAAAACCATAGAACTGAACTATAAGATTTCCACCGGACGGGGGGCCAAACTGAAAAAACGCAAAATGTTAGGGGCCGATTTGACTTTCCCGCTTTTGCTTCAAGGTTTTCCAGAAATCTCTTTCTTCCGCCGATTAGAAAAACTAATTGAAGTTGGCCGCCGGTAGTGTTCGTTAGGCCGTATTGGTGGTCCGGGTGTGAAATTTTTTTTGGATGGTTATGTAATAAAGGAAATCTAATTGGTTCAGATAACTGAATATAAAGTAAACGGGGTTTTAATTACTTAGGTCATTATGATATTGGCCAGAAGATAATATAAAAGTTTAACCCATTAAATTTATAATGAAAAATTTAGAAATTAGGCCCCAATTATAATTCGCAGATTATTAATTATAATTTTAATGTGGGTAATACTCTTGCTGTTACGAGTTATGGATTTTTATTCCAAATTATAATTAATGATGATTTAAGATGATTTATTGAATGTTGATATAGATCTTGCTTGATATTAATGTTATACATGTAATAGTATATGTTTTTTAGTCACCAAAGTGGCCAAACTTTAATGTTATATACATGCATATTTTTGTCATTTATTCATCAATTATTGCAATACCAATTATATGACTTGATGAATAAATTGATGTTTGCTATTTATGAGAAAATCAATTCTACCCAAATATAGGTCACTATTCTGTAACTAGCAAGCATAAAGGCAATGAACTAAATATTTGGATCATATACACATGCATATCCAAAGATAACGTATATTTGATATTAAATATTTAGTTCTTCGTTAAATGTCATGTATGAATTTATATTTTGGCCAGATACATATTTGTATCCAAAGATAGCATATATATTTGATTTGAATTACTAAATTCTATGATAAATATTTATATGATATTGATTTATGATAGTATATTATAGTTTCTACCCAAAGGAGAGCTATAATATACTCTTATTGTTTTATTTCATTTGAATCTATTTTAGAATATTAATTTGAGCATGTATGTTAAAATTGTAGCAGTGACAGTTAATGCTTCTGTTAGATGGCTTAAACTTTTCTGAATGGAGTGAACAAGTCAAGTTGTGTGTAGGGGCTTTGGATCTTGACTTGGCACTCTTGGAAGAAAAATTTGAGGCTATTACTAATGAAAGCCTTGAGGATGAGAAGGCATTCTATTATGCATGGGAATGGTCAAACATATTAAGATTAGGATTTATGCACATGAAAACTGCCAGCAACATTAAGAGCTCAATTCCACAGATAGAAAGTGCAAAGGAATATCTTTCTACTATTGAAGAGAGATTTTGTTCTACAGATAATTCTCTTGCTGGCACATTATTGGCAAATCTTATGACCATGAAGTTCAATAGGTCGCAAAGTATGTATGATCACGTGCTAGAGATGAACAATTTGGCAGCAAAATTAAAGACCTTGAGCTAAGGAACAGATGACTCATTCTTGGTGCAAATCATATTGAACTCACTACCTCCTAAATATGGGCCATTTCAGATTAGTTACAATACCATAAATGATAAATAAACTGTTAACGAATTGGCCAGTAAGCTTGTTCAGGAGGAAATGAGATTAAATAACCAAGGAAGTCATTCTATTAGCCTAATGGGTAAAAGAGCTGAGAAAGCATACTGGATGAAAGAAAAAAACTTTAAGAGGAAGGGTCCTGCTAAGGTAGCACAACCTACCATGAATGAAAAGAGGGGTAATAAGTGTCACTTCTGTAAGAAGGAGGGACATTATCGAAAAGACTGCCCGAAACGTAAAGTTTGGTTTGAAAAGAAAAGTAAAGATAACATCTTTGTATGTTTCGAATCAAACTTATCTGAGGTACCTTCCAATACTTGGTGGATTGACTTTGGTGCTACAACTCATAATTCCAATGTTATGCGGGGATTCAGTTTGGATCAAACCATAAACCCAAATGAAAGATTCCTCCTCATGGGAAATCGAACGAAGGTTCCAATTGAAGGCATTGGGACTTACCATTTAATCTTAGTCACTGGTTATTATTGAGACTTATTACAAACTCTATATGTGCCTTCAGTATCTACAAACTTGATTTCTCTTTCTATATTGGATATTTGTAGTTTTCATGTTAAATTTGGATATGGATGTTTCAGTTTATTTAAGAATACAAACCTCATTGGTTCGGGTGTTCTATCTCATGTTTTATATAAGCTGAAACTTGATACTGCCTGTTCTGAATTTCTGCTTAGTGTTTATAAATTGGAATTAAGTGTAACATTGAGAATAATCATTCTGCTTACTTGTGGCATAAGCGTTTAGGTCATATATCCAAAGAAAGGTTAAAAATATTAGTAAGGAATGAGATTCTCCCAAATATGAATTTTATTGATCTTGGCATATGTGTGGATTGCATTAAGGAAAAGCAAACTAAACATAGCAAGAAAGGAGCCACGAGAAGTACTCAGCTTCTTGAGATAATACACACCGATATTTGTTGACCATTTAATGTTCCATCTTTTGGTGGAGAAAAGTATTTTATTACCTTTATTGTTAATTTTTTATGGTATGGTCATATCTATTTACTTCGTGAAAAATCTCAAGCACTTGATGCCTTTGAGGTGTATATGAATGAAGTTGAAAGGCAATTAGACATGAAAGTGAAAATCGTAAGGTCTGATAGAGGTGGTGAATACTATGGTAAACATGACGAAAGTGGTCAATATCTTGGTCTATTTGCAAAGTTTCTTGAAATGCATGACATAACTTCTCAATAATAAAATGGTGTAGCGGAAATGGTCAAGAGTATGATAAGTAATACAAAAGTGCACACCTCGTTGTGGATATATGCTCTCAAAACTGCTATATATTTATTGAATAGAATTCCTAGTAAGGCTGTTCCAAAAATCCCTTTTGAGTTGTGGATTAGAAAGAAACCTAGTATGAGACACCTGCATGTTAAGGTTTGTCCAGTGGAAGCAAAAGTATATAACCCATATGAAAGAAAATTTGATTCTCAAACAGTAAGTGATTCCTTTATTAGTTATCCAGAGAAATCTAAATGGTACAGATTTTATTGTCTCAACCATAGTCCAAGAATTGTTGAAACTGGTAATGCAAGGTTCATAGAGAATCGTGAAATTAGAGGGAGTGATCAAAGGGCTGAAATTCAGGAAGTTGAGGTGAATGCAAATTTGCCTGTGTCAATTTCTGCTTCCAAAATTATAACGAATGCTACTCCAAATATTGAAGAAATGCAAGTCAATATGGAAAAAAAATTTGGTCAATAAGTACCAAATAACTCGCCAAACTCAGTTGAACAACAACAACAAGAAATAGTATTAAGGTGTTCCGCAAGGAAAAGAAAGTCAGCTAGTTTGAATGATTTTCTGATAAATTTGTATGAGATAGACTCTGAGATTGGAGTCAATATGGATCCAGTTTTATTTTCACAAGCTATTGAATCACATGAGTCTGAGAAATGGATAGATGCAATGAAGGAAGAGTTAAAATCCATGGAAAGGCTCAAGGTCTGGGATCCCGTCGAATTGCCTGAAAGTTGGGTGTAAAGGGGTCTTCAAGACCAAGTGTGACCTCATCAGCAATATTGAATGATATAAAGCTAGACTTGTAGCAAAGAGTTTTACTCAGAAAAGTGGTGTTGATTACAATGAGACTTTTTAACCAGTCTTTAAGAAAGACTTTAAGAATAATTATGCATTGGTGGCTCATTATGATATGGAGTTACACCAAATGGATGTGTTTTAATGGGAATCTTGAAGAGAAAGTTTATATGGATCAACCCGAAGGGTTTGAGGTTGAAAGAAAAGAACAATTGGGGTGTAAACTTAAAATATTGATATATGGGCTTAAGCAAGCTTCCCGGCAGTGGTATCTCAAGTTTAATGATACCATCACATCTTTTGGTTTCAAAGAAAATATTGTTGATTGGTGTATATACCAAAAGATCTGTGGGAGCAACTATATATCTCTAGTCCTATATGTTGATGACATTTTGCTTGCTACAAATGACTTAAAAATATTACGTGAGACCAGAAACTTTCTCTCAGAAAATTTTGAGATGAAATATTTTGGTGAAGCATTCTATGTGATTGGAATAGAGATATTTCGTGATAGAGCACAAGGTTTTCTTAGATTATCACATAAATGGTATGTGGAAAGGGTTTTGGAGAAATTTGAACATCCTGTATGTAATGCCAGTCCCATTCCTATACAAAAAGGTGACAAATTTAGTCTTAAACAATGTCCTAAGAATGAACTAAAACAAAAAATTAATGGAGCCTATCCCTTATGCTCAAGTAGTTGGCGGCCTACAATACTTGCAGAATTGCACAAGACCGAATATCAGCTTCATAGTCGGTATGCTAGGTAGATATCAAAAAAATTCAGGTAGTGAACATTGCAGAGCTGTAAAAAAAAATGTTAAGGTACCTTTATGGGACTCAAGACCATATGTTCATGTATAGAACATCTGACACTTTAGAGGTGATTGGATATTCAGATTTTGATTATGGCGGATGCGAAGATAGTAAGAAGTCTATTAGTGGATAAGTATTTCTTTTGGCAGATGGAGCAATTTCTTGGAAAAGTGCCAAACAGACTATAACGGTTATATCCACTATGGAAGCTAGATTTATGGTATGTTTTGAGACTTCGATCCACACAAAGTAGTTGAGGAACTTTATTTCGAGACTTGCGGTTGTGGATACCATTAGCAAGCCCTGAAAATTTATTGTGATAATTCCTCAGCAGTATTTTTCTCCAAGAACGACAAATACTTTAGAGGTGTGAAGCACATAGATTTGAAGTACCTTGTTGTTAAGGAGGAAGTTCAGGAACATGGGTTGTCTATTGAGCACATTAGTACAGATCTCATGATTGCAGATTCGTTGACAAAGTCATTACAACTAAAATAATTTAGAGAGCATGCACTAAGAATGGGTCTTGGTTTTATTTCTGAGCTCACTGGTACGTTTCTGATATACATTATAGTTTTCTTGTTTCATTATTGATGTATACATTATGGATTTATGGGACAATAAGAAAGTCTCTATGAGACATTACTGTGGACTATTATTGGTTCTTTGTACTGCTTTATTGGTCTAGTGTGTTGAGTTGCTAGTGTCGTGGTTATGGAAGGGAGTATGTCACATAATTGACATATAACTACTATAGCTCGCATTTAGTAGCTTATCATATGATGACATTATGATTGTAGACTTTGAATTGAGATTGCTTATGTTATGCACCTTATATTATACTATTAACCTATATTCGAGCCAATTGGGAGAATGTAAGAATTATCTATTAAGTCTTGATAATTCTATTAAGGTGGCTCTCATATAGTAAGACTCAATTATTGATTACCTTTAATGAGTAAGAGTCCTATTATGAGTGTGGTTATTAGTTTAATCTCAACCGTCCATTGGGAGCTTGATGGACGCCCGATTGATTCTAGGTATATAGCTTGGTTCTCTCTCTGCCTATAAATAGATGCTAATGCCATCCATTAGTGGGCATCCCTAAACGACAGAAAAGCGAGAGAAACTTAATTTATAGCAAAGATGGCATTCTACTCTACATCGATCAATCCGGGTATATTTTTGCATACCATTTATTATCGATGTAATTTAATTTACATAAATAATAAGCGAAAGCGTACTGGATTGGTTGATGAAGAGAAACATTGATGTCCACGTAGTCGGAATCCTCGCGATTGCCATATCTTGGTTTCTCTCTCTTTCCTATCGTTTAGTGACACCCATCGATGGATAGCATTAGCATCTTTTTATAGGCAGAGAGAGGACCAAGCTATATACCTAGAATCAATCGGACGCATCCATCAAGCTCCCCATAGACGGTTGAGATTCAACTAATAACCATAATCATAATAGGACTCTTATATCAGTAATAGAGTCCAACTATAAGAGAGCCTATTTAATAGAATTAATAAATAATTCTTACATTCTCTCACTAGGCTCGAATATAGGTTAATAGTATAACATACGGTGCACAACATAAGTAATCTCAACTTAAATTCCACAATCATAATATCATCATATGGTATGCTACTAAATATGAGCTATAGTGGTTATACATCATTTATGAGACGTACTCCCTTCCATAACCACGACACTAGCAACTCAACATACTAGACGAGTAAGTGGTATATAGATCCAATTATGGTCCACAATAATATCCCATAGAGACTTTCTTGTTTTTCCATAAGACCATGATGTATAACACCATTAATAAAATAAGAAAATGATAATGTATTTCAGAAACACATCATTGAGCCCAGAGTATCACTCACCAAAATATTCTGAAGTACAACCAAAAGCCATTCATGATCATATTATTTGGTTGTAATCCTAACTTTAATAGATCTAAAATTATGAGATCTTTCATCATGTGAATACTAGACACTCATGATTTTGAACATTCTCATTAACAACAAAATACTTTTAATTTTACATGCTTGATACCTTTAGAATATTTTTCATCGTCGAGAAATATACTACAAAGGCAATAATTTTTACGCGACTTGATAATGGCATCGACAACCTAAAGTCCTAAAATAAGTTTCTTAGTCATAATTCATTAATCGTGACTTCAAATTCTGTCACAATCTTAATTTCCATATTGGGCAACGCCAATAATAGATTGCTTAGCAATCTTCCATAATACTGCTCCTTTAAAATAGAAATAAGACAACCATCAATCCAAATAACCGACAACCTTTAATGTGTCGTGATCTATACATGAGCATGTAATATTTAGGAATCAAGTTAATAAGACTAAGATTCTTTTTAGTAAAATTATAGAAAAATTGTGAAATATTATAGAATATTATATTCCAAACACATTGTATGCCTCACCTCAATCTTTCATCTCAAAACTTTAATGACATAAAATCTTTAGTCTCACATAAAGTTCTTAAATAATTCGTAGCAAGTAAAATATCATAAATATAAAACTTAATAAACATTTGCTCCCACTAACCTTTTGGTATACACATCGATCAACGACATTCTCCTTAACACCAAAAGACATTATAGTGTCGTGAACATTAAGATACATTTGTTAGTAGGCAAATTTAAGTCATGATATTAATATCTTAAGTATACACACCAACTATTCTTTTTCTTTCAACCTCAAACCTTCAGGTTGATTCATATAATTTTCCTCATTAAGGCCCCATTAAGAAAGACAATTTTTTACATTCATTTAGTGTAACTCGAGACCATAATGAGTCATCAATGCTATAATTATTCTTAAAGAGTCTTTATTAGAGACTGGTAAAAAAGTCTCGCTATAATAGATGCCACTTTTCTGAGTAAAATTCTTGGTTACAAGTCTAGCTTCATGTTATTCGATATTGCCATTGGGGTCACGTTTGGTCTTGAAGACTCATTTACATGCTAGCCTCTTAACACATTCAGCTAATTCAACGACAATCTAGGCTTTGTATTTTATATGAATTTTAACTCTTTCCTTCATAGCATTCATCTATTTCTTAGACTCAAATAATTTAATAGCTTGTGAAAACAAAACTAGATTATTGACCTTAATATCAAAGTCTATATCCATGCAAATATACCACAAAGTATTCAGAATAGCTGACTTTCATTCCCATTGGGAATACCTTAATGCTACTCTATGTGGTTGTTGCTCATTTGAGTTTTGTGAGTTAGCTTATTCGTTTGGTACTTGTTGACCCAAATATCCATTTATGTTGACTTACATTACGTCAACATTAGGAGTGACATGCGGCATGATTGTGGAAGAAAATATTTGTGCACGTAAATTAATTTCACCCATACTTCCATAATTGTACCCTATAATTTTTATTACTCTCACTAACTTCACAATTTTTTATGAACCTTGCATTTCCATTTTCAACAATTCTTGAACTATGGCCTAGACAATAAAATTTGTACCTTTTAGATTTCTCTATGTAACTAAATGATCACTCATTGTTCGAGAATCTAATTTACTTTTGTGTGTTATACAATCTCATTACCATTGGGCAACCTCAATATGTAAGTGTCATATATTAGGAATCCTTTCATCCTACAACTCATAAGAGCTTTAGGCACAACTTTAGCTGGAACCCTATTCAATCATGCACAGCAGTTTGAGAGTGTACATCCACTACGAGATGGGTACTTTATATTACTCATCATTCTCCTGACCATTAAGGTTCGATTTTGTCTTTCCGAGGAACTTTGAAAGTTGACCAAAATATTGACCACTTTCGTCATGTTTGCTATAATATTCACCACCTCTATCATACCTTACGATTTTCACTTTCATGTCTAATTATCTTTTCTACTTCATTCAGTTAAACTTCAGAGACATCGAATAGACATAACTATAACGTGAAAATCACCAATAAAGGCAATAAAACACTTTTATACATTAAAGATGGCCAATAAAACAGTCAACAATTATCGGGGTGTGAAATTTCAAGAAGCTGAGTATTTCTTGTGGCGTCTTTCTTGGATACATGACCCAAATATGTATGCCACAATTAAGAGGAATTGTTATACTCATTATTACTTTTAATTCTAATATTATAAACACTAAATAGATATTTAAAGAAAGTATTATTAAGTTTCAGCTTATATAAAGCATTATAAAGAACACCAAAAAATAAAGTTTGTATTCTTAAATAAACTTAAACATCTAAATCCAAACTTAACATAAGAACCACAAATCTCCAATAATTAAGAGCAAATAAATTCAGAGTGCGAAGGTATATGAATAGTCGGTAATAGGTCTAAATAATGACCAATATCCATGGTTTTAAAAAATGCGGTCCGACTGGTGGTTCGACCGGTTGGACTGCAAAATGGGCACAAGGCTGGGTCATTTTTAGGCTTTTGACCAGGGTCCGTACTAACCAGACTAAATCCGGTCGGACCAGCCAATTTTGAGGTCCATCCTGATAGGTCGAACCCGGTTAGTACAAAAATAGGCGAAATTGACTTTTTTTTGGTGGTTTTCGAGGAAAAAAATTAATTTGAAAAATTTATAAAGTAATAAATAAATAAATAAATAAAGTAGATTTATAGAGTGGAGAGATAAAAAATTATATCTACTTTTTTTTGTATGGAAAATAAGTATATTTTAACATACATATATATATTATTTAAAATATTTAAAAATAAAAAAATTTTGGGAACATGTTGCTAGATTTTGAAGTTTATGGTTTGGTTGACATTACGAGTCATTTTGGATGTATTATGCTAAACATGTTCATGGTTTATTCGAAGTGAATATTGATATTACAGATCTACAGATCTTTGTTTTTTGACGCAATAGGATGGTGTCCATTGCAAACCATTTGATCATAACCGGATAATCTATTTTATCTGGACAAAATAACCATTTTATCATAATAGAGCAAACCATTCGATCAGAATATGATAAACCAATGTATCGTAAATGTGCAAACTTTTGTATCGTAACAGCGCAAACCATTGTATCATAGCGCGATAAACTATTGTATCGTAAAATAGCAAACCATTGTATCGTAAAAGAGCCAACCATTGCATCATAACACATAAACTATTGTATCATAACAGGGCCAACCATTGTATCATAGCGCGATAAACCATTGTATCGTGAAAGAGCAAACTATTATATCGTAACAGAGCGAACCATTGCATCGTAACATAGCAAACTATTGTATCGTAAGTGCATAAACTTGTATAATAATATGATAAACCCTTGTATCGTAAAGGAGCAAACCATTACATCGTAACAGGGCCAACCATTGCATCATAAAATAGCAAACCATTGCATCGTAACTGCGCAAACTATTATATTATAATACAATAAACTATTGTATCGTAAGGAGAGAACCATTGTATCGTAACATTATAAACAATTGTATTATAACATGATAAACCATTATATCATAGTAGTATGTAAATGAACCTAAAAATAAAAACATCTTATTATCTTGTTATTGGGCAGGATTACTCAAGTCTATCGCCAAATTTTTGTATTTTGGCTTTTTGTTCATCCCTCCAATCTTATTTTTACTCTTTATTCTGTTCTTTGACTTTCTTGGATTCTCTCTCAACTTTATAATTTTGGAAACTAGTTGAGATGTTGATGTTCGAACATCATCTCGTTGCTTTGATCATGTTTGAGCATCGTTACGTTGTCGGATTTGATGTCTCGCAGTAGCAATTAGCACTTCCAAAGTATTGATATTCTGAGCATCCAATGAGACTTCATCTGCCAACTCCAGTAGCTTGCATTTTAATTTATTGAAGCTTTCGGTGTTGTTACTTCTGTAACCATTTCTTATAGCGAGTTTGGATGACTCCAATCCATCCTTTTCTTTTACTGTCCACCTCTTCATAACATAATAATTAGGCAGCTCTCTGAATTATTCTCCTCCTAAGGATCTCAAAGTTCCCATGTTTATTAGTATGTGTCTGCAAAAAAGCCCAACAATATCATATAAATGGCACGTGCTTGTGAGTATCATTTATGACTTGTGAACCTGCACCATTTTCTCATTTAGCTTAAGTAAAGCGTCTTCCTTTGAAAGTGTGGAGATATTGTAGTGTCTGATGCGATCTGCAAATGGTGTTAACAAAAACCATTTAATCATCGCAGAAAAATCATTGAATTATCACGAACAAATGATTGAATCATAACAGAACAAACAGGGTAGTGACAGAGCATACCATTTGTACATAACAGAACAAACAACCATACCATTAAAGTGACTTACATGTGAGATGTTTGTTGTCCCATTTTAGCTCTATCATGTAGTCAGCAGATTCATCGTATTGTTCCTGAAACTTTTTATACATGCAATGTGTATAGACTTCTGCTGAATTTAGCAATTAGTTGCATCTATTTTTATTGTTGCGCCTCTCATCCTTGGAGTCATAGTTAGCCTTAGCTACTTCATTCCTTTTGCCATCCAAACAATGGTTAAAATGTGTAAAGAACTGTAGAAGGTTATATTTGGGTTGTAAATACCGCCTTATAATGCTGTTGAAGGATTCAACGACTTGTGTTATGACCATCCCAGTGGTGAAGTGTTGCTTTACCCATGCAGATGACCATTTTCTTCTTGATTTGTGTTTAGTATTAAGCCATTTGTGTCTAACAAAATTGAAACACTCTTGTATTATGAGATTCCATTCATAATTAAACTCTTCCTCATCGTCTACTCATTTATCATACAAAGAAATGAATTTGCTACCTTAGATGTGTATAAGTGGCTGAGATGCTTCTTCACGTTCTCTAGTATATGCCATGTATAGAGACAGTGGTACATATTTGGCATCTCAGACTCGATGGCATTAGCTATCGCAGCATCTTGGTTAGTGAAGATTATTTCTGGTGCTTTGTTATCCATGCACCTTAAGAAATTTTTGAACAACCATCAAAATGAATATGTTGTCTTATCAAACAGAAGAGCTACACGAAAATACAGCCCATGTGATGGTTGTTGTATCCAATGAATAGCGATGTATGGTGTGAATAAATCATTCAATCAGAACTGGACAAACCATTCAATCAGAAGTGAACAAACAATTCAATCAGAAGTAAACAAATCATTCAATCAGAAGTGAACAAACCATTCAATCAGAGCTTAACAAAGCATTCAACATACCAAATGGCCGATAATTTTTGTTTGTTTGGTATGTTGTGTCAAAGTAGATTGCATCACCAAAATATTTATAGTCCATCCTCATCCTTTTGTCAGCCCAAAAAATGTTTGCAATCCTTTCTTCGGAGTCCACTTTTACATCATAATAAAAAGATGGATTTTGGTATGCTTCCGTTCTGACATACTCGAGCAGGGCAGTAGCTTCACCGCTTTTCATTGCCCTTTGTCTTCGACTGCCCAAATGGTTTTTTAGATCTACGTGGAGGAAACCAAGATGTTGCTTACCACCAACAGCTGCTACCATGAGCTCGTAAGATGATCTCAGTGGGATATCAATTTGACTATTTAGGATAGCTATGTGTTGTTGAATATGATTGAGAGCTATGGCTGATCTATGCATATGGGAACACGCCTCAGAGTGTAGCTCGTGATCATTATATTCAACAACCCATTCCTTTATATAATAAGCTATTGTCTCTATCGAATAATGGAAATAAAGCATTGCACAGCACCCAACTCTTTCCTCTCTTTAATCATAAGGTCGAGCATCCTTCTCTTTAAATCCTTAGTCGGCCGACGAAACTCCTCTTTGTTGCAGACGTATTTGACATAGTATACGATATTCAGGCCATTGATAATCCATCGTCTCCTATATTGAGTACGCACACCAAAACCTTTTTGGTGGGCGTAAAAATAGTAAAATTCTCGCAGATCATCTAGTGTTGCAAACCTTTTTTTTCCAGAATTCTACTTTTTCCAATTCTTCCAATTTGAGTCTGCATAAAAGGAAAAAAGAACATACCAATCTAGAATAGCAGAACATTATTTATGCCAGAATATACCATTTTATCATAAGAGAACAAACAATTTTATTGTAACTGAACAAACTATTAAATTATATTATGACCAACCATTTAATCGTAACATAAAAACTCATTGTATCATAACATCACGAACCATTAAATTATAACACAACAATACCTACATCATTAGTACGAAGATGAGATATGAGCTACAGGTTAATAATTACCCCTCTGGGATTGCATATTCAAAGTTTTTGAGCCGTGTTGATTTGAACATGCTTGCTCGCCCGATTGTTGCTCTGGATCTGCAGTAGGTTTAGATTTCGATGTTGATTTTCAGAAAGGTTGGTGGTAGGTCAATGTAGGGTAGGTAGAGGGATAGAGGAGATCAACTAACCTTCAATGGTCGAAGTTTCTTGTTAATTTGAAGATCTATTAAAGTCTGTTGTGTTTCTTCTAAGGTGGTTGCAGTAGTTTCTTGCTCTATAATTTGAAGATCCATGGATAGTGACAGTAGTTTTTGCAGTTCCAATCGTCATTCCTTTGGTGTGATCTAGGGTTTCTGATCTGCAGGTCGCGAGAAAATGGGAGTTTATCCTTTTTTGTTTTGATCCTAATGAGGAAGGAGGAATTGGATCCCAAAAAATCTGCTTGCCACGCGCGTTCCAATCGTTTAGTCTATTTTTTTAATAGGTTTTTATGATTTTGAAATAGTCACGCTCGTCGCCTTAGTTTTGGGTATAATTACTATAATGTCACCATTCTGCTTCCGCCTGACGTAGGCCTTATAAACATCCAGGCCTGTTCTGGATAATGGGCCCAGGACCAAATCCGGTCCCTTTTTTATAATAGCACGTTGTAATACATAGCTTATAAGACATAGATACTAAAAGTAAATGCATAGATAAAGTAACAATGAATCTAAAGATGAAAGCTATAACAATGGTTTCAAACTGCTCAGAGGTAATAGTAACGGTAACGGTGGTTACTTTGGTCGAGATATCAACTGCAAGAAAAGAAATCAGCTGCCTTAAGGAAGTGAAAAGCAGGACCTCGATACTGCTAACAAAGATTTCACTAAAAAATATTGAATCGGGGTATTGGGAAAACAAGTGGCTGCAGTAATTAAAGAAAGATCAAAACAAAATAAAAGAGCGAAAGAAATCGATTTGGTGACCCAGTTCATCAATAACGACTAGGTCTGAGGGCGTGCCAAACTAGGATTTTCTGCTAGGTATTCTTTGTGTTTCACTCACACATCACACTCAACGCACTTATTACAGAGTTATTACATGGGTATATATAGAGGGACCAACCCTCAACTAGGTGAGATTTCCTAAACAAGCAAAACAGGAAACTTTTAAGGCTGACCAGAGGGACATGTTTGTTGTGAGTCGACTGGCTGCCGAAAGCTCCTACTTCCTTAAGTGCCTACTGGCTGTAGCAAGCTTATGCCAGTCTCTACACCATTTTTTTTGCACTTGCCAGGTGAGTTGACGAGTGCCATTACTGCGACATGATCTTCACTTGAACATCCAATGCTTTATACGAGTACTCTTCAGTCTCTATAACCCAACAATCTCTGGCCTGGAGACTGACTTCAACTGCAATTATCTCTCACTGTAACACTATATATGCTCTCAACGCCAAGCCTTCTTCTTAGTTCGCTAGGCCAAATGAAGCCATGCATAGCTAAAGCTTCTACAAGGTAACTACTTTGGTCAACATATCTGCAATATTTTTGCTTCCTCGAATTTTTAGAAGCTGTAAAATTCTTTGCTCCCTTCCATCACTACTGCACAATCTGCTTCTTCAGTAGACAAAACCACGATCTTTTGCAACTTTGAACTCCAATAGATCGTTGCACCATCTAGACTAACCACATACTCGGTTGTACCCCTTCTCTTGTCAATGTTGTTTGATACCACATCTGCATCAACATATCTTGCTATTTCAGTCTTTTGTCCCTAAAACACAAAACCTTTTCTGCAGTACATGTGAAATGGCTAGGGATCCACTTTGCTGCCTTCAACTGTTGCTTTTCTGGATTGCTTATAGTCCTGCTCTTTAATCCCACCGGATGCAATATCTCTAGTCTTCTACACCCTATGGCATACCATAAATAGCCACTCGAGTAAGCATCTGAAGTCATCTACATCTGAGCTCTCTCCTTACAACTCTTGCTGCCATTTGCCACTCGCTTAACCTTATGAACCCCTTGATTATGCAATGCCTTCTTATCTCTATGGAGTTTGACTAGTTCCCAAGTCTCATTAGCACTTGACGACCCCATCTTCTCATCCACTACATGCACCCTCTCATAAAAATCTTCACTTGATGTGCCTCTGCAAAACCTTTTGGCTTACCACCATCTTATCGACAGGAGATACTAGTTACGGAGTATAACATGTCTAGTGAGCCATGCTGCATGGTAGATCTCCTTTGCGGAATCACTAGAAGTGGAGAACTTGGTTCCAACTCCTCCTTGACCTCCTAGTCATTATGTACTTTCTTGTTCCTACCTAAGTTCGAGGTGTCTAACTCGATAACTTAATTCCTGAACCAACAACATCTTATGCATTCTACTTTTCCTTGAACAACATCTGCTCATTGAATATGACAATTAAACTCCGGATGACCTTGCGATTCTTCTCATCCCGAAATCTGAAACTAAAATCATCTCCTCCATACCCAATGATCACGCACTTCATGGACTTGGCATCGAACTTGCTTCTCTCAGCAGCGTCAATATGAACATATGCAACACGGCCAAATATCCTAAGATAAGAGAGAGAGATCAACCTTCTTACCACTCCAAGCCTCCTCCGGTATTCCATTCTCCAAAGGGGTATATAGTCCTCTATTGATCAAGAAGACAACGGTGTTAATTAAATCTACCCAAAACATCTTTTATAGCCCATACTTCAACTCATGCACCTGGCCCTCTCATTCAACCTTTTATTCGTACGCCCCGTGAAGCCATTCTGCTGAGGGGTTCCACTCACTATCTTTTCCATGGAAATACATTCATTGTACTCTATGAACTCTCTGAACTCGTAAGGTCAATACAATCATGGGTGTTCTTTGTCATGTACATGTACCCTCCTTCATTCCTCGAGCCACTATCATAGCTCCCTTGGTGATTTTCTATGATCTGTAGCCAAGGTAACTGCAAAACCTTTATCATCCAACTACCCTATAGAAAAAACAATTCCTCCTCAACCCTAGAACATGTCTTATCCGCTCAACTGCAATATAGATACATTCAAGGTATTGATTCGAACATCTCCCTTATCCACAATATGTAAAAGCTCATCATCAGCAAGATAAACCTTTCAAAAATCACCTGGGATATACCTCTCAATTATCTATTCGTCACTTCATGAATGGAATGATGCTCCTTAATCCAACACCCACTACTCTAATGGACTACTCATATTTAGGACCAGTGCATCTTCAAACTCATCTGTGGTTGCATTAGCTGACTTGTCCTCCCTCTTTGGTGTCATGCACTAGTTTTTAAAGGGACCATACTTATCATAATTATAACACTAAACCGAGCTCTAATCCTTCTTTGGTTCGGTCCACAATTTGGATTTTAATTTACTCCAGTTCAATTTTGACTTTGACTTCAACCTCCCTCTATTCTCTGTACTCAAAGCTGAACCTGAGTCTATTCCAGATTCTCTCTAGCGAATCTCTTCACTCATGATCAAATCTCTAACCTCGTAAAACTTAAGCTTCACCTTCCCTACGAAAGCACTAATAGCTGTAACGGTTCTACTCCAACTCTCAAGTAAAGAGGATAGCAAAATTAGGGCTTGTACCTCATCTTTGAAATTGATCTCAACCGAGCTCAACTGGGCAATCATAGTGTTGAACTTGTTGAGGTGCTTGGACACCACAGTATTCTCTGCCATCCGAAGGTTAAACAATCTCCTCATCAGGTGCACCTTGTATGCAATTAATGGCTTCTCGTACATCTCGAACAAGGTCTCCAGCATCTGTTTGGTCGTCTTTGATTTTATCATGTGTAAGGCTATGTTCCTCAACAACGACAAGCACCATGCTCATCGCCTTCCTGTCTAGCAACTTCCATTCCTTCTCCTTCATGTCTTTGGCTTCTTCCCAAGCGATTGATGCAAGTCCTTGCCATACGTGTAGTCCTCTATCTGCATCTTCTAAAACCCAAAGCCGGCTCCATCAAACTTCTCAAGAGGTGACTTCCCTTCACCCATCATTACTTCTCTCTTCCACGGCCCCAAACCTTGAAGTTCTGATACCAGTTGTTAGGAAAAAAAGGGGGCTGTAGTAATTAGAGAAAGATTAAAATGAAACAAAAGAGCGAAGGATATTTGATTTGGTGACTCAATTCGTTAATAATGACTACAACTAGGGACGTGCAAAGCCATACTAGGTATTCTTTGTGTTTCACTCATACATCGCACTCAACGCACTTATTATAGAGGTATTACATGGGTATATATAAAGACACCAACCTTAAACTAGGCAAAATTTCTGAAAGAAGCAAAATAAGAAACTTAAGGCTATGCCGGAGGGACCTGGCTGGCGTCAGTTGATTAGATGCTGCCAAGTCCTCAAAACCTGCTGCTTCTGTAAGCGCCTACTGGTTGTAGCCAGTACACTGGCTTATGCCAGTCTCACCACGAATTTCTTTCCTGACACTCGCCTGGTGAGTCGAAGGCCGCCGGTACCACTGCGTGAACTTCACCCAAACATCTAACGCCTTCTACTAGTACCATTCAGGCTCTATAATCTAATACGAGGTGCCGCACAACAAAGGTCTCCTTAATGTAGTCAGCCATGGTCGGACGAATCCTCCCAAACCAAACTAACCGGCTACAAGCAGATGGGCCCCAAAGTGTTGGGAGAACGGTTGTGAGTTCAAGATGAGGACGAGGAGGAGCTCAGGACTAGGAGGAGCGTGAAATGGAATAGCACGAGTTTGTACGAGGAGAGGATGAGACCCGCGGGTCGCTATGATCGATGACCTACTGTCGAGTATCAGAAAAAGGCACGGACTGCGGATTGCATTTTTCTTTTGGGAAGGCTAACAATCTACTCGAGGGGAGGTCAGATTTGTTTTAATCTACTTGGAGGGAGGAGAGTGGACTAATGAAATAGACGAGGGGATGAGCGGTGGAGGGGCGGCCAGCGGAGGAGAGAGGTGACACTTGTTGGAGAATATGGTAAGTTCAAGTTGGAGGCTGATATGAATCAGGTCTGAGAAGTCCAAATTAATTAATAATTTTGTTTATGAGATTTTTGAGTCTGTTTAGAAAGTCAATTATGTGTTGATTTCATTTTCTAGGAGTTCTAGTCTATTTAGGAAGTCAGTAAAGTGAGAATTTTGTTTCTTTAAGAGTTCAAGTCTATTTAGGAAGTCACTTATGTGATTATCACATTTTTTAGCATTCCTAGGAGGATTAGAGTTATTTTCCTTATTACTTTTTTTTAAGTCGTACTTACTTAGTCAGAAGTTTTGTTTCATTAGTAATTTCTTTGTAACATTCTTCCTACATATAGAGGCATTATCAATGAGAATAAGAAGAATAATTTGGATACAAAAAGGTAGACTTTGTTCTATTGGTTCTTCAGAACTGTTCCAACATAGCGGAGTGATTCTATCGCATTCTCCTTAAAAATTAGATACTCCATCAATGTAAGTAACAAGTATAAGTATTTTCGTAATACCGTGAGATAGAACAAATTTAATAGCTGTTGTCCATGGTTTATTGTTGAAAATATCATTGGCTTTGCAGTCTGCTTCAGCTCGTATGGCTTTCCTTCGAAGGGCTGATTTAGCTTCAGCTTCCCTTTTATGCAGCTCCAACCTCTTTTGTTGTTGGAGCCACTCAATGGCCTCTGAGCCATATAGTGCCTTCAAATCGGCACCACGGCCCTCAGGATATGGTGCTGGAGGAGGAGGACGATGAGCATTAGAGGATGGTACTGGACGAGTTTGTTCTTGGGAATCTTCATTAGATTCTCCATTTTTCTTGAACACTTTGACCACGTTCTCATCAGTAATGCTAAATAATTTATTGTTCAGGTATGGGGACGAGTCAACTTTTACTTGTTGAAGAACCAGAAAATCAATAAACAACTATCCGGGACTATTGATTAAAAAAAATAAATAATAGGATATGCTCACATTTTTAAGATACAACACAAATCCAGCTTCAACTATACCGGTAGAGTCATTTATGGTACCAGTAATACTGTCGGTAGAATTCTGCAATCTATTAAAAGTTTAAAAAATTTCTTACATAGCACAAATATTTAAGAATTATTAAAATTCTTTTAATTGTACCTTTAATGTCGCAAGTGCGCCGATTCTGACACGCTGAAAACGGGTCACCTCTACAACCATCTACAAGCAAATACAAAATACTTGTTATAAAATTGACTATGATGCTAACTCAAATTAAAGGATAATGTAAAATTTATTACCGGCAGAACTGTAGTACCACTATAGGTATTTTTGAAGCTCTAAATACTTGTCCCTTTAAAACAGGTTCCTATCATCATCCCTGTAAAATAAATTAAAATTTAATAAAAATATTATCTGATCCACGATACAAACACGGAATACCTTCAACTGCCAGAAAGTCCATGGCTCTACTCCACGGTTCTGGATCTCGCTTAACAAGTTTGTAATAACAGTTTTTTTGGTAGGTTTCTGAGGAGGGACTTCTGATCTATCGTTGGATGGCCTCTGTAATCTTTTGAAAATATACCCAAACTTAGAGCCACATAGAGCATTGCAATCGATTTGAGGACGCTCCGGCTCTTCGTCATCATGTGCGATTGGCTCTTTGCCACTTCTCCTCATCGGCACACCTGCAAAATTATGACAATAAACATATACATAAAATGTGTTAAGAAAATATAGTTGTGTGGGTGGTATCAAAATAAGAAGAAGATAAAACACCTGTGACTAAATGAAAATCTTGGCCGAAATTTACGTCTCAAATAACTGTAGCATAAAATTAACTTTTCATATAGGATTATTAGAAGAAGAAGATAGAACACCCAATAATGTCATTGCACTATGACATACATATGACATGATAGCACTATGACAAATACCTGTGAGTGGGTGAAGTCTTAATAGTACACCCGTGACTAATACGGCCACATCTGACATGAAAGCACTATGACCAATACCTGTAAGTGGATGTAGTTTGAATAGTACACACGTGACTAATGTGTAGTCTGAAAAGTACATCGATGCACGTTATGGCTTTAAATAAGAGGTTGAATGTGTAGTTATTATATGCAATCCAAAGAGAAAAATATTGATATGAATCGTAGGGACGAAGAGAGGTGGATACTACCAGATTTCAATGATGATTATAGGCGTGAACGTCTTAGAGATAGGAGAGAGTATTATGCTGGCTTGCGATGGGAGTGGATTTTTCGAGCAGCCGAGTCTAAAGTACTTGTAGCAAGTCTACAAATGATGGTCGTGCCTATTTTGAAAAGGAGGTCGTTGGATGTGGAACGAAGCAACGTAGATTCAGTTGAAGTAGCAGTCATAATGATCCATCAAGAGAATAATCGAATGATGTTACGACAAAATCGATATCATATGTTAGATTTGGCGAGGAAGCAAGTGGCAACTTTAGGTAAGGAGCTATCAGATATGCATAGAGAGAATGTTATTAATAATGAGGCATACATGTCCGACGGCTACATGTCTAATGAAGACTAGAAGGTACATGTCTTAATTGTCTGACATTTCAATATCCGAAATAAATTCATTTCTATAATCTGATGACCATGTTGTAGCATATATATCCACTGTCGTGCTTCCTGATGTTCACCTGGTTGCACCATCTCTTTAATCCTATGTTTCCACCAATATGTGTTGATATGCTGTTGAATATGATTATTTTCTTCCCTTATTCGAAAAAAGAGCTCTCTGTAAATATTCAGCATCAAAGCGCGGCATATTAATGGCTTTTGCTCTAACAACCTTAAGACCAACTCCCTGCGCCTCCGAGCGTAACGTAATTGATTGACCAATACAATAAGTCCATTCATTCACCATTGTTCAACCAACATCACGCGTGTTCATCATCAATGGATCCATTGGATAATTAAACTCATCTTCTAAAAACCAATTTCGACCCATCAGCTTGAATATATCGCCAGGAGTGTAATACGTCATTATTCTGCTAAGATAGAGTAACTTCAACTTCAAATTGCTACAAAGAAAGTTTAAGAGTTGAATACATAATACTCAACATAACCCATATAGAGTTTCACAAAATATTACAAAGTACAATCCTTTCAATTCAAAATTTATTACAATTCAATGTCCACGACGGCGTCTACTCGTACTAGCCCCTCCAGATACAGCTGCCGCTTTAGCTACTTTAGCTGCTCTTGCCGCCGCTCTTGCCGCCGCAACTGCTCTTATATTAGTACAATTAGCTTGTGTGTGACCCCTTGCTTTACAGAGCGTACAGCGGATGAAAGGCACAGTATGCATTATCCTAACATCTTCATCATCGTAAATAAACATTGGACCAAATTGTCCTCTTCCAAATGGACATCTAAATATCAATGGCCCAAATTCTGCATTTGGACCTATTGGGATCTTTTCGTTTACTTTTTTTCGCAAGATATTGTTTCTAACAAATGCTGCATGAAACTTCAACTTCTCTTTGCCACCTCCTTGGTAATCAAAACCGGTTTCATTGTTGTTGAAAATTACTCCATCGTATTTCAACTTTATTCTTATAACCCGGTTAGCCATTATGAAGATTACAACAAAAGAAAACAGTATGCAATTCTATATTAGTAGAACAAAACATAATTTATATTAACAAAAATATCATATAAACATACATTCTTCTCCATCAATTTTTTGGTCCGAGACCACCTTAAGAACCAGATAAAATTTAGTCGGACTGGAAGGGTGGTCACTTTTTGTACTCGACCATCCAGAATTTACCAACAAAAAAATCACAATCTGACTGGTCGTTCCGATTGGATTGGTCAGACTAATCAGACCGGTCGGACCAATTAAAATTTACCAAGAAAACACACTCGTACTCTGACCAGTCCGACTAGGCTAATCGGTCCGACCAGGTTGACAGGTCTGATCAGTCTGATCAGTTGACCAGTCCGACCGGTCAAACCACTAGGGTTGGTCAGTTTATAAAACCCGCACACCCACAAAATTTTAAACAATCAGATAACACACTAAAAAAATATGCCAAGGTCGGCCACCCATGTTCTTCTCAATATTAAAAAAATTATTTTGAGAAAAGTTGATAAACAACGATGATTTTTGCCTAAATTTAGTATATCTAAAACATCAACTAAAAATAGACAATTTATTTTCAATATTCTCTTACATTACGTATATCGTATGAGCTAAAATATACTAATTATTCTTAATTAATGAACTAACTCTACACATATTTTTGTAGATACAGTTAAATTATTAATAATGAAAAAATCGAATTGCTTGCAGATAAGATATGTAGGCATATCTATGTTTTAACAAATAACATTTTCTTAGTATAATGACTATTAATGGCCATGCTGAAAAATAGGAGGAATTAATAATTTCAAAGCTAATAAATTAATTTATATCAAAATATTTAAGTAAATTAATTTACCTGGTTTTGGGCAGAGTCTTCTATGGCAGTAAAAACGAATGAAAAAAACCTCTACGAGGTATCCATTATATAGGCCATATGCGAAATCTACTTTACAGATTTCAGATGTAGCTTATCGACCAAGAACCGACTAAAAAAGTCAGATCTTGGACCAAGATCTGACTTTGTTAGTCAGATGTTAAATCCGACTTAAAAAGTCGGATCTTGGTCATCCACCGAAAAAAGTCGGATCTTGGTCCAAGATCTGACTTTTTTTTACGTCCGTGCCAGGTGGACACCATCCCTGCAATACTTTAAAATCGGACATTTTTTCACAAAACGTGATTAATAGTAATACCAAATAGATAAAATACCCCTTCTTTTAAGGTAGGCTAATACAAACCTAACCTTTTTTTTAGAATTCTGATACAAACCTAACAGAACGGTCAGTTTTGCTGTAGAAGGAAAAACACATCGAATTCACCAAAATCAAAACAAAGGAGGAGCAACATTATTATGGGATGTGAAACACAAGACATGTTACTTTTTTATCATGAAAATAAGTTACTTTTTTTATCTTGAAGACAAGTTACTTTTTTTATGATGAAGACAAGTTATACTTTGCTTTTACCTTCTTTACAAGTTTTATATACAAACTTACTTGCAATTAGTTATGTAATAATTTTAATATGTTTGGCCAAATTTTATATGGTGTTTGACTTTATTAACATGTTTTATATGGTATTTAATTTTATTAAAGTGTGATAAGTTAATAAAAACGTTTGAAAATAATAGATAATTTAATCAACTTACTCTAATATTTCATTAAAGTCTCAGTTTTCAAATGAAAAATCTTAAAATATAATAATTATTTTCATTTATAAACAAAACATGGCCAAGTAATGTTACTTTTTCCCGACTCAGTTGAAAGCAACAACACCCTGTCCCTTTCCTCGCCACTCGTTTTCCCCTCCCTCCTTTGGCTTTTTGGCTTTTGTCGTTATATTTGTTTTCACACAGTCCCACAACAATATTAAAAACATTAATAATCTCTTTTTTATGAAAGGGTGATAATCCATTCTGCCCCAACCTTCTTACGCTTGTATTATGTTAATCACCACTTGTTTATCATAAAGTTCTCGTATTATAGTATCAGAAGTACAACAAAAGTCTAAAATGGAACCATCCCGCTCACATCATGGCTGTTTTAATCAAATCCATTTTTTACCTTGTCTTATCTTTTCTTGCCTTTTTTTAAATTTTTCTTTCATTTTCATTCGTTTTCCTTGCCTTTTCTTGCCTTATCTTTTCTTTTCTTGTCTTTTCATTACTTTTTCTTCCCGTTTCTTGCCTTTTCTTAGCTTTTCCTTGCCTTTTCTTACCTTTTCTTTCCTTTCCTTACCTTTTCATGCCCTTTCCATGCCTTTTCTTTCCTTATCTTGCATTTTCTTGCCTTGCCTTTTCTTTGCCTTTTCTTTCCTTTTCTTTCCTTATCTTGCCTTTTCATGCCTTTTCTTTGCTTTTTCTTTCCTTTTCTTGCCTTTTCATGCCTTTTCTTTCCTTTTCTTTCCTTTTTTGTCCTTTGCATGCCTTTTCCAAGCTTTTTCTTTCCTTTTCTTGCCTTTTTCTTGCATTTTCTTGCCTTGTCTTGCCTTTTCCTTGCATTATTATGTCTCCATTTTTCATTTGCATGCCCTATCTTAGTTTTTCTTGCCTTTTCTTGCTATTTCTATCAGTTTCTTACATTTTCATGCCTTTTTCTTGCCTTTTGTTGCCTTATCTTGCATTTTCTTGCCAATTTGTTCCTTTTTCTTGCCTTTTCTTACCTTTTCTTGCCTTATCGTTCCTTTTCCTTGCCTTTTCTTGCCTTTTCTTTCCATTTCTTTCCTTTTTCGAGCCTTTTCTTGCATTTTCTTGCTTTATCTTTCCTTATCTTTCCTTTTCTTGCCTTTTCTTACCTTTTCTTGCCATATTTCAACTATCTTGCCTTTTCTTGCATTTTCATATCTTTTCCTTGCCTTTTCTTGCCTTATCTTTCTTTTCTTGCTTTTTCATTACTTTTCCTTGCCTTTTCTTGCCTTTCCTAGTGTTTTCCTTGCCTTTTCTTGCCTTTTCTTTTCTTTTCTTGCCTTTTCTTGCCTTTCCATACCTTTTCCATACCTTTTCTTTCCTTATCGTGCCTTTTCTTGCCTTGCGTTTTACTTGACGTTTCTTTCCTTTTTCTGCCATTTCTTGCTTTTTCCTTAACTATTCTTTCCTTTTAATGCCTTTTCTTTCCTTTTTTTTCCTTTTGATGCCTTTTCCATGCCTTTTCTTGCCTTTTTCTTGCCTTTTCTTTCCTTATCTTGCCTTTTCTTGTCTTTTCTTTCCTTTTTTTGCGTTTTCTTACCTTTTCCTTGCCTTATCGTGCCTTATCTTTCCTTATCTTTCCTTTTCTTTCCTTTTCTTACCTTATCCCACCTTTTCTTAGCCTTTCTTGCCTTTTCTTGCCTTTTAATGCCTTTTCTTTCCTTTCCTTTTCTTGCATTTTCATGCCTTTTACTTGCCTTATCTTACCTTATCTTGCCTTTTCTTGCCTTATCCTGCATTTTCCTGGCCTTTTCTTTCCTTTTCTTGCCTTATCTTACCTTTTCTTGACTTTTCTTGCCTTTGCAATCCTTTTCTTTTCCTTTTCTTTCCTTTTCTTGCATTTCCTTCCCTTTTCTTGTCTTTTCTTTCCTTTTCCTTCCATTTTCTTCCATTTTCTTTCCTTTTCTTCCTTTTCCTAGCCTTTTCTTGCTTTATCTTTCGTTATCTTTTCTTTTCTTTCCTTTTCTTTCCTTTTCTTGCCTTTTCTTGCCTTTTCTTGCATTTTCTTACCTTTTGTCACCTTTTCTTGCCTTATCTTGCCTTTTCCATTCCTTTTCTTTCCTTTTCTTGCCTTATGTTTCCTTTTCTCGCCTCATCTTTCCTTTTCTTACCTTTTCTTCCCTTTTCTTGCCTTATCTTTCTTTATCTTGCCTTTTCCTGCCTCATCATTCCTTTTCTTACCTTTTTTTTGCATTTCCTTCCCTTTTCTTGCCTTATCTTGCCTTTTCTTGCTCTTTCTTTCCTTTTCCTAGCCTTTTCTTTCCTTTTCTTGCCATAACTCACCTTTTCTTGCTTTTTCATGCATTTTCATTCATTTTCCTTGCCTTTTCTTGCCTTATCTTTCCTTATCTTATCTTTTCTTGTCTTTTCCTTGCCTTTTCTTGCCTTATCTTTCCTTTTCTTTCCTTATCTTTCCTTTTCTTGCCTTTTCTTTGCCTTATCTTGCTTTTTTCATGGCTTTTCTATGGCTTTTCTTACTTTTTCTTGCCTTGTCTTTTCCTTGCCTTTTCTTTCCTTTTTTTCCTTTTATTGCCTTTTCTTGCCTTTTCCTTGCATTTTCTTTCCTTTTCTTTCCTTTTATTGCCTTTTCATGCATTTTTCATGCTTTTCATGCCTTTTCTTTCCTTTTTTTGCCTTTTCTTGCCTTTTTCTTGCCTTTTCTTGCCTTATCTTGCCTTTTCTTTTGTTTCCTTTTCTTGCCTTTTCTTGCCTTTTCTGTGACTTATCGTGCCTTATCTTTCCTTATTTTTATTTTCTTGCCTTATCTTGCCTTTTCATGCCTTTTCTTGCCTTTTCTTGCATTTTCATGCCTTATCTTACCTTATCATTCCTTTTCTTGCATTTTTTTGCCTTATCTTTCCTTTTTTTTACCTTATCTTACCTTATCTTGCCTTTTCTTGCCTTTTCATTCCTTTTCCTTGACTTTTCTTAACTTTTCTTTCCTTTTCTTTTCTTATCTTACTTTATCTTGCCTTTTCTTGCCTTATCTTGCCTTTTCCTTTCCTTTTCTTTTCTTGCCTCAACTATCCTTTTCTTGCCTTTCCTTCCCTTTTCTTGTCTTTTCTTGCCTTATCTTGCCTTTTCATTCCTTTTCCTTGACTTTTCTTAACTTTTCTTGCCTTTTCTTTCCTTATCTTGCCTTTTCCTTGCCTTTGTTTTCCTTTTCTATCCTTTCCTTACCTTATCTTGCCTTTTGGTTCCTTTTCAATCCCTATCCTTCCCTTTTCTTACCTTTTATTGACTTATCTATCCTTTTCTTTCCTTTTCATTCTTTTTCCTTGCCTTTCCTTGAATTTTCTTGCCTTTTCCTAGCCCTTTCTTACCTTTTCTTGAATTATATTTCCTTATCTTTCCTTCTCTTGCCTTTTCATGCCTTTTCCATGCCTTTTCATTCTTTTCTTGCCTTATGTTGCCTTTTCTTGCTTTATCTTGCCTTTTCTTTCCTTTTCTTGCCTTTTCTTGCTTTATCTTACCTTTTCTTTCCATTTCTTTCCTTTTCTTGCCTTTTCCTTGCCTTTTCTTCCCTTTTCTTACCTTTTCTTGCCTTATCTTTCTTTTTCTTGCCTTTTCTTGCATTATCTTGCTTTTTCTTACTTTTTCGTGCCTTTTCCTTGCCTTTTCATGCCTTTTCCATGCCTTTTCTTTCCTTATCTTGCATTTTTTGGCCTTTTCCTTGCCTTTTCTTTCCTTTTCATGCATTTTCTTGCCTTATCTTTCCTTTTCTTGCCTTTGCGTGCCTTTACCATGCCTTTTCTTTCCTTATCCTTGCCTTTTCTTGCCTTATCTTGCCAATTCTTACATTTTCTTACCTTTTCCTGCGTTTCCCTTCCTTTTCATGCCTTTTCCTTGCCTTTTATTGCATTTTCTAGACTTATCTTTCTTTTTTTCGCCCTTTCTTCCCTTTTCTTACCTTATCTTTCCTTTTCTTTCCATTTCTTACCTTTTTTTGCCTTACCTTGCCTTTTCTTGCCACATCTTTCCTTTTCTTACCTTTTTTTTGCATTTCCTTCCCTTTTCTTGCCTTGTCTTGCCTTATCCTGCCTTATCTTTCCATTTCTTGCATTTTCATTACTTTTCCTTGCCTTTTCTTGCCTTATCTTGCCTTTTCCTTGCCTTTTCTTTCCTTTTCTTTCCTTATCTTGCCTTTTCTTGCCATTTCGTTCCTTTTCCTTGCCTTTTCTTACCTTTTCTTGCCTTATCTTTCCTTTGCTTGCCTTTTCATGCCTTTTACATGCCTTTTCTTTCCATATATTGCCTTTTCTTTCCTTATCTTTCCTTTTCATGCCTTTTCTTCCTTAATCTTTCATTTTCATGCCTTTTCTTCCTTAATCTGTGTGTTTCTTTCCTTTTCCTTACCTTTTCTTGCCTTTTCTTGCCTTATATTTCCTTATCTTGCCTTTTCTTACCTTTTCCTCCCTTTTGATGTCTTTTCTTGCCTTTTCCTTGCATTTTCTTGCCTTATCTTTCCATTTCTTTCCTTTGTTTTCCTTTTCTTGCCTTATCTTACCTTTGCTTTTAATTTTTTCATTTTCTCGCCTTTTCTTGCCTTTACTTCCCTTTTTCCCCTTTCTTGCCTTTTGTTGCCTTTTTTTCCTTTTCTTACCTTATCTTTCCTTTTCTTTCCATTTCTTTCCATTTCTTGCCTTTTCTTGCTTTTTTCTTGCCTTATCGTGCCTTATCTTTCCTTATTTTTATTTTCTTGCCTTTTCTTAACTTTTCTTGCCTTTTTTGCCTTTTCTATCCTTTTCTTGCATTTTTCGTGCCTTTTCCTTGCATTATCTTACCATATCATTCCTTTTCTAGCATTTTCTTGCCTTTTCTTGCCTTTTCTTAACTTTTCATGCCTTTTCTTGCCTTTTCTTAACTTTTCATGCCTTTTTCTTGCCTTTTGTTGCCTTATCTTGCATTTTTTGCCATGTTGTTCCTTTTCCTTGCCTTTTCTTACCTTTTCATGCCTTTTCTTTCCATTTCATTCCTTTTCCTTGCATTTTCTTGCCTTTTCTTTCCATTTCTTGCGTTTTCTGAGCCTTTTTGCCTTTTCTTGCTTTATCTTTCCTTATCTTTCCTTTTCTTTCCTTTTCTTCCCTTTTCTTGCCTTTTCTTACCTTCTCTTTCCTTTTCTTGCCATATTTCACCTTATCGTGCCATTTCTTGCATTTTCATATCTTTTCCTTGCCTTTTCTTTCCTTTTCTTGTTTTTTCATGCCTTTTCCATGCCTTTTCTTTCCTTATCGTGCCTTTTCTTGCCTTGCCTTTTCCTTGACTTTTCTTTCCTTTTCTTTCCTTATCTTGCCTTTTCATGCCTTTTCTTTGCCTTTTCTTTCCTTTTCTTGTTTTTTCATGCCTTTTCCATGCCTTTTCTTTCCTTATCGTGCCTTTTCTTGCCTTGCCTTTTCCTTGACTTTTCTTTCCTTTTTTTGCCGTTTCTCGCTTTTTCCTTACCTGTTCTTTCCTCTTAATGCCTTTTCTTTCCTTTTTTGCCTTTTCATGCCTTTTCCATGCCTTTACTTTCCTTTTCTTGCCTTTTTCTTGCCTTTTCTTGCCTTATCTTGCCCTTTCTTATCTTTTCTTCCCTTTTCTTGCCTTTTCTTGCCTTTTCCTTGCCTTATCTTTCCTTATCTTTCCTTTTCTTGGCTTTTCTTACGTTATCCTACCTTTTCTTAACTTTTCCTTCCTTTTCTTGCATTTCCATGCCTTTTACTTGCCTTATCTTACCTTATCTTGCCTTTTCTTGCCTTATCCTACATTTTCATTGCATTTTCTTTCCTTTTCTTGCCTTATTTTACCTTATCTTGACTTTTCTTGCCTTTGCAATCCTTTTCTTTGCCTTTTCTTTCCTTTTCTTGCCTTATCTTTCCTTTTCTTGCCTTTTCATTCCTTTTCCATCACTTTTCTCGCATTTTCTTTTCTTTTCTTTCCTTTTCTTTCCTTTTCTCGCCTTTCTTGCTTTATCTTTCCTTATGTTTCCTTTTCTTGCCTTTTCTTGCCTTTTCTTACCTTTTCTCACCTTTTCTTTCCTTTTCTTGGCTTATCTTGCCTTTTCCATTCCTTTTCTTGCCTTATGTTTTCCTTTTCTCGCCTCATCTTTCCTTTTCTTGCTTTTCCTTCCCTTTTCTAGCCTGATCTTTCCTTAGCTTGCCATTTCTTGCCTTATCTTGCCTTTTCCTTGCCTTTTCTTTCCTTTTCTTGCTTTTTATTGCCTTTTGTTGCCTTTTCTTTCTTTTTTTTGCCTTATCTTGCCTTTTCTTGCCTTTTCTTGCCTTATTTTGCCCTTTCTAGCATTTTCCTTGCCTTTCATTCCCTTTTCTTGCCTTCTCTTTAAATTTCCTTGCCTTTTCTTTTCCATTCTTTCCTGTTCTTACCTTTTCTCGCATTTTCTTCCCTTTTCTTACCTTTTCTATCCTTTTCTTGCCTTTTCATGCCTTTTCCTTGCCTTATCTTGCCTTTTCTTACCTTTTCCTTGACTTTTCTTTCTTTTCTTGCCTTATCTTGGCTTTTCTTCCCCTATCTTTCCTTTTCTTGCCTTTTCCTTGCCTTTTCTTTCCTTTTCTTGCCTTATTTTCTCGCTTCATCTTTCCTTTTCTTTCTTTTTCTTGCCTTTCCTTCCCATTTCTTGCCTTATCTTGCCTTTCTTGCCTTTTATTGCCTTATCTTGCCTTTTCCTTGCCTTTTCTTTCCTTTTCTTGCCTTATCATACCTTTTCTTGCCTTTTCATTCCTTTTCCTTGCCTTTTCTTACCTCTTCTTGCCTTGTCTTTCCTTTTCTTGCCTTTTCATTCCATTTCCTTGCCTTATCTTTCCTTTTACTTGACTTTTCCTTGCATTTTCTTGCCTTATCTTTCATTATCTTTTATTTTCTTACCTTTTCTTGCATTATCATTCCTTTTCCTTGCCTTCTCTTGCCTTATCTTTCCTTTTCTTGACTTTTCATTACTTTTCCTTGCCTTATCTTGCCTTATCTTGCCTTTTCCTTGCCTTTTCTTTCCTTTTCTTTCCTTATCTTGCCTTTTCTTGCCATTTCATTCCTTTTCCTTGCCTTTTTTTACCTTTTCTTGCCTTATCTTTCCTTTGCTTGCCTTTTCATGCCTTTTACATGCATTTTCTTTCCTTATCTTGCATTTTCTAGCCTTTTCCTTGCCTTTTCTTTCCTTATCTTTCCTTTTCATGCCTTTTCTTCCCAAATCTTTCCTTTTCTTGCCTTTTCTTTTCTTTCCGTTTCTTTCCTTTTCCTTGCCTTTTCTTGCCTTATCTTTCCTTATATTGCCTTATCTTACCTTTTCTTCCCTTTTCCTACATTTTCTTGCCTTTTCCTACCTTTTGATGCCTTTTCTTGCCTTTTCCTGGCATTTTCTTGCATTTTCTTGCCTTATCTTTCCATTTCTTTCCTTTTTTTTGTGCCTTTTCTTGCCGTATCTTACCATTTCTTTCAATTTCTTTCCTTTTCTTGCCTTTTCTTGCCTTTACTTGCCTTTTCTTTCCTTTTCTTGCCTTTTCTTTCCTTTTCATGCCTTTTCCCTGCCTTTTCTCGCATTTTCCTTGCCTTTTCTTGCCTTATCTTGCCTTTTCTGGCATTTTCTTTCTTTTCATTACCTTTTCTTGCCTTTCCTTTCCATTTTTTGCCTTGTCTTATCTTTTCTTGCCTTTTCTTAATTTTGCTTGCATTTTCATTCTTTTTCCTTGCCTTTTCTTGCCTTATCTTTTCTTGTCTTATCTTTTCATTTATTTTCCTTCCCTTTTCTTTCCTTTTCTTGGCTTTTCCTTGCCTTTTCTTTTCGTTTCTTGCCTTTTCTTGCCTTTTCCTACCATTTCCTTGCATTTTCATGCCTTTTCCATGCCTTTTCTTTCCTTATCTTGCATTTTCTTGCCTTGCCTTTTCCTTGCCTTTTCTTTCCTTTTCTTTCCTTATCTTGCCTTTTTATGCCTTTTTCTTGCCTTTTCTTTCCTTTTCTTGCCTTTTCATGCCTTTTCTTTCCTTTTTTGTCCTTTTCATGCCTTTTCTTTCCTTTTTCTTACCTTATCTTGACTTTTCTTGCCGTTACATTTTCTTTCCTTTTCTTGCCTTATCTTACCTTATCTTGACTTTTCTTGCCGTTGCAATCCTTTTCTTTTCCTTTTCTTCCCTTTTCTTGCCTGATCTTGCCTTTTCTTGCCTTTTCTTGCCTTATCTTGCCTTTTCCTTGCCTTTTGTTGCATTTTCTTTCTTTTTCTTGCCTTATCTTGCCTTTTCTTGCCTTATTTTGCCTTTTCTAGCCTTTTCCTTGCCTTTCGTTCCCTTTTCTTGCCTTATATTGCCTTTTCTTGCCTTATCTTTTATTTTCCTTGGCTTTTATTCTCTATTCTTTCCTGTTCTTACCTTTTCTCGCCTATTCTCGCCTTTTCTTGCATTTTCTATCCTTTTCCTTCCTTTTCATGCCTTTTCCTTGCCTTTTCTTGCCTTTTCTTTCCTTTTCTTGCCTTATTTTCTTGCTTCATCTTTCCTTTTCTTTCTTTTTCTTGCCTTTCCTTCCCATTTCTTGCCTTATCTTGCCTTTCTTGCCTTTTATTGCCTTATCTTGTGTTTTCCTTGCCTTTTCTTTCCTTTTCTTGCCATATCATACCTTTTCTTGCCTTTTTATTCCTTTTCCTTGCCTTTTCTTACCTTTTCTTGCCTTGTCTTTCCTTTTCTTGCCTGTTCATTCCATTTCCTTGCCTTTTCTTTCCTTTTCCTTGACTTTTCCTTGCTTTTTCTTGCCTTATCTTTCATTATCTTTCCTTTTCTTGCCTTTTCTTGTATTATCATTCCTTTTCCTTGCCTTTTCTTGCCTTATCTTTCCTTTGCTTGCCATTTCATGCCTTTTCTTTCCTTATCTTGCATTTTCTAGCCTTTTCCTTTCCTTTTCTTTCCTTATATTTTCTTTTCATGCCTTTTCTTCCCTAATCTTTTTTTTTCTGTTCTTTCCTTTTCCTTACCTTTTCTTGACTTTTCTTGCCTTTTATTGCCTTATCTTTCCTTTTCTTACCTTTTCCTGCCTTTTCTTGCCTTTTCCTGCCTTTTGATGCCTTTTCTTGCCTTTTCCTTACAGTTTCTTGCATTTTCTTCCCTTATCTTTCCATTTCTTTCCTTTTTTTGCCTTTTCTTGCCTTATCTTACCTTTTCTTTCAATTTCTTTCCTTTTCTTGCCTTTTCTTTCCTTTTCATGCCTTTTCCCTACCTTTTCTTGCATTTTCCTTGCCTTTTCTTGCCTTTTCTTTCTTTCCATTGCCTTATCTTGCATTTTCTTTCCTTGTCTTTTCCTTGCCTTTTCTTTCCTTTTCTTGCATTTTCTTGCCTTTTCCTTGCCGTTTCTTTCCTTATCTTTCCTTTTCATGCCTTTTCTTCCCTAATCTTTCCTTTTCTTGCCTTTTCTTTTCTTTTCTTTCCGTTTCTTTCCTTTTCCTTGCCTTTTCTTGCCTTATCTTTCCTTATATTGCCTAATCTTACCTTTTCTTCCCTTTTCCTGCATTTTCTTGCCTATTCCTACCTTTTGATGCCTTTTTTGCCTTTTCCTGGCATTTTCTTGCATTTTCTTGCCTTATCTTTCCATTTCTTTCCTTTTTTTTAGCCTTTTCTTGCCTTATCTTACCTTTTCTTTCAATTTCTTTCCTTTTCTTTCCTTTTCTTGCCTTTACTTGCCTTTTCTTTCCTTTTCTTGCCTTTTCTTTCCTTTTCATGCCTTTTCCCTGCCTTTTCTCGCATTTTCCTTGCCTTTTCTTGCCTTTTCTGGCATTTTCTTTCTTTTCATTACCTTTTCTTGCCTTTTCTTTTCTTTCCTTTCCATTTTTTGCCTTGTCTTATCTTTTCTTGCCTTTTCTTAATTTTGCTTGCATTTTCATTCTTTTTCCTTGCCTTTTCTTGCCTTATCTTTTCTTTTCTTGTCTTTTCATTTATTTTCCTTCCCTTTTCTTTCCTTTTCTTGGCTTTTCCTTGCCTTTTCTTTTCGTTTCTTGCCTTTTCTTGCCTTTTCCTACCATTTCCTTGCATTTTCATGCCTTTTCCATGCCTTTTCTTTCCTTATCTTGCATTTTCTTGCCTTGCCTTTTCCTTGCCTTTTCTTTCCTTTTCTTTCCTTATCTTGCCTTTTTATGCCTTTTTCTTGCCTTTTCTTTCCTTTTCTTGCCTTTTCATGCCTTTTCTTTCCTTTTTTGTCCTTTTCATGCCTTTTCTTTCCTTTTTCTTACCTTATCTTGACTTTTCTTGCCGTTACATTTTCTTTCCTTTTCTTGCCTTATCTTACCTTATCTTGACTTTTCTTGCCGTTGCAATCCTTTTCTTTTCCTTTTCTTCCCTTTTCTTGCCTGATCTTGCCTTTTCTTGCCTTTTCTTGCCTTATCTTGCCTTTTCCTTGCCTTTTGTTGCATTTTCTTTCTTTTTCTTGCCTTATCTTGCCTTTTCTTGCCTTATTTTGCCTTTTCTAGCCTTTTCCTTGCCTTTCGTTCCCTTTTCTTGCCTTATATTGCCTTTTCTTGCCTTATCTTTTATTTTCCTTGGCTTTTATTCTCTATTCTTTCCTGTTCTTACCTTTTCTCGCCTATTCTCGCCTTTTCTTGCATTTTCTATCCTTTTCCTTCCTTTTCATGCCTTTTCCTTGCCTTTTCTTGCCTTTTCTTTCCTTTTCTTGCCTTATTTTCTTGCTTCATCTTTCCTTTTCTTTCTTTTTCTTGCCTTTCCTTCCCATTTCTTGCCTTATCTTGCCTTTCTTGCCTTTTATTGCCTTATCTTGTGTTTTCCTTGCCTTTTCTTTCCTTTTCTTGCCATATCATACCTTTTCTTGCCTTTTTATTCCTTTTCCTTGCCTTTTCTTACCTTTTCTTGCCTTGTCTTTCCTTTTCTTGCCTGTTCATTCCATTTCCTTGCCTTTTCTTTCCTTTTCCTTGACTTTTCCTTGCTTTTTCTTGCCTTATCTTTCATTATCTTTCCTTTTCTTGCCTTTTCTTGTATTATCATTCCTTTTCCTTGCCTTTTCTTGCCTTATCTTTCCTTTGCTTGCCATTTCATGCCTTTTCTTTCCTTATCTTGCATTTTCTAGCCTTTTCCTTTCCTTTTCTTTCCTTATATTTTCTTTTCATGCCTTTTCTTCCCTAATCTTTTTTTTTCTGTTCTTTCCTTTTCCTTACCTTTTCTTGACTTTTCTTGCCTTTTATTGCCTTATCTTTCCTTTTCTTACCTTTTCCTGCCTTTTCTTGCCTTTTCCTGCCTTTTGATGCCTTTTCTTGCCTTTTCCTTGCAGTTTCTTGCATTTTCTTCCCTTATCTTTCCATTTCTTTCCTTTTTTTGCCTTTTCTTGCCTTATCTTACCTTTTCTTTCAATTTCTTTCCTTTTCTTGCCTTTTCTTTCCTTTTCATGCCTTTTCCCTACCTTTTCTTGCATTTTCCTTGCCTTTTCTTGCCTTTTCTTTCTTTCCATTGCCTTATCTTGCATTTTCTTTCCTTGTCTTTTCCTTGCCTTTTCTTTCCTTTTCTTGCATTTTCTTGCCTTTTCCTTGCCGTTTCTTTCCTTATCTTTCCTTTTCATGCCTTTTCTTCCCTAATCTTTCCTTTTCTTGCCTTTTCTTTTCTTTTCTTTCCGTTTCTTTCCTTTTCCTTGCCTTTTCTTGCCTTATCTTTCCTTATATTGCCTAATCTTACCTTTTCTTCCCTTTTCCTGCATTTTCTTGCCTATTCCTACCTTTTGATGCCTTTTTTGCCTTTTCCTGGCATTTTCTTGCATTTTCTTGCCTTATCTTTCCATTTCTTTCCTTTTTTTTAGCCTTTTCTTGCCTTATCTTACCTTTTCTTTCAATTTCTTTCCTTTTCTTTCCTTTTCTTGCCTTTACTTGCCTTTTCTTTCCTTTTCTTGCCTTTTCTTTCCTTTTCATGCCTTTTCCCTGCCTTTTCTCGCATTTTCTTTGCCTTTTCTTGCCTTTTCTGGCATTTTCTTTCTTTTCATTACCTTTTCTTGCCTTTTCTTTTCTTTCCTTTCCATTTTTTGCCTTGTCTTATCTTTTCTTGCCTTTTCTTAATTTTGCTTGCATTTTCATTCTTTTTCCTTGCCTTTTCTTGCCTTATCTTTTCTTTTCTTGTCTTTTCATTTATTTTCCTTCCCTTTTCTTTCCTTTTCTTGGCTTTTCCTTGCCTTTTCTTTTCGTTTCTTGCCTTTTCTTGCCTTTTCCTACCATTTCCTTGCATTTTCATGCCTTTTCCATGCCTTTTCTTTCCTTATCTTGCATTTTCTTGCCTTGCCTTTTCCTTGCCTTTTCTTTCCTTTTCTTTCCTTATCTTGCCTTTTTATGCCTTTTCCTTGCCTTTTCTTTCCTTTTCTTGCCTTTTCATGCCTTTTCTTTCCTTTTTTGTCCTTTCTATGCCTTTTCCATGCCTTTTCTTTCCTTTGCTTGCCTTTTCTTGCCTTTTTCTTATATTTTCTTGCCTTGTCTTGCCTTTTCCTTGCCTTATCATGCCTTATTTTTCTTTTTCTTGCCTTATCTTGCATTTTCTTAACTTTTCTTGCCTTTTCTTTCCTTTTCATGCCTTTTCTTGCTATTTTTATCAGTTTTTTTGCATTTCCATTCCTTTTCATTGCCTTTTGTTGCCTTATCTTGCATTTTTTTGCCATGTTGTTCCTTTTCCTTGCCTTTTCTTACCTTTTCATGTCTTTTCTTTCCTTTTCATTCCTTTTCCTTGCCATTTCTTGCCTTTTCTTTCCATTTCTTTCATTTTCCGAGCCTTTTCTTGACTTTTCTTGTTTTATCTTTCCTTATCTTTCCTTTTCTTTCCTTTTCTTCCATTTTCTTTCCTTTTCTTACCTTCACTTTCATTTTCTTGCCATATTTCACCTCATCTTGCCATTTTTGCATTTTCATATCTTTTCCTTGCCTTTTCTTGCCTTGTCTTTCCTTTTCTTGCCTTTTCATTACTTTTCCTAGCATTTTCTTGCATTTTCTTGGCTTTCCTAGTCTTTTGCTTTCCTTTTCTTACCTTTTCTTGCCTTTTCATGACTTTTCCATGCCTTTTCTTTCCTTATCGTGCCTTTTCTTGCCTTGCCTTTTCCTTGACTTTTCTTTCCTTTTTTTGTCGTTTCTTGCTTTTTCCTTACCTGTTCTTTCCTTTTAATGCCTTTTCTTTCCTTTTTTTGCCTTTTCATGCCTTTTCCATGCCTTTACTTTCCTTTTATTGCCTTTTTCTTGCCTTTTCTTGCCTTATCTTGCCTTTTCTTGTCTTTTCATTACTTTTCTTGCCTTTTCCTTGCCTTATCGTGCCTTATCTTTCCTTATCTTTCCTTTTCTTGGCTTTTCTTACCTTATCCTGCCTTTTCTTAACTTTTCTTGCCTTTTCTTGCATTTTCATGCCTTCTACTTGCCTTATCTTACCTTATCTTTCCTTATCCAAAATTTTCCTTACATTTTCTTTCCTTTTCTTGCCTTATCTTACCTTATCTTGACTTTTCTTGCCGTTGCAATCCTTTTCTTTTCCTTTTCTTTCCTTTTCTTGCCTTATCTTTCCTTTTCTTGCCTTTTCATTCCTTTTCCATCCCTTTTCTTGCATTTTCTTTTCTTTTCTTTCCTTTACTTTCCTTTTCTTGCCTTTTCTTGCTTTATCTTTCCTTTTCTTTCCTTTTCTTGCCTTTTCTTGCCTTTACTTACATTTTCTTGCCTTTTCTTGCCTTTACTTACATTTTCTTGCCTTTTCTTACCTTTCCTCACCTTTTCTTGGCTTATCTTGCCTTTTCCATTCCTTTTCTTGCCTTATGTTGCCTTTTCTCGCCTCATCTTTCCTTTTCTTGCTTTTCCTTCCCTTTTCTTGCCTGATCTTTCCTTAGCTTGCCTTTTCTTGCCTTATCTTGCCTTTTCCTTGCCTTTTCTTTCCTTTTCTTCCTTTTTGTTGCCTTTTGTTGCATTTTCTTTCTTTTTCTTGCCTTATCTTGCCTTTTCTTGCCTTATTTTGCCTTTTCTAGCCTTTTCCTTGCCTTTCGTTCCCTTTTCTTGCCTTATATTGCCTTTTCTTGCCTTATCTTTTATTTTCCTTGGCTTTTATTCTCTATTCTTTCCTGTTCTTACCTTTTCTCGCCTTTTCTCGCATTTTCTTGCATTTTCTGTCCTTTTCTTGCCTTTTCATGCCTTTTCCTTGCCTTTTCTTACCTTTTCTTTCCTTTTCTTGCCTTATTTTCTTGCTTCATCTTTCCTTTTCTTTCTTTTTCTTGCCTTTCCTTCCCATTTCTTGCCTTTCTTGCCTTTTATTGCCTTATCTTGCATTTTCCTTGCCTTTTCTTTCCTTTTCTTGCCATATCATACCTTTTCTTGCCTTTTCATTCCTTTTCCTTGCCTTTTCTTACCTTTTCTTGCCTTGTCTTCATTTTCCTTCCTTTTCATTCCATTTCCTTGCCTTTTCTTTCCTTTTCCTTGACTTTTCCTTGCTTTTTCTTGCCTTATCTTTCATTATCTTTCCTTTTCCTGCCTTTTCTTGTATTATCATTCCTTTTCCTTGCCTTTTCTTGCCTTATCTTTCCTTTGCTTGCCATTTCATGCCTTTTCTTTCCTTATCTTGCATTTTCTAGCCTTTTCCTTTCCTTTTCTTTCCTTATCTTTTCTTTTCATGCCTTTTCTTCCCTAATCTTTTTTTTTGTTCTTTCCCTTTCCTTACCTTTTCTTGACTTATCTTGCCTTTTATTGCCTTATCTTTCCTTTTCTTACCTTTTCCTGCCTTTTCTTGCCTTTTCTTGCCTTTTGATACCTTTTCTTGCCTTTTCCTTGCAGTTTCTTGCATTGTCTTCCCTTATCTTTCCATTTCTTTCCTTTTTTTGCCTTTTCTTGCCTTATCTTACCTTTTCTTTCAATTTCTTTCCTTCTTTTGCCTTTTCTTCCCTTTACTTAGCTTTTCTTGCCTTTTCATGCCTTTTCCCTACCTTTTCTTGCATTTTCCTTGCCTTTTCTTGCATTATCTTGCCTTTTCTGGCCTTTTATTCCTTTTCCTTGAATTTTCTTGCATTTTCTTGCCTTTTCTTTCTTTCCATTGCCTTATCTTGCATTTTCTTTCCTTGTCTTTTCCTTGCCTTTTCTTTCCTTTTCTTTCCTTATCTTGCCTTTTTATGCCTTTTCCTTGCCTTTTCTTTCCTTTTCTTGCCTTTTGTTTTCTTTTCTTGCCTTTTCATTCCTTTTTTGTCCTTTTCATGCCTTTTCCATGCCTTTTCTTTCCTTTTTCTTGCCTTTTCTTGCCATTTCCTTGCCTTATCATGCCTTATTTTTCTTTTTCTTGTCTTATCTAGCCTTTTGTTACCTTTTCTTGCCTTTTCTTACCGTTTCATACCTTTTCTTGCTATTTCTATCAGTTTCTTGCATTTTCATGCCTTTTCCTTGCCTTTTGTTGCCTAATCTTGCATTTTTTTGCCATGTTGTTCCTTTTCCTTGCCTTTTCTTACCTTTTCATGCCTTTTCTTCCTTTTCATTCCTTTTCCTTGCCTTTTCTTGCCTTTTCTTTCCATTTCTTGCATTTTCCGAGCCTTTTCTTGCCTTTTCTTGCCTTATCTTTCCTTTTCTTCCATTTTCTTGCCTTTTCTTACATTTTCTTTCCTTGTCTTGCCATATTTCACCTTATCTTGCAATTTCTTGCATTTTCATATCTTTTCCTTGCCTTTTCTTGCCTTATCTTTCCTTTTGTTGCCTTTTTATTACTTTTCCTTGCCTTTTCTTTCAGTTTCTTGCCTTTCCTAGTCTTTTCCTTGCCTTTTCTTGGCTTATATTGTCTTATCTTGCCTTTTCATGTCTTTTCCTGCCTTTTCTTTCCTTTTCCTGCCTTTTGATGCATTTTCTTGCCTTTTCCTTGCATTTTCTTGCATTTTCTTGCCTTATCTTTTTATTTCATTTCTTTTTTTGCCTTTTCTTGCCTTATCTTACCTTTTCAATCTATTTCTTTTCTTTTCTTGCCTTTACTTGCCATTTCTTACCTTTTCTTGCCTTTTCATGCCTTTTCCCTCCGTTATCTTGCATTTTCCTTGCCTTTTCTTGCCTTATCTTGCCTTTTCTGGCCTTTTATTCCTTTTCCTTGAATTTTCTGCCTTTTCTTTCTTTTCATTGCCTTTTCCTGCCTTTTCTTTTCTTATCTTTCCATTTTTTGCCTTGTCTTATCTTTTCTTGCCTTTTCTTAATTTTTTTTGCATTTTCATTCTTTTTCCTTGCCTTTTCTTGCCTTATCTTTTCTTTTCTTTTCTTTTCAATACTTTTCCTTCCCTTTTCTTTCCTTTTCTTGGCTTTTTCTTGCCTTTTCTTGCCTTTTCTTGCCTTTTCTTGCCTTTTCTTACCATTTCCTTACCTTTTCATGCCTTTTTCATGCCTTTTCTTTCCTTATCTTGTATTTTCTTGCCTTGCCATAATCAAGTACTACAAAATCTGCAGGAATAACAAAATTTTCAGTTTAAACCATCACGTCCTCAATGATGCCGTGTGGTTGCTTCATCAATTGATCAGCCAATTGTAAGATCGGGTTTGACTGCTTGAGTTCTCCTAAATTTAGTTCCCTGAAAATAGATAAGGGCATTAAGTTAATACTATCCCCAAGATCACAAAGGCAGCATTCAAAAATGTAATCTCTAATAGCACAAGGGATCAAAAAAATCCTTGGATCTTTGAGCTTGGCTAAAACGTCTTTTAAAATCAGTGAGCTGCAGTTGGAGGTTAATGGCACGGCTTCCCCGTGCTTCTAAGTACATTTTTTGTTGATGATCTCCTTGAGGAACTAACCATACTAGGCGATTTGGTATAACATCTCCATAAAAGGCACTGTAATTTGAATGTCTGTCATCTTCTCCACGAGCTCAAAAACTTATCATCCAGTGTAGCCTGCTTCTTTGCCTTTTGAGGAAACGGTGGATGTGCTCGCATTGGTGGGGGAATATAGTATGTATTTTCCATATCCTCTACCCCTTATGCTCCAATGCCTTCAGTGTCCTTTTCACTAGTGGATTTTTGAGGCTCCTGAAGGGTCTTACCGTTCTGAAGAATGACTGCTTTGATTTCCCTCTTGGATTAGCCTGAGTATTGCGCAGATGTGAACTGACTGGGCGTTGAGAATTAGCATTTGCCTAATGCCCGAATTCCACCTCCATCTTTTTTAACTGGGTTGCTTGACCTTTGATAACTTTCTCCATCTCTTGCTGTCTTACTACAAAATGATTCATTCTTTCCATAGCATGATTTTGGACAACAATGAATTGGTTTACAGCTTGCACCAATTGATCCACCTTTCCTTCTATAGTGTTGACTTTGTCGACCAAAAATTCCTTTGAAAATTATCCTTGGCGTCCTAGTTATTGTTGACCGCCTCTATTCGAATTCACTCCGCTCCATGAAAAATTTGAGTTGGTGAATGAGGCACTTTTCTGTTGTGGAAAGTTCAAGTCCTTAACTTCTTCTTCTTTCATGCTAGGGCAGTTAATTGTATCATGATCGATCTCACCTGTTTCTTGCACTATTGCTACTTTTGCTTTTGCTTTAGTCATATAGTCCAGCCTTTTAGTGAGGGCTGCCATTTGAGCCTGTAGCTTGGTTTGTACGTCAACTACAATCATTTTCCTAACTGTCTCCTTATGTGGTTGTCTTCTTTCGCTTTGCGAGATTCCACTAACTTCAGCCAACTCTTCCATCAACTGAATTAATAATTGGCCGCAAAGAGAGTTTCAGTCCATTGTAGAAAATCTTTAACAAATTCTCAGGAGGTCCTATGTTCGGGGAATGAGTGCCGCATATCCCAGAATTTTTCCCAACTTTCATATACTGACTCTTCATTTTGCTGTTGAAATAAATTAATCTCCCACAAGAGCAAATGCTTGCCATGTAGTGATGTTGTTCCCTTACAATTTCTTGTACCATGCTAAAGCACGACTGAGTTAGTGTAATCAGAATAACCGCAGTTTAAGTACATCCGGGGTCACATCTCTATACTGCATAGTGCTGCAGATGTCTTCAAATTGTGACAAATGTTCTTCCAAGTCTTAGTGTGGAAATCCACTGAATTGAACTGAATTCTTTAGCAAATTAATGATGAATGCCTTAACCTGAAAGGTATTAGCATTGATTACTGGCTAATGTACACCACACAAATTTCCATTACAAGTTGGAATGGCAGAATCAAGGATGGTTCTCCCCGAGTGTGCATTGTCGGGCTCCTTGAGTGCATTCAAAATCTCATCTTCCTAGTTGTTTGCCATATTTCTCTATCTTATAGCAACTTCTTGTCGGGCATGCCTATTTGTTCTTTCAATAGCTCGAATGTCAATTTTGAAAGTTGAGTCGATGTCATGGTCAAAAACGTGTGCTTCTCATCTTAGGCATACACTGAAACTACCTGAAAAAGAGCAGTGAAAAAAATCTGGAAACGAGGAAAGCCAATCGAAAAGCAAAAAATTCTTACGCCTAAAATCTCAGTCTACGTCGATGGTGCCAATTTGATAGGGATAAATTTAGTGATTTATCTACCTCCCTATACAAATAATATAGTAGTAAAATAGGTTCGTAGAATGTACTAAACAAAGCAGTAGGAACGAGTGAATGAAACAAAAATCAAAGAATGGAATTTACGCAAATAACAAATCAAGGTGAATGCATTAATTATAAAGTAGAGCACACTACCCTAACACGTCGCTAGGTTCGATTATGGACTTTTCACGGATTGGTATTCAGAGTTTTCTAGAGTACTAATAGTAATGAAGAGGGTGCAATCGCATCTACCAAAACCACTATTAGCCAGGAATGTGCCAGGAATTTCCTAGAGGATAAAATGGTTCACCTAGTTATGATATAATGGTCTACCAAGTTATGATAAAATTGTCTACTCAGTTACAATAAAATAGTTTCATGGGGCCCGTCCCAGGATAAAAGGGATTGGATAAAATGGTTCGTCTGGTATATATCCAATAGTTTGTCCTACATATATCTAATGGTATACCCCGTGTATATCCAATGGTCTGCTTAGGGTATATCTAATGATCTGCCCTGTGTATATCCAATGGTCTGCCATCCAGGACCATCCTGAATGGCTCATTCCAGGACCAAATCTGGTGCCCTATTAGCATATCGATAAACCTAAAGTGCTAGACATCAATTCAAGTTCACTATTTATTAAATTTTCTTAGTGAATCACCTATAGAGAGTTTCATGTACCCAACTGATAAGGGTGTTATTCGGTCTTTTTGGATTCTCTACATCCATTTAAGAGAGTAGATTGGCTAGCGATCGTAACAACTTTTATATTATTAATCTGGAACCAATAATCCATTTCTAGTTTTCACCAGGGTGTGAGGCATCAACCTAAGAGAGCCTAGGATAAGTCAACTCTAATGTCAACAATAATGAAAGTAAAGTAAGGATTGAACATTCTGAATAACAAACATAGCCACAATCAATGCAGAATCTCACCTATTAAACATGTCGTACGGGCACCGCACTCAAAGAAACTACTCACTACTCATAGCAATCATACTCAACATATTCATGATATAGAAAATGAAAAGCATAAAAGAGAGGGTAGGAAATAAGTCATCAATGAAGGAAGTCTCACGAATAATTGAATAAAGATCAATCCTGAACAACGGATGTCTGGAAAAGATCAATACTGGAAAAGTGTAGAAAAATGTATCTGGAATAGTAGATGTCTAAAACCGAGAACTATTCGGGTATATATAGAAACCCAAAATGTAAAAAATTCTAGTTCTAGATCCTTCTTATTTTCTTCTGTGAAAAAGTCTTAGGCAGCAGAATTTGCTGACGTGGCCGACTCCTAAGCGTACATGCATGCCTATCTGCGTACGTGGCCTTTGGAAAACCAGAAGATCACCGTACGCCTAGCTAACTTGGCGTATGCTTCCTTTGAAAACTGGGCAGCTCAACATACGCGAGCATAAGTCAGCGTACGCTGCGAAAGTGAAATCAAAAAATTTGGCGTATATGGAGACACATCAGCATATGCCAATACTTTTTATCTCCAGCCTTTGACCGCTTTGACCCACAACTCTCTTACCCCATGCTTGAATACGATCTCGAACTTTGACAATATACAAGATAAAATAACGTGTAAACATCCACTCTCACGACTCATCTGGAATCAGACATGATAATATATGGATAAAAAAGACTAAAAAGACTAAAAATAATATATCAAATAATGATGCGAATTGCCACACATCAAATAGGCAAATGAATACGCTGTATACTAAGGAGGACGTTCGTGCGACACTATGTGAGATATTCCCGACAAAGTTGCCAGGCCCAGATGGCATGCCTCCACTCTTCTTCCAAAAATATTAGACTATAGCTGGTCCTTTGGTAACCCGTACCACTCTCTCTGTGCATAATGAGGGGGGTTGACCCTACTTTTATTAATGACACTATCATTGCTCTAATCCCAAAGTTAAGCGCCCATCTAATTGTTCAAAATTTTGCCCTATAGGTCTATGTAATGTGGTTATGAAGATAGTAACTAAGTTGATTACAAACAGGCTAAATGGTTTTCTGAATGACATAATACACGAGAATCAAGGGGCTTTTGTGCGAGGTCATTATATAACAGATAATGCTCTCATTGTATTTTAATCTTATCACTATTTAAAAAAAAGATGTCACGTTGGCGAGGGTGGGGTGCGTTAAAACTTGACATGATGAAAGCACATGATAGAATAGAGAGGGTCTTTCTGGAAAAGATGCTTTTGGCTTTGGGCTATCAGGTTTCATTCACTAACCTTGTTATAAGATGTGCGCGCAAAGTCAGATATGTAGTGTAGGTCAATGGACAAGTGGGCGAATATTTTACATCAGAGAATGGAGTACGACATGGAGATCTGTTATCCCCATACTTGTTCCTATTTTGTGCAAAGGGGCTAGCAGCTCTTATCAGGAGGGCAGAGACTACTCATAGGGTCCATGGCTTGCAAGTTACAAGGGGTGTACCTGCCATAACCCACATCCAATTTACAGATGATTATTTATTGTTTGCTAGAGCAACAGAAAGGGAGCTCAGGAATATTCTATCTTTACTGGACACATGCTCTCGGGCTTTCAGTCAACGAGTCAATCTGTAAAAGAGCTCAGTTTACTTCTGCCGTAACATTTGTGAAGAAGATCAATTCAGGTTGTGCTCATTATTGGGGATGAGAAGAGGAAAAAAAGGAGATACATACTTGGGCCTTTTAACTTTCGTGGGGCATTCTAAGAGGCAAATTTTTACATTTATAGAGGACCAGATCAATTCAAAAATTGGGAAGGAGTGCTATCTTTTAAGAGCTGGGAGAAATACTCTAATTAAGTCAATTTTATTGTCTGTTCCTAACTATGTAATGAGCTATTTCAGGTTAATAGTGGAGACATGCAAAAGGATTAAAACCAAGTTATTTTGTTTCTATTTGGGAAGTAAGGAGGGTCAGTGCAAGATGCACTGGCGTAGTTGGATCAGGATGTCCAGGCCAAAAGCGGAGTGTGGTTTGTAGTTTAGGCAGCTCCTTGGCTCAAATATGCAGAGTTATGTATGCTAGATTTCTTGACAACTAGGGTTCTACAAGCCAAATACTATCCTCGAGGAGAGATTCTTACAGTGACTACAGAGTACAGGCCGAGCTTTACTTGGAGGAGCATACTGGATGGTGTTGCTTTGTTAGCTCTGCATCTAGAATGGAGAGTTAAGAATGGAAGATAGGTTCGGATATGAGATCATTAATTGTTGAGAGGGTCACTTGAGACACCCACGTCATATGTTTCATAGTTATGACTCTACTCATTTTCTTTTAGAGCTCTTAATGGGGGGACGAATAAGTGGGATAGGGATTTATTGAGCACCTTATTAGAGGAGGAGGATATTTAGAGAATCGTTGCTATCCATAGTTGGCCTTCCCACTCATGCGAAGGAAGTCTAGCACGGTATATGGAAACTTTGTGTCCACCACAGATTTGATCATTTGTTTTGCGCCTTTTGGATGATAGTCTCCTATTAAGAGTTATAATCGCCAGGAGAGGAATGGAGGTGGATGAAAACATCATCTTTTTCTCTGGTGCATGGCTATAGTGGCCCTATGGAATAACGCAAGAGTGGATCCTAGGTTTTTTAAGGGTACCAATATTGTTCAAGTTTGTTTGATGTGTAGGATCCAATCGAGCGAGGATGAAGGGCTACTTGGCTTTAGGGTGTCTGGAAAGTTTTAAATGAAGTTGTTTTCAAGGATGCACCATTTGTAGTGGCACGACAAGTTCTGGAGGCGGTTCATCGACTTTGGTTGGATCACATTGAGGTTAACACTCTGTCGCCTTCCACCAGCATAAGGTTTATTTAAGATAAATATTGATGGAGGGACATGTAGTATGGGAGAGGCACAGGTGGGAGCGGTTGTCCGAGATGATATTGGTCATTTGTCGCTAGCTTTGTTCGTAAATTTGAGGGTCACATTCATCATACACTACTCGAAGCTTAGGGGTGCTGGTTGGAATGGAACTTGGTAGTGTTATCGGCCTAAGAAATATTTTACTAGAATCTGATTGTTTAAGCTCTTTCTTGATAGGTACCAGATTGGAGTGATCTTGCTTTGCTAGTGGCAGACTATGTAAAGGTGGCTCAATTCTTTCTGGAATGCCTCTTTTGATTCATTCGATGTGATGACAATAAGGCAATGCACGACCTCACCAAAACTTAGGTAGCAGATGGGCTCTGATTCTAGTTTTTCTCCTCACCCCTGTCGGAGCTGGATGACATTTTGCTGCTGGACAAAAGAAACATAATTCATATGAGACTTTAGCATGGGGATTGGGAAGGGAGGGACTTGGCGTGGGTGGTTTTTTCTTATTGGTATTTGCAAGGGATTAGGTTATATAAGTTCAATGCAGTTTCTCATATCTCTCTGCAGTGTTATCACTAGACCACTCTTCTCCTGATTCTGATTTTTTTTGCGGTTGGGAGATTTTCTGGAATAGGTTGTTAACACTTTAGGATGGGTAGGTAGCTTAGATTGTTTTAAGTCAGTGGAAGGTGATAGGACTGGTTGGGTAGTGCTCTCTCATGCCATCGTACTGGGGGATTGTTAGATTGCCGACTTACTGGTGCTTCTTTGGATGTACTAAACTGATATTCTGAGTAGTGAAATGAAATAAACTTTTAAGCCAAAAAAATCTAGCACACTAAAATTCAAAGAGGACCATTTCATTTTATATTGGAGTAGATACTCATAAGTCCCTAAATTTTGATATAATGTATTAGTAAGTCCAGATTTTTGTAAATTAGTTCCTAACTCTGAAACCAATTTTACATTAACTCAAGTTAAATTATTGCATAAATTTTTCAAAATACCCCTATCTCGATATTCTCATTACTTGCACTAGCTTTCAAAAAAAACATCGTCTTCTATTTTTCGTCGATTTCTGTTTGGACTATATTTTGTTTTGCACACACAGGCTCTTGAAATCTAAAAACACAAATGACATTACCAAAAAGGAAAAAAGCATATTACAAAAGTAGTTTTCTTTTCCCTAATGTTAGGGTTTTTCTCTTCAGAGTCTTTGGAAGGTACGTAATACGTATGTTTTTTGGGGAGGGCCGGTCGTGGAAGCTCCAGCAACGTTAGCATCTGCTCTCCAATTTTGGGAGAACTATGTGCAGGCTACATCGACTCCGAGACAAACAGCTTTACGGCCTGAGGTACGTTGGCAAGCGCCCCCATGGATTGGCTTAAGCTAAACTCGGATGCTGGATTGAGCGGTACAGGTGGTGGCTAGATCGTTGCAGCGATCCGTGACTCGTCGGGTAGTTTTGTGATGGGTGCTATCTGGTCTTTCCCATTCATTGTGCACCCAACTTTATTTGAGGCTCATGGTGTTCATATCGGCTTGGAGGTGGCCGCTTTGTCGGGTCTTCGAAATTTTATTGTGCAATCGATTTGTCAACCCCTTGTATTGACCCTCGAGCGCAATATGCAAGATAGAAGTGATTTAACGGTTTTGGTTGCTGATTCTCTGCATCAAGTGCCTCTGTTTGACCAGGTCTGTTTCAGTTTTACTAGGAGGGGAGCTAATACCATTTTTGATGAATTAGCGAAGATGTATGTTCCTTAGGGTAGTGCAACTCGGGTTTGGATTGGGTACGGAGTGAAGGAATTGATTCTGAACGGTTTGGATTGAAGGGGGACTGTAGCGACAAGCGCTTGTATGTGATAATGGCAAATGCAGTTATGTGATAATGGCAAGTACAGTTATGTGATAATGGCATTTGTTTTTGTGAAAATGGCAAGTCCCTGTTGATGATAATGGCACGCATTATTTTTTTCATTTTGGTCCCCCATATTTTAGCATTTTTGCAAAAAGGTCACACTAGCATGCACTGTTATGTGATACTGGCATGCGCAGTTATGTGATACTGGTATTTGTATCCGGCATGTATTTGTGCATGGATTTTTTTATTTTGATCTCCGTATTTTAGCACATTTGCAAAAAAGTCCATGCGTGTCTTCATTCCAAACGGTTCGGAATAGTGGCATTCCGTACCCAATCCATACCCAGTGCAACTCATTTCTTTTTCTACTTGTAAAAAAAAGCACTCGGGTCTTTTCTAGTCCCTCTCCTGAGCTTATTGATGTTTTGGCTGAGGACAGTTTATCTACTGCTCCTATGACTTCGCTTTGATGAATTTTTATGATGCATGATTATTCCTTAAAAAATACAAATGACAAAACATATTAAAAGGAATCCTATAAAAAAAACCTATCCGAATATAAACTCAATCCTTTAAAATACCCAATTGTCCAATAATACAGGCCACCCACTACGAAATGTATTTTCTCCTATTATTCTTGGACATACTTTATATCGATGGATAGTTTAAAGTCTATACAGAAGGGTGAAGAAGGATGGGTGTGATTATTTTGATAGAGTTGAGTATTTTAGCATAGTATGTGGTTTTAATATGAAGAAAATATATTTTAATAATTTCATGTGACAATTTAACTCGAGTTGAGGTAAAAATTAGTGAAAGGGATTAATGAGTTCAATTTTTCAAAATTCAGAGATTAATTTACTAAAGTTTGGACTTATTAGTATATTATATCAAAATGTAGAGAATTATGACTATTTACCCTTTTTATCTTTACCCATGCCCGTATTACGGCCTAAACTGACTCCAAAACCGAGCCCAAAGTACGCAGCCCTACGCCGACCACCTCGGACGGCCAAATACTGGCAGCCAACACACAGCAAATAATAATCCCAAACCTTCGTAACATAGCCTAGTCGGGCGTCGGATCCATTTCAGCCCTTCGGATCCTGTCTCCGTCATCGATTTCCACGACCAAGGTGTTACAGTATGTTGGATCTTTTTGGGTCAGCCACCGAAACTACCTTCGACATGACTTTCGTCGAGGCAGTGTCTTTCCTCCATTCTTCTAGATCAAGATCCGACAGAGTTATATCGAGTCAAGGCAAGATGTTTCTGGAAAGCGTTAGGTGGCTACTGGGTTTTAACTTTTCTTAAACCTAAGCTCGCACTTAGGGTTTTGTTTATAAACGTGACTAATTACCGAGCCGATTTTCAATGGATTTTGTTCCCTTTTCTATAACGATAGGAAGAACAGCCGAAACATAGAATTCATAAACACACTAGGAAAACTAAAATTACTTTGTAATAAATTGATTTTCCATCTATAGGTCGAAAGTACACATGACATTATCCATGTGTTATGGTGTTCTGTCCTCTGCAAAGTAGCACACGTCTTTCACAAATAACACCATACTAGAGCATCAGCCTCGATGTTCACAAACAATGACTTTAGTCTACCCAAAAAACTACTCCAGGCTATCAAGACAGAATTGTGGCAAGTTTCACCTGCTTCTTACCATTGGATTTCATATAATCCTATAAGTTCACAAAACTTATTTGATGCAACATCTATTGCTTGCACTATAAATAATATTACACTTTAACAAGACCCTTTTGTAGTTAAGCAAGATGGCATTCCTATTTTAGAACATGCACTCGATAATTGATGGTATTCCTATTTTAGAACATGCACTAAAACCTCCTCATCTCATTAAAGAATCAACTAATGACTCCTACTGAGTTAAACACCCGTGTGACTGTGCTACTTCTCTGTCTGAAATATATTACAGTAAATATTACTTAAATTAACATTCACATCCGTATTAACAAAATAATATCAATCTCATTGAATAACAAATTCAATGTTCATGATATGAACAAAAATATCTTTAGCAAATCCTGGGACCTGGCATATTTCTCAAAAATACGTCTCTAGGTACACCTTTAGCCGTTGGATATGCTTTCATATCCCTCATAGATACGTGTTTTATGTTCATTTCTTTACACACATTATATTGCAAAACATACTCACTGGTTATTCTGAGGTAGTTAGGGATAAAAGGTTTAAGACTCTCTTCAACCATATTGCTTCTTGCATAATAGCTACAGAAGCTACATATTAAACTTTCATAGCTGCCAGGGAGACATACACAAGTCTATTTCTTGCTGCCCCACGAGATAGCAACTCTGTTTAGCAAGAAAAAATATATCTCATTGTAGATTTTCGTTCGTCCACATCTAATGCCTCATATGCACTAGTATAACTCCTCAATATTTAGTCTTAACCTTGATAACTTAATGAGTATTTTGCAGTAATGCTAAAATACTTCATAATTTTCTTGACGCTTTTCAATGAGCTATTCTTGGATTGAGACAAGCCATAGCGTATTCATAAAGGACACTCGCTACCTCTTTTATATGCTATGTATTTTTAGACACAAGTCTTTATTGAGATAATGACCTTTTAACGACAGGGACATACCAGAGATTTCTGTCAAACGATTCTTCAAAATCTTAACTTCGAGTATGTAATCTGCCTCTCTTAAATTTTTAGTTTCAAAGTTGTACGAAAAAAACAAACTTTGAGCTTGAAAGATATCTCATATGATTTTTAGCTATTGGTATGTCATCTACATACCATGTACAATGACAAACTTTTTCTAGAGCATTTAATGTGGACGTTATGGTACTTGTCATTCATTTTAAAATCATACGACGCATTTAAATTATGATCAAAAAGTATAAAAAGACGGATACATCATTGTCTTAAAGACTGTGTGAGGCCATAAATTGATCTTAAATTTTTTTGCAAATTCTATGTTCACGGCCTAATTGGAAGTAACCTTCTGGTTGAACCATAAAGATTTTTTCATCCACTTCTCCATCGAGAAAGATAGTCTTTGCATCCATTTAATGTTAGCTCTACATTTAAATCAGCCATGTAAGCTAAAAAATTGTAATGAATTGGTTGAACAATAGAAATTCATTCATCTCACAGTTTATGGTTAATGAATCCATCACTCATAATGAATGATATTCATTTAGAAGGATATAACTAGGCACATTTAATTCACTCGTAGGTGAGTTAAATGAGGGCCTTGTCTATTTAGTATTGCAATCTTTTGCAAAAATTATCCTTCTTATGATATTTAAAATATTTCATCTTTAGAAATGTAAACCTTTTCGCTTCCTCATACACCTTCTCCCTCAAAACTCTTCTTTCGGGTTAAGTCTATTTAATTTTAGTCCTTTTTGTTTTCAAGATGTTCCATCTGCCTTCAAAATTATGGCATATCCTTCTTAGCTCCAATTGAGCTTGATTTACACACACCTTAGGATGAACTAAGATTGTTAAGAGTCAATTCTCTTTAAGCTTAAGGTGGAAAGCCGACATTCATCAAATGTCATAACATTATCATCATGTGAGTTAGGTTCATCTTTATATGATCCTAAATTATAGGCATGGAACAATTTGGATACTGAGCTCAACTCTCAGCTCATGGCTAGTTTCAGCTAGCTCACTAATCACACCGAAAATATCACATAGAAACTTTTCTGTTAAGTGATCAGCTTATTGAATACACCTTTGGATTGGACCATAATTATATCTATCGTCTCTTGAACCTATTGTTCATTTTGCACATAAGATTTATAAGCAATCAAATTACTTTAGGAAATTATGAATTTTGTGTGTATTTATTTTAGTGATACGATATAATTTACTATGCATTTAGAACTCTAAATAATATAAAGTTTTTAATTAATCTTAAAGGGAACTAAGTCACGAGCATGTTTCCCTCACCTTCCGAGAATTAATTTCAAAACTTTAAATTTCAAAGTTCATTGCGTAGTAAATTCAAGTGAAAATTTCACATGGTAATAATGAGTAATTAAATAAACAAGATTATTTAATTGCAAACATAGAACGTCTTCAACAAAATGAAATAACCATGGAAATTATTAAGTTTCAAACGCAAATGTTCAATCAAGAGAAAATTCTAACATGACCTAAATGGAAAATCACGAGATTATATGTAATCTAAGAGGAACTAAACATACACAACTAAGATAGGCCGAGATTTTATAATCCTCATGGCAGAATGCAGGAACTCATACATGTATTCCTTGCAGCAAAAGTGACGTACTAGTCGTCCACTTCGTAACTTCATTGGAGCAATAGGGACAATTTACTCCATAACTCCCCTTTTTTCCAGATATATAATGAGAAGTTGCAAGCCATCCTTATGTTTTCTGAAAAACATAATTTCTTCCTTTATCTTCTATGTGACTAGGAGATATATGAATATCGAATGCCAATCATTTCTCCTTGCATAACCTCCAGCCCAAATGCACTCCTACATCTCTTGGTGAACAAAAAATATGTGCTCCGTAAGCACTTTGCTGCTATCCTTATGCTCCCACCAGGAGATACGACGCTTCAGTATCTTTCGTCGTAGCGTGTGTGAATAGGGATCCTGACGCATAGCCTTCTTGAACTTCACCATCGTTGGTCTGCAGCAAGATGCAGACAGAAGAATTGGGTCAATCTCATATTTTTCCAATAATTTAAAACCATAATTTTCAATGAAACGATGATTCACACATCAAAAATATTTTCACAATTGAGCTTTATATGTGATCAATAGGTCATTTTATTTTCTATATTTTCTAGTGTCCAAACTTTAGAAATATGGAAAAATATTTTATGAACTCATTCAAAAAATATTATGATTCATCAAATTATCACATTAATTTTCAAAACCAACTTACTAAAACATAAGTTTCGATTAAAACCCCTTAAAAAGAAACTTATTTAGTTTGAATAAACCAAGAGTTTATTCAATGAGGCCCAAAAATAAAAATAAAAAGCCCAGATTGACTTGACCATTTTTGTCAGCTTGGGCTAAATAAATAGAGGCCAGGAATGTGAAGAGCCTGCATTGCCTCTTCACAATTAAGTCAATGTGGATTGGCCCGCCAACTCCCTCTGGTTTGGAATGCTCGCGTTGACTGGGCTGCGGGCTTGGTCAAGACTGAGGCCCACGAGGCCTTGGTCTTTTTTTATATTTATTTCTGGGCTTGACCCGAGTTTACTTAAAAAACTCTAAGGCCCATTTGGATTTAATTTTCTCAATAAACAAAAATACTATTTTTTTTGTCAGGACATACTAATTCTTTTTATAGGCAAGATACTTTACTTATTCTGCAAAACCTCTTGCAATCTTAATATAAGGAAAGTAGTTTTGGAGATCTCTTGCAATCTTAATATAAAGAATAAGCGACCCCGCTTGTTGTTTCTCTCCATCTTGTATCTTCAATGTCTGCAGCGCCTATTGGAGTATATGCAATTCGGTTTTTCAGTCATATTGTGCCATCTACAATAGCCACGACTTGGACAAAAATTTAAAGAAGGGAAGAGACAATCTTCTATCTGTGCAACATCTCTTAATGATTGGTCTTTAAACATTGCAAGTGGATTTCTCTTGTTTGATGTATAGCCAATCAAGCTAATTCTCCTTGTAAATCTGTCCAAGATATACCCAATATTTCTCCTCTTCTTAGTTAGTACAAGATGGATGGATGTATGGATATCTTCATTTGGGCAGTCGATTGGATCCGGAGTGAAGGGATCATCCCGGACTGTTTGGACTGAAAGACCAATAACGGCAAGCTCCGGTTCTGACAATGGCATGTCACGGTTACGACACCGGCATGCCCCGTTGGTGATCCCCTGCCCTGCTTGTAATTTTTTTTATTTTTGTCCTTGTATTTTAAGTTTTTTACAAAAAAATCTCACGTATCCTTCAATCCAAACGGTTCGGAATGGGCCCATTCCGGACCCAATCCAAACCCTTTTATTTGGTGTTTTGGTGTTTAACGATGTGGCTTTTCTCTTGATGGGCCTACTGGTGGGTATTCGGTCAAGGGGCTTCAAGGCTGGGTTTTGTTGCAATTTCAATTTCCTGGTGGTTTTGTAGCCTTATTATTTCCGGGTCATTTTTGCTCAAATGACCATACTATTGTGTAGCTATTTGGGCAAATTTGAGAATTGTGGAGCCAACGGTACTACCAATTCTCTTTTTCTGATACAATTTTTTTCCAAGAAATTTTGAAGAGGCTGACAGAAGCGAGGTTATGGGTTGTTCTTCTGGCATAAATATTATTATAATAAAATTTAATTTATTCAAAAAAAATTAGAAGAAGGTCAAAAGAAGGACTCATTCCATACAAAGGCACATCAGTATTCATCTCGAAAGGTTTATGTTAGCACCCTAAAGTATCAGTAATACCGAATTAACTTCTCCCTCCCTTGCGTATGGAATGATAGATCTTCAAATTGGGAGAGATTTGGTGGGGACAGGCATAGTCCCAGAAAATGGGGACTAAAGAGGTTCTAGTGGCAAGTTAGATATTATTAAAACAATAAGGGATAATATTGGAAAACTAACAGAAATAAAAAAAATTAAAAATTAGGTGGCACACTTTTTTATGAAAACTTAAAGGGACGCTTCATATTCAGGTGAAGGAAGGACTGTCTCTCTCTCTTTAAATTATTGTCAACTTCAAATATCCTACCGCCCTCTAGGTATTTTTTTTTTAAATAACTAAATTTAAAAAACCAAAGAACAAAATCTCAATAGAAAACCAATATCACTACGTTCAAAAACCAATATCACTACGTTCAGAGACCAACATCACTACCTTCGGAAACCAATATCACTACATTTAGAAACTAATATCAATACAGACTCAAACCAATATCATTACATCTGAAAATTAATATCATCACATCTGAAAACCAATATCACTTCAGACTGAAACTAATATAACTAATATTATTAGCGACTGAAACTAATATCAGTACTGACTAAAACTAATATCAATATGTACTCAAACCAATATCATTATATCTAAAAATTAATATTAATACATACTCAAACCAATATCATTAGCGACTGTAATTAATATTACTACGTTCGCAAACAAAAATTGCTACCTTCGAAAACTAATATCATTAGCGACTGAAACCAATATTACTACGTTCACAAACCAATATCACTACCTTCGAAAATCAATATCCCTACGTTCGAAAACTAATATCACTACGTTTGAAAATCAATATCACCACATTCGAAAACCAATATCGATACATTCGGAAACCAATATCGTTGCAGATTAAAACCAACATACTAAAACCAATATCAAAACAGACTCAAACCAATATCATTACATATGAAAACTAATATCACTACATATGAAAACCAATATCAGTACAGACTAAAACCAATGTCAATACGTACTCAAACCAATATCAATACATACTCAAATAAATATTATTAGCAATTGAAACCAATAACAATACAGAGTAAAACCAATATCAGTATAGACCAAAACCAATATCAATATGTGCTCAAACTAATATCATTATATTTGAAAATTAATATTAATACATACTCAAACCAATATCATTAGCGACTGAAACTAATATCATACAAACTAAAACTAAGCCGAGTACTCGAGGAAACCCTGGAGGAGCTCGATCTCATTCTCGTCGGTCCACAGTCGCTAGAACAGCCATCGCATCTCGTCTAGCAGGAGGGATTTCCGGTCGAGCTGCGGCGGGGAGGGGAGGACGGCCGCGTCGTAGGAGGTGGGACGGAGGTCTTCCTTATCGTCGTCGTCATCCATAATCTCGGGATCATCCTCGAGGTCGTCATGGGACTGGGACGATCGGTCGTCATCGTCTACATCGAAGACGGCATTGTGTTGCTCCGTTGCTGAGACGTCATCTGATTTAGGGGAGATTGGATGTGAGAGAGAGAGAGAGAAAAGGAGAAGAAGAGGAAGAGACGTAGGAGATGGTGGGTTGTGTTTAAAATGGTTAAAATGGATGGGTTGGAAACCCTAGTTAGTATGAGATGGGTAAAAGGTTAAAAGTATCCTTAATAGATTAATGGCCCTTGGATTTGCAGAAACTGTTTTAAAATTAAATCTAATAGTCTATATTTAAGACCCCACCTGTGGACAACTTTTCTTTAATCCCCACTCAATCCATTCTCCTTCAGACTGGGTAGATGAAATACCATTTTAGTTGAATCGATTGCTTAATCCGTTGCCAATATGAGGGTATCTAGGATATCTTTAAGAATCACTCAGTCCGCCATTCGTATTTAATGTATATTCGTTTGTGCTAAAACTTGGGATATTGGGTATTTCAAAGCAATTTATGACCGAAGGAGAAGATATCGATTGAACCTTGTTGTTTTTAAATCAATGTTTTTAAAATCAGACCGGAGGATGATCCGAATTTGTCTCCAAATTTGGTCCAACCGATTTAACCTGTTGAACCATTAGTTGGACCAAAACTTTTAAACTTATATTACATATATATATAAATATAAATATAACTATTATATATAAATCTTATAGTTCCCGAAACTTCTCAATGCCCCTTTGTCTTTCTCCCTTGTTTTCTTTAAAACTCCCCCTTCCTACCCACCATCCAACCCTCATCTATTTTGTCTTTTTTTTTCTTTGTGTTCCATGAATCCTATCTTCCTTCAGCCCTCAACCTTTATCCTCAACCTTCAATCATCCTATCCTCAACATATCAGTTCCAAGATAGCTTTTGTTTTTCTCTAAGAGGGCTGCTCCCATTGAAATTTGTTTTGCAATACTATAGGTTTCTGCATATTTGGAACAGATCTATCTACAAGACAAAGGAAAAAACAAAATTGGTGTTTATTTCCTTAAGTTTCTTCATTTTGGTGGCAGCAAACAAACAAGAAACTGGCGTCTAACAATTTTCATTTTCCTGGTTTTGGTCGGGGAAATGATTTTTTTTTCCGATCGACCCGGGTCAACCAATACATTGAACCATTTGGTCAGACTAGATTTTGGATGGTTTGATCAATATCTGGTTTTTTATCTGAAAATGACCCCGGATTGCTCCCGAATGATAGTCTGACCGATCCAATTATCCGTCGGATGGCGGTTTTAAAACATTGGTTTAAATTATAGATTATGTGACATCGCGCATAACTGTCACCCATTCTTCTAAGTTTGGCCACTGTTACAAAAACAAAGTGCCCAGCAATTTGACGCTATTGATATTATTTTTTTGAGGAATTTTGATAGAGAAAAAAGTTTGAAGCAAGATTTGATGTTCAAGTGAATTTTGACGTAAATTTCCCGAGGGATAACATCTATTGGCATATGTGTTAGGCTACTAATTGTTCATGTTGAACTATTTGATGGACCTTAATCCAGGTTTTTTATTATACGTATTTTAGATACCTCATCATTCCTCTAGCTCTCGCGGATCAAAGTTAATTGTATACCGTGTTCACTTTTATACTATTTTTAGATATCCACCACACTAACTAATAAAGTGCATAGCTGAGCTTCAGGATATACTGACATGGACTCACATGTTTTCATACAATAATTCTGTTGAGGCATGAAGAGTGAATTTTTTGGACCACCTTGCAATAAAGGGAGTATGAGGGTAATGTCGAACCACAAGGAGCGGGTTCAAGATATCCTGAGCAAATTGCAATGAAGATTGGGTTGAAAAGTATTTTATGAATTAAGTTGGGTGAAGCAAGCAAAGACAAGACAAAGTTGAAAGGGTGTAAAGACAATTTAAAGGAAATTGGGCTAGGTGTCCTTCACACTTCCCTACGTGCTTGGTCTCTCTAGGGCTTTTGTGTCCGTGGTGGGCCTAGGTGAACTATGGCATAGCGCTTCACGGCTAAGCACTTCACGCCACAAAGAAGGTACTAGGGGGGTCCCGGCAAGATTGTCACTCACACCTAATGTTGATAAGTTTTTAACCTCACCTAGGTGTCGAGACTATCACAACTTTCCCCTCGTAAACCTCACTCATTAAAGCACCACCCTTTGGCCAACTACGCACTACCATTCTTGGCAAAGTCTATTTTCACGGCTATGTCCGTCGGGTAAATGTACAGTCTAAAGGTTAGGCTTTTCCACACTCTCATTCACGGCTAAGTACTTTAAGTCACGCTACAATCGATTGGGAAGGACTCTAGGTCGCTACTAACACTCTCGCCATTAGGTTCCAACGGAGGTCCATTTGCCAACACATTATGCCTACTAACTGCTATATGCTCTAAAGATTAAGTCCATTCAAAACCAAGCATTTCGGGGGTGCTAAGGCACCCGACTCAATCTTGGTGAAGAGTCGCTCAATCCGAACCCGTCATCCACTTCTTGCTCTTTGAGCTCTTCCTTCAATAACTAAAATCCTAATTTAAAGTCTTTGGTGTCCAAGCTTAAAACTTGATGGGTTGGGGGGTATTTATATATAAGTCTTCCCCTCAACTATAAAATGAGATTAAAAGTCCAAAATGCCCTCAAAATATCTAATTCTCCCGGGCTAAATTTGAAAAAATACCATCTAGTGTAAGTCGCACCAATTGGCGAGCTGAGTTGAGCTGGCAGACACTTATGGGGTTCGGGCACTGATCGGCGAGTGCGGAGTTTAGGTAGCGATAAGGGCACCGACCGGTGGGCTATTCCGTCCATCAGCGATTTCTTCGTGAATGCTTGCCTCACTCTCTTCTGGTGCCGCTTGGCAAAAATGGGGCACCGCCTGATGGAACAAAGGAGTTCAGGGAAATCTGGATGAAGTCCTCCCACTGTCTATCGGATTAAGCGATGCTCGGCATGTGCCTGCAGGAGAGACGCCGGCCGATGCAAATTTGGTTGTACGATGGGTGCAGTTTGGTTTCGACTGGCTATTTCTTGGCCTTATTCTACCAAAGCTCACCTCCTCTCACTTGGTCATCGCGTCCCTACAAAATTCTCCCCCAAAAGACACGAAAATATAAACGTGAAACCATTCTGGACAACAGACCTAAAAATGGCATAAAATGACTCAAAACTGGGTCTAAATGACCCTAAAATAAGGTGATAAAGTGAGCGTTTCTTATGCTCATCACACCCTCACACTTGAATCTTTGCTTGTCCTCAAGCAAAAGACACAAGTATAGACGCAAAACACAAACAAGTAAGGTCAAGAGTAAACTCCCTTGTAATATTGATCTTACATCATAGGAAGAACCCACGACCTAGTAGTTCACTACCCTGGATGTAACAAAATAAGAATTCGTAGAGACCATACCCTCGAAAGTTTAACCAAACGTTAACCCAATGAGGGTAGGACTCAAGAGTTGACCACTCAGAGGGACGGAGATTTTATTATCCTCGCTATGGTGTGGTCTACTCCTCATCCCTCGTGTACACGTCCGAGGGTCTTGAGTCATCCTACTCGCACTCGTATTTCTCTCTCACTAAATAAAGATTGCGATCAAGGGGACTTCGCTCAAGTCAAAAGGGGGTCATAGTGATGGTGAGGATAAATGAATGGGTAGTGGCTATCTACCCATCCGAGGTGCTATTACACGTAAACTAGCACTCGACTATTCTACTTGCTCATCACACTCGAACGCTCAACCCAATGTACCTGAGACCTATAGCCAAAAAGACCAAAACCATGCCTTTTATTTATTTGCCTTATTGATGTCACAATTGCTCTTCTTCTTTTTTTGCTTTTCTTTTTTTCTATTGTTTGTGTAGTTTTTCCTTTCCTTTCATTTTTTTTCTTTTCTCCGTTATTCACTTTTGGCAAAATTTTGGTTTAGGCAAGGTTTGGCGATTGAATTTGGCCCTTTTCTACATATTTTTCTAAAGTAAAATCCCTTAATGAGCCTATTCTATCATGAAACCCTTACACAAATTCTCGTTAGATAGATCCTAAATACATCCTCGGACTAGATGTCAAAAGTGGGGAAATTGGGTTGGAGGTAGCACGATAAATGTGTCTATCAATGGAATGGCTTAGCTCAAAGGGCTATACAAGGGAAAAGAAAATAAAGGGTTAGGCTTTTAAGGCTCTAGGCAAAATTCAATAAAACATGGCCCTCGTCCTCCCGTAACTCACCTAAAAAGATGAGACAAACGAGTACTCATAGGATACCCCAATTACCTGGAGCGTATAAGCACCTTATGAACAAAAATTTGGAGACCGTGGTCTCCATCTTTGGCTCAAAAAATTGCTCACACAAGGTCGCTTATGAACCCTCGGGTCTACCCACTTAGGGAGACCATAAGTTTAAGCAAGATAGAGTATGGAAGCTCTATATTTCTATATCTTATGACCGGGTTAAGATTCCTACTAAGCGCGAGATTCATCTTAAGATGAAGAAATCAAAAATTTTGGGGGTCAAAATTATCAAAAGTATGACAGAACTTGACCTAAAACCCCCCCCCCCCCCCCCCCCCCCCCCCCCGCGCGAACGACACATTGTCCTCAATGTGGGAAGAGCTAGGAAAAGAAAAAGAAAAAGAAAAAGGATGACATTGATGACCTCTGTGGTCAACAAAATCTCAAAGATAATTCAATCAAAAGCACATATAACGACCTCCACGGTCACAATGAATTCGATGATTATAGACAAAAGTAAAATGACAACATGATCATGACGTAGGAGGAGAGATGGAGGATATCCCTATTTTGATGGGTCTTTGTTTGGGAGCACGGTGAAAGTGGGAAAAGTTGCTCCCCTGCAGCTGATGTTGCTCGGCGATAGGGCCTCTGCCCGACAGATTCTGGAAATTTAGCACCTTTGCTCAAACTCGATGTTCGGCAGTTGACAACTTCTGTCAGTCACCAACACAAAATTACTTGGTCACCCAAAGGGTGGTGACCACCGGGCGGAGGGATGGGCATCGTCTACCTACACAAAGAAAAAAAATAAAACATAAAATGCTCATTTATGGTCACTAGCTTAACCTTGCCTCATTGTAGTTTCATCAGAGATAGAAGATGGAAGCTACATTCCTTTCTCTTTGCTCTTCCTCAGGATTTTCCTGCACAGTCACTTCAACTTCCTCAATCTTAGTATCAAGTTTCCTTTGGATGAGTGCGATACAGAGTTGAGTTATTTCTAGATCAAATGCTTCAATATTGCCGTCAGGTCATAAGATACGTACTATATCAAAAGGGCTTTGAGTGTATGATCCCAAGAGCTTGATACTACTTTCTTCTGGCACTTTAGATCTGCATCGAGTAGAATACTCCTCTATTTTCACCGACTGAGAGTAAAATTGACTTGACGTGGCCATTAATTATAGCTTGCCTTCTTGCCAGGAACGAACTTCCTAATATTGGGAGGAGTTCTTTTGTGCTTAGGGGCTCAACCACTATGAAGTTTTCCTTGACCTCATACCCTTGAAGCATGATTGGAACTTCCTTTGCATAACCCACTGGGGTGATTGTCCCACCATTAGCAAGTTGAATGCTTGTGTGGAATGGGTATGTCCAATGAAATTCATCTTCTTCTAAAGTTGAATTGGCATAACATTCACTGGAGCTCTTCCTTCGCACCTGGCAAAAGAAATATCTATTCCTTCAATCACCACTGGAATTTTGAGACTTCGGTTTTTCCTTTTGGGATTGCTTGGTTCATCGACCTCCACCTCGAAAGTTGTATTATCATCATCCTCCACGCTCTTTCCCCTTTGGCTTATAGATGGAGGAATCTTTTTCAAGTTCATGGTAAAGCATTCTTCCTTTCCCATTTGGGAGGCCAATTTGGAGGTGGACTTAAGGATGTTGCAGTCTTGATGTTTGAATCGGTCATCTCCCTCTGGCTCTGTCTCTGATATCATCCTATATCCAATGGTTCCCGAGCTTAAGGTTCACTACACGATTTCTTACATCTATCGAAGATTGGCTTGTCACCAAGAATGGCCATCCCAATATTATAACCCTTTCCATCCCTTCAGGATCTTGTATAATTTCAAAATCGGCTTGTACATCGGCTCCCTTGACCAAAATTGTCCACTCTGTCAACTTTCCCACTGGGACCGATGTCGAACCATTTGGCATGCGTAATTGGATTTGAGAAGGGGTCAGTGGGTGTGATCCTAATTCCTTCCACAGGGATAGTGGCATAAAATTCACTGAAGACCTACTTCTATGACGGCCTTTTGTGCCAACTCCTTTACTTCCACAAAAATTATGATTTCTCCAGGGTCTCCAAGTGAGTGATTTGTTTCTTGTTTACCTTCATCTAGATCTTGTTCTTCACTGACAATCATTAAGCATTCTTGTTATGATATGTCCTCCACAGCATGTATTGGAGTGCTTGTGGGCCCTGATAGAAGTCTTTGCTGTCCCACTTTGCTTCTTTTCTCGAGCTTAGAAAATGCTTGAGCTTGTCATTAAACTATTCTCTCCAGATTTGCCATTCGAGATCCTTAATTTCCAAGGCTCACCATCATCTCCTTTTGGCTTTTAATCATCTCCTCCATTTTGTCTAGCATTGAATCCCACCGTTGAGCCCTACCTTCCATATGCTCTACTCGATCATAGAGGTGCCCTCTGGGTGCTAGCGCTTGATATTCCTACGAGTAAGATTAGAGTGGCGGCCCTTGATTTGGTACTATCACCAAGTGATTAGGATCTCTTGAGTAGGAGGAGTTCGGGTAGTTATGCAATCCCGTCTTGTAAGAAGTGAATCCTCTGGCATTTTAGTAGCTATGATTCTGTTCTCGCCTGACAAAGTGTACTTGCTCAACTGGGTTCTCATTCTCATGGGATTCCTTAGCAACGTGTCCTTCTTTACCATAATCTTTGTATATTACTTGGACAAGTGCAACTTTCCTTACATTGTTCCTATCCTCATCCCAGCACCTTTCCAAAGCTACCACTTGTGCTTGTAGTTGAATTACCAAGATTGACCGCTGTGCTCCTCCTTGGGGTCTAGAGGGATGGAGATCATGCTCGCTTGAGTAAGAGGAAGTAGAGGAAGCAATTTCTTCCAGTATGCAGATGGCCTCTCGTCGCAATTTTCTGGAGAATGACCCTCCTGCTACTGCATCGAGAGTTGCTTTTGTGATAGCAGTAAGCCCAAAGAAAAAGGATTGTAGTAAATGATCCTCCGTCATATTCTTAACTGGGCATGATCTCTTGAGGTACTTGAATTGCTCCCATGCTTCTCCTAGGATCTCATCTTGGTACTGCTTGAATGTGTTGATCTCCCAAAGAATTTGATTGGTTTTGGCAGATGAGAAGTACTTCCTAAGAACGTGTTTGCTACTTCCCTCCAAGTAGTGATTCCCGAATCACTCAAGCTTGTGTACCATAGCCTTACTCCACTATGCAAAATGAAAGGGTAGAGGCAGAGTTTGATTGCATCATCCGACACCCCTTGAATCTTGAAAGAGTCACAGATTGCCAATAACCTAGAAAGATGGTCTCTTGGGTCTTCCTTGGCGTATCTACCAAATTGTAAGGAGTTGATGAGAGTGCTGAAAACTCTGGACAGAATAGTATAGTTGATGGACTCCACATCTAGGCATGGTACTCTGGACATCATTCCAGCAAGTGTCAAGTGAGCAAAATCCATAAAAAGGACGTCTTCGTCCTACATAGCCTTGGCTCCTTTATGGTTAGCTTCAAAATTCATTTCTCTTGTCCTTCTTCGTTCTCTCTTCAAAGTTCTCTCGATTCTCCCAAAGTCTTGATTAAGCTCATCTTGGTCCATATGTGACCTTGAGGAGCGAGTTCGTGGCATACAACGACAAGAGACCACGGGAGAAAATATAGTAACACTTAACTGAAAATAAGTAAAATCAACCTAACTATCTCGCAAATCACAAAGATGCCTTGGAAAAAGCCGCTCCCTGGCATCGGTGCCAATTGAAGAGTGGATTTTTTGGTCCACCTTACAATAAAGGGAGTACAGGTGTAATATCAAACCACAAGGAGCGGGTTCAAGACATCCCGAGCGAATTGTAATTAAGATTAGGTTGAAAAGTGTTTTATGAATTAAGTTGGGTGAAGCAAACAAAGACAAGACAAAGTTGAAAGGGTGTAAAGAAAATTTAAAAAAAAATTGGGCTAGGTGCCCTTCACACTTCCCTACGTGGTTGGTCTCTCTCGAACTTTTGTGTCCGTGGTGGGCCTAGGCGAACTATGGTATGGCGATTCACGGCTAAGTACTTTAAGCCACAAAGAAGGCACTAGGGGGGTCCCGACGAGACCATCATTCATACCTAATATTGGTAAGTTGTCAATCTCACCTAGGTGTCGAGACTACCAGAACTTGCCCCTCCTAAACCTCACTTATTAAAGCACCACCTTTGGCCAACTACATACTACCATTCTTGGCAAATTCCATTTTCACGACTATGTCTATCGGGTAAATGTATAGTCTAACGGTTAGGCTTTTCCACGCTCTCCTTCACGTCTAAGTACTTTGGGTCATGCTACAATTGATTGGAAAAGACTCTAAGTCATTACTAACGCTCTTTCCATTAGGTTCTAACAGAGGTCTATTACCAAACGTATTATTCCCACTAACCATTACATGCTCTAAAGATTAAGCCCATTCGAAACTAAGCATTTCGGAGGTGCTAAGGCACCCGACCCAAATGAGAACTACTCACACATAGTCATTTAACTATGCATTTATAGGAACAGTGTCACAAAAGTGATAAAGAGAAGGGAAAGAGAGTGCTCAATCTTGGTGAAGAGCCACTCAATTCAAACCCGTCGTCCACTTCTTGCTCCTTGAGCTCTTCCTTCAACAACTAAAATCCTAATTTAAATTCTTTGGTGTCCAAGCTTAAAACTTGGTGGGTTGAGAGGGGTATTTATATATAAGTCTCCCCCCACCCATTAAATGAGATTAAAAGTCCAGAATGCCCTCAAAATATCTAATTCTCCCAGGCAAAATTTGGCAAAAACACCATCTAGCACAAGTCCCACCATTCGGCGAGCTGAGCTGGCAGGCGATTCTGGGATTTGGGAATCGACCGGTGAGTGCGGAGTTCAGGTAGTGACATAGGAGTCGACTTGCGGGCTATTCCGTTGATCGACAATTTCTTCCTAAAAATGCTTGCCTCACTCTCTTCTGGCACTGCTCGTCAGAAATGGGGCACCGCCTGATGGCACACAGAAGGTTTGGAGAAATCTAGATGAAGTCCTCCCACCGTCCATCAGATTGAGCGTCGCTCGGTATTTGCCTGCAGGTGAGTCACCGGCCAATGTAAATTTTGTCATTCGGCGGGTGCAGTTTGGTTTCGGCTGGCTATCTCTCAGCCGATTCTACCAAAGCTCACCTCCTCTCACTTGGTCATTGTGTCCCTACCATACCCTCCTCCAAAACACACAAAAACATAAACGTGAAATCATTCTGGACAATGGACCTAAAAATGGCATAAAATGACTAAAATAGACTCTAAATGACCCTAAAATGAGGGGATAAAGTGAGCATTTCTTGCACTCCTCAAGGTACAAAAATAATCTTGGCTTTGTCAATATATTTTAGGTACCCAATGTGGTCTCAAAGTGATCGAGTCAGCGGTGACCGATGTGGTCTCAAAGTGATCGAGTCACCGGTGACCGATGTGGTCTCAAAGTGACTGGTGGACGGTGTTGTCTCAAAGTGATCACTTCCAATTTTGAGTTGGAAAGAGATTGGTCTCCCCTCCATCGAGTCTGATGAGGGTCTTACTTGGTCAAAACTGGTGATGATATACCACTTTAGTGTGTTGTCCTTGGTTCCCTTCGACTTGTCCTTGAATGACAACGTCCTTCTGTGATAAATTGGCCATTTTTTTGGACTCATAGGTTAGAATGAGGAGATTCTTTTAGCTATGGAATGGAAAAACAAAGATCTACAATTTTATAGTTTATGACTTATTCTAATTCGAAGCAGAATGTGGTCAGAAATCTACTTCAAAATGAGTCCACTTCAAACTAGTTCGGTCTACTTTCCAAGACAAAAGCACCCGGTTTGGTCCGCTTCTGGCTTCCAAGACCAAAGCGCCTAATGTGGTCCACTTCCCTCTTCCAAGACCAAAGCACCTAGCTTGATCTGCTTCCCGCCCTCCTGGGTGACGATTGAAGTTGCTGTGCAAAGCCAAGACATAAATCTACGACTTCGTTGTTTGTAATGTCTTCAAATTTGAAGCAAAAGAAGGTCAAAAGTCCATGAAAAGATGGAACCCTATTTGGAGGTGGAAGGACACCACCCACTATGGGTTTAGGGGGGGGGTGTTATCATCAAGCACCTGGCTTGGGGCTTGGTCATCAAGCACTTAGCCTGAGGTACTCATTATCGAGCACCCGGCCTAGGACTTTGGCATCGAGTATCCCACCTGGTCTTCTAGTAGCCGACTATTATTGAGGTACGAAATATTCCTAAAGTTGGTCAGTGCCTTTTTGGGTTCGGCGACATGGAGATAGCCCACTTCGGGCCGAGAAGTAGAGGCCTACTTTTAGGTTGGAACTATCAAAGTGGAAGCAAGAGACCCATTTCGGGCTTGTAAGTAGAAGCCCGCATTGGCTCTGCTCAACCCATTTTTGGTTTGGAAGCGAAAGGTTGAGACCCATTTTAGGTTTGGAAGCGAAAGGCCGAGACCCGCTTTGGGTCCAAAAGTCAAATATCAAGACCGCTTTGGTTATCAAAGCGGATGGGGTCTGCCTTATTTGGGCCTGAGCCCGCTTCGAAAGGCAAAGCAGAAGCTGGTATCCGCGTTGAGCTGTGGAGTGGAAGGCGAGCCAGCTTTGGACCTGTGTTGGGCCGACTTTGTATGCCCAACTTTGTAAGCGAAAGCTTGCTTTAGGCAGCGACAAGCTTGAAGGCCTGCGTAGGGTATCTGAAAGGGTCGAGAAGCTCAAGTCAGTCTACATTTTCCTAAATTGAGTTGGGATTGTCAATATTTGGGCAAGATTCGGAATGTACCTTGGGATTGTCAATACTCTCGCACGAACCCCTTGTACGACTCGTGGGTTCCCAATCGTTCTTGAGATTGAAGAGCAAGGTCTTACCGATGGAATGGGTCTCAGTATCACCACCCTCTATTGAGCCTATGCTAGAATAACTTCAAGAGGGATCCTTACTTTACCGTGACACCGGGAGCCCAGAGTTCACAAGCTTACCTAGCGAACTCCCATCGGTTGAGGCTTTTAGTTACCCAATTGTGCGAGAGTCTTCTACACGTGAGGAGAACCAAGAAGATCCATTTGGGCAATATGAGAGGTAACGGCTGACAACTTCCTAGTGCTTGATAATGTTCCACTCCCAATAGCCAAAGATAGAAGGACAAGGACAGCCAGACCCTAAGAAAGCGATGGCTGATCCTAAGACCCTTGGGTGGCAAGGATAGCCAGACCCTAAGAAAGTGATGGCTGACCTAAGACCCGGAGGGTAAGACTCGGGGGGCAAGGATGACCACCAGATAGCGGCATCCCAAAGAGTCAAAAGTTCTACCGTCCAAGGGAAGCCAATAAGACATGGAGGCTCTGCCATCCCCTTATCAAGGTGAACCTTCAAGATGGGTGAAACCATACCAGTATGCCTTCAACCAGTTTAGAGACAAGAGGATCACCACTGAGCAACCAACACAAGATGTCCTCACTAGGACCCAGACGCATCGCCTTGGGAGAAAGGTCCAAAAGCAGAAGCAAGTCATCTACCTTGAGAGGTAACTTGTTGAGCAAAGGGCCAGGTTGGAGGAGCAAAATGTCCTCCTAGCTTGCCCATCGGTGAAACACCATTCGGGCCTGACTCAAGGTCAGGACAAAGAGGTCGAAGTTGATAAGTCAAAGAACGAAAAGGACCTCAAGCACATTAGGAAGGTTCGACCTAAGGCACATCTGCAAGTGTGTACCTAAGGTGAGAAGCGAGATCTGCCCTAAGAAGGATTATCCTCAGTAGGACGGGACCGATTGTAAGAGCAAGGAGGACTCGATCAAATTTGACATGAGGTACGTCAAGTTTGGGAACTTCCCAAGCAAGCTGGCAATTAATATGGCACCCACTAACCTCAGGCCAGAACCCAACCAGCTAACCTACCTCAAGGGCAACACGATTGAGGAGGACCCAAATGAACCTCTGAAGGGAAAGAAATCCTCAGCAGTAGTTATGGTAGAGGATTTTAGCGATAATATCACCATCAGAAGGCATTCTCAGAGGGTGTGCATTCAACTTAATCCTCTCTACACCATGGCTCATATCTTCATGAAGTCGGCCAAGAGAATCCTAGTGGACTTTGGGGTGGTGGTGAACATGATTCTCTAATTATTCCTTAGGAAGCTTAGCAATAAGAAGAAGGAGGTCAGCCTGATCGACATGATCATGACCATAGAGCCGAACTTCTATAATAGGACCATAATACCAATAAGGATGGTCTGGAGCAATGTAGATGGCTGATTTGCCTGGTGTGTGAGTTCGGTCAAGTGGGATATCCTTTCAACCCAACGACTAATTAGTGCCACACCCAGAGAGCAATACTCCCTCTTATTTATGGGGAATGAAGCAACATGCGAGTGACAAGGTGATTGGAACTGTTCACCTTGTCACCATATAAGTCAACCGGGTATGTCCTCAAAAAAATAGCGTAGAACTCTTCGAGCTGCTCATCTTCATTCTGAGTTAGCTGAAGGATGCCAAGCCAGAGATGAACGACCATGTCAGTGCTTCTTGCCTGGTCGTACCAAAGTGTTAATGTGCGGGTGGCATTTTTGAGGTACAAAAATAATCTCTGATTCGTCAACATATTTTGAGATACCTGGCGTGGTCTCAAAATGACCGGGTGACCGATGACCGATGTGGTCTCAATGTGACTAGTGGGCGGTGTTGTCTCAAACCAAATACTTCTAGTTTTGAGTTGGAAAGAGATTGTCGATGGTCTCTCCTCTATCGAGTCTGATGAAGGTCTTACTTGGTCAAAACCGGTGATGATAGACCGCTTTGTTATGTTGTCCTTGGTTCACTTTGGCTTGTCCTTGGATGACAATTCCTTCCGTGGTAAATTGGCTGTTACTTTGGACTTGTAGGTTACAATGAGATGATGCTTTTGGCCATGGAAAGGCAAGATAAAGATCTACAACTTTGTAGTTTATGACTTTTTCCGATTTCAAGTGGACTGCGGTCAGAAATCTACTTCAAGATGAGCCCACTTCAAATTGGTTCGGTTCGCTTCCCATTCGCCTAGGTGACGCTTCTCGGTAAAATACTCATAACTTTCTATCTGGAAATCAAATTGAGATGATTCAACTTACTGTGCTTAGCCAAGACATAAATCTATGACTTTTTAGTTGTCATTCTTCAAATTTGAAGCAGAAGAAGGTCAAAATTCCATAAGAAGATAGAACCCACTTTGGAGGGGGAAGGACACCACCCGCTTGGGGGGGGCACTCATCGAGCACCAGTTTAAGGCATTGGTCATCGAGCACCCAACTTGGGGCTTAGTCATGGAGCACTTAGCCTGAGGTACTGGTCATCGAGCACCCAGCCTAGGACCTAGGCATCGAGTAGCCCGCATGGTCATCAAGTAGCCGACTATTGTTGAGGTACTAAATATTCCTACGGTTGGTTGGTGCCTTTTCGGGCTGGATGACGTAGAGATAGACCACTTTGGACTGAGAAATAGAGGCCTAATTTCAGGTTGAAACACACTTTAATTATCAAAGCAGAAGCAAGAGATGTGCTTTGACCTTGTAAGTGGAAGCCCGCGTTGGCTCCGCTCAACCACCTTCTAGTTTGGAAGCAGGAGGGCAAGACCCACTTTGGGTTTGGAAGCAGAAGGCCAAGACCCGCTTTGGGTTTGGAAGGAAAGGTCGAGACCCGCTTTGGGTCCAAAAGTGAAAGGCCGAGACCATTTTGGCTATTATAGTGGATGGGGTCTGCGCTGTTTGGGCCTGAGCCCACTTCGAAAGGCAAACTGGAAGCAAGGAATTTTGGGTTGGAGCCCACTTTGGAGAGCAAGTTAGAAGCTAGTGTCTGCTTTGGACTATGGATCAGAAGGCAAGCCGCTTCATATGGAGAGTCCGCTTTGGACTTAAAAGCTAAAGCTTGCTATAATCGTTACCACATAGTTATAACTAACTATCGAAAAACTAAGGTTCCTTTACTTTATCTATTTCCCACTCCCTCTGCTAGGGTTTTGCTTCTTTACTGGAGCCGTCGCCCTTTTTAGGGATTCTCACCAATCGCTTTAATTTCTGCACCCAATCTTCTCTGCTCTTGTCTCACCTCATTTCTACGTCGGCATCTCCACCTTCCATCACTCATCTGTTATCGGGTCCCGTGTGTTTTTACTCTATTTTATTATTTTTGTCCCTTTATTTTATGCGATATAATACTAGGGTTGTGATATGTCTTCTACTGCTTGTCGTTGTTCTCTCCTGGTAGGATTTGCCGAGTATTAGTTTTGTGTTATAAGCTATCCTCTTTGATTTGGTTTATTCCGTCTTTCATCGTTTTGTTTATTGAGTCCTTCCAGTCATCTACTAGGTTTCGAATCTGAGTTTTAGCATTTTAATCTCCCTCCTTTGTTTCATTTTTTTTTCTTGTTATGAGTATTAGGGTTTCTTGCTTCGGTCACCTTTTGTTTAATGTGTTTCTCTATCTGGTGTGTTTTGGATTGTGTTAATCTCTTAGTTTCGTTGTTTTCACTTGCCGGGAAGGGTCCTCTTTATGTTTCAGGTACTAGCTGTGTTCATTGGAGAGGAGACATTCGGCATCTTTTGGCGAAGTTGAGGAGTTTGACTCAGGAGCCGATGTCGACTGAGATGGTAGGGCTGGTATTGTCAAAAAATACAATCCACTCAAGATCATTCGGTATTGTCGTGCGTGAGCTATGGCTGCCATGTCAAAGGATGACGATCTCTGAGATTGGTTTTAATCGCTTCATGTTTCATTTTTATGATATGCGTGACATGGATAGGATTATCGAAAATCAGTCATGGCTTTTCGATAAGAACATCATCTTGTTGGAAGAGTTTACAGATGAAGTGCAAAGTCAGTGGCCAAACTTTTTCATGTTCTATTCTGACTTCGTGTATTCGATTTGCCAATGGGGGATATAATTTAGCCACTGCATAAGTAATTGGGAATTTTTTGGGCACTTTTTTACAGATGGACAACTCGGAGGAGCTCAGAGGGAATTTTATATGTATCCGGGTTAGGTTGGATGTGAGGTCTGCATTGAAGAGAGCCAAGAAAATCTACTTCAGGGGAATAGTGTGGCAACCGTTACCTTTAAGTATGAGAATTTGTAATCATTCTGCTATCAGTATGGGTTCTTCGGTCACATCGAGAAGGTTTGTGACTTGGAATCGAAGGACGTCTCAGGTCTGCTACCAATGGACATTTTTGGAGAGTGGATGCGGGCTGTGATGGCTTTTCCAAGGAAAATAGTTAAAGGAGACTTGAATTGCTTCTCCTACACAAATACGCGTGTGCAGCTTAGAAGGGACCATAAGTTGCCAGCTAAGTTATAGACAGGGCTGATAGTTTTATCGGTTGTGGAGGAAGCGGGGTTGATAAACGAGTGTAGGCATCATTTCATAATGTGGGCTTGGTTTCTTCGAGGCCTCCGACCTGCAATGCTCTCAAAAATCATGTGCAACAGCTGAGTTTGGAGAGGAGGATTTTTCATGGCATCGGTTCTGTTGATGGGGAAAGCACTAGCCTCCTTCTACATCTGACCTCTCCTAACCCCATACCTCCTTTATCTTTTACAATTTCTCCTATTTATGTTCCCAATTACTATCATTTTTTGTTTACACAGGAGAACTCTACAATTTTGCCAGATAAGAGCAAGGATGGCTGTCGCACTCTACAACAAAAGGAGGGAACCTCCTCGGATACTCGGCCAAACATTTGGGTTTCAGCCAGTCAGGTGACTCTTTTCACATATGTTTTCGGCTTGGAGGTAGGAGAGGATCAGAAGGCAAGAACAGATTTTGGGTCGGTTCAGAGGTGGAAAAGGAGGGCACGGGCTATGAATGTTTTTTGGTGGAATTGCGTTGATCAGGAAATTCGATGGCAGTTCGTCAACTCAGTAGGTTGGTATCCCCAGTTACTTTTCTTATCAGAAACTAGACTAAAGGATGTGGAGGCAGAAAGTTTAAAGTGGCACTTGGGTTATGAATGCGATAATTTTATCTCTTTCCAAAGAATGGATAGAGCGTGTAGTGGTGGACTCATTCTCTTATAGAGGCAGGGTATGACTATTGATCTACTTTCCTACTTTTTACATCATATTGATATTGTGGTTACAAAATCTTTCAAGTGGTGGTTTACAAGATTCTATGGTTGCCCGTGTATGGAAGATAGGCATTTGTCATGGTCTTTGTTGCATCAGCTAAAGGATAGGTCTTCTGCTCTGTGGTTGTGTGGGGCTGACTTCAATAAGATTTGGTCGATGGCTGACAAGCGAGGAGGTAATCGTATACCCCACAGACAGATTGATGCTTTTCAGGAGGCAATTCATTATTGCGGCTTCTCTTAGGTGACACATATTAGATAGAGCTTTTGCGAGAGTGGAGTGGTTAGCATTATATCCGTGCACCTAGGTTGAGGCAAGATATCAATTAGGGTTGGAGTACTCCCCTTTGGTGGGTCAGATCAGGCTTGAGGAGACCAGACCTGTCCAGCGATGTTTTAGGTATATGCAAATGTGGGAAAGGCATGGATATCGAGCAAGAAATTTGGGTTGGTGGGAGCTTTAGGACCGAGGGGGATTTGCCATCCAAATCAGCGGCGTGGGATAAGACATTATTCAGGAATATTCGTAAGCAGAAGGGGGAGCTGGAAAAGAAGATTGGGACAATCCAAAGCTTGCCTTTGACCACGGATCAGAAGAGGACACTTTCAGAATTATATCAACAAAGGGAGGAGTTGCTTTCAAGAGAAGAAACAAAGTGGGCACAATGGTAAGCTGCCGATTGGCTTCAGGACAAGGATCACAATCGGGGTGTGAGAAATCAAATTCTGGAGTCGCAGAGTCTGAGTGGGGAGACAGTGGGAGGATGGATAGGTTTAAAGAGATCATTTTGATTATTTTACACTGACTTATTTTATGAGGTTGATGTGTAGGTTACGAGGTGACGGACTTGGTGGAACCCAAGGTCACTGAGAAGATGAACGATAGGATAGCATTACCTTATACAAAGGAGGAGGTCTATGCAGCCCTTCATGATATATTTTTGACATAGGTATCGGGCTTGGATGGCATGCCTCCTTTATTCTTCCAGAAACACTAAAATATTCTCGACCCCTCGGTTACACATTCTGTTCCATCAGTGCTTGATGAAGGCGTGGATCCCACTTTTATGAATGATACAATCATAGCCCTAATCCCAAAGATTAAATGGCATGTTAGTTACACGATATAATACATGAGAATCATAGGGCATTTGTTCCGGGTCATCTTATAACGGATAATGCCATCATAGCTTTTAAATATTATCATTAGTTAAAGAAAAAGATCGAAGGGTAAGAGGGGATGATGTGCTTTAAAATTGGCTGTGATGAAAGCATGTGATAGAATAGAATGATGTTACCTTGAGAAGATGTTGTTAGCCATAGGCTTCCAGGTTTCTTTTACAAACCTAGTTATGAGATGTGTTCGTACAGTGAGATATGTAATGCAGGTAAATGGCCAGGTGGGGGAATTTTTATGCCAAGGCAAGGACTTCGACAGGGAGATCTGGTATCTCTATACCTTTTTCTGATGTGCATTGAGGGGTTGCCAGCGTTAATCAGGAAAGCAGAGAGTTTGCAGCAGGTTTATGGTTTGAGTGTGGAAATGGGAGAACCAGTTGTCACTCATCTCTTTTTTGTAGATGATTCCCAGTTATTTGGACAATCATTGGATGGGGAGCTTTGAAATGTCTTATCTTTGCTGGATGTTTATTCTCGGGCTTCAGGTCTAGTGTATTTCAGCAAAAATTTTAGCGAAAAGGAACAGAACAGATGGGGTTCCTTGCTGGGAGGGATACGGAGAGGGAAGAGACGAACAACTATTTGGGACTCCCTACGCTAGTAGGGCGATCAAAGAGATTGATTTTTTCTGCTATTGAGGATCGTATTAATGTAAAGATGGAGAGTTTGAAGGAGCGATTTCTTTCGAGAGCACAAAGGGAGACGCTTATAAAATCTATTCTTTTGTCAGTAACTAAAAACATCATGAGTTGCTTCTAACTTCGAGTGGAGACCTGTGAAAGAATAAAGAAGAAATTGTGTGCCTTATATTGGGGAAGTAAAAACAGAAAAAGCAAGATGTATTGGCATAGTTGGATACAAATGTGCCAGTGAAAGAGGGAAGGTGGATTGGGTTTCAGGAGGTTAATCAGTTCCAATAGGACTATGCTTGCCAAGCGGGCGAGGTGCTTGTTAAGTGTTACAGAATCTTAGCCAGCAAGAGTATTAAAAGTGTGGTATTTTCCTCGAGGTGACATCTTTAGTACAAAGTCTGGTTACAGACCAAGCTATACGTGGAGAAGTATTTTGGAGGGATTAGAATTTTTGGTTGCTAATTTTGAGTGGAGAGTGGATAATTGCAGTAAGATACAGATTTGTGATGATCAATGGTTAGTGGGCTACAAGCTAGGATACCCTTGCTATATGAGACCGGGTGCAGACGCGTACAGTATGTCTTGGACTTATTTTTTGAAGGCTTAACTAGGTGGGAAGTAGGATGTTCAAAGGATAATTCAAATTTCAATTAGCGCGAGGCTCCCTGAAGATGTTGTTAGGTGGAGGCATAATTCTGATATAATCTATTTGGTCAGCTTGGGTTATTACATTGACCTGAAGGACTGGTGGGAGTCTTCAGAATTAACCTCCATTTTGATGCATGCAACAGAAGCCCAGAGGTGCGCTTGCAGCCTCTTTTGCTCCCCGAAGATCTGATCCTTTATATGGCAACTCTTGGATAACAACTTGTCGTTGCGAGACAATATTGCAAAGAGAGGGATGGAAGTGGATTTTAGGTGTCCTTTGTAATCAAAAGGTGTTGAAACCGCTTCACATCTTTTCTTTAATTATTCGGCTACCGATCAAATATGGAATTTACCGAGGATCTATATATGAGCCCTACAAGGGCACACAGTTGTTCAGGCATGTACGAGTTTGTTTGTGTTGCAGGACCACGGTATTTTGACTATGGTTGGACTATGTAATAGTCAACACTCTGACTCCACTGGCCAGCGTGAGATCATCTAAGTTGTGGTGCCCCCCAAAAATAGGTTTTTTTAAATTAACACTGATGCGCATATTGGAATCACTGGCAGAGCGTACGTAGGAGCGATTGTAATGGACGAGCATGGATTCTTTGTGGCTACAGCTATTCGAGAATTCGGAGGCTCTGTCCACACAACACTTTTAGAAGCACATGTGGTCCTTATCAGTGTTATCGCTAGAGCGGATTATTCGTAGTGCGCTCTTTTCCTATCTTCATTTTTTTTTCAGTTGGGGCAGGTTTTCTGGAGTAGATTTTTACCTGGACCGGCAGCTGTAACCTTGTATTATTGTATAAGGGGAATCCTATGTATCGGAGGGTTGATCTAGGAAGGTAGTGTCCTTGTGCTACTGTACAGTCTGGACTTTAGGTGAGTAGATAGTTTAGAGCGATAGCTTAGGGGTGGGGGTGGGTCTAGTTGGCTAAAGCTCCTTCGTGCTATTGTGCGTTGGACTTATAGGATTGTTAGAATGACAATTTTGATGTGATCTTGTATCCGTACGGTATCCATTTATTGATCAGTGAAGTGAAATATGTTCTCAAAAAAATTGAAAAGTAGAGACTATCTCAGGATCAGACCACCAAGTTGTGTCCTCCCGAGGGACACTACTTACATAGGAAACCCTTAAATAATAAACAAATTATTAGCCCAGCATCCTTTTCAACAAGACCATGGTGTTATTTTCATATCCCTGTTGATTTACGTCTTTAGAGAACATTGGCTTATGAGATCATGGTCACCCTTAAACCATAATTGACGAACCTAAGTCCCATATATCGATATAGATTTCCTGTGCCAGCCAGGATGCGTAATCATATCTTCCTTGATTCACTATTTACGGTAAATAGTAAACCTTGATAGATTTGGTAACTTGGAACTAATTGACTCACACACAAATGGACTTTCCCATCCCACATTTTTAAATCAAAGTTATTATAATCAAACTACTCCAACTTATTTTCGAAAGTTGAGATATTTTTTTATTAATTTTATAATTAATATATACAAACTGTCTAATTGTGTTCTACCCAACTAAGATTGTTCTACCCACCTAAGGTTGTTCTACCTTCCCCTGGTTGTAGCAACTCCTGTGCAAGCAACGGGCTACAACCATACTGTAATACCCTAGTCTTTTAATTATATTTGTCTGACTTAAGTGAAGTATACCTAGTCGTAATGACATATTGGATTCGTATTTGGAGTAAGATTGCTATGTAAATAGAGTGCCAATGATAGTTGGAAAGAATGCATTTGATATCTCGAACTACCTCAAATATGCTGCGATAAATTGAACATAACTTCTTCATCTGGGTTCAAAGGAGATGATTCAAAATGGTATTTAAAGGTAAGATATGGATTTATAAGCTTTGAAAGATATTGACTTTGTCATGCTAGCAATTTGGATCAAGCCTAGCAAGTGGATAAACAACACATTGTGTTGTCGGTTCTTGAAGTGCTTCGGTTGGACTTTTCGGTCTTTATTTAAACAAGAATTTATGTCCTACACTTTTGTGAAGTATATATAGACATGAGTTAGTCTTTTAAGGATTCTAGATCAATCTCAACAAAGCCTACATAAATAATTCTCAGGGGTTATGAAGTTAGTTGGTCAAGTTTGGACAGCATTGACACGTGTTCGGTAAAATGGACATAACGGTCTCAATTTTACTCCAAATGGTACAAGTAAATATGATCTAGAAACTAGACACATAGGCCTACAATTGAGAAGAAAACAAGTTTGGCTGAAAAATAAAGAAAGGTGGTGAAAAACGGGACTCAATTTACTGCCTCATGATTGGACCACATGGGAGGTGGAACCAATCATCTTTCACCACTTGGAAACTTGTTAGAATTAGTTGAGATCGTGAGTCATACTGGATGGTGACTCACCTACACTATTTTAGGACTCAGAAAATTAAAAGAAGAGACAGGACGCTCCAGAGATGAGCCATAAACCGTAAGTGAAGAGAAAGAGGAGAGAGAGCAAGAGGAAAGAGAAAGAAGCAGGTCAACAAAGAATGACTCGGTAAATGGGTTTTCGCTTCAATTTGGAAATTTCAGTCTTCTAAAAGGTTGTGGAGGACTCAATGAGTTTCCAACTGTATATTATATGTCCTATTTGGATTAAGGAATCAATGAGAAATTGGTTTTGAATAGTAGACTAATAACTAGAGTATACAAGTGAGCTAGTGGATAAAGAAGTATTCGATAAGTATCATTTGGCTTGGAATTGGACTTCCATGTCTTCATGAGTGTTGTAGAGGACTTCAAGAGCTTTCTAACCATATATGATTGGTCATAATTGGATAAAGGAATCGACCTGAAATATATTTTGAACTGCAGACTATTTGTTGGAGTATACAGTCAAGATGGTAGAAGAAGAAGTTCTTGGTACGTATATTTAGACTCCGAATTAGACTTTGGTGCCTTTATATAGTTTGTAGAGGACTTAAATACCTTTCTAATGGTAGATTATATGTTCTATTTAGATCAAGGAATCAGTGTCAAAACTGGGTTGAAAGACAGACTGACTAACTGATTTCAGAATTGAGGTAGTTCAAGAGTACAACTTGGTAAGTAATTTCTTTGGACTTCTAAGTTAATTTTTGTACTCGGTGTGATCATGAAAGAATAGAGCAGTGGTATATTGATGAAGATATGTACTTGGTTTTGTGTGATATTGAGTTATAAGGGCTGCTTACCAAAGTTAGTGTGAATGGCCTTACCTTGTGCTCGGTGTGTGTTCGGTTGGCTAAAATAGATCTTTTTATGAAATTATGATCACAAACAATTATTGTACATGATGGTAAGTTAATAATGGACCAGTGACTAAAAGAATGTAAGCGACTTTGATGGACTTAAGTTATTTCTAACGTTGGTTGTCGATTGTGCCAAAGTTAGTTATTTTCAAGTGTTGGAAATGATTTGCTTGGAGAAGTGAGGAGCTGACCTCACTTTGTGATTGGAAATTATTATACAGAGTATATGAAGCTTCTACAAAGTTCTTGGTGGAAGAAATAAACTTGTAAATAAGGACTGGATGAAGATCCATAGTGAAAGGAGAATTGAATAGGGAATGAGCATTTGCGGAGCGGTCTTCATTAGAGTAAGCATATAGCTCATGATAGCTTTGGTTTGTTTGGTACATGTGCATATTTCAGGACTTACGTATGTGCATCTCATGCATATGGGTTTTGTTTATGAATTCATCTTGTTCATATGTGTTATGTTTGGTCTTACTTGGGTCAGATTTGTGAAATGTGTGGTATATGTGTATGGCCAGCTAGAGAACATGTGTTTCCTAGCTTGGGGCTACTTTGATATGTATGTGAATATGAGACCAGTATGTTTTGGTCTATGTGAATTTTGGTATGTTTGGTATGTTGTTTGTGGATGGCGGATGATGAGGTCTACCCGTGACCAACCGGGGCTGTTGGCATATGTGCACATATACTGAGAATACAAGGATTCTGATATGATATGATAAGTTTGGCCGGCGGGTTGGTTTCTGATGGCGCCTTTAAGATATGGTATCCTCATGTCGACGTGGGAGTGACACTATCTAGACCTATTTGAAGTCAATCCGATATGTGTTATATGTTTGTGAAGGTCTATCTAAAATTTTGGTTATGTTTGATATGTGATTGCTTGATGACCTTATTTGTGAGATGGTCTTTTATTTTCTTAGCTTTGTTTTCGTATTGGTTAGGTTTGATGTGGGACATAGTTAAGTTCTGTCTCTCCCACATGTATCTGACATAATTGATATGTTATATTCTATGTGCTTACTGAGTGTTTCAAAACACTCACCCCCCTCTCTCCAGTTTTACAGGTTCTTTGTCTAGCAGCTCCGTAGCCACCGAGTTCAATTTGATCCTGGGATAAATGTAAAAAAACAATTGTATTTGAATGAGACTTTGTAAAGTCAAAATATATTTTGAGGCTGGCTAGACTTATCTGGTTTTGTAAATAGGTTAGGGTCTAGCGCCGGTCACCGATCCCAAATTTAGGTCGTGACAAATACGTCTCACTAAAAAGCCGATGCGGTAAAACCCAATGGAAAAAGACCATCGTGGGAAAAGAGCTACTAAGATTATTGCTATACACGGTGTCAAACTCGGATACAATACCCCCTAAAAGAAGGAAACCCCAACCACAACCACCACCCCCCCCCCCACACACATAAGGTAAGATTAATATTGTAACTAACCAAGGGTCAACTACTATACAAATCTCGAAGTGTCCGACATAGCAGCCTCCTCCTCGAAGAGTCACCACCTGCAGAAGAAGTGCATTAGCTCCTCAACGAATCTAGAAATAAGATCAGCTTCTGCCCCCTATTGCCGACAATGAGTTCGACAAGATAAGTCATTCTCTCGCATGATAGATCACCTATTGGAAGAGAAGCTTCTAATTGCTCCTGGCATCGTCAAATATGGCATGGCTTCTTGTAAGCCAAACTTGTTGGGAAAGTGGCAAAAAAGTAAAAGAGGAAAAAGTTGGGCAGGGGCGGCGCCCGCCTGATTCGAGTGATGTTCGAGCGACCCAGCGGCCATCGGGTTGCACTGCAGATCGTTTCCTATTTTGTTCGTACTCTTATTTTAGACTCCTAGTTTTTCTATTATATAAAGGCTTTGTGGCTACTCGTGTAAGGTTTTGTGGCAACTAGTCAATAAAAGTTCTAATTTCTCTCCGTGAACGTAGGCATTAGGCCGAACCACATAATCTCTTGTATCTTTTTTGTTTTGCGCATTCTTGTTCTCTCATTGGTAGATTTTCTAACAATTGGTATCAGAGTTAAGATCAAAGATGGCAGATCAAGGTGTAAAGTTTGGCTTGGTGAAATTCGATGGTTCATCAAATTTTGGGTTATGACAAAGGTAAGACAAATATCTACTAGTCCAATGAAAGATGGTGAGCATGCTCTCCGGGAAGGAAGCTGAGAAGATGGAGAACCAATAGTGGAAGGAGTTGGAGGCTAAGGCGGTGGTGACGATTCGCTTGTGCTTGGCGGAGTAGACTAGCAGGCATGATAGGAAATGCCAGGCACTGTAAGCCAATCCTAGTAGTCTGTAGAGTAACATTCACGAGCACGGCTAGTGGTTTGAGGTGTCATCGCTAGGGAGTAGCTATCTGTGTCGCAGCATGGGTATGATGAAACTTGGTACGTGATAGGTTGGCGACTTTCCTTAGTACTTTCTTTGGCTTGTGATTGATGTAAAGTAGCAAGCATGTAGGTCTATTAAGCAACCTACGAGGGGGTGTGAATTAGGTTTCTAACAATTTTCTCAATTTTTTTGGTACTTAGTAAATCAGTGTAATCGAGAATAGGGATAGAGAGAATTGTTACCAGATGTATAGTGGTTCGGCTCGGTCTATTTGACCCTACGTCCATTCTCAACCGTTCTCCCACTTTTTATTATTCCCAATAAAAATACAAGAGAACACCACAAGTTTTACTAGGTTCACTTGCAACCTTACAAGGTTCACTAGTTTTACCAGGTTCACTAGTAACCTTCTTAGCACACTAGCTTTTACTGGCACCAGCTAGTTACCACCTCTAGATTTACAGGATCTCCAGAAACCTTGAGCTTATCATTGCTCTTACAAATATACTTCTCAAAACTTCACATAGAAGTTGAGCAAGTATCCAAAGATAAAAGTATATCTAATACGCTCTTTATCTTAACCACTTTATGATCACAGCTTTTCTCTCTTGAATGTAAGAATTCAACTTCGAGCTAGATTTTTTCTTTGAATTTTGATCACTATCTTTTTCTCTCGAGTAGTCCACCTTTTTCTTTGGCTTAATCTTCTATTTATAAGGTCTTTTTTGCATATTGTCGTTGGACCTTGCTCTCCAAGCAAGTCTTTAAGCTTTCTTTCCACGTCGCAGGTAGCCGTTGGTAGCCATTAGAGCAGAAGACATCACTAGCTAAAAACGTAGCCAACACTTTTCTTCCTAGGCTTGACTTGAGTTGACTTTGACATGTGGGTTGATTTGATCCCTAAAATAGCTGTTACAAACAAAGCTAAAATAATATCTGAAACTTCTTTTGTATCGGGTCATGTTAGTATAAAACAAACATAATTTTATCCATTGTAATTTGGACAAAAGAGAGCTTCGTCTATAGCAATCACCCTATCTCATAGACAACCTCAAGATGATTATAAAAACTCTTCTTAAAGTTAATCACTCTTATCCATAGAAGAGTGCTTTAACCACCAAGCAACCAAGCTTTTGCAAGGCACTTTTACGATGGATAAAAGCCTTAATCATCTTGATCTTGGCAAGGTTCAAATTCAAACTTGCCTTGGGATAAATATCTGGATCTTTTGGTCAATTTCTAGTTTAGCTAGATGTAAGTAAAGAATTGAACTAGACTTAAGAGAATCTTAACAACTTAACTCATAAAATATCTTTATTGACTTCTGACTTCACTTAGAATAAAAATCACATGAAAAATAAGTTTATGACTCTACGTAAGAATAATCTTAGTCTGATAAAAAAATAATTTACCTTACTCTCGGGTATAGTTTATGACCGATCTCTCGATGTACTTCGTTATCTCTTTGAACATGACTAGCATTTGGTAGTACTTGTAGATAACTGAATTTATGATCAGCGTACTACTATACTTTTCTTTTTTCAATTGTACTTAACTGAATTATGATATCCACTTAATCAAAATACTTAAGGCATTTTTAATCGCCCCCCTCCCCCCTCTTCCTTTTTGATAAGGTCAACTTCCTATCATAATTTGGATACGGCTCCCTCTTAATCTTTGCCGATTAAATTTTTCTCACTCAACGTGCTCCCCCTGTCTATATGCACAACAACAACTATGTTAGATCTTTTTAGATAGGCTTAAGTCCATGCTAAACATGAACCATCACTAATGTGAAGCTACAAGACTCACATCAAGTGCAAGTACCAATTGGGCCGATGACACGAGCAAGAGCCAAAATGTTTCAAGCAGATCTTAATGGGTTAATGCAAGAAGTCTGGGCTCAAGCTAGTGCGTACAAGTGCAATGACGTGCATGAGGCCCATGCAAAGCCCATGCACGTGATAGAGGCTATTTTGGAAGCTTGACATGCACGTAAACTTTTGGATGCATGCGCACATGGAGAATCAAGAAGAATCAGCCTATTTAGTCAGTGCATCTACTTGTTTAGGACGTGCAGCTATTAGTTATTCTATTAGATATTATTTGCTTAGATATTATTTGCTTAGATTATTTCTTATTTAGTTGAATAATTCGGCCAGAATATCCTTAGATTAGGAAAGAGAGTTTTGGCCAGCCTTTGAACTCCTTTTTAGGAGTTAGCTTGTTTAGGAATACTTTGGTACTTTGGAGCCTATATAAGGAGGTCTCCTAGCAATAAAAAGGACGAACTTTTGAGATTGATTTCATTCTTTGTGAGTTAAGATACTCCTTGTGTGTTCTTGCTAATTGCTGGATTGCTAAGCTTGAGCGCAACTTTTCACTTATCAAACGATTCTTCCATCATCGTTTGTGGCGTGATTCAACTTGGACCATAGGTTCACGAAATTCCATTGCTTGGGTTGCGGTTCTTCCAAACCAAGGTTCTGGCAAGGCTCAAGTTCGTGGGTTGCGGTCTGTTCCATCCAAAGTAGCACGGTCCATTGTGAGCCTCCTGCCGAGGTTCATATCATTTGGTATCAGAGCTACGGCTTGCTACTATCTATCTTTACCTTTCCTTTTGTTAGTCTAGTATCCAATTCATTTTTTTTTCTTCATAAGTAGTTTGTGTTTCGTAGCAATCAGATTCGTGACTTAGTTATTCTAGGTTGTGTATTCTGATCAAAAAAAAAAAGGAAAACGGAAAACAAAAGAAGAAGCAAGACTAAACAGGAAATTGCAAGACTAAAGCGGAGCAAGGCGAATTAGGAAGCTTGCGATTAAAGAGAAAACGCAAGAGAAACAAAAGAGGAAGCAAGAAGCAAAAACCAATAGGCGGACAAAAAACAAGAGGAAGTCAGTCCGAATTAATCTACGTGCAGCGCAAGAAAATAAGGAACTACCTTTGATAGTGATCCGTGTAGTTCAAGCAAAGCCTTGTTAGCTTAGTAAGAACGTACAAGAGTATCACGAGAGGAAAAAGGCAAGAGTTTGTGAGTGCATCAGAGAGAAAAGCCAAATAATTGAGTGCAAACACGAGTGAACTTGAGTGCAACTTACATTGAGAGTAAACACGTAAGGGAGTGAACTTGTGAGGCCATCAATTTTTTTTACTAACAAAATTTTCTTGCAGCAAGATGTTTTACGAAGATCAAAGAGAAAAAGAGGGTACGTTGGCTGATGTTGGTCGTAAGGTATTTGTGGAGACCATGACAGGAAAATTCCAACAAATGATGCGAGCGGAGATGGAGCCGTTGCAACAACGCATAGATGCAATGGTGGACACTCGCAACAGCCAACAACCAAGAAGAGAAGTCCAAGCACAACGAAGGTTTGCACCTTTGGGAGGCACAAGTGGAGGAGAATTCCGTGCACAAAGAAGGAAAGCACCTTTTGGAAGCACAAGTGAAGAAGATTCCGACCCTTTTGAGGAGGAGGACGTAGGCTCTACAAGGAATCTTAGGCGAGCAAGGACTAACCACCCACCTAGAGAGGCAAGGCGAAGAGGAGATGACAACTTGGGAAGTATTAAGCTGAAGATACCTTCCTTTGCAGGTCGTTTTGACCCGGAAGCATACCGAGAGTGGGAGAAGAAGATTGAGTTCGTGTTTGATTGCCACAGTTGTTCCAAAACAAAGAAGGTAAAGCTAGTTGTGACTGAGTTCGCTGATTATGCTATAACGTGGTGGGATCAACTTGTCACAAGCAGGAGGCATAATGGAGAGCGTCCTATAGCTACCTGGGAGAAGATGAAAGCGGTGATGAGGAAAAATTTTGTTCCAAGTTATTACTACCGAGAGCTATACAAGAAGTTACAAGGAATGAGACAAGGAAGTCTGAGCGTGGAAGAATATTACAAACAGATGGAGATGGCCATGACAAGAACTGACGTGGAGGAAGATAGAGAAGCTACCATGGCAAGGTTCTTGAATGGACTCAATCCTGAGATCCATGAAAAAGTAGAGTTGCAACACTCTGTGGAGTTGGAGGACATGGTGCATATGGCCACAAAAATTGAGAAGCAACTGAAGAGAGGAGGAGGAGGGACAAGAGCTACATCAAGTGCTAATTGGAAGCCAAACTATTCAAAGAAATTTGACAAACCACAAGCAACCAAGATAGAGCACAAGACTGAGAGTTACAATGCCAATTCTCAAAAGAAGGTGGAAGCCACTCCCACACGAAACCATGATATCAAGTGCTTCAAGTGTCAAGGAAGGGGGCACATCTCAAGTCAATGCCCTAACAAACAGATTATGGTGATCAGAGAGAGTGGGGAGGTCGTAACAGAAGGAGAAGATTCGGATCATGAAAGCATGCCTTCATTGGAAGACGTATCCAAAGAGGAAATTCAAGTTCCTGAAGGACTCACTCTAGTGGCAAGAAGAGCCTTGAACATGCAAGTACGAGAAGAAGATGACAAAGCACAAAGGGAGAATATCTTCCATACAAGGTGTTATGTCAAGGACAAGGTGTGTAGTGTCCTCATTGATGGAGGCAGCTGTGCTAACGTGGCAAGCACTACTATGGTTGAGAAGTTAGGGTTACTCACGAAGAAACACCCTAAACCTTACAAGCTGCAATGGCTGAATGATACTGGAGAAGTACGAGTGGAGAAGCAAGTGCTAGTGACATTCTGCATTGGCAAGTACGAAGATGAAGTGTTGTGCAATGTTGTGCCAATGCAAGCTAGTCATCTACTGTTGGGGAGGCCGTGCCAGTTTGATAGAAGGTAACTCACGACGGACACACCAACAAGTACTCATTCACACTCAATAGGCGTGTGTTCACTTTGGCACCCTTAGCGCCATCACAAGTTTGTGAAGATCAGATGAAGTTACAAAAAGAAAGTGATGAGAGAAAAAAAAGTGAGCAAAAGAAACGAATTGAGAGGAGAGAAGAAGCCAAAAAACAGAAAGGAAAAACGGCCAAAAGAGAGGATACAATGGAGCGAGCAAAAGAAGCCAGAAAAATAGAATTAAAATCGGCTATTGAGAGAAAATCCGAGGGATGGAAAAAGAACTACTATGTGGGAGCAAGTGAAATCAAGCAAGCTTGTTTTGAAAAAAAGTCTATGATCTTACTTCGGTGTAGGGAGACACTTTTGATCACTAACGAACTTGAACCACACTTGCCTAGTATGGTTGTTTCTCTCTTGCAGGACTACAAGGATGTCTTTCCCGAAGAGCTACCAGCTGGATTACTACCTATGCGAGGGATTGACCATCAAATTGATTTTGTTCCAGGAGCTACCATACCTAACCGCCCCGCATATAGAAGTAATCCTGAGGAAACAAAGGAACTTGAGAGGCAAGTCAATGAGCTTTTGGAAAAAGGGTACGTGAGAGAAAGCATAAGCCCATGTGCTGTTCCAGTCCTACTTGTGCCTAAGAAGGATGGATCATGGAGGATGTGTGTTGATTGCCGAGCTGTCAACAACATCACGGTAAAATATCGTCACCCTATTCCTCGCTTAGATGACATGTTAGATGAGTTGCATGGATCTTGCATGTTTTCTAAGATTGACTTAAAAAGTGGTTATCATCAGATTATGATGAAAGAAGGAGATGAGTTGAAGACTGCTTTTAAAACAAAATATGGGTTGTATGAGTGGATGGTCATGCCGTTCGGGTTATCTAATGCACCTAGTACATTCATGCGCCTTATGAATCATGTCTTACGTCCATTCATTGGAAAATTTGTCGTTGTGTACTTTGATGATATACTCATTTATAGTACGAGTTTAGAGGATCATGTAGAGCATTTGAAATCTGTCCTAGATGCACTTAGAGAGGATCAATTGTTTGCCAACTTGAAGAAGTGCACCTTTTGCACAGACAAACTTGTATTCTTGGGTTTTGTTGTTAGTGCTCACGGGATACAGGTTGATGAGGAAAAGATCTGAGCCATCCAGGACTGGCCAAGTCCTACAAGTGTTGCTAATGTTCGAAGTTTTCATGGCTTAGCTAGCTTTTACAGGAGGTTCGTGAAAGACTTTAGTAGCCTAGCCGCGCCCCTCACTGAAGTCATCAAGAATAACGTTGGATTTAGTTGGGGAGAAGCTCAAGAGAACTCATTCCAACTCATCAAAGAGAAGTTGACTAATGCTCCTTTGTTGGCTTTGCCTAACTTTGCTAAAACCTTTGAAGTTGAATGTGATGCCTCAGGTATAGGGATTGGAGCTGTCCTCATGCAAGAAGGGAGACCAATTGCCTACTTTAGTGAGAAACTAAGTGGAGCAACCTTGAACTATCCAACTTATGACAAAGAGTTGTATGCGCTAGTTCGAACATTGGAAATATGGCAGCATTACTTGTGGCCCAAGGAATTCGTGATCCACACTGATCATGAATCACTCAAACACTTACAGGGGCAACACAAGTTGAATAGGAGGCATGCACGATGGGTGGAGTTCATTGAGACATTTCCTTATGTCATTCGCTACAAGCAAGGTAAGAAAAATATAGTAGCTGATGCCCTATCGCGAAGGTATGCTTTGATCTCAACTCTTGATGCGAAGTTAATTGGTTTTGAACACCTTAACGAGTTGTATGCTGATGATACTGATTTTGGTGATCTGTTCCGAGCTACGGAGAAGAGTGCAAGTGGTAAATTTTTCCGGAATGAAGGTTACCTATTTCGTGAGAACAAACTTTGTGTGCCTAATTGTTCTATGTGAGAGTTACTAATTCAGGAGGCACATGGAGGCGGATTGATGGGGCACTTTGGAATCGCAAAGACTTTGGCAATGCTACAAGATCACTTCTATTGGCCACACATGAAGCGCGACGTTGAAAGAGTTTGTGGGCGTTGCATCACATGCAAGCAAGCCAAGTCAAAGGTAAAACCCCACGGTTTGTATACCCCACTACCTATACCTAGTGAGCCTTGGATTGATATCTCTATGGATTTTGTGTTAGGACTGCCTAGGACTAAACGTGGAAGGGATTCAATCTTTGTGGTAGTGGATAGGTTTTCTAAGATGGCACATTTTATTCCATGTCATAAGACTGATGATGCTTCAAACATTGCTGATTTGTTCTTTAGAGAAGTTGTTAGGTTGCATGGTATGCCTAGAACTATTATTTCTGATAGAGATGCTAAGTTCCTGAGTTACTTTTGGAAGACCTTGTGGAGTAAGTTAGGTACCAAGTTGTTATTTTCTACTACTTGTCATCCACAAACTGATGGTCAAACTGAAGTTGTAAATAGGACTTTGTCTACTTTATTGAGAGCACTTATCAAGCATAACATTAAGACTTGGGAAGAATGTCTGCCACATGTTGAATTTGCTTATAATCGTTCAGTTCATTCTGCTACTCAATTCTCACCATTTGAGCTTGTTTATGGATTTAATCCTTTGACTCCATTGGATTTATCACCTTTGCCTTCGAGTGAGCATGTTAACTTAGATGGCAAGAGGAAGGCTGAATTTGTCAAGCAACTGCATGAGAAGGCCCGAATGAACATAGAGAAACGAACGGCGCACTATACGAGCCAAGCAAACAAAGGATGGCACAAGGTTGTCTTTGAGCCTGGTGATTGGGTCTGGTTGCACATGAGAAAGGAACGCTTTCCTGCGCAACGACGTTCAAAGTTGCTACCACGGGGAGATGGTCTGTTTCAAGTGCTTGAACGCATCAATGACAATGCCTACAAGCTTGACCTGCCAGGTGAGTACAATGTTAGTGCTTCTTTCAATGTTACTGATTTGAGTCCGTTTGATGTAGGTGACGATTTGAGGACAAATCCTTTTCAAGCGGAGGGGAATGATGTGAAGCTACAAGACTCACATCAAGTGCAAGTACCAATTGGGCCGATGACATGAGCAAGAGCCAAAACATTTCAAGCAGATCTTAATAGGTTAATGCAAGAAGTCTGGGCTCAAGCTAGTGCGTACAAGTACAAGGACGTGCATGAGGCCCATGCAAAGCCTATGCACGTGATAGAGGCTATTTTGGAAGCTTGACATGCACGTAAACTTCTGGATGCATGCGCACATGGAGAATCAAGAAGAATCAGCCTATTTAGTCCGTGCATCTACTTGTTTAGGACGTGCAGCTATTAGTTATTCTATTAGATATTATTTGCTTAGATTATTTCTTATTTAGTTGAATAATTCGGCCAGAATATCCTTAGATTAGGAAAGAGAGTTTTGGCCAGCCTTTGAACTCCTTTTTAGGAGTTAGCTTGTTTAGGAATACTTTGGTACTTTGGAGCCTATATAAGGAGGTCTCCTAGCAATAAAAAGGACGAACTTTTGAGATTGATTTCATTCTTTGTGAGTTAAGATACTCCTTGTGTGTTCTTGCTAATTGTTGGATTGCTAAGCTTAAGCGCAACTTTTTACTTATCAAACGATTCTTCCATTATCGTTTGTGGCGTGATTTGACTTGGACCATAGGTTCACAAAATTCCATTGCTTGGGTTGCGGTTCTTCCAAACCAAGGTTCTGGCAAGGCTCAAATTCGTGGGTTGCGGTCTGTTCCATCCAAAGTAGCATGGTCCGTTGTGAGCCTCCTGCCGAGGTTCATATCAATCACAAACACAATTAAGCATAGTGAATTAAAAGCAAAAAATACTTAACCAATTTATGCAAGACATAAGTCCATGACAAAAATGCATATAACATAGTATTAGATAAGCATTATAGCAATTATAGACAAAAGTACTTTGAGCATTCATCAAACAAACACAGCAGCCATAGGAATATAGAAAGTTTTTCATCTTTGGCATTTAAGATCAACAGATCTTCAAAAGGTTTATTTTTTAGGAGTGGAGCAGATCAATAGGAATCATTGTCACTTTCATCCCTAGCATATCATCTTCCATCGTTAGAGTCATGAGCAAAGAGGTCATCTTCATTGGACACTTCTTCCTTTGAACTCTTGTCCCAATTTTTGCCCACGAAGAATACTCTTTGGAATGCAATGGGTGATTTCTTCTTATTCTTATTGACAACAAAGGCAGAGGCCTTCTTGGCCTTTGGTGGAGTCTTGACGGAGGGCAGACTCTTTCTCTTCTTCTTCTACACAGATTTCTCTGTCAAAGATGTTCTGACTCTTGAAATGAGCCGGCCTTCTTCTTTGGGGTTGCGGCAACGCCCTTGCCTTTCTATTCCTAGCATCTTCATCAGTTGTCTAGATGATGATCTGTGCAGCAGTAGTAGTGTCTAGGACTTCGATTTGGCTTCCTCCAGCCTCTTCCTCAGCTTGAGCTTCCTGAACTTCTTCTTCAGGAACATCTTCTTCAACTTTTTTTGCATCTTCTTCTTCTTCTTTTCCTTTTTCCTTAGCCATATCCTCTTCTCCCTCTAAGGTGCCCTTATTAGAAAGGCAACCTTCAACAAATAACTTACGAGTTACTGGGGTGATGGACAACTTACTCCTTATCTTTTGAAATAGACTAGTACTCTTGGAGAGTGGAGTAAAGGGAGGAACTCGTGATACTGGTGTTGGTGTGGGGATTGGAGACTTCTGAAGTCCCACAAAGGAGTCAACCAATTGGTCAAGTGGCAGAGAAGATTCCTTGTCTTGAACACCTTCAACTTGGATTTCTTTCTTGGGACCAGTGACTTCTTCTTCTTCATCTGGTACATGATGATCCAGAGAGGCACTGACATAAGGAGAATGATCTCCTTCCAGAATAGGATATGTAGATTTCTGAGGAGAGGAGTTGGTGTTGTCTATTGGCAGGATGTCAATATCCTCAAGCTGAGGAGAAGGCACTAGATTGGAGGGACCAGCCTAGGCCTTCAGTAACATAAGCTCATGCTGCATCTTCTTACATCTCTTCTGCAACTTCATAACTTGCTTCTTCAAAGCAAGTATATCATTCTTCATTTTCTGGTCAGTCATCTTGGGTTTCTTCAACTTGGGGCAGCTGGGGAAAAGGACTTTGTTAGAGGAACCCTTGAATCTGAGCTCCTGTCTTTTCTCAAATTGCTTAGCCAATCTTTTGATAGACAGAATAGCTTCCAATTTATGTTCATCCATTTCCCATCTTTCTCCTTAACTCCAATGCTCTGTAGAGTTTCACAATTGTAAACTTCCGCAGGAACAACTCCTTTGTCTAGAGGGTCACATATTCCAACCATAACAAGAATAGAATATATGATCCTCCCATAAGGAAGGAACTATTTGAGCTCTTTTGTAGCAGCCTTAATCTTACAGATCAGAAACTCAGCAATATTAACCTTTTCCTTAGTCCATACATACTTAAGGAAGTTCATCTCTCCATTAGTGATTGCATTGGTGTGGAGGGCTTGACCCTCTTCGCTTTGAAAGGAAGTTCATCTCTCTATTAGTGATTGCATTAGTTATTGAAGATAGTCGTGGAGATGAAATGATGAACCATCCTCAACTCAGCATCATAGATTGTGGTGGCTGTGTAATTCACTTCAACTTTCTTGAATGCCATCCCACTAATCTTATTCCACGTCTCTAACCCCTGAAGCCTCTTGTTCCCAAACTTGGCAAAACTTAGCCCTTCATAACTTATCCCGAATATCTCCCCTAAATCCTGAGGAGTAACTGTGTAGAAATGCTTCCCATGAAACTATTGTAATGCCCTAGCATCATACCTAGATTCTCCAGTTGCCCTAAGTGCTAGCCGTCCATGGATTAATAAGGTAGCATAGAATTCTCTCACTTTATCTGCATTAATCCCACAGCCTATCATTGATAGACCCAATAAACAAGACACTTCTAACCACTCTTTAGCCCTCTCACCAAAATCCTTGGGCAACAGATTACCCCAATCTATTATCCTTCCGCTAATGACCTTCTTGAAGCTCAGCATGTTCAATCGTTTAAGAAATTCTTCATGCTTGAAAAGGGAATTCTCATAGATAGGATGTACTATTACCAATTTATGAGACTTGGGTGTGTACACCTTCTCCCAATGTCTTCAGTCAAAGTGGCCTCAGTATCATCTTCATTGTCTTTATCTTCTTGAACTGCCCTTCCTTTTGAGGTCTTTGAAGAGGAAGAATCCATTTCCTCTAAGGAGGGTTTGACCCTCTTCGCTTTGGGCTCGTCCTTGGAAGAAGATCTCTTCCACTTGCCCAACTTGACAATCTCCCTTTTCTACTTGCGCACCTTCTTCTCCAGTGGCTCAACCATGGGAGCTTTTCCTTTAATTTCTTTCATGAGCACAGGAGGTAGAATTTCCTCTACTTGCTCCTCTGCATGCCTCTCTTCCTCCATCTCTGGTTAGTTTCTAAAAGAGTTATGAGTTCTGCTTTTTGAAGGGAGTTTGGTTTCAGGGTTTGGCTTGGAGGATTCGGCTCTTTCTATAGTAGAGGATTTAGAAACTTCCCCTCTTTCTTTTACACAAGAATCCATCAGTTTTTTCCTCTTGGGTGGATCTTGAGGATTGGAGAGACCTTGAAGGTGGCTTGAGTGTCTCATTTTCCAATTCAGAGAGAGAGAGAGTGAGAGGAAGAGTTTCTTGGAAAACTCTCGGAGAGAGAAGAAGTGGAGATTTTAGGAGGAGAAAGGACGGAGAGAGGTAGAGGATGATTATGACTAATTTAAAAATGTACTACAATCTCTCCCCTATATAGACTTAAGCAAACCCAGTTGAAGGGACACTAAAGATTAGCCGTTACGATGTGACAGCCGTAGTTATTGTCCATTAGTCCTTTGCAACGGTTGAGAAGATCTCTTAGCCCATCACGACATCTGAGTCTAAACTTCTCGTTCGCATGTAAGTCCTAATTCTCTTCTAATCCTAATAAAATCTCCTTCATTTAAGGGTTTGTTAAATATGTCTGCTAATTAATTTTTCGAGCATACAAATTGTAGCTCTATATCACCCTTTTGGACATGATCTCTAAGAAAGTATGCCTAATTTCAATATGCTTGATGCGAGAATGTTGCATCGGATTTTTACTAAGATAAATAGTACTAGTATTATCACACATAATTGGCATTTTATTGAAATTCATATCGTAATCTTGGAGTTGTTGCTTCATCCATAGAAGTTGAGAACAACAACTTCCAGTAGAGATATACTCCGCCTCAGCTGTGGAGAGAGACACGAAATTTTACTTTTTGCCAACATGTTCCCAAGCAATTGGCATGTTCCTGATGTACTCTTCCTATCCAGCTTGCAACCTCCATAATCGGCATCAGAATATCCGATCAATTCAAAACCACTTTTCTTAGGATACCAAATACTCATGTCAGTTGTCGCTTTAGATATCTAAATATTTATTTAACAATCATAAAATGGATTTTCATGGGGCTAAATTGAAATCTAGCACACATATAAATAATGAATAGTATATCAAGACGAATGGCAGTTAAATAAAGTAAGGATCCGATCATACCTAGATACTTCTTTTGATCAAATAGAACACCCTCCTCATCTTTGTCTAGTCTTGTGCTAGCAGTCATAGGAGTGCCCATTTCATTCAGCTTCATCATGTCAAACTTCTTCAAGATATCTTTGATATACTTAGTTTGACTTATGAAAATTTTCTTTTTAGATTGGTTTAGACCCAAAGAAATATTTCAATTCTTCCATCATACTCATTTCAAACTATTTTTGCATAGTTGCAAAAAACTCTTCGCACATAGAATCATTTGTTGCACCAAAGATAATGTCATCGATATAAATTTGCACAAACAACAGGTTATTCTTTTTTTTTTAGCGAACATCAACTTCGATCATCATCTCTGGCCAACCTCTGATATTTTTTCGGTGACCGCCAAAATAGACCCTAAAAAAAATATTGACTTCCACTCTACATGGCGACAGAAACTACCAATTAATTGGTGCGACCAAAATAGGTAGCTGCTTCGACCAAAAAATGTAGCTGCTTCGACTAAAAAATTAACACTTCATCAGCAGCCAACAACTCAATACCGAAGATAAAGCTGCTTCGATGAAGGATCCACTTGTTAAAGATCCAATCTTTCAAACCAATCATTCAAAGAGTTGAAACCGGCCCAGGGGGTGGAACCCAGAAACGACCACCAATTCAATACCAAAGACCAACGCAACCATCTCGGCCTCCGACCGTCCTTGATGTGGTCCCCTCTCTCCGCCGATGACCATAACAACCAGGCCCACCAGCTGTTCTCCGCTCGGATCTCTGCCCCTTTCAATTGAATTTGGATTTGGGTATTAGGGTTTCTGTTTACGTCGTGGATATGGAGGGATTCGATCTGGGATCAAGAAATTTGATTAGGGTCCCAGACGATGACGGCTTTGGCTCGGTAATGGCGAGACTGGTGGCGGTGGTTGGAGAAGCGTCGGAGAAGAAGGCCTTCTTCTTCATGGTGGTCGGAGAAGGTCTGAGAAGGTCGGAGAAGGGTCTTTTAATTAATTTATTTTTTAAAGATTATTTGAATCATTTACTTAAAAATTATTAATAATATCAACTAGATAGGTCAGTGTATAATAAAAACAAATTATATAGACAACAAAATTAGTAGCAAAATTATAGGAATTCTATAGTCTATTTAACCAAATATCAATGACGTAATTTACTCTAAAAAATGGTAAATATGATTATCACATTTCTTTAATATTTGTCCCAAATTAGTTTTTTTTATGTTAATATATTTATAGTTTTAAAAAACGCAGTCTGGCCGACTATCTCACGAATCATTCAATATAACGGGCCTTTTTAAGGATAAAAATATGGAGTGATTGAACCGCTAGAATTTTGTATGATCGGGCAGTTTTCGCACTCATGCTGGCCGGTAATCGCCGGTTCGATCAAAACTTGGGCAAAATGATTAAAACTTATACCTAGATCAATATCCGGTCTCCCCCGACTCGCCGTCATCGACATCGTCTCAATTCCAAACATCGCTACCCTACCTAGAAACATGTCTCCTTCCCACCCAAGTTCACCACGTACTACAATGTTAAGACATCTCCTTGTAAAGACTTCGACTTCAACCCCCAAAAGCCTCAACCTTTGGCCTCTCCAGCTTCTTCCCGTTAAAGGGTTCACCCACCTCCCTTTTCCCCATCATCGTCTTTCATTTGGCCAGTTGGTTTCTCTGCTTGATTTTGCTCATTTGTTTTGGTATTCTTGGAAGGATTCAATTAAAAGTTTGGTGTTTTTTTCATGTTTGTTTTTGTGGAACTTCAACATAAAGAAGATTGGAGGAAGATAAAAAGTCTAGAAAGAAGGTGTAAAGGAAAGAGAAAACATAATGGGAAGAGAAAAAAATGATAAGAGAGAGAAATATGCGTGGGAAAGAGTAGAAGTGATGCATAAAAAAGTAAAGGAAAAAGTCTCATTTAGTATCCATAGTTTCATATTTCCAGAATTAAGGCCATATTGTTTTAAATTGAAAATTTAGTCCATTCTGGTTTACACACTTTTTTCTTGGCAAATTCAGGGTAGCTGCCCGGCCAACTAGACGTGAAACGGTACCATCTTTTAGCCTACATGGCAGATATGTGGCAAGTGGGCAGATTTTGTCAATAATGACGTGTAATTTGATAAATTACCATAATAATCCCTAGTTATTTTATTTTATTTTATTTAAAAAGCCCTCTCTTCTTAAGCTCGCCATCAAACCATCATCGTCACTACAAAGTGGAATCTAATCCACAACTTGTATTTGTTCCTTGTTCACTTAAGCAGTTGGTGTCGCCGACGACGACCCCTATAAATACAAATCCCAAATTCCATACTTTATCCTCTCTAATCCTTTTTTTGAACACAATTTACCCTCTAATATCACAACTTCACTCCTACTAACCATCTTTATCTCTCATTTTTCTCTCTCTAATCTTATAAAAATGGCAGAGCAAATCCACCCCAGCGTGACAGCGTCATCAAAGCTGCCAGCGTGACGGCGTCGTCAAAGCTGCCAGCGTGACGGCGTCGTCAAAGCTGCCAGCGTGACGGCGTCGTCAAAGCTATCAACCCCAACGAGAAGCTCAGGATTGACTACCGTGGCGGGAGCTTCGTCAGGGTGTTCAACGATGGCGAGTAGCTCACCGCCGGCAAGATCCCGGCATTTTTCCAGGAATTTAAGAACGTGATGATAAGATCTTGGGTGGGGAGGTGGGACATGGTAGTGGTGGTGAGGTCGGAGGAGGAGATGAATGTGGATGGATGAAGATGAATGTGGGCGGATGAAGATAAAGGGTTTTTTTAAAAAATATATAAAAAAACTAAGGATTGTTTTGGTAATTTATCGAACTACACATCATCATCAATTTAACCCACTCACTTGCCACATGTCCGTCACGTAGGCTAAAAAAAGGTACCATTTTATGTCTAGTTGGTCGGGCAGCTACCCGAAAAAAAGTGTGCAAACCAGAGGAGATTAAATTCACAAATTGAAACTACATGATCTTAATTCTGAAAATGTGAAACTACAGAGTACTAAATGAGACTTTTTCCAAAAATATATGGGAGCATGCATATGCCTAAAAAGCGTGGGTAAGATCTTAGAAGGGGTGAGAATACCAATGCACTAAAAAATGAACAGAAACAAGCCTACACGTGGGAAGTGGTGGAAATAATCTTGGAAAAGGGTGCGAACAAAAAAGGGAAATAGCCTATTAAGTGTATCTAATAAACATTCGTTATTAAAAGGTTTCGTTCTGATTGGTAAGCTGATCGGTCGGACCAGTTGATCCAAAGGATGAAAAAAATCTTCGGTCGACTTCAGGATTTTTTTTAAACTATGTTAATATTCCAAATACAAAAGAATATTTCAAATTAAAGTACAAAATAAACCAATCCATTGAAAGTTGAATGAAGACCTTACATGGTTACTACTTCAAAGTTAGAGACGACGACGACCGAAACTATCCATTTCGCCCATCAGCAGCAAAAGACACGCATTTGGTGGCTTTGGCATTAGCGATTCGCTGGCTTCACATTTCTTCTCCCTCCATAAACCCTTTTCCAGCCCTCCAAACAACTGAATCTTCTCAGACCCCAACGACTAAGAACATCCATTCACTAATTTTCTTCAGGAGCACACAGGATCTCTAGAGAGGCCCCCTCTTTTTACCTTGTGGGGTCTCTTATTGTTCTAGGTGAGAAAACGTGGTAGTATAGAAGCTGTTGTTAAAATGTCTAGCTGAAAACTTAATTTGGGGTTTTGATTTCTGCAACTTTATCCAATATTTTTCTTACAAATTTTAATACTATATTAATTCATGTGATTTGACCACGCTTTATTTTTAATACCCGAAAGCTGTATGTACAGAGTCAAAATTTGAGTATATTATACATTACCAGAAACAGGCAGAAACAGGAACCTAGAGCGAAGAATATAGCTCTTCTACTAAAGAGTGAATTTTTAGGCCCACCTTGCAATAAAAGGAGTACGGGTGTAATTTCGAACCACAAAGAGCAGGTTCAAGACATCCCGAGCGAATTGTAATTAAGATTAGGTTAAAAAGTATTTTATGAATTGAGTTGGGTGAAGCAAGCAAAGACAAGACTAAGTTGAAAGGGTGCAAAGGCAATTTAAAAGAAATTAGGCTAGGTACCCTTCACACATCCCTACGTGCTTGGTCTCTCTTGGGTTTTTGTGCCCACAGTAGGCCTAGGTGAACTATGGCATGGTGCTTCACGGCTAAGTACTTCACGCCACAAAGAAGGTACTAGGGGGTCCCGGCGAGACCATCACTCACACCTAATGTTGGTAAGTTGTCAACCTCACCTAGGTGTCGAGCCTACCACAACTTGCCCCTCCTAGACCTCACTCCTTAAAGCACCACCCTCTGGCCAACTACACACTACCATTCTTGGCAAAGTCTATTTTCACGGCTATGTCCATCGGGTAAATATATAGTTTAACGGTTAGGCTTTTTCATGCTCCCCTTCACGGCTAAGTACTTTGGGTCACGCTACAATCGATTGGGCACCGACCGGAGGGTGCAGAGTTAACCACTCAGAGGGAAGGAGATTTGATTATCCACTGGGCGATTCTATCGTTCGATAATTTCTTCGTGAAAATGCTCGCCTCATTTTCTTTTGGCGCCGCTTGACAAAAATGGGGCACCGCCTGGTGGAACACAGGAGGTTGAGGAAAAATCTGGATGAAATCCTCTTGCCATCTGTCGGCAGGGGCGCCGCTCAACATGTTTGTGCTGGTGAGACGCAGGTTTTGCAAATTTTGCCATTTGGCAGGTGCTGCTTGATTCCGAATGGCTATCTCTCGGCCTGACTCTTCCAATGCTCGCCTCTTCTCACTTCATCCTCGCATCCCTGCAAAATCCTCCTACAAAAGACACGAAGATAAAAGGGTGAAACCAATCTAGACAACAAACCTAAAAATTACGTAAAATGACTCAACTAGACTAAAAAACAAGTCTAAATGACCCTAAAATGAGGGGATGAAATGAGCATTTCTTGCGCTCATCACACCCCCATACTTGAATCTTTGCTTGTCCTCAAGCAAAAGACATAAGTATAGACACAAAACTCAGACAAGTAAGGTCAAGAGTTGGCACTGTCTTATCAAAAATAAACTCCCCAGCAATATTGATCTTTCTTCATAGAACCCATGACTTAGTAGTTCACTACCCCAAATGTAACAAAATAAGAATCTGTATAGACCATACCCTGGAAAGTTTAGCCAAGCGTTAGCTCAAGGAGGATAGGACTCAAGAGTTAACCACTCAGAGGGAAAGAGATTTGATTATCCTCGCTATGGTGTGGTCTACTCCTTATCCCTCGCGTACACGTTTGGGGGTCTTGAGCCATCCTACTCGCACTCGTATTTATCTCTCACTAAATGAGGGTCGTAATCAAGGGGACTTGGCTCGGGTTAAAATGGGGTTAAAGTGATGGTGAGGATAAATGAATAGGTAGTGGCTATCCATCCAAATCTGAGGTGCTGTTACACGTAAACTAGCACTCGACTATTCTAATTGCTCACCGTACTTGAACGCTCAACCCAATGTACCCAAGACCTATAGTCATAAGGCCAAAACCTTGCCTTTTATTTGCTTGCCTTATTGATGTCACACCTGTTCTCTCTACTTTTTATGCTTTTCTTCTTTTCTATTATTTTTGTTGCTCTTCCTTTCATTTTTCTCTTCTCTTTTTTTTCCTTGATTATGCTTTATTCACTTTTGGCAAAATTTTGGTTTAGGTAAGGTTTGGTGATTGAAATTGGCCATTTTCTACATATTTTTCCAAAGTTTTGGTTTAGGTAATTTATCCTCGGACTAGATGTCAAAGGTGGGGAAATTAGGTTGGGGGTAGCATGGTCAATGTGTGTATGAATGGAATGGCTTGGCTTAAAGGGTTATACAAGGGAAAAGAAAATTTAGGGTTAGCCTTTTAAGGCTCTAGGCGAAACTCAATCAAATATGGCCCCCGTCCTACCATAATTTACTCAAATAAGTGAGACCTCCGAGTACTCGTAGGCTATCCCAACTACCCAGAGCGTATAACCAGCTCATGAATAAAAAATTGGAGACGTTGGTCTCTATCTTCGGCTCAAACATTAGCTCATAGAAGGTCGCTCGTCAACCCTCAAGTCTACCCAACTAGGGAGACCGCAAGTTTAAACAAGCGAGAGTATGGAAGCTCTGCATTCCTATATCTTACAACCGGGGTAAGATTTCTACTAAGGGTGGGTGCCGTCTAAAGATAAAGAAATCAAAAATTTTGGGGGCGGGGGGGGGGGGGGGGGGGGGGTAAAAATTATCAAAAGTATGCCAAAGCTTGACCTAAATAACTAAATCTAGACCTAAGCATTCAATAAAGGAAGTACGGGCGTAATGTCGAACGACAAAGAGTGGGTTCAAGACATCCCGAGCGAATTACAATTAAGATTAGGTTGAAAAATATTTTATGAATTAAATTGGGTGAAGCAAGCAAAGACAAGACAAAGTTGAAAGGGTGTAAAGACAATTCAAAAGAAATTGGGCTAGCTGCCCTTCACACGTCTCTCTTGGGCTTTTATGTTCGTGGTGGGCCTAGGTGAACTAGCATGGCGCTTTATGACTAAGTACTTCACGCCACAAAGAAGGTACTAGGGGGGTCCCAGCGAGACCGTCACTCATACCTAATGTTGGTAAGTTGTCAACCTCTCCTAGGTGTCGAGACTACCATAACTTGCCCCTCCTAGACCTTACTCATTAAAGCACCACCCTTTGGCCAACTACACAGTACCATTCTTGGCAAAGTCTATTTTTACGGCTATGTCCGTCGGGTAAATGTATAGTCTAACAGTTGATTTTTCACACTCCCCATCACGGCTAAGTACTTCGGATCACGCTACAATCGATTGGGAAAGACTCTAGGTCGTTACTAACGTTCTCGCCATTAGGTTCCAACAGAGGTCCATTACCCATCATATTATGCTCACTAACTACTACATGCTCTAAAGATTAAGCACATTTAAACTAAGCATTTTGGGGGTGCTAAGGCACCCGACCCAAATGAGAACTACTCACACATAGTCATTTACACAAAACAACTATGCATTCAAAGGAACAATGTCACAAAAGTGATAAAGAGAAGGGAAAGAGAGTGCTCAATCTTGGTGAAGAGCCGCTCGATCTGAACCCGTCATCCACTTCTTACTCCTTGAGCTCTTCCTTCAATAACTAAAATCCTAATTTAAAGTCGTTGGTGTCCAAGCTTACCATTTGGTGGGTTGAGGGGGTATTTAAAGAGAATTCTCTCCCTCAACCCTAAAATGAGATTAAAAGTTTGTAATGCCCTCAAAATATATAATTCTCCTAGGTAAAATTTGGCAAAAATATCATCCGGTACAAGTGGCGCCGTCCGGCGAGCTGAGCTGGCATGCGATTCTGGGATTCGGGCACCGATCGGTAGGTGCAGAGTTTAGGCGGTGACATGGGGGCCAACCGGTGGGCGATTCTGTCGTTCAATGATTTCTTCGTAAAAATGAAAGCCTCACTCTCTTCTAGGGCCACTCGGTAGAAATGGGGCTCCACCCGGTGGAACACAGGAGGTTCAGGGAAATCTGGATGAGGTCATCCTGCTGTCCATTGGATGGGCGTCACTCGGTGTGTGCCTACATAAGGGATGTCGGCCAATGCAAATTTTATCGTTCGGCGGGTGCAGCTTAGTTCTAGCTGGCTATCTCTAATCCTGACTCATCCAATGCTCACCTCTTCTTACTTGATCCTCGCGTCCCTGTAAAATCATCCTCCAAAAGACACGAAGACAAAAGGGTAAAACTATCCTAGGCAACCGACCTTAGAATGGTGTAAAATGACTCAAATAGACTAAAAAAGGGTCTAAATGACCCTTAAATAAGGGGATAAAATAAGTGTTTCTTACGCGCATCAGTCGCAACGAATAATAAAATTGAAGACCAAAACAAAACAACAACACGATCATGACTAAGAAGGAGAGATGGTTGACATCCCTGATTTGATGGGCCTTTTTTGGGGCACACGGTGGAAGTGGGCAGAGTTGCTCCCCTACATCTGCCGTCGCTCAGTGAGAGGGTCGTTGGTCGGCAGATTCTGGAAATTTACCACATTTGCTTAAGTTCACTTTTCGGCTATTGACGACTTAGGGCAGTCACCAATAAAAAATTACTTGGTCACCTGAAGGGTGGTGACTACCGGGGGGAGGGACGGGCATTGTCTACCTACACAAAGAAAATTAATGAAACATAAAATGCTCATTTATGGTCTTTAGCTTGACCTTGCCTCACTGCAGTTTTATCAGGGATATAAGTTAGAAGCTAAGTTCCTTTCGCTTTGCTCTTCCTCAGGATTCTCTTGCACAGTCACTTCAACTTCCTCAATCTTAATATCAAGTTTCCTTTGGATGAGTACGATGCAGAGTTGAGTTATATCCGGATCAAATACTTCCATGTCGTCGTCAGGGGACAAGATACGTACTCTATCAAAGGGGTTGTGAGTGTATGATCCAAAGAGCTTGACTGGCATACTACTTTCTTTTGGCACTTTGGATCTGGCATCGATCTAAAATACTACTCTATTTTCACTGATTGAGAGTGAAATTGACTTGTCGCGACCATCTATTGTAGCTTGCCTCCTTACCAGAATGGACTTCCTAATACTGGGAGGAGTTCTTTTGTGCTTAAGGGCTCAACCACAATAAAGTCTTTCTTGACCTCATACCTTTGAAGCATGATTGGAACTTCCTTCGCATAACCCACTAGAGTGATTGTCCTCCCGTTAGCCAGTTGAATGCTTGTGTGGAATGGGTATAGTCCAATGAAATTCATCTTCTTCCAAAGTTGAATTGGCATAACATTCACTGGTGATGTTCCTTTGCACCTGGCAAAGGGAACATCTATTCCTCGAATCACCACTGGAATTTTGAGACTTGGGTTCTTTCTTCCGGGATTGCTCAGTTCACTGACCTCTTCCTCGAAAGCTGCATTATCATCATCCTTCACGCCCCTAGCCCTTTTGCTTCTAGATGGGGGAATCTATTATGTGTTGACGGTAAATCATTCTTCCTTTCCCATTTGGAAGGCCAATTTAGAGGTAAACTTGAGATTGTTGCAGTCTGGATTTTTAAATCGGTCATCTCCCTCTGTCTCTGTCTCTGATATCATCTCATCTTCTTTTGCAGTTATGCACATCCAATGGTTTTCGAACTTAAGGTCCATTTTTTGATTCCTTACGTCTATCGAAGACTGGGTTGTTACCAAGAATGGCCGTCCCAATATTATAACCCTTTCCATCCCTACAGGATCTTGTATAATTTCAAAGTCAGCTTGTACTTCGGCCCTTTGACCAAACGTGTCCACTGTGTCAACTTTTCCACTGGGACCGATGTCGACCCATTTGGCATGCTTAACTGAATTGGAGAAGTGGTCAGCGAGTGTGATCCTAATTCCTTCCACAGGGATAGTGGCATAACATTCACCGAAGACCCTACGTCTATGATGGCCTTTTGTGCCAACTCCTTCTTTACTTCTACAAAAATTATGATTCATCTAGTGTCTCCATATGAGTGATTTGTTTCTTGAGTAGCTTCATGTAGATCTTGTTCTTTATTGATAATCATTGAGCATTTATGTCGTGGTATGTCCTCTATGGCATGTACTGGAGTACTTATGGGTCCTGGTAGAAGTCTTTGTTATCCCACTTCACTTCTTTTCTCGAGCCTAGGATATGCTTGAGCTTGTCCTTAAACTATTCTCTCTAGGTTCGCCATTCAAGATCCATGTTGACCAAGGCTCATCATCATCTCCTTTTGGCTTTTAATCATCTCCTACATTTTATCGAGCATTAAATCCCACCGTTGAGCCCCAGCCTCCATATACTCTACTCGATTATAGAGGCACCCTCTGGGTCCTAGCGGTTGATGTTCCTGTGAGTAAGATTGGAGCGGTGGCCCTTGATCCGGTACTATTACCAAGTGATTGGGATCTCTTGAGTAGGAGGAGTTCGGGTGCTTGTGCAATCCCATCTTATAAGAATTGAATCCTCTGGCATTTGAGTAGTTATGATTTTGTTCTCGTCTGACAAAATGTACTTGTTCAACTGGGCTCTCATTCTCATAGAATTCTATAGCATCGTGCCCTTCTTTACCACAATCTTTGCATATTACTTGAACAAGTTCAAGTTTCTTTGAATTGTGTCTATCCTCATCCCAACACCTTTCCAAAGCTTCCACTTGTGCTTGTAGTTGAGTTACCAAGTCTGACCTTTGTGCTCCTCCTTGGGGTTTAGAGGGATGGAGATCGCGCTCGCCTGAGTAGAAGGATGTAGAGGAAGTAATTTCTTCCAGTATGTGGATGGCCTCTCATTGCAATTTTATTGAGATGACCCGCATGCTGCTACATCGAGAGTTACTATTGCGATAGCGGTGAGCTCAAAAAAAAATAATCTTTCGTCATATTCTTAACTGGGCATGATCTCTTGAGGTCCTTGAATCGCTCCCATGCTTCTCCTAGAGTCTCATCTTGGTACTACTTGAATCTGTTGATCTCCCGCAGAATTTGGTTGGTCTTGACGGATGAGAAGTACTTTCCTAAGAATGTGTTTGCTACTTCCCTCCAAGTAGTGATTCTCGAGTCACTTCAAGCTTATGTACTACAGCCTTTCTCCACTATGCAAGGTGAAAGGAAAGAGGCGGAGTTTCATTGCATCGTCTGACACCCCTTGAATTTTGAAGGTGTCGTAGATTGCCAAGAACCTAAAAAGATGGTCTCTTGGGTATTGCTTGGCGTATCTGCCAAATTGTAAGGAGTTGATGAGAGTGTTGAAAACTCCGGATGGAATAGTATAATTGATGGAGTCTATATCCGGGCATGGTACTCCGGACGTCAATCCATCAAGTGCCAAGTGAGCAAAATCTATAAAAGGAACATCCTCGTCCTCCATTGCGACTCGCGGACCGCCCATAGCCTGGGCTCCTTCATGGTTAGCTTCAAAATTCATTTCTCTTCTCCTTCTCGTTCTCTCCTCAAAATTCTCTCAATTCTCTCGATGTCTTGATTAAGCTCTTCTTGGTCCACACGTGATCCCGATGAGCGAGTTCGTGGCATACAACGACAAGAAACATGGGAGAAACAAGAGTAGCACTTAACTAAAAAAAGTAAACTCAACCTAACTATCTCACAAATCACAAGGATGCCTTGGGAGGCGATGCTCCCTAGTAACGGTGCCAATTAAAGAGTGAATTTTTTGGTCCACCTTGCAATAAAGGGAGTAAGGGTGTAATGTCAAACAATAAAGAGCGGGTTCAAGACATCCCGAGCGAATTGCAATTAAGATTAGGTTGAAAAGTATTTTATGAATTGAGTTGGGTGAAGCAAGAAAAGACAAGACTAAGTTGAAAGGGTGGAAAGATAATTTAAAGGAAATTGGGCTAGGCACCCTCCACACATCCCTACGTGCTTGGTCTCTCTTGGGCTTTTGTGTCTGTGGTGGGCCTAGGTGAACTATGGCATGGCGCTTTACGGCTACGTGCTTCACGCCACAAAGAAGGTACTAAGGGAGTCCCGGCGAGACCATCACTCACACCTAATGTTGGTAAGTTGTCAACCTCACCTTGGTGTCGAGACTACCACTACTTGCCCCTCCTAGACCACACTCCTTAAAGTACCACCCATTGGCCAACTACACACTACCATTCTTGGCAAAGTCTATTTTCACGGCTATGTCTGTTGGGTAAATGTATAGTCTAATGGTTAGACTTTTCTATGCTCTCCTTCACGGCTAAGTACTTTGAGTCAAACTACAATCGATTGGGAAGGACTCTAGGTCGTTACTAAATCTCTCGCCACTAGTTTCCAACAGAAGTCCATTACCCAATGCATCACATCCACTAACTGCTTCACGCTCTAAAGATTAAGCATTTCGGGGGTGCTAAGGCACCCGACCCAAATGAAAACTACTCACACATAAAGAGAAGGGAAAGAGAGTGCTCAATCTTGGTGAAGAGCCGCTCGATCCGAACCCGTTTTCCACTTCTTGCCCCTTGAGCTGCTTTTTCAACAACTAAAACCCTAATTTAAAGTCTTTGGTGTCCAAGCTTACAACTTGATGGATTTAGGGGGGTATTTATAGAGAAGTCTTCCCCTCAACCCTAAAATGAGATTAAAAGTCTAAAATACCCTCAAAATATCTAATTCTCTCAGGCAAAATTTGTCAAAAATGCCCAGTGCAAGTAGCGCCGTCCGGCGAGCTAAGTTGGCAGGCGATTTTGGGATTTGGGCACCGACAGACGGGTGCAGAGTTCAGGCAGCAACTTTGGCGCCGACCGGTAGGCGATTCTACCGTTCCACAATTTCTTCGTGAAAATGCTCGCCCCACTCTCTTCTGGCACCACTGAGCAGAAATGGGGTGCCGCCCGGTGGGACACTGGAGGTTGAGGAAAAATTCAGATGAAGTCCTCCCGCCATCCATTGGTTGGGGCACCGCTCGGCATATTTGTGCTGGTAAGATGCCGGCCGTTGCAAATTTTACCATTGTACAGCTTGGTTCCGGCTGGCTATCTCTTGGCCTGACTCATCCAATGCTCGCCTATTCTCTCTTGATTTTTGCGTCTCTGCAAAATCTTCCTCCAATAGACATGAAGACAAAAGAGTAAAACCAATCTAGGCAACATACCAAAGAATAGCGTAAAATGACTCAAACAAACTTGAAAATGGGTTTAAATGACCCTAAAATGAGCGTTTCTTGTGCTCATCATCTACTAATTTAATGGATCTCAAATGTTCATTTCAGAAAGTATGCACGCGGTGGCTCTGCTGAGGCAGCAAAGTCACTCTCAGACAATCTGTCAAAGACTAGACTTAACCGGTCTTCCTTACCGCAAAAGCCCGGCCCTACCTGCTCCTCACCGATATAGCGGAATTTTCTCCTGGGAAAATTTTAGAACCCATAGATCAAGAGGAGCCTAGCAAATGCTTGTCTTTAAGAATAGAGAGGCTTCCTAGAGGTGAGCCGGTTGGGTCTGCCTTCCAGAGGTGGATGGGCGAGGGGTTACCCAACCACCAGGAAGATACATTCCACACTATTAACCGCTTGAGGAAGCTCAAGAATAACAATCGCGCAGTTGAGGTGAGCCTGCCTCGTTTACTTTTGTTTTGTCTTTAATGGTTTTTAGCAGCAAAAGTTGCTGGAAATACCCAAAAAAAAATATATAATCAATTGGTTAAAATACGGAATGACTACAAGAATCATACCCATGGAGCCCATAATTTTTGTTGCATTGCAGATGAAACATTTCTCCATGTTATTGATGTCAAGTAATGGAATGGGTGATTTGGGAGAGACCCTACAGAATAACAGAGCTCGAATATTCTTATATGTTGGAGTTTACAGTTAGAATTCATGGTATATCATATGGGGAGAAGCTTTTCTCTCGTGTCCCACTTGAGTTCCAGAATGCGTTGCTATATAACAATTTGGTAATTGCGTTCTTGGAAAAGGAGGTTTCAAGGCTTTCCCTCGAGTACATGAAGAAAATGAGGGAGTTAGGTCACTCAATATCTCACTTGGTTTTCAACCGTCTTATTATCCATCATTCCTCTGCAAGCCGTAGGAAAATGATACCAAAAATCATTGCACAAATGAGGGCTGACAAGGTTGTTCCTCATGTTTCGACATATAATATTTTGACGAAGACAGAAGTGAATGATCACAATATTGAAGGGTTGATGAAGGTATTTAGTGATATAAAGAAGAAGAATGTTAAACCTGATGAGATCTCATTCTGTATAATAGCTACAGCCCATGTCGTTGCAAGGTTGTTTACTGTAGGAGAATATGATGTTGAGGCTGTTGAGAAGTCGTCCATGGGTGATAACTGGTCAACACTTGATGTCTTGATCATATTGTATGGCTATTTGAAGAAGGAAAATGAGTTGGGGAGGACTTGTGCCTCTATTCAACTACTTCCCCATGTCAGGTCTAAAAGTTACATTCTTACAATTGAAGCATTTGGCAGAATGGACAGGATCAGCAGAGCTGAAGAGCTGTGGTCGGAGATGAAGTCAACGATAGGGTTGAAATCGACAGAGCAATTCAATTCCATGTTATCTGTGTACTGCAAACATGGGCTAATAAAGAAGGCAACTGCTACTCTGAGGGAAATAGAGAGTATTGGATGCAAGCCAAACGGCATCACTTAACGGAACCTCGCTTTGGGTCGTTTAAAGGCCGATTTAGTGGAGGAAGCCTTGAAGACTTTGAGGAAAGGTGCAACCATGGTAACAAGCAATAAAGTGAAGAATTCCACCCCTTGGTTGGAGACTACTCTGTCGATTGTCGAAGTATTTGCAGAAAAAGGCGATGTTGTTAACGCCGAGAAGTTGTTTGAAGAACTTAAGAGATCAAATTATACGCGGCACACTTTTGTGTATAATACTTTGGTAAAGGCTTATGTGAAAGCTAAAATCTGTGATCCTAACCTTTTGAGAAGGGTGATCTTAGGTGGAGCTCGTCCAGATGCTGAGACTTGCAGCCTAATTAAGCTCAGTGAACATTTTAGGAAATGATTGCTACTTTTCTTCTGTCTTATGTTGTTTTATGCATCCTACTCTTTGCCTAAGCACTTGCCAGAAAGTCTAGCCAATTTCGAAAGCTGACGGAAGTTGTTGCCGAGCAGTTGTTTTTGGTTTATAACACCGAGACACTTGCTCAGTTTACTAATTTACTTTTGAATGGTGGCAGAATTTTCCTATTTAATAGTGCTAGAGGATAATGTGTTTACGTCAAATTTTCCCCATGTCACTTTTTGGCCGACGGGGGGAAAAAGGCTTCATTGTCTTGAAGAAGGTGGCGCACTGGTCTTGCATTAACCAGCATCGTTTTAGTACAATTCCAACAAGTATAAAGATAGAGCCTGTCACATAGTCTACTAATTCAATATAAAATTGCGGAATTGAGAGGTTGCTTTATCTTAGTTTAAACATCAATTTTTTGAGCTGAATTAATCTATGTAAGAAATAGTGACTCCAATATTAAATAAACAATTGTCCCTCAAAAAAAAATATATTAAATAAACAGTTCCACAACGTCGCACGCACGATATAGGAGGGCATTAAAACCCGAAGTTAATAGCCTTTTCAGAAAATAAAGATTCAGAATCTAAATCTTGGTAGACCTCGGGATAAAGCTAAAATTGGCATTCCTGCTTTTGCTAAATTTTCAGCAAAAAGTAAATTAGATCCGTTAATCAATTATCAATAGGTACGTCAACTTAAGTATCATACGTAAATTAAGTATCATAAGTTAGTTGCTCGTATTCTAAAAAAAAAAGTTAAATTGCTCGTTGCCCTTTGAAAACGATAATCTTTTTTGGTGAGTATGAAAACGATAATCTCTCTCATAAATAATCAATATGAGTCTGATCAATTTAATGGATTTATAGTAATAAGAGTAGGTTGCACTCCTAAACGTCTTGGTTCGCTTATTGGATATATAGTAATATGATTCGATTAAGCAGTTTTTTTGTTTTGGAATATTGAATTGTTTTTGGTTTATAGAATATTGAATTGTTTTTGGTTTAGAGAATATTGAATTGTTTTAATCTATAGCGTGGTTGTATTTTTTTTCTGTCCAGCGCAAAATATACAACAAGTATTGACGAGAAAAAAAAAAGAATCGGAAAACTACCAAGAAAAGTTGGTTTATATTGAAAGATATATGAATTTTTTAAAATAAATATCCTTTAACATCGTTGATTACGAAAATACCGCTTAAAAAATCGATTTCTTTTTAGGACGAGTTGGTAACTAAATTAGTTACTGAATAAGCCTACATATATTTTTTTTGCATTCTCATCTTTTTTGAAATCACTAACATCTAGATCTATAGTCTAGATTTGTTGGGCCTTATTTAAGGATAATTTTTCAATGATGTTTTTTACATTTCAAGACTTCAACCAAACCTTTTTAAGTGAACAAAATCTCTTACCAACTGGATTAACTCCTATTAATTTCAACTTCTCGTATTAAAAATAGAATATTGTTGAATCTTATTTCAAAAATTCTATTTAGAAACCGGTCAACTTAAACACAATTCTATTTATTAATAAAATTCAAATCCACACCACCTAAATATTATTTTACCATCTGATACCAGCACTTATTCTTCAATCTTCAGCTTGTTTGAAATCAATTCCATGAGAAAATAAATTTTATTTCCAATTCTCAATAAAAACAAAAATAAAATATTTTTCTCATTTTCATGTTTCAAACCTATGAATTAATCGATGAATTGATTTGTTACTTTTACTTTTAATACCCCTTACAACTCTTTTAACCAAGATTCAACCTACTTTATCCTATTGCCCAGATTAAAACTAGAACATAACTTTTTTGGAACCATATTGAAAACAAGGTTGTGTCCATACCAACACATCTTAAATACAAAATTGTTAAAGTACCACAACAAAATATTGCAAATGTAATAACACAAAGCTTCTTGGACTATGAAGCGTAAGAAGAAGTTACTAACCTTTCTACATCATATGTTGTTGAAGTACCACCAACACATCTTAATTATAAGATTGATAGATGTGGGGATACCAGACTGACAATTCTAGAGTGAAGCTAAAAATAGAATCTACATTGTCAAAGTAGGATATCTAAACTAGAAAATAAAAAACTATGATCCATCTGCTACTGTTGTTGTAGGTACTAGGAGTACAGTACTGGAAGCTGATATAAAACTTTGGTGTTCCTCCCAAACTAAAGCATTTTGCTTGGAGAATGTCAATTGAATGTTTACCAACTGTATTTACAATGAACAGGAGGCACATTGGACAAGATGCAGAATATGGCATATGCAATGAGTGAGATAAAACTATTACTCATCTTGTTTTTCTTTGTCCACTCTCTAAAGCAACATGGTTTTCTTGCCCTCTGGGGTACAGTACTAACATTGATCTTGCCCCAAACTTTCTTGAATGGTCTGGTAAGATCTCAGTCCATCTAAAATAAGCTTGATAAACTGATTCTATCTCTTAATAACCTTTTTGTCTTGGCAGATATAGATATTAAGAAATATGACAGTGTTTGAAGGCAAATCATCTTCCCTGCCATGAAAATCCAAAGAGCAGTTGATGGATGGCAGGAATATGTTGGGTGTTATTGGGGAAACATGGGGAACAATAACAAGAGAGCTAACAATATAAAAAGAACGAAATCATCACAAAGATAAGAAATTTAGTTACCCAGTTTGACAAGAATGTCTAGGTCTGCGGGTGTGCGAAGTCAGGATTTTTCACTATTTTCTCTTTGGTGTTTCACTCTGATCTGTTAGACTCAATGCCACTTACACCACACATTCAATGAGGCTTACATGAGTATATATAGAGGTACAAACCCTGGTAGTGTTGGGGGACCTATAGGGGAAAAACAGAAAACAAACCTAGGCACCCCTAACGGCCGCTAGATCCTCAGCTTTTTGAATCTCTGTCCCTCCCCTTCAACGTTCGCTAGGGGCCTAGCATTCGCTAGGTCTTTCATAAAACTTCTCCTTTTGCTCATAATTTACTTTTCGATTGTCTGTACTCTCGCGTGGTCTTCACTTGATCATCTAATGCCCTCTCTGAGTATCATTCAAGCTCCATAACCCAAAAATCTCCCACCTGGAGACTGACCTCATCACTTGTCATTCTTCACTTGATGAGCCCTCTTCTCTACTCAACACACCAGGCCTCTTTTCAGTTCACTGGGTCAGCTGAAGCCATGTTCAACTTCAGCTTCTCCGAGGCAACCACCTTATTCAACATATCCACAAGATTCTCACTTTCTTGAATCTTTTCAAGCTGTAAGATCTCAATGATCCCCTTGGTCAATGCTGCACACTCTGCTTCTGCAGTAGACAAAGCCACGAGCTTCGACAATATTGAATTCTAAGAGATCACTACACAACCCACACCCTCGATCGTCCCCCTTCTCTTATCATAGTAGCTTGATCCCACATCCGCACCAACACATCTTGCCATTTCAACCCTTCTGCCCTTAATACTTATGGCCTTCTCTGTAATACCTGTCAAATGGTTAGGTATCGACTTTACAACCTTCAACTGTTGCTTTACAGGACTGCTCAAAAACCTTCTCTCTACTTCCACCATATCTGCTCTCACTGGCCTTGTACACCCTATAGCATACATTACACAACCACTTGCGAAAGCACTTGGAGTCTTCTATTTTTGAGCTCTCTCCTTGCAACTCTTGTTCCCATCTTCCACATATTTACCTTAAGAGCCCCCTGATTATGCAATATCTTATTGCCACTATAAAGTTGTACTAGTTCTCAAGTGTTGTTGGCACTCGACAACTTCATCTTCTCATCCACTACAAGCACCCTCTTGCGCACATACTCACTCTACTGTGTCTCTGCATAATTTTTTGACTCACCACCATCTATCGATAAGAGATAGTAGTTAGCAGGCGAGAATCGATGAACCATTTCTGATGGAGAACTTGGTTCTGCCTTTTCCTCAATCTCCTGGCCATTTAGTACTTTCTTGCTCCCACCCGAGTTCAAGATGTCTAACTCGACCGCCTTATTGCCTGGACCCATAGCATCTAATTTACTCACTATTTCATTGTATAACACATTCTCATTAAATATGACATCCTGGCTCTGTATAACCTTGCGGTTCTTCTCATTCCAAAATCTGAATCCAAAATCATCTCCTCTGAACCCAATTAACGTACGCTTTAGGGACTTGGCATCTAGTTTGCTCCTCTCACCTGCATCAATATGAACATACAAACACATCACATTACATGAAGATAATAGAGATCAACCTCCTTTCCATTCTATGCTTCCTGTGGTATCCCATTCTCCAAATGGCTTGATTGTCCTATGTTAATAAAGAATGCAGCAGTGTTGACTGTATCTACCCAAAATATCTTCGGTAGACCATGCTTTAATCTCATGGCCCTGGCCCTCTCATTAAGTGTCATGTTCATCCTCTCTGTGACGCCATTATGCTGGGCAGTTCCAGCTATTGTCCTCTCCATGTGAATCCTATTCGTCGCACAATAATCCTTGAACTCCTTGAGCTCGTACTTTACTCCATTGTCAGATCTCAAGCACTTCATCTTAAGGCTTATCTCATTCTCCATAAGTGCTTTTCTCTTTCTGAAGGCATCAAAAGCATCAGACTTATGTTTCAGAAACTAGACCCACAACTTCTTTGTGAAATCATTAATAAAGGTCATGTAGTACAACGAACCACCCAAGGATGCCACTATTGCAAGGCCTAAAAATCACTGAGGAACAACTCAAGCTTCTGCTCCTTCAGAGACCTGCCATCTCTCGAAAAGCTTACCCTCTTTTGCTTCCTAAGAACACAATCCTTACAAAGACCGATTTTGACTATCTTAAGGTCTGGTAGCTACCCTTTCGAACACAACACCCTCATCCCCCTCTCACTCTTATGGCCAAGTTGACTATGCTAAAAATCTGCATTATCTGTTGCACCTATAATATCAATGCTATCATGGGTGTACCTCAATGTATACAATGTACCCTCCTTTAATCCTCGAGCCACCACCCTAGCTTCTTTAGTGATTTTTCATGTCCTGCAACTAAAGATCACTGCAAAACTCTCAATATTCTCATGGAAAAAAATTCTCCTCAACCCAGGAATATGTCTCACCCCCTTCAATAGCAAAAATGATCCATTGGGAGTATTGATTTGAACATCCCCATGCCCACAATCTGCAAAGGTCATCATCATCCGCTAGATAAACCTTACCATAATCACCTAGGGTATATCATTATTGCATCACTACGAGAATGAAATGATGCCCCAGAATCCAATACCCATACCGTTAATGGACTACTCAGATTCAAGACCAACGCATCCCCGAGGTGTCGTTGTAATTTTGCCTATGAAACCATTGTGTCGTTGAGTTTGTGCCTCTCAAAACTGACGTGCCTTTGAAAATTGATGTGCCATTGAAAAACATGATGTGCTAATGAAAAAACTTGATGTGCTGTTGAAAAACATGATGTACCTTTGAAAATTGATGTGCCGTTTTGATTTTGTTATTGAAAAACTTGATATGCCGTTGAAAAACCTGATGTGCCTTTAAAAATTGATGTGTTGTTGTGATTTTGCCGTTGAAAAAACTTGATGTGTCATTGAAAAAACCTGATGTGCCTTTAAAGATTGATGTGTCTTTAAAGATTGATGTGTCGTCGTGATTTTTCCGTTGAAAAACCTGATGTACCGTTGGAAAACTTGATGTGCCGTTGAAAAACTTAATATATCGTTGGAAAAAACTGATGAGTCTTTGAAAATTAATGTGTCGTTGTGATTTTGCTATTGAAAAAACTTGATTTGTCGTTCAAAAATTTGATATGCCATTGAAAAATTGAACTCGCGTGTTTTTTTTGAACTAATTTTTAAAATTACCCTTGGTTTTTCCTAATATCACAACTTTGCCATTAAAAAAATCACACACACGTATTATCAGATTGGTACTGTTAGCTCCCAACAGCACCCAATCCTCTCACCAAACTCCCAATTAGGATGTTACTCTTCTTTTGTAATAATATTCCATGTAGATTTTTTTTTGATTTATATCCATGTTATCAGGATATTTTGACTAATTCAATATTTTTTTATTTAAAGATGACAAAACTCTCGCAAGTGCGTTCATAAAAGTTCAAACTCGAAACATAGATAAAGTTAGATCAACTTCCTCGAGGACCGAGGTAGTTAAACAGGTTAAAAAATCACAAAAATAGTCATTCGACCAATTATCATCTGGCATGTGAGTTTTTTTTATAGAAAATTGACGCGAAGCCTATATTATAGAAAGCGGAATACAATCTGGGAGGTGAGTTTTTTTTTTTGAGGGATAAAGTGGCGCGAAGCCTAAATAAAATACGAGTTACAGAACAATAAAGAAAAGTACAGAAAGAAGACAAGAAACCCAAGCAGAAAATGAAAGCAGATCCGATGGCAGCAGGGTGGCACAAAGAGGAGCGATGGGCGATCGAGAAAGCACGAAGGCTAATGACGGGGCAAAATTCTGCCGAAGCAAGCTTCGGCCAACAACCTCAAGACAACGTCAAGAGGGCATATGAATGCGTACAAGATACACTCAGTGAGACCAAGGTCGACGTAAATCGACTGAGACAAGGTTCTCCATCCTCAACCACCGGACATGCAACAAAATTCGAAAGGATCTCAGATCAGGCGAAAGCCAATCCAAGCAAAAGCACAACCCAACGAGACCACTAAACAGGTGTGGCTCGGGAGCAACGACAACGAGCAACAACAGACCGGAACAAGAGCTCAGATCGAACAAAAGTCGAACCAAACAAAAGCAACCGAGGTGAGTTGGTGGGGTATTTTTTCCCAATTGAACATCGTGTTTGGACTACGTTGACCACCAGTTATTAAAATGGCCTAGGTCTCAATACTATCAAAATGGCCAGTTATTAATGGAATTCTTTATCTGCTCTTTGAAAATTATTCATTTGGACGAGAACTTTCAAATACAATGTAAGATACCCGTGCTGACTAATAGCCATCATGCAATGAATACAAAAGGGATAATGATGCTACGAATGACCCAATATCAGCAACAACAAAAAATTATCTTGTTCATCCGCACATATTGAGCTCAACATATTCGGTCCAACTACATTTTAAAAAAATTGACAAAAGGCATACATAATTTGTAAATAAAACAAAACACGAAACAAAATGAAGTGTTGGAAAACAACGATGCTTTTAATTCATCAATAGAAATTGTCATTATTAAAACACGAGATCTGCCAACTAACAAAGAAAAAATTAGACCGGCCACTTCGGCTTCCCATCACTTTTTCATACGAATCAGATAACCAAGAAGCACATATGCATTATCAATAGTGTTTAGGATGTGAATTACGTAATAATTTTGTTTTGAGAATTTCAGGTTTGTTTAGAAAATTTCTTATGTGATTTTATTAGAAGTTCAAGTTTGTTAGGAAGTCTTTTTTTTCATTTTATTAGGAGTTTCACTAACTTTAGTTTTATTTAGGATATATATCATTTTTTTAGTCAAAATCTAGTTTTGTTTTATTTCTTTCTTTCTTTTTACAGCCATAGTTTTGACCTAATAGAAGTTTTGTTTCAATAAAATTCTTCTTGTAACATTCAGTCTACATATATAGGCATTATCAATGAGAAGAGAGAGAATATTTTGGAAAAAAATGCGGACTTTGCACGATTGATTCCATGGAACTGTTCGAACACAGTGGAGTAATTCCATCGCGCTCTTCTTCGACTTATCAAGCGAATCTATATCACCACTTTTAGCGTCTTCAACATATCAAGATTCTTATTTGGTTGTGAGCATCGGGTCAAAATCTTCCATCACGAACTGATCTAAAACGACCTAAGATGTCTACGCTTTGTGACCGGTTGTCGTCGTTCGCATCACTCCTAATGCTCCCAGTAACTTTTATCACTGTACTCAAGTATAACAGAAGCCAAGATAGCGTAGCACAACGAAGCGTAAGCGAAATCTCGGAGGTGGAAAACGTGAAAGTGAAAGGAATACGATAGCTTTGCAACTTCCGAAGCTAAGCTAAAGGTTGCTGAAATAATTCCAGCGGTGGACGAGGTGGTGGAGGTGGTGGACCAGGTGGAGGTGACCTGGACGAGGTGGTGGAGGTGGTGGACGTGGTGATCACCACGTCCACCACCTCCTCTACCTCGTTCTTGTACAAGACCTTGTAAGGGCCGAACTTCCTCGCCTGGAGTTTGCCGCCCATGCTAGATGGCATGAGGGTTGAAATGCACCATTACTTGTTCTCCGGGCAGGAACAATTGCTCTTTCCGTTTTGCATCAACTCTCTCCTTCTTAGCATAGGTCGCTTCCAATCTCTTCTTCACGGCATCCAGGACAGATTGCACGTGCTCCGCATATGTGATGGCAGCAGGATTAGCTCGCGTAGGCCTAGGCACAGTTGAGACATCCACAAGGTGATTCGGAACCTTTGTATAGACCAAGGAAAAAGGAGACTTCCCTGTTGATCTGTGAACCGCGCCATTATAAGCAAATTCCGCGATAGGTAGAGCTAAATCCCATTGCCTCTGCCTTTCGTGACACAAACTCTGCAAGAGGTTGCCAAGGGTGCGGTTGGTTGCCTCGGTCTGGCCATCCGTTTGTGGGTGTGCGGCTGTACTGAACTGAAGAGTGGCATCAAACATCCTCCATAGTGTTTTCCAGAAGCTGGCGAGAAACTTGGTGTCTCGGTCTGAGGTGATTGACTTCGGCACCCCGTGCAAGCGAACTACTTCCTTGAAAAAGTGTTTGGCCACTGCGTGCGCATCGTTGGTCTTTTTGCACGCAATGAAGTGCGCCATCTTCGATAACCTGTCAACCACAACAAAAATTGAGTCTGTTCCTCGCGGTGTGCGCGGCAAACCAAGCACGAAGTCCATGCTCAAGTCTTCCCAAATTGCTTCAGGAATTGGTAGAGGTGTATATAGGCCAGTATTGTGCACGGTTCCTTTCGTTTCTTGGCACACTCGGCAATGCTTTACGAACTTAGCAATTCCTTTACGAACGATGCGAGGGTCTTATCACGACCAAAATGGGCAGAGAGAGCTCCTCCATGCATCTCCCACATCAACTGATCACGTAGAGAAGTGCTAGGAATACACAATTGGTTACCTTTCATTAAGTAACTATCCTGCAAGAAAAAGTCTTCGAACCCTCTTCCATCTTTGCACTTCATCCATATCTCTCCAAAGTCATCATCTTGCTCATAAAGTTCTCGCAAACATTCAAAAGCCGTGATCGTGCCTCTCAATTCAGTAAGCAAAAGAGATCTTCTACTCAATGCATCCGCAACTACATTCTGAGCTCCACTCTTATGCATTATTTTGAAAGGAAACTTTTGTAGATACGTACACCACCGTGCATGCATAGGATTCACTATCTTGGACTGATCATGCAAGAACTTCAATGCCCTATGGTCAGAATAAAGCACGAATTCCTTACCAACCAAGTAGTGCTCCCACGTCTTAAGAGCTCGGAAAACAGCATAGAACTCCTTCTCGTAGGTTGTCCATTTCTGCCTTGGCTCACTTAGTTTCTCGCTGAAATACGCAAGGGGCCTCTTCTCTTGGGACAAGACAGCTCCTATTCCGAGTCCCGATGCATCCACTTCCACTTCAAATAATTTCGCAAAGTCCGGGAGTGCTAGAACAGGTGCGTTGCTCAGCTTCTCTTTCAACCGTAAGAATGCTTGCTCAGCTTCTTCTCCCCACACAAAGGAGATATTCTTCTTGAGTAGGGACGTAAGTGGGGCTACAATCATACTGAAGTCCCTTATGAACCTTCGGTAAAAGGTGGCCAATCCAAGGAAACTTCTTGTCTGGCTCACGTTCGTGGGTGCGGGCCAGGAACTGATTGCATCAACCTTGGATTGATCGACGTGAATTCCTTCCTTGCCGACAATGAACCCCAAAAACAACAACCTCTCCTTCCAGAAGCTACATTTCTTCAAGTTCATGTACAACTTATTGCTTTGGAGAGCTGCGAACACTTCTTTCAAATGTACGATGTGATCTTCCTCGGTCTTGCTATATACGAGGATGTCATCGAAGTACACCACAACGTACTTGTCAAGAAAAGGCTTCATGACTTGGTGCATCAATCTCATGAATGTGCTCGGCGCGTTGGTCAGACCAAATGGCATTACGAGCCATTCATACAAGCCATCCCTCGTCTTAAAGGCAGTCTTCCACTCGTCCCCGGGTCGAATTCTGATCTGGTGGTACCCGCTTCGTAGATCAATCTTGGTGAAAATAGTGGCTCCACTCAGATTGTCTAACATGTCATTGAGCCGCGGAATTGGGAATCGATACCCGATAGTAATCTTGTTGATTACACGGCTGTCTATACACATCCTCCACGTTCCATCCTTCTTAGGCACGAGAAGGGCTGGAACTCCACAGGGACTCAAGCTCTCCTGTACGTAGCCTCTATTTAGGAGATCTTGAACCTGCTCTCTTAGAATCTGATTCTCCTTAGGACTCATCCTGTAGTATGGTAAATTAGGAAGAGTGGCTCCCGGAATTAGATCAATCTGGTGTTGTATGTCTCTCAATGGAGGTAACCCCTCGGGCAGGTCGTCTTTCACCACATCCGGGAATAATTCAAACAGCTTCAACACTTGATCAGGTAAGGGTTTATCCTCCTCTACCTCGCGAAGTGTCGCATGCTTCATCACAAAAAGATGACACCACTCAGAGGCATTCATAGCATCCACGACCCCCTTAGAGAAAGAAACCATCGTAACCAACTGTATGGCATTGTTTGATTGCGCTTTCCCTTGCTTCGGCTTCTTAGGGAGTAGAGTGAACTGCTTACTTCCCTTTTGTACCTCGTACGTGTTCTCCTTGCCTTTGTGCACTGCTTGATTATCAAATTCCCACGGTCTGCCCAACAGAATGTGGCAAGCATCCATCTCAAGTACGTCACAATTCACTACGTCTTGAAACTTGCCTATCTTGATCGGGATAGTGCACTTGGTGCTTACTTTTATTCCTCCTCCGGAGCGAACCCAACCAATGGAATAGGGTGCGGGGTGCGGTGTAACTTGCAATCCAAGCTTCTCCACAATCTGCTTGCTAATAAAGTTTTCTTGACTCCCTCCATCAATAATCACTTCACACACTTGATCACCAACGTGGCATCGCGTGCGAAATAAGTTATGCCTTTGAGAGTCGTCTTTCTTATTCGTGGTCAATGCAAGCTTTCGCAAGACACCACAATACTCAACATCATCTTCTCCAGATGCATCCGGGTCCTCTTCTCCACTTTCATCAACTGGGGCACATAAATAAGATCCGGATGGCTCCTCCTCCTCGTCTACTCGATCACAAAGTTGAGCAAATTTCCGCCTCGGACAATCACTTGACTTGTGTCCTAAGGCATTGCACTTGAAACACCTGATACCTGCATTCACCTCCGGCTCCTTTCCTTTCCGCTGTGGAGATGGAGTTTCAATTGGAGCTCGTTGCCTCGGAGCTTGCCTCTCCTCCGAAGTTCTCACAACTCCTTTGTCACTTGTCCCCTTAATTGGATTCGAGGACTGACCAGGGTTAAAATAATGACTAGGAGTCGATTTCTTCTTCTTGAGAGTAGCCCCAATCTTCCTTGCCTTGTGACAAGCATCCTGGAAGTACAAGAACGTGTCGAACTCCATCTTGCTTTTGACCTCATAATTCAGACCATCAACAAACCTAGCAATCAGCTGGTCCTCATTCTCTTCTACATCATTCCTAGAAGCTAGACGCATAAATTCCGCAATATACTCATCGACGGTGCGGTTACCTTGATTGCACGACAAGAATTGTAGGTAGAGGGTCTGATGGTGATCCACGGGTAAGAACCTAGCTCTCAAGGCTTGCTCCATCGTGGGCCAGTCCCGGATTGGAGGCTCTCCTCTTCTCCTCCGAGAGTCTTGCTCTTTCCTCCACCATACAGCTGCACCTGACTCCAATTTGAAAGCGACATAATTCACCTTCTGTTCCTCCGTCAATTCCATACAATCAAAGTATTTTTCAACCGAATCCAGCCAGTTCAGAAACGTCTCAACATCCACATCACCGAAAAACTTCTCAATGTTCATCTTAAAAGGGCGATCCACCCTTCTATACTCTCCTCCTCACTCATAATCCTCCCTATAGGCTTCTCTTCTAGGAGCGCGTCCTAGATCACCACGTCCACCACCTCCTCTACCTCGTCCTCTCAACCCTCTCCCTCCCCTTCTCACATAAAGGGTAGCATCAGAATCTACATCCTCCTCTTCCTCTCTTTGATCATTACGTACCTCAGCTGGAGGGGGTTGCCCTACGGGTGGTTGCACCGCAAGGTTGTCCAGGCGTGTAAGGATTGCCTGAATTGCCGCCTCCATTTGGGTGAATCTCTGATTCATGTCAGGTCTTGGGGGGTCATTAGGATCGGCCATAGTGCATCGGCTTTTGGTGGTGCTTGGTGGTTAGAAATGAGACTTGGATCAGGAGATCACGAAGTCTTGTGGATCGGCTCGTAGATGGGGTCTCTCGCAACTCACCAGGTCAAAACGTGCACTCAATCTCAACGTAGAAGCTGAGATGGATCTCACTCAAGCTCTGATACCACTTAGCGTAGCACAACGAAGCGTAAGCGAAATCTCGGAGGTGGAAAACGTGAAAGTGAAAGGAATACGATAGCTTTGCAACTTCCGAAGCTAAGCTAAAGGTTGCTGAAATAATTCCAGCGGTCAACTAGGACAATTCTAATAAGGAAACACGGAAAACACTCCGCAATAATGTGTTGGATGGCGTAGGAAGCTGAATACAAGTGCAGTGGACGTGTGCATGGCCTGATCAAGTTGACGAGTGCATGGCGTTGTTCGCTATTAATGTTGTGTGTTTTAATTTCGTTTTAATTTGGGTCAGCTGATTGGACTGTGTCTTTAATGTAATAAGGCAGATAATTGTCATTAAGTAGGGAGGTTAAAGTGGAGAAAACGGCCAGAGGGAGTGGAGGAGCTTAGCCTTTATTTCCGCATAATTGTAGGCTGTAAACCCGCCTCCGCTGCCCATTATTCATTCAATTCGGACTTATAAGGAGGCGGGTTTACAGCCTACAATTATGCGGAAATAAAGGCTAAGCTCCTCCACTCCCTCTGGCCGTTTTCTCCACTTTAACCTCCCTACTTAATGACAATTTTCTGCCTTATTACATTAAAGACACAGTCCAATCAGCTGACCCAAATTAAAACGAAATTAAAACACAACATTAATAGCGAACAACGCCATTCACTTGTCAACTTGATCAGGCCATGCACACGTCCACTGCACTTGTATTCAACTTCCGCGCAATAATGTGTTCTTCAAGAGTTTTTGGATTCAAATTCAGCTGCCCATTATTCATTCAATTCGGACTTATAAGGAGGCTGGTTTACAGCCTACAATTATGCGGAAATAAAGGCTAAGCTCCTCCACTCCCTCTGGCCATTTTCTCCACTTTAACCTCCCTACTTAATGACAATTATCTGCCTTATTACATTAAAGACAGTCCAATCAGCTGACCCAAATTAAAACGAAATTAAAACACACAACATTAATAGCGAACAACGCCATGCACTCGTCAACTTGATCAGGCCATGCACACGTCCACTGCACTTGTATTCAGCTTCCTACGCCACAAGATTTACTGGCTTCCCATTGATGTCTCCCCATGAAAATATGTATAAACATTCAATTTGTCGAAAGGGGTTTATAATGACATTGTCCAGTATAACACGATATGTACAATTGTGCAATTCTCTCTTGCTGCCAATAATAGCAAGTAAAGCATAGGACCTCGTCTCCAAGCATCAACTTACACCGCGGTAAATAGCTCCAGGTCGAAGATCATCCATGTTATGGACATTTCTGAACCCATCAAACTCTCTCAAACATGTCCAACCACCTCGGTTCAAAAAGTCATGGTACTCATCCTCGCTGTAGAATATTTTGTCTTCCGTGTGCATAGGCATGTGGTCCGACCCATCGTAGAGGCACACCTTGATCGCCAATCCTGAACAAATACGAAGTTCCAATATCATCGGCTACTTTCCGGTTCACTTGGATTGGTAGAGGCTAGACCCATCAAAAGATAAATCTGAAATAAAGTATAATGCTTCTTGCTATTTGTCACTGCACACAATTATCTTACTTTCATAAGGCCGGCAAGTCAACACACTAATTTATGATTGAACATGAGAAAGGATAAGCATCCAATTCTACCACAGGATGTTAGTGTCACTAATTCCTTATAACCAAGACCATGGGACCTCTTTTACCAGATTTTTTTGGTTGCTTCACTGAAACAACTCGGGATTTAATTGGATGAACAATATTTATGACTAGTATTGCTGCCAGTGTTATCAGTCAGCTAACCTTCATCGAGGTGCAGAGTGTAGTTCCCCAAAGGCATGTCCCTGTCAAGACACCGAATTATCTGGTCCTCGTCCACCAACCAAAATGCTCGTTTGGTTCTCAATCTGAACGCGCACCTGATAACCTCCTTGATGGCATCAGTTGTGCCATCAATACCAATCCTCTGAGTGTAGTCACCATATTTGACCGTTATCACCCTCCCACCATATGACTGACTCTCAGCACCTGCCATATTAGAGGTATATCAAGAAACTAAAAGGCTATGATCGATGCCCATAGCATGCGACATCAACTCAAGCAAATTGCCACAGGAAGAGTTTAGATTCGCTCTTCCCTGCATAAAATTTCATATGATAGATCAAATTAAGATATAGTGAATGGCTTTGGATCTGAAAGCTCACCATTGCCAGGGGTTTCCCTCCAATTCCATGGAGGGACTCCACTTGCTCCCACTGCATCAACTGCTGTGATGGAAAGAGGATGTTCATCGTGATCTAGACGTCTTTCAAGATTTAGTGTTGACCTACCAGTTGCTGCAAAACAGGGTTGACAAGCAAGGTAAGCTTCTCTGGATATATAGGACAGCACAAGAGCAATCACAGTACATTAGAATGGAATCATTTCAACCAAGTGCATGTGAAAACTTTTTCAGCCTGAACAATGCTAGTGGCAGGACCGCAGTGAGATGGAACGAAGGATTATCCTATGCAAATCTGCCATAATGGAGAAGACCCTGGATCCTTGGACAACGCCACATTAATAACACATTTCCAACCGAGAAAACAGTCCTAGACTAAGGAAGAGACTTCAATCTAATTAATGGAACAAGAAGAAAGACTTTGTCACATCATCTTGGTTGCTCATCTTCTTCATTCAACCAGCTCCAAGAAAAGAACGGTTATTGCATCTTTTTTTTTTTTGAGACGTCTGTTCTTGCATCTAGTGATAGCTAAGTTAAGACTCACCCCTAAGAAGAAAGTTAATCTGGTGATATTACTAAGTTAATCTGGTGATATTACCTGACCATGAAATAGTATTAGATATATTGACTGATTTTTGCACTAAGAAATGACTAATCATTAGCCAGGTTAAAACTCTCTATTACTTATTGAACTTCCCCGGCTGACCCTTATGTTAGCCAACAACACAAAAGGTTTTCTGTAACACTATAAGAACAATGGAGCACTAAACAAGTTATGTGGTCCGACCAGTACAGGCTTACCGTGGCCCAGTTCACCAAAGACGTTACAAGGATTCACTTATTAAAAAAAGGGATTGAAATATTCTACCATTGTAAACCAAAATTTAAAACATTCAAGTGAGTATTAAAGGCATACATACCTTCTACAGGCCCAAATGATATACTTGCTTCTTCAAAACCTACAAATTAAGGAAACTAGGTCGAATATTGCATCATGAAAGGTAAGCATATAATAAGGAAGAGATTCTCAAAATTAGAACAATAAAAGAGAAAGTACAAATCAAAATCCAAACTGGGGATGCACTCAACTGGCGAACAGCGATCCTTATGCAATTGTATCATCAAATATAATTATCAAATCCAGACATGCAAATGTGTACGTGACCAAAATATGACTAGAAGGCAACCTTGTGAATCTTTCGAGGATGCGATACCAAAAAGGAAATCCAACAGTAACAATTTTCTCCCAGGACATACCATAGATAACTCCAACTTGGTCTAGATAATTAGTTTTTAAAAAAATAGATCTCCAAGAACCCACACATTAATTACTCTGATGTTAACATCTGCAACATAAAGCTGATTCGAAAGCGCTATCATCTGCGAGGTCAAAATGTCAATGCAAGAATAGTTCATGTAACGCAGCTGTAAGCACCAACAACAAACCCGTTCCACGCAGTGCCATATGCAAAGATTGATTGGACCAGACCCGAGACTATCCACATTCACAACTGTCCTAATCTAGCACACAAAACAAGCAATGTACCACGTCTGCGACGCCATACCCTTGTCAGCAAACTGCATAAAAGAGTCGACCTTGGACACCACGACGGGGTTGGGAGGGCTCCTGTACTGCGGGGCGGTCTTGCTCCTGTCCTTCAAAATCTCATCTATCTCCTTGTAATACGACATCTTGGCGGGGCCACCAGCGTTGCTGCGATGCTGGTGCTTGGCCTTCTTGAACTCCTTGAGCAGATTGCGCCACTTGTCGGTGCACATGGTGGGGGAGCGGTCGAAGCCCTTGCCCCGCATCTTGGCGGAGATCTGCTCCCAGAGGTGCTTGTTGGACTTGGAGGTGTTAAAGAGGCAGTCCATCTCGCGGCGAAGGGCGATCAGGCTCCGGGTCTCGTCCTGGACCCACGTCTCCGCGCGCTTCTTCGGGGCCTTAAGTCCTCCTCCTCCGTCGTCCCCTTCGTTGGGGGAGGAGACCACGACCTCCATCATCATGTTGTCCGTTGGGGCGGGTGGGACCTCCCTTTCCTCCTCCTCGTCCTTGTAGAAATCGATGGGCTGGGGCTTCTCCGATAAGTACATGGTCTGCTCCTAATTTGGGATTCTAGGGTTTGGAGTTGATTGATTGGCGAGAGAGAGGGTTTTAACTGTGGGGGGAGAGAGGAGGAGGACGATGGAGTTAGACCTGGCCATGAATTGAATCCGATTCGTGATTCGATTCGATTCAATTCGTAAAAAATTCGATTCGATTCGACAATAATTCGATTCGTCAAAAAATTCGATTCGAATTCGTCATGATAAGAATTGAATACGGTTCAAGTTTTTTGTAATTCGTCAAACCGGCGAATTCAATTCGAATTCGTAATTCGAATTCGAATTCGAATTCAAAGGGGGGGGGGCGGGAATTTAAAAAAAAGGGGGTGGGAATTAAAAAAAAAAGGGGGGGGGGGAATAAAAGGGAAGGGGGGGAGGGGAAATTTAAATTTCAAGGGCAAATTACCGTTTTTTTCTTACCATTTTTTTGTTACCGTTTTAATCCCTAGGTTACCATTTTTTTTACTGTTGGTACTTTTTAAATTTTTTTTATAAATTCAGAATTTCTTCCCAACTCTATAAATACCACCTCTTATTCTTCAAATTTTACACATTCCAATCTCAATTCTCTACTTCTCTTATTGAAAATTTGAGCTATATAAATTCTCCCTCAAGTTTACTAATTTGAGTTACTTCTTTTATTGTGATATATGGAGTGATCATTGGCAAACACATTCATATTTTGGTGTTACATGTCATTGGATTGATAATGAATGGAATATACAAAAAAGAATAATTGCATATAGAGTTTTTGATGATAGTCATAGTGGGAATAATTGTTGTAAAATATTGCATATTATTTTACAAGAATATAATCTAGTTCAAAAAATATTTTCAATTTTTCTAGATAATGCAAGTTCTAATAATGTTATGGTTAAAGATTTAGAAATTTTTTGTACACGATTCGGAAGAAATTTTTTTCATATTAGATGTGCATGTCATATATTTAATCTTTGTACCCAAGATGGAATTAAAGCTTTAGACTCTACATTAGGACCAATTAAATAAGCACTTAATTTATTATGGGCTCGCCCAAAATTGCTAAAAGATTGGAAAAAATTTTGTAAATTAAACAACATGAAACCAAAACGTTTTCCACAAGATGTTCAACATCGTTGGAATTAATTCGAATTCGAATTCGATTATAATTCGATTATAATTCGATTCTAATTCGAAAATTCATAATTCGTATTCGATTCGTCTTGTGAAGAATTGAATACGGTTTAATGTTTTGATGAATTCGAATTCGAATAAATTCGATTCGAATTCGTCCAAATTCGAACTGTGGTCAGGTCTAGATGGAGTGCGTGAGGATTTTTTTTTATGAATGGTGTTACGGCTTTTTATCTACTCGGTGTTAAAAAAAACCTTTGCCCCGGAAATGGTGTCCGCGTGGACATCCGGGAATTTTTACCCTTTTTGATACCAAGAAACCGAAAAAATTCCCGTTTCTACCAAGGCACAGGTAATTTTTCTGTTACCAAAAAGGGTAAAACGGTAAAAATTATTGTGTCTTGGTCGAACCTTATCAGATATAACAATAGACGGGATAGATTCTGGTGCTCACAAAAATTACCCAGTAAAAATGCTAAAAAGTACATCGCACTCGCAGTCGACCTCTCCGCTCCTCTGCTGTGTCCGCCATGCATGGCGTCCTCGTTGTTCGCTCTCGTCCTGACTCGTCTCGATTCCACTGTCGTCGCCCTATTCCTGATTCCGCCGTCTCCCTCATCCAGACGTCGCTCTCGCCGCTCCTCCGCTGTGTCCGCCGTGCCTGGCGTCCTCGCCGATCGTCCTCGGCCGCCGTCCGCCTCACTGTCCTCGCCTTGCCCCTCGTCGGTTAGTTTAATGTTTTTTGGTAATTAATTATTTTACCTAGGCAGATTTTGGTTGATTAGTGTTGATTAGGTTGATTATATTTCTTTGTTGTTAATTAGTTCAATTACAAATTTATTTAGCGTTAATTAAGTTGATTAATTAGGTTAATTTTTGTATAGTTAATTAGTTAATTTTAAGTTATTTTTGTTGAATTAGCAATGTTCAATTATTTAATTCAGCATTTTGATTTAATAAATTTTAGGTTAATGATATTTATGTATCTTTGATTATTATGTTTTATATGTTGTATTTTTTATTTGTTCATTAGGTTATTGCTTTCGTTTGTTTATTGTGTTGTATATATATATGGATTCACAGCGATACTGGAATCTTTTTGGGGATGGAGGACCCTCAGATGCGACCTTATTAAGGCACTAGGATGTGCATTGTTCACAGGCTGTATGGAACAGTGAGGTACAGGGAGGAATTGATGATAGCGTTGATAACGCGTTGAAGATCTACTAGCGGAAATGGAAGGAGTCATCCGTGCAGAACGAGACCTTTATAGCCTATATGAAGGTGGCAAGTTTCTGGGATGCTTGGTGCATTGGCCATGTCCTTGTCGAGGTGGCAGTAATTACAGCTTTGGTGGAGCGGCGGTGGCCAGAAACACAAACATTCCATATGCCAGAGGGGAGATGACCATCACTCTCTAGGATGTAGCTGTGTTAGTCGGTCTGCCTATTTATGGACACCCAGTCACGGGGAGGCAGACACCTCGTCAGTGGCAAGAGTTATGCGTACGCCTCTTTGGCATGAACCCGGCGGAGACCCCAGTAATGGTACTCAAAAACCAAATTGCCCTAAGATGGTTCGAGGCTAATTTTGACCCTACTACTATCCTAGTTGATGCTGACGATGAGGTCGTGAAGCAATATGTTCGAGCGAACATATTGCGACTTATCGGATGCATATTATTTCCAGAGACAACTGAGTCAGTGATCAACTCATGATGGTTGCCACTTCTCTTGGACGTAGATGCGATTCGCAAATATAGTTGGGGTAGTACATGTCTTGCACACCTTTACAACTAGTTATGCAAAGTCACCGACTTCACAACAAAATCTATTTTTGGGGTTCTTACACTGGTATCTATGTGGGCTTCAGACTTCATACGTTTACAACTGCACGATTAGAAATCTTCACTCTCTGTCGTTTAGCCTTTTCCTCCCACCACTCCAACTTGTTGAGAAGCTTCTGCGCCAATACTATTTTGCCGGTACAATTCTCTTGAATGCACGTATTTGATCTCTCATTAAAATATTTGGTTAGCTTGTCAAATATCTCTACCACATGGCGGTCACCGGCAAGCGACAAACTTTTTTTAAGACCATATTAACGCACTTAGCAATATTTGTTGTCATGTGACCATATCGGCATCTGCCATCATAAGCTAAGCTCCATTTGGGAACCGATCCTTCATACATCCAGTTGTATACCTCGTGATCGACCTCCCATAAATCTCACATCTTAGCTTCATACTTAGACTTTTGTACTTGAATTCCTACAACCAACATAGATATAATATTATATGCGGAGTAATAACTTATAAAATTGTATTAAACTACTCAAGATTGTTTTCCTGTTATCTTCAATCTTCATCACATTCTTTATGGCATCGATTTTGAAGTGACTGTTTAAATTGCTTGCTAAGTGTCGAAGACAATATCAATGGGCGATATTAGTGTCTTCACCCCAACCATAGACATCTGTCATTGCCTTCAATATTCATAAGTGACGATCAGAAATAACACATATTCCACGTCGGGCAGGCGTAACATACTTCTTGACTTGTTCCATAAACCACGGCCAATTGTCACTGTTCTCGCTCTCAACGAGAGCAAATGCTATTGGAATTATAGCATTATATATATTACCATTAATAGCAGTGGCAATCATGAGGGAATGCTTGTTCTTTCCATACAAGAACGTTGCATCAATCTCTAACACAGGCATGCAATATTTGAAATCTTCGATGCAAGGCTTGAAGCTCTAGAACACTTGCTTAAAAATCTTTGTTCCAGGCATCAAAGGAGCCACACAATGGTCTCTTCCAGGCAAACTATGATAATATTCCCGTTAAATAACAATTTCAGGATTATTTGCCTTGCATGCAGCAAACTATTGCGGAAGGCGATTGTATGATTCTTTTAAATCCCCCCATAACGCCTTAAATGCCCTCATTCTTGCCCACAAAACCTTCGCGTATGAGGGTCTATATCCAGTGCGGTTGTGAATCTCTGACCTTATAGACTTTCCTACTCGATTAATAATCATTTGTGCAATGAAAAGCAGAAGTGAGTTGATGATGATTCTGCGACTTTCCTAGGCCACTACATGTGTGGGGTAGGTGTGTTTTACTATTTTCCAAGTACCAAAAAGTTGGCCCCTTCTTTCCTGTGAGACACAGATCTTTCAATTGCAATCATCTGTTTCCCATTTTTTACACTTCACGAAAAATGTTTCTGGTCTTGTTTCTTCCCGTTCAAACTCGTGCCCATCTTTTATTGTGAATGCCTGGATCTCCCTCATTGCATCTTTTTTTGCAATTCCAGATCGTACCCTCCTTCAACAAACTATAAGAACTTCCATCTTTTGCTCTGTCACAATTCCATTCTTCACCATAAACACTCATCAATGATTGTTCACTGGGCTCAGTTAGAGCGAGCTAACCATAATATGGTACTCCTCTGTATTGTTGTTCAACATAATTCCATGGAGCTTGTTCACCGTATTGTTGTTTAACAGAATTCCATTATGCTTGTTCTCTGTATTGTTGTTGTTATTGCTGTTGCTATTGATGCTGCTGATGTTGATGTTGATGCTGTTGTTGTTCTTCTTCTTCTTCTTCATTATCCCAATTATTTGTTACATATGGAGCCACATCTCTATGATCATTTTCAAATCAATCAAATATTAGTTTATCTCTAGCAACGGGCATCCCCGTGGAAGTACCAGCTTTATAGTAATTATCACCACCACTCAAGAACTGACAATCTTGAACGACCAATGGGTTGTAATCATTACACAACCTCTTCTCAATAATGATTACTAGCGAAAATCACACTCGCCATTGGTTCGAAAAAGTTGGTCGTGGTCTGAACCATGTCCCTAACATCTTCTTCATCATTAATAGACCTTTGCCCAAACTTTTCTCTTCCAAAAGGACATCCAAAATTCAGTCCAGTAAACTCTTCATTCAGACCTAAAAAAATCTTTTCATTTACTCTTCTCCACAAAATATTATAGCTTAAAAATTCTTCATGGAACTTCAACTTTGTTTCTTCTCCACCTTGGTAGTCAAAATCGGTTTGACTGTTATTATAAATCTCTCCATCGTATTTCAACTTTATTTTTATAACACACATAGCTATTATTAACACTACTACAAAAGTAAATAATATTTTTTTAAATGAAGAAGATACGAAATGCTTCTTAATGAAATATTAAGAGTGAGTTAATCAATTTTGCAAAGTTCACAAAGCATAATTTAGATTAAAGAAAATGTCATATTTAAAGAGAGACAACTACCAAATATTCCTAACTAATTCATAATTAACTAGCACCATCTACATATAAATTTTGATTATGTAAATTACCTGATTTGAAGCTCATGAAAAATGCCCCTTAATACAGAAATTTGTGATGAACTGAGATGGAGGAGGATGCATGTTAACAATGGCCTCGATGTATTATATAGAGGATTTTTTGACCAAAAATAAGTAAAATTATCGGGTCTTGGTGGATAGAAAATAAAAAATCTAGATTTCGGAAAGATTGCCTATTCGACCAAAACATGGTAATTTTTACCGTTTTAAACCAAGAAATAAATTTTTTTGTGATTTCTTGGTAACATAAAAATTACCCGTGCCTTAGTAGAAACGAGAATTTTTTCGGTTTCTTGGTATCAAAAACGGTAAAAATTCCTAGATGCGCACGTGGACACCATTTCCGAGATAAATTTTTTTAACACTCGGTAGATAAAAAACCATGAACAGTAACACCATTCAGAAAAAAAATTTAGTGCGTGAGATGAAACCAACTATATGTCGGGGGGATTCATTCATGACAAATGCTGTCGTGGCCACGACATTTTTGCTTGCAGCCATATTTAAGGGGTCCCAGACAAGGCATTTCTGTCCCGTCCGCATCAAACAAAAAGCCCACACTTAATTTTGGCAATTTTGTAATATTGAGCAAATCATATACCAATTTTGAAAATAGGCAAAAATTGCCGGGACGGTCATTATTGCCGCCTCGAACCATAGATATACTCCATCAATAAGACCATTGACATTTTTTCTCCACCTTTGTTCAATCACTTGGAGACATCCTCAAAACTCGAGCAACTTGGTGTATTCCTTCCAACTTTCATTGAACCCCAACATGCAAGTTCACCTGCTGAAGCAACTGTAATTCTCCGTGATCTGACCCTGTCTCCACAAACCAACACGGGTCTTTTCTAGCGTGTTTTGTCCTTACTCATATGCATCTCAGAAAAACTTCCTAGGAGGTCACTCATCCTAAGACTACCCCAAGTCATGCACATTTAACCTTGGAGTTTTCTCAAGATGTGTGTTAGAAAAGAAGGTGCGACTTGTTGGTATGGATAGTACCAATCAAATCACTTAAGGTCTTTCAGACAGAATATATCATTTATGGGTATCACAGCAACCTTGTGACCAATAGATGCTCCTCTATTTTTTCGGTCACCCCCATGCTCTACAACCTCGAACTGTTCTCCGTTGGACCTTTTTACCTCAAATCAATGCTAGAAGTCGTAGCATACAATGGACAATCTTTTGTTTTACCAAATGAAACCCTTGACATGTTGCGAACTTCATTTCTTGTCCTTGAGTGAGATACTAGATTCATCTGTGGTGTTACCAACGGCTTCTCATTCCCAATGCCAAACCTTACTTCAACACCTTTGACGTGCACGTTCCTTTAGACAACTATAGCGAAGCTTTGCTAACCTTGTCTCGCAAATCGCCCCTGCACTGAAATCATTCATATCAAACTCTTGTTCTTTTATAAGATCTAAGATCAAATGCCAAGATTTTTTTCCCTCTCCATCAAAACTCATTGATGTGACTCCACCTATAGTCATACCTTCCAATAACCTGTAGGTGTTCCTAACATCTCTTTCATCCTTCATCACCAACATCCTTCTCCACCTCTGTTAGCCCGCCTACAATCTTATAGATGTACACAATATAATCTAACACTCCTAATGAGATCAAATTCTTCTCCAACTTTAGAACATTCCTTACTCCACACAACTTTCTCTCAACACTATCCCACATCTTGATTCAGATATCACCCATGCCAGTAATTCTATAAGTAGACCCGTCACACCCATAGTCACCATATCTAAATCAATGACCTTGTATGAGGCCACCCTCTCTTAGGCGTCATGTGGAAAGAGCAAGCGCTATCCAAATCCAAAAAATAATAGGATGCTTAGGACTTAATAAGATAGAAAGATAGTCACCATCCGGCCCCATTCGAGTATGAGGCCATATTCATGGATGTCGATCCTTCTCCTCGTGGTCTAGAGTTCTTCTTAAATAATCTTTTTTCATGTGCCCCTTTTCTCTGTACTCGAAGCAATTTCCTTTGATCCTCCTTAACCCTTACTTGGATCCTCTTCTATCTCTTTCTTCTCTACGACCATGGCTACCCATCACAACCAACCCTTCTATTCATTCATCGCTAGTTTTCTTCCTTTGATGAAACCCTAGCAGAGCACTCATGTGCCCCTTTTCTCCGCACTCGAAGCAATTTCCTTTGAACCTCCTTAACCCTCACTTGGATCCTCTTCTATCCCTTTCTTCTCTACGACCATAGCTACCCATCACAACCAACCCTTCTATTCATTCATCGCCAGTTTTCTTCCTTTGATGAAACCCTAGCAGACCACTCATGATATCCTCCAATACCAGGGATTCCTTCCCCCAAGTTAGATTTGTAACAAACTTTCGTAGTAACTTGGTAAGAAATTCAGTAGCAGCAATGTCTTGTCTTCATCCTCAAACTTCACATCGATCCGTATCAAATCACTTACAAGTTGATTGAAACTATTGATATGTTGGCTCAAATCTGAGCCCCCCATCATCTTAAACCCGTACAACCTTTGCTTAAGATAAATCTTGTTCGACACAGACTTTGACATATACCTATGCTCTAGTTTTTTTAAAGCCCCAGCAGGTGACTCCTCATCCATGAAGCGATACGTCACATCATCTCCTAAGCACAAGCTCTGATACATCATATCATCTGCTAAACTGCCTTGGCCTTCATCTCTGTCCACTCTTGCTCATCCATCTTCTTAGGCTTCTTCCTCGAGTGCGCTTTGACCATCCTTTGTTCACCAGCAAATCCTTGATATGCCTTTGCCATAACCTAAAATTTGATAATCCATTGAACTTCACCAAGGCAAACATCGCGCCATCATTCGCCATCCTTCGCCATCCTACAGCCAAGCTCGGATATCAATTGTTTGGAAATCGAGGATATCAATAGAACAAGAATGCGAACAATGGACACGGAAGATTATGTGGTTCGGCCTAATGCCTACGTCCACAGGGAGAAAGGAGAACTTTTATTAATGAGTATCAGAGTCACAAAAACATAAATGAACTAGGATAACATGTCTTTATATAATAGACAAATTGTACACTAAGAGATATATCTAGGTCGATCTAGGAGTCCAAAACAAGAGTCCGAGCAAAACAAGAAATTTCAAAGTGCGTCGACTTGCGACGGGAAGGCCTTATGAATGGAAGTTAACTTGCGACCGCCAGTCCACCACTTTTTGTTTGCTTCTATAACTCGCCACTTGCGATAGTCAATGAACTAGCGACCGGTAATTCCCCATTTCTCGCCACAACTCCCAACACGAGAGAGACCCAAAAATATAATAAAATAAAATAGAGTGTGTGGCAACTTGCATTTCAGAAAATCAGAGACTGCATCGTCTATTTGATCAGAAGCCAAACATAATTTACCCAAAAAATCTGAATGAGACTATCCAATCTCCTTTGAATTGGAGCTATTTGGTTGGGTTTCTTTTAGGAAAAATTTTAATAGAACCATGTACTTGTAGAGAAAGGTTAATTAATACCTATTACTCTAAATTAGGATATTTAGCACCTTTTACTTGTATAACTAGATCAATAACACCTTCCAACCCATTTTCTAATCAATGATGACACATGATCATTAGTATAGGTAGCATCCATGTCATCTTATTTATACCACGTCAGAGTCAACTATATATCAAATAATTTAAAATAATGAATATAACGTTTAAGTAATTAAAATACTCAAATAAAAAATAAAAGGAAAAAACTGATAAGTCTCCAAGATTACATATAGTGTGTGGAAGTCTATTCCATTTTTTTTTTGTCCTTCAATTTTGAGAAATTAAATAATTGGTCCCTTAGATTATTTTTGGGTCAATAATTCTTATGAAATGTCAAAATTGTCTTTTTTTTCTCCTAGTAAGGAAATGAAAGAGAAAAAAAAAATCAGCGAGCAAAACTGAATAACTTATAAACTCGGTACGAAAACCGGAAATAAAACCGCAATATAGCTTTCTAGAACGAATGAAGCATCTATGAGAATTATAAAATTATGAATAGGTGATGATTATATTATAAAATATATAATGTATGTCAAAAAAATAAAAAATAATATAACATCTAGAAAAACTTTTTTGTGTTCACTTTAATTAATAAGTAAAATTTCTCAAATTCTGTCTCTTGGCCCTCCATCTCCCAACTTGTGGCCCTTCCCCTCCTCGCTTCTCTATCAAAAATCACTTGAACGATGCAATTCTATCTACCTCGATTGGCTTGGACACAAAATAAGGTTGGTTCCTTGCGAAGATGAGAAATAATAAACAAAAAAAGTATAGGCCAAAAATCAAGGTTACTCACTTAAGAAGGGGATAGACAAAACAAGATTTTTTCTAGCAAGAGTGGAAGCCGTCGCAGCGGTTGATGAAGAATCGAAACGGATGTGGAACCTTTGGTATTCCGGGTAGAGGGTTGCTATTGAGTTTTAAAATTATTTGAATATTACATTTATTATTTATTATTTAATATATAATTGATTCTAGTTAATGTGGTATGAAGAAGATGACATTCTACCCATACTAATGGTGTGTCATTGACGACTTGAAAATGATTTAAAAATGTTAATTCATCTAGTTGTACAATTAAGAAGGTTCTATATAACCTAATTTAGAATATAAGATGTCAATTGATCTTTCTCTACAAGTATAGGTTCTATTCGATCCCTTTTTTTTTCCTTTCAAAAAAAAAAAAAAGAAGAGCAATCGGTAGTAATGGCCAAAGCATCAGCTGCAGAAAAACGTACAAGCAAAAAGGTCGACTTGGAGCCGACAATAACAGATGGAACAAACAAATATAACACAACATTTAATAAAAATAACACACATATTTGTAAGAACGCTAGGAGAATATAGAACATAAAAAAGGGAAGAGGTGGCCACTGCAAGTGAAACAAGGGAGGGGGCGACCACTACTTTGCAAATTAAAAGAAGCTCGTTTAAAGAATTTCCCATTACAAAAGGCTACATGAAGCTAGTAAATGATTAAGCATTGACAGTTTAATATTGTAACCGACTACTGACCGTACATGAATTTTTTTTATGGAAAAAATAACTTCATAAATAAAAGAAAAAGAATACAACGAGTCCCCTGCGACCTACCCCGCTGATCCCACATCTTAGGCAGTCCAAGGGATGGGTTGAGTTCCCCTGATCAATAGACCAGAGGAGAGCCTGACCACCCTATCAAAAGGCTACACGAAGAAGATTGAAGATATCAATAAATCATTTGTAGTATTCAACATGGCCGGCAATTTCCCTACACAAGAGCCTGTATTCAGCAGCCAACTTAATGCTCTGAGAGACGACAAGTCCTGTTTGCTTGTGTTTGGGGCTTGGCTTGTACATGTCAGCCTGCTCCTCCATCCCCAAGACCATTGCTTCCCTAGCAGGGACTACATTTTCCCACCAAAACTCACGTAAAATCCCCTGTATAAGCTGCCAATAACCGCGGTCTCTATACACCCGAATGATGGTGCTTCCATTCGGCGTCCAGCAATACAAATCAGCCCATTCTCTATCCATTATCTCCAGTTGACCTTGTACTTGTGGCATGTAATAGAACGGCATTGTTGACCACGGCAGGGCCGTCTCCGGCTTTCCTTTGTTGTATGGACATTTAACTTCCAGGAGACCTTCAACGGGAAAACTATCCAGGAGACCGTCGGGAGAAGCGCCAATCCAGTCCAGCCGCTCCTCTGAATGGACTGCAAATCCTAACGAGCTGACCTCGTTGCCTGTTATGCTTTCATATTTTTCTATAGCTGCTGCTTCTTTGTTTACACCCCAATCCATGGCACATCTTTGAGAAGGCTCTATGACTTTTATCTCTTGAGCAAAAACTTTCTCGTGCCAAAGCTCAAAGCGCCGATTTCCCTTCCAAAAACCCAGTGCTGTACTGAAGGTGCTTGTTGTCAGCTTGTCCTTTCTAAGGGCAAACCATGCATCTGATCGTTGATGAGGTGCATCAGATTGTGCAACACAGGCAGCCAATACCAGTCTCGTGGAAGAGGGCACCACCGGTAAAGGAGGAGCTTTTGTCGGATAGATTAAAGCAGAACAGTCTGAAAAGTTTCTGGAAGATGAACTACTACTTCTTCCACGTCGTCTCCTCAAGAGCTGTGGTGTGCGACGAATGTGGTGACATGTACACATGTAGGTTTTATTCATTGTCATGACAGCAACTTTATGAAAGAAAATCAAGGAGGATCCTACAAAACCGAAGAAACAACTGAAGGGTTTAGCATAAGTATGGAAAAAAGAAATCCAGTCAGTGGATATCAACTGTTAAATGGCACAGCACATGACCTTCTTCTAAAGCCGACAGCGGGAATAAGATGAACATAACAATGCAAGTTACACACAGCCTTCTATAAACATTTGCTGCAAAGGTATCTCATCTACAACACTAGCTAACCCCACTCCGGGATGGACAATCAATCACAAGCACAAGAAAATATCCCCAGCAGCTCACAGTGGATTACCTCATAAGATGTTCAACAGTTAAGCTTAACCTACTCAATGATTACAATGCAAACCCGCTCCCTCGCGCATCCATTCCTTCCCCAAGACAGAGCCTCCTAATGTCTCAAGAACCCGATTTAGTGTATCCGACTAACTAACGAGAGATTTCGGCATTTCCATAGATTTACACTCAAGTGGTAGGTACATGCATGAGATGGGGGTTGCGAAATTCAAATGGGCATCTGAAACAGCTTAATTTCAGCTAATGATTAGCTTAACACAGAAACAGAGCTTCCACGGCCACTATAAAAGGAGGAAACCACAAAAAGAGGACGGACGCTTCAGCAGCCAAAATGAGGAGGACCCATTAATCAGTTCCACCAACAATCTCAATTACAACGCAGGAGCAGCAACCATACCAAACCCCAGAATAGAAAAAGAAAAACCCATAAAAGATCTAGCTAAAGAGACATATATATATATATATATATATATATATATATATGTATGAGCAATAGGGTGGAGAGAGGGAGAGAGAGAGAGAGCGGGGTGTACTGTGAGTCGGAGGCGGCGAGAGATAGAAGGTTGAGTGGGCGAACGCCGCAAGAGGAGAGGAAGGGGTAAGGTCAAGGTGTTTGTGATAGAATCGATACGTAGAAAATAGGAAAAAATTCACTAAAGTACTTTGTAGTTTCACGCCTTTTAACTTAGTACCCTGTGATTTAGGTTTTTTTTTTCATGCGACAGATGTTTCAAAAAATGCATTTTTTGTGACAAATTTTTAACCAGAGTTAATTTTTTTAATCCGACTATACACATCAGCACTACATCATATTTTTTATCTTAGGTGTTGAATCAGACTTGTCGAAATAAAAAAATCCATAATTTTTCCAACCAAAAACTCCCCATTCGACCTCTCTTCTCTTCCCTTCCCCCTCCCAATTCCTCTCTCTCATCTTCCCTCCACCAATCAAGGAAAGAGCTCTTCAATTCTCCAGAAATTACCATGTGCATAGAAACGGAAGAAGCAAAGCGGAAGAAGCAGAAACGGAAGAGCATCGTGGAGGTCGCCATCTCACTCTCTTCTCTCTCTCTCGCGACTTCAACTACCAAGTACCTACAAACGGAACTCTAGATGTGGGACCAAAAGGGTACCGAGTGTAGATGTGGGCGATAATTAAGGGTATTATGGGGATTTCGGATTTGGTTGGACCGATTGGCGATGGGAATTTCTACTTACACCGGGAAAGCGACGGGGAGCAAAGTTTGCCAGCTTCGATGACGGCGGCGTTGCCTTGAACACAGCTTGAACTTGAACTTGGACACAGCGACGTCGAGAACGAAGGAAGTGGAGGAGGGCTAATGGTGGCTGGACATAACGAGGGGCCTGGGTTGAACGACAGAACTGGGTTAAATAGGAAACATGGTGGTCAGAGTTCATGGTGAAAGGAGTTGACGACGACGGAGCCGGAGACGAGGTTGGGTCGGGGAAGAAAATTAGGGGTTTTTTTTATTTCGACACGTCATCAATACCTAAGATAGAAAATATGATTTGGTGCTAACATTGTGCTGATGTGTATAGTTGGATTAAAAAAATTAAGTCTAGTTAAAAATTCGTCACCAAAAGTATCATTTTTCAGAACTTTTGTCACCTGGAAAAAAAAAATAAACCACAAGGTACTAAGTAAAAAAAATGTGAAACTACATGATACTTTAGTGTATTTTTTCCTAAAAAATATCTAAAATGGATACAACAATAATTTGGTGTTTCGGCACTAGACAAAAACCGATACCAATTTTGAATTTAAATTACTTGCATAACCATGAATTAAATCAGATTTCATTCGATCCGATTCATCACAAATTTGATTATATTTTTGATTGACTCCTATAAATCTAAATTTATATTCGAATTTATTGTTGCACGAATTGAATGCAAAAATTTTCTAAATTTGTCAATTCGCCTAATTTGATTCACCAATTAATTCAGCGAATGATGTATAAAATAAATAAATAAGATCAAATTGAAATCCAATCTTGAATTCCCCCTTCTCTTAGGACCCTGTCTGTCTCGTTCTCTCACTGGGACTAAAATGGCAGCCTACCGGACACGAGCTACGCCTTCACGTCTCGAGGACCGGATTTGTTCCTACAATACTATTTCTAGAACCGTACTCAACCTATTACATCATAATTGGCCGATCTATTGTATTATAACAGAGCGAACCATTGTATCATAACAGAGCGAACCATTGTATCATAACTGGCGAACTATTGTGTCATAACAGAGCGAATCATTGGATCATAACTGGGCGAACCATTGTATCATAACTGAGCGAACCATTACATCATAACTAACCGAACCAATGCGTGTTCCGAAAAAATTGGGACCACTTCGGGCAAACCATTCCATCATAACTAAGAGAACGATTACATCATAACTAAGCGAACCCGTGCGTGTTCCGAAAAAATTAGGACAGCTTCTGAGCAAACCATCGAATCATAACTGAGCGACCCAGCTCGTGTGTCAGGACGATCCTGGACAAAAATACATGTCCAGGACCAAATCTGATGGAGATGAAGCCGCGTTACTCTTCCTGGAGAGGCATGATCGAATTCCACGGCTGAAGGTTGCTTCGGCAACAAGAAATCTGATTTCCTAGTTATTTTCTAAGTTATTTGCATTCCTAGATTGATCACAACTCATATATTTTATTCCTAGTTTGCTTCTGTTTCGTATTTCATTATTTAGGAAGGGTAGGGCTCTTGCTAGCTCTATATACAGAGAGCCCCGTATGTTATTTGGGTCAGACAATTGATATCAATAAACCTCGGGTTCTCCCTAAAATCCCTGTTGCCTTCGATTGTTCATTGAGCTTTCGAATCATAACTCTATCGTGTCCTCTTGTTCATACCTTTCGCTACATCAGTTGGTATCTAGAGACCAGTCGACGTTCCTCCGTCATGCCTCCAAAGCATGGCAGGCAGCATGAGACATAGGCTCTCAAGGCCCTGAAGCATCGCATGATGGATTTGATGACACAACAAGTAGTTGACTTTCATCACCGACATGATGAGGTCATAGATATCTTGCGCGCCCAGGCAGCTCACAACGCCACGGCTGCTAGAACTGTGCAACGGGCACATCCAGTTTCTCCACCACCTACCGACAGAGTCGGATGACGAGGTCACCGTGGACAACCCTTGGACGCCCCTTGCTACGTCCGATTATAGAAGCACCGGAACCCGTTGGGACGCGGGTTTTAAGTTTGACATCCTTGAGTTTCACAGGAATCTTGAACCCGAAGAGCTCTTGGATTGGCTCGCGGCAGTTGAAGAGATGCTAGAGTTTCATGAAGTACCTGCTGATCGTTGCGTATCCCTCGTGGTTACGCAATTTCGAGGATGAGCTGCGGCATGGTGGCAGCAAAATAAGGCTGAGCGTCTACGACAACAAAAGACGAAGCTTATTTCCTGGGCATGGTATATCAAGCTCTTGCGGGAAGCCTTCCTACCTTATAACCCACAACTACTTTACCAGAAGCTCCAAAACCTTCGATAAGGTACGCGAACGGTTGACGCTTATACGGAAGAATTCTTCCATCTTCTGGCTCGCAACAATCTTAATGAGACACCCGATCAATTGGTGTCCCGCTATATTGGGGGCCTGCGACTCTAACTAAAGGATATCCTCAATATGTTTGCCCCGGAGACATTGTCTGAGGCTCATCAATGTGCTGCCCTATTGGAGCGGCAATATGCTCTCGGCCAGCAGGTCTTTTTTCTTCCACATCGCCCCGTTTTGCTTCTACACAGGCGTCATTCGATGTTCAGCCAGCAGCTGGTCGAGGCACAGCCACGACACCTACGATCCGTACCTCTGGCGGCCCAACTCTGCCCTATAATCGGCCTGGTCAGTGTTTTTCATGCGGAGAATTCGGGCATCGCCAGGCAAGTTGCCCTAAACTGACAGGAACGCATGGGTTGCTCCTCGAGCCCACTGAGGGTTCTGACCCCCCCCCCCCCCCCCCCCCCCGCACCCATTTTTTATGACGAGTGCGAGGACCTTTCTGGAGAGGAGCTCTTAGCCAGTGACATTGGACCTGCCCTCGTTCTCCGACGGGCCTATTTGTCTCCGAGGCAGGCGGACGACTCCTTATAATGGCACTATTTGTTCGACTCCACGTGCACCATCGGTGGAAAGGTTTTTTGTTTTATCATTGACTCAGGTTCTTGTGAAAATGTTATTGCCGCTGATGCTGTCACAAAGCTATCTCTTCCAACTGAAGAGCATTCAAAACCTTATAGCCTGGCCTGGCTCTAAAAGGGTACTCATGTCGCAGTTGATCGGCGAGTCTTCGTCCGTTTCTCTATTGGGGATAAGTACGTCGACAGCGTGTGGTGTGATATTCTGCCCATGGATGTGTGCCATCTACTTCTAGGGCGTCCATGGCAGTTTGATCGTGGTACTCTGCATGATGGACAAAAGAACACCTACTCTTTTATCTTCTCTGACCATCACCTCTTCCCCACAAAGAGAAGGTTATTTTTCTTACGCGTGGCCATTTTCTCACGGCAATGAATACTGTGCCATATACACTTTTGTTGGTCGCCCATGACATCACTACTACACCTACTTCTCCGCCCCAGATGGCCCCTCTATTGACGGAGTTCTCGGATGTTTTCCCCGCTGACTTACCCATCGGACTTCCACCGCTCCGCGATATTCAACACCAAATAGACTTGGTTCCCGGGCACCTTTGCCCAATAGGCCGCATTATCGCATGAGCCCCGCGGAGCATGCTGAACTCCGACGATAGGTCGAGGACCTACTATGCAAAGGGCACGTCCAGGAAAGCCAAAGCCCATGTGCCGTCCCTGCACTACTGATTCCAAAGAAGGATGGTGCGTGGCAGATGTGTGTCGATAGTCGCGCAGTCAATAAAATTACCGTCAGGTATCGGTTTTTAATTATGCGCCTTGATGACTTACTTGACCAATTGACTGGTGCTACTATTTTTAGTAAAATGGATTTGAAGAGCGGGTATCATCAAATTCGTATTCGACCCGGGGATGAATGGAAGACCGCGTTTAAGACGCGCGCAAGGGGCTTTTCGAGTGGTTGGTCATGCCGTTTGGCCTCTCCAATGCTCCGAGCACTTTTATGAGGGTCATGAATCAATCTTTGCGCCCGTTTATTGGCACATGTGTTGTCGTTTATTTTGACGACATCCTGATCTATAGCAAAACTCTTGAAGACCATTTATCTCATCTCCGGGCAGTGTTCCACATCCTTCGGCAGGAACAATTTTATGCGGCACCAGCCAAATGTGAATTTCTGGCAGACTCAATTTTTTTTCTTAGTTATCAGATATCTGCCCAAGGCATTAGCGTGGATGACTCCAAGGTGGCCGCGATTCGAGAGTGGACGACACCTACCAATATGATAGAAGCTCGCAGTTTTCACGGCCTGGCCTTTTTCTACCGGCATTTTATTCCACATTTTAGTTCATTGATGGCTCCTATTACGGACACCATGCATGGCAAGTCTTTCTCATGGGGCCCCGAGGCTGTCGCTACCTTTTGTGAGGTCAAACGTCGCCTGACCAATGCCCATGTACTGGTCCTTCCGGACTTCGACACCCTTTTTGAGCTCCATTGCGATGCGTCAAAAGTCGGCATTGGCGCTATTCTTAGTCAAGCCGGCCGCCCTATTGCCTTTTTCAGTGAAAAATTAACAGTTGCTCGTAATTGCTATAGTACATATGATGTCGAGTTCTATGCCATTGTGCGGGCTGTACAACATTGTCGACATTATCTATTTCTCCGCGAGTTCATCTTGTACACTGATCATGAGGCTCTCAAACACTTGGCCACTCAAGAAGCTTTGTCCGCCCGCCATGCTCGTTGGTCGGCTCTCTTGCAGCAGTTCACCTTCGTCATTAAACATCAGTCGGGATGAATAAGGTTGCCAATCCCTTAAGTCGTCGCCATTGTTTGCTCACTGATATGCGCATTACCGTGGTGGGTTTCGATTGCTTTCGCGACCTGTACCCTTCGGACCCATTTTTCGGGCCTGTGTTTGCAGCTACTTCCCGCTGCCCCTCTTCTTCGTATAGCCTGGCCGATGGGTTTCTTTTTAAGGGACTCCAATTTTGTGTTCCAGTGTGCAGTCTTCGTTCGCGCATCATCTCTGAAGTCCACTCCACGGGTCATGTCGGCCGCGATCGCACATCGGAGTTAGTTCTTCGTCATTTTTTTTCAGGAGTCCGTCGTGAGGTTGAGCATTTTGTTTCACGCTGTCGGATCTGCCAAGTCTCCAAGGGCACCGCTACTAATGCAGGATTGTATAGGCAGCTTCTTATTCCCTCTCGCCCTTGGGCGGCCATTAGCATGGATTTTATGATGGGCTTACCTCGCACGTAGGGTGGCTTTGATTCCATCTTTGTGGTCGTGGATCGTTTCTCCAAGATGGTGCATTTTATTCCTTGCAAACGGACTACAGATGCTATTCATGTCGCTCAGTCTTCTTCCGCGAGGTATTTCGTTTGCATGGCTTACCCGTTTCCATTGTGTTTAACTAGGATACGCGTCTTCTTAGCCTCTTTCGGCGGACTTTGTGGCGTCTAGCTCATACTGAGCTATACTTTAGTAGCGCCTATCATCCCCAGACAGACGGCCAGACGGAGGTTGTTAATCACTTTTTGTTTAATCTCCTGCACTATTTGGTGGGTGACAACCTTCGTTCTTGGGACGCGAAGCTCAGTCAGGCCAAGTTTGCTCACAATATTGCTGTCAACCGGAGTTCAGGTCTTTGCCCCTTCCAGGCGGTGTATGCGGTCATTCCGCGTGGTCGTGTTGATTTCCTCGTCCCCCTTGCCGACTCCTCTGCCAACAATCAGGCCGTGGATATGATAGCTGATTTGCATCGTGTTCATCAGGCTACTCAGGCTCGCTTGGAACAGGCTAATGCCCGTTATAAGCTGTCGGCGGATGCTCATCATCATGACGTCCAGTTTGAGGTGGACAATTTCGTGTGGGCTATCTTGACCAAGGACCGCTTCTCGGTGCATGAATACAACAAGCTTGCGTCTCGCAAGATTGGGCCGGTTGAGATCATCGAGCAGATCAACCCGAATGCTTATCGCCTCTGCCTTCCTAGTCACTTCCGCACTTCTGATGTGTTTAATGTTAAGCATTTGATTCCTTTTGCTGGCGACAATTCGTCTGGAGATGAAGCCGATTCCGATTCGAGGGCGAATCATTTCGAGGGAGGGGAGAATGATGGAGATGAAGCTGCGTTACTCTTCCTGGAGAGGCATGATCGAATTCCACGGCTTAAGGTTGCTTCGGCAACAAGAAATCTGATTTCCAAGTTATTTTCTAAGTTATTTGCTTTCCTAGATTGATTACAACTCATATATTTTATTCCTAGTTTGCTTCTGTTGCGTATTTCATTATTTAGGAAGGGTAGGGCTCTTGCTAGCTCTATATATAGAGAGCCCCGTATGTTATTTGGGTCAGACAATTGATATCAATAAACCTAGGGTTCTCCCTAAAATACTTGTTGCCTTCGAGTGTTCATTGAGCTTTCGAATCGTAACTCTATCGTGTCCTCTTGTTCATACCTTTTGCTGCATCAAAATCTGACCCCCACGACTCGTCCCCTAACCTTGCAGCCGTAGAAATAGGGCCCACGCTGGGCCCCGCAAGTAAAGTATCTAAAATAAATCAAAAAATGAAGAAAATAAAATAAAAATGAATTCGAATTCAAACAAATTTATTTTAAATTCAACAGTTTATAATCTATATTCAAATTCGTCTTTTAATAAATCGAGTATCGAATTTGGCAAATTATAATTTGAATTCGCCTGAATTTGAACCGTGGTCACCAAACCCGAACAAAGAAGAAAAAGTCATTTAATCAATTAGCCGATTATTGGTTTCCTTTATATGGTTACCAATATAACATTTTATCCAAACAAGTGAAGGTAAACATTACTTGTAGCTAGACCTGACCACGGTTCGAATTGGGTCAAATTCGAATGCATTGGTTCAAATTCGAATTCATCAAAATCTTGAACCGTATTCCATTCGTCCAAAGACGAATCGAATATGAATTATGATTTTTTAATTCGAATCGAATATGAATTATGATTTTTTGAATTCGAATTATTTTTTGAATTTTAATATTTAATAAAAAATGCAAAAATACCAATTTTTTTGAAAATTTTTGTGAATTTTAGAAAAAATTCAAAAAAATCATTTTTTCTTTAAAAAATTCAAAATTTTTGAATTTTGAATTTCTGAAATATATCAAAAAAATCCAAATTTTTTTTGATATATTTTAAAATCAAGGTTTAATGTTTAACATTTTTGGGGAAAAATATATAAATTAAAGATTGGACTTACACGTAATATACCAAATTAAGTTGCCTACATATCTTTCGCTGTACTTGATGACATAATTAGATAGTAATATGAGTACTTCTCGGTACTTTTTTTAAATTTTTTTACTTAATATGGATAAATTCAAATCGAATTGGCATGAATTAGACTCAAATCGAATTCAAATTTAATTTGCCGGTTCGACGAATTATAGAAATTTTAAACTGTATTCAATTCATCTTATGACAAATTCGAATCCAATTTTGAACGAATCGAATCAAATTTTTTACGAATCGAATCGGATTCTAAGCTATCCCTTTCATGAATTATGATGCAACATAAAATATTTCGTCTTTTGAAAACATTAAAACAAAATCTTCTTTGTAGATGTACACAACAACACGAATATTAGCAAAATAAATGAAGGTGGTCTACCGAGAAGTCGTTAACTATTAACAACATGTTATTCAAAATGTTTTACAAGAAAGTGTTTGCACTTTCAATCTTACTATAATAAAAAGAATTTCCTTTTTAGGCAGTTTAGTGTTACATGTGAAAATGTCAAAACTACTCCTAAAAATTAAAACATCAAACGGAAATCTCAAACCCTAAAACTCAAATCCCAAATGCCAAACTCAAAACCCCCACCCCCCAACCCCCGTACCCCCCGGACCCGGACCCAGACCCCGACCCCTAGATCCTCGGACCCTCAGATCCTTGGAGCCCGGACACCGGAACCCCAGACCCCGACCCGACTCCCAGACCCTGAACAACTGGACCCTGGATCCTAGACCCTATACCCCGACCTCCGGGCCCCGAACCATGACACCCCGACCCCCGGACCCCGAACCCTAGTCCTCGACCCCCGGACCCCGGACCTCAGACCCCAAACCCCCAATCCCAGAACCACAACTGTCGGACCCCAAACCCGGGACCCCGGACACTCGACCCTGGACCTTGACCACGAACCCCTGAAATCCTAGGCCCCCGGACAACCGGACCCTTGGACCCTGGACCCTGACCCTACGACCACCGGACCCCGGACCCTGATCCCCGAACTTCGAGGTCCTGGACCCCCGGATCCTAGATCCTAGACCCCGAACGAACCCCGACCCAGACCCTCGGGCCCGAACCCTAAACCCCCGAATTCCCAAACCCCAAAACGTCAAAACCCAAAATGCCAAACATGAAAAACCCAAATCTCAAACACTAGGTTTTGAAACAGAGCGACACTCGCATCGCACGTGCGTTTTTGCTAGTACAAGATTATGAAAATAATGAAACATCTATTAGCTTCTTATAAGAGAACCACAAATAGCATTGCCATTTGACATTAAAAAATGCAATCATAAGAATGGTGTTGGGTTTGAATGAATTTATTGAATCCAAGCCCAATAATGGAAAGGCCCAAAGGGAGATGGAAGGTTGCAATCCCACATTGATTGGAGCAAGGAGGATTTCCTTGTTTATAAGGAATTTCCCTCCTTGCCTCTCAAATTGATTGGCTACCCAAAAGGCTGACCCACCGCTAGCTGCCTGCGAGGACGGTGCGAAGCACCGTCCGAGCACGAGCACGAGCACGAGCACGAGCACGCGCACGCGCACGTGCGTGTGTGCATTGGACGCAGGTCGCAATGGGCGCTTTGTGGCGCACTTGGCACTTCGCACGTGCGCATCGTCGCAAGGAGCTGGAGGAGCCTTAAGTATTTTGCCCGGGCCCGGAAGCAGCTGCGTAGCTACCTAAGCGACGAGGAGCTGCGAGCGCCTTCAGGTTGGCCGCCGAAGAGGCACGACGGACTGGAACGTCCAGGAGGCTTCCAGAAGGCCGAAGGAGTGCAGATCTCCCGCGAAAGGGCGCGAGCGCAGTCTGGCGCGCCTGGAAGGATCCAGAAGCCACCGAAGGGCCACGAGCGTGGCCAGTCAGCCTGTTGGCCGAGCGGACGCGTCTCTTCGGGGTGGCTGGCTCCCTGCCTCCTCCAGCCTATAAATAGGCCTGCCTCCCTTGCCATTTCCTCATCCCAGCAGCACATGCACTTCCTAGCATTGTTGTCTTCTCCTCTCCCCCCGTTCTTCATCTAGAAAAGAGTCCCGAAAGTTCTGGGTATATAAGGGTTCGCCCGAAAGTTTCGAGATACGTGTGCAACGTTCTTGGAAATGCCCTAAACATTCGTTGTATCTTGGGGACGATTGCCTTAGCCCGTACCGCACTGAAATATACGGGGCAATCTCGTCTTACGGAGAAAGTGTCCAACACTTGCCTCGACTGAAGTGATCCTAATCAAGTACACCAACTCCGACAAACAACAATCGTAAGATGAGATTGTGTACTTGAAGATGGCATCGACAAGCTCAGCACCAGTGCCAGCGGTCCCGGGAACTGCCCACGCCGAAAGGCCGGCCAAGTTCAACGGTACCGAATTCAAGAGGTGGCAACAGAAGATGTTGTTCTACCTGACGACGCTCAACCTGGTCCGATTCCTGAAGGAAGAGGCTCCGAAGGTAGCGGAAAATGAGGCAGATCAACAGAAGATCAACGCCCTCGATGCATGGAGTCACAGCGACTTCCAATGCCGGAACTACGTCCTGAATGGACTAGATGACACGCTCTACAATGTCTACGCAGAAGCTAAGACCGCTAAAGAGCTGTGGAGTTCACTCGAGAAGAAGTACAAAACGGAGGATGCCGGGACGAAGAAATTCATCATTGGACGATTCCTCGACTTCAAGATGGTGGACTCCAAGAAGGTCATCGACCAAGTGTAAGAGTTGCAGCTGATCCTTCACGAGATCCAAGCCGAAGGGATGCAACTCAGCGAGTCCTTCCAAGTAGCTGCAATGATCGAGAAGCTCCCCCCGCTGTGGAAGGATTTCAAGAGCTACCTCAAGCACAAGAGGAAGGACATGGGCCTAGAAGACCTGATAGTGAGACTAAGGATCGAGAAAGACAACCGAAAGTCCGAAGTCAAGCAAGGCAAGGCCAACTCTGAGACCACCGTGCACCTCGCTGAGGGAAAAAGTGGCAAGAAGAGGAAGAAGTCCGTGGATAAGCAGAAGGAGCAAAAGCCCAAGAAGAAAAAGATCAAGGGCGACTGCTACAACTGCGGGAAACCCGGACACATGGCTAAGGACTGTCGCCAGCCGAAGAAGGACGACCAAAGAAAGGCTAACCTGGCTGAAGACTTATCCCAGATGGATCTGTCAGCCGTAGTGTTTGAAGCCAACCTGGTGGACAATCCGAGAGAGTGGTTCATGGACACTGGAGCTACCCGCCACGTCTGCTCGGACAAGGAGATGTTCTCGAACTATATCCCGATCACCGGCCGAAAGCTGTTCATGGGAAACTCTGCAACGTCCAAGATCGTGGGTCTGGGAAAGGTGGTCCTGAAGCTGACCTCAGGAAAGGAGCTGACCCTCAAGGATGTGCTGCATGTCTCGGACATCTGCAAGAACTTAGTCTCTGGCTCACTGTTAAGCAAAGCCGGTCTTAAGCTTGTATTTGAGGCTGATAAGTTTGTACTGACCAAAGCGGGTCAATTCATAGGAAAGGGTTACCTAGAAAGGGGGCTATTTAAGATGAATGTAATAACTGTACATCGCACCTTTAACGGTAAAAATAAAGTTAATGCTTCTTCTTACTTGGCCGAGTGTTCTAATTTATGGCATGGTAGATTAGGACACGTAAATCTAAACTCGCTAAGAAAGTTAGTAAGTTTAAATTTATTACCGAATCTAGAGTTCAACCCGTCCGATAAATGTGAAGTATGTGTGGAGGCTAAAATGACCAAAGGACCTTTCCATTCAGTGGAAAGAAGTACTACGCCTTTAGAATTAATTCATACGGACACTTGCGATATGAAACACGTGCAAACTAAAGGCGGGAAGAAATACTTCATCATGTTTATCGATGATTGCACGAGATACTGTTACGTGTATCTCTTAAAGGGCAAAGACGAAGCTCTTGATGCTTTTAAGAGATATAAGAATGAGGTTGAAAATCAACTCAGCGTGAAAATCAAAATGATCCGAAGTGATCGAGAAGGAGAATATGTAGCTCCGTTTGAGGAACTCTGTCAAGAACATGGCATTATTCATCAGACGACTGCTCCATACTCACCTCAATCAAATGGCATAGCTGAACGCAAAAATCAAACTCTTAAGGAGATGATGAACGCTATGTTGATTAGCCCGGGCTTACCCCAGAACATGTGGGGGGAAGCTGTGCTCTCAGCTAACCACATTCTAAACAAATTGCCACACAAGAAAAGGGACAAAACCCCATATGAACTATGGAAAGGAAGGAAGCCTTCCTACGGTTTCCTTAAAGTGTGGGGGTGCCTAGCAAAGGTCGAAGTACCTAAGCCTAAACAGGTGCGAATAGGACCCAAGACCATTGATTGCATCTTTATCGGATATGCGCAAAATAGCAGTGCTTATCGATTCTTGGTGCATAAATCTGAAAACCCTAAGATAAACACGGGAATGGTCATAGAATCAAGGAACACAACGTTTTTTGAAGAAAGCTTTCCTAATAAGGAAAGAAAGGAAGTAAGTCCGAAGAAAAGGGCTCACGAGACTACGCAAGGGTCAAATCAGAAAGATGATGAACCTAGACGTAGTAAACGGATGAAGATAACCAAATCTTTCGGTCCAGACTATCTAACCTATGCATTAGAAGATGAACCCAGGATAATCCAAGAGGCATTGTCCAGTCCAGATGCTCCTCTCTGGAAGGAAGCTATCAATAGTGAGATAGAATCCATTATGCAAAACCACACGTGGGAAATCGTGGATCTCCCACCGGGCTGTAAACCTTTGGGATGCAGGTAGATCCTAAAAAGGAAATACAAAGCTGATGGATCAATCGACAAGTACAAAGCTCGATTGGTAGCTAAGGGGTTCAAGCAGAAGGAGGGATATGATTTCTTTGACACGTATTCGCCTGTCACAAGAATCACATCGGTTAGAGTACTCATAGCTGTTGCAGCACTCTATAACTTCGAGATCCACCAAATGGATGTAAAAACAGCTTTCCTAAATGGAGAACTGGAAGAGGAGATATACATGGAGCAACCTGAAGGGTTTGTGGCTCCCGGTCAAGAGCATAAAGTGTGTCGACTAGTCAAGTCACTATACGGGCTAAAATAAGCGCCGAAACAGTGGCACGAGAAATTTGACGGAACAATGCTGTCAAATGGATTTAAGATCAATGAGTGCGATAAATGTGTTTACATTAAGGGCACACCTGAAGCTTACGTAATTGTATGTCTCTATGTAGATGACTTACTAATTATAGGAAGCAATAAAGAGGTTATTGTGAAAACTAAGAACATGTTAAAGAACCACTTTGACATGAAAGATATGGGTCTGGCAGACGTCATACTAGGAATAAAAATTTCTAGGAAAGCTGACGAAATTATCTTGACACAATCCCACTACGTGGAAAGCGTGCTCAAGAAGTTTGAAGCTTTCGACAAACCTCCGGTTAAGACTCCAGTAGATTTGAATCTACACTTAGCCAAGAATCGAGGGGACCCAGTATCGCAACTGAAGTATGCGCAAATTATCGGGAGCTTGATGTATTTAACAAACTGCACTCGTCCCGATATTGCGTACTCAGTTAGTAAACTTAGTAGATTCACAAGTAATCTAGGGAAGGATCACTGGCTAGTTCTGGAAAAGGTTTTACGATATTTAAAACATACCATAAGCCATGGCATACATTATGCTAAATATCCAGCTGTATTAGAAGGATACAGTGACGCAAACTGGATATCGGACACTAAGGACTCCAAATCCACCAGTGGATACGTATTCACCATAGGAGGAGGAGCTGTGTCTTGGAAGTCCTCTAAACAAACTTGCATAGCTCGATCCACCATGGAGTCGGAGTTTATAGCACTAGATAAAGCTGGGGAAGAAGCTGAATGGCTCAGAAACTTCCTAGAGGATATTCCGTACTGGAGTAAACCGGTGCCTCCCGTATTGATACATTGTGATAGCATGTCTGCAATCGGGAGAGCACAAAGTACATTGTACAACGGAAAGTCTCGACATATCCGTCGGAGACACAATACCGTTAGACAGTTGATCTCTAGTGGGGTGATCACCGTTAATTATGTAAAGTCCAAGGACAACTTAGCTGATCCTTTTACGAAAGGAATCAATAGAGATCAAATGTACAACGCAGTAAGGGGAATGGGATTAAAATCCACACAATAAAGAACGTCCATAGCGGTAACTCAACCATGATGAGTGGAGATCCCACAAACTTGGTTCAATGAGACAACTAAGTTATGGAGGGTTCAGTTAATCACCTGGAACCTATCTCATTCTCAGAAGCTGCCCAGGTATTAGCCTGCAGCGGTGTGGTAAGGTTAAGCATTACGCTTTTAATAATTCCTATACCTTGATTAAGGTGGAGTATGGCAGGATACTCCTGATAGGAGATCACCTATGTAAGTGTGAAGTGAGGCCGCTTCAAATGGGAAAAACACTTATGAATCCAAGATACGGTCCATGGCCGAAATGGACACAACGTGAGAACCTAAATATACTAGGGTTATTATTGTGTAAATGTTATTATCTTGGTTTACACCAAAAGCTGACGGTTCAAAACATCGCGTTCACCGAGCAGCGAGTAAATCCGATAACATATTACTAGAGAAGGTTCAAAGCCGCAAGCTACCTATCTCGATGCAATAATAACACGTCAGAACTTTCGATTAGAGTCTGCATGCATTAATCATCATTCATGTGAGGGATTGTTGGGTTTGAATGAATTTATTCAATGCAAGCCCAATAATGGAAAGGCCCAAAAGAAAGGCCCAAAGGGAGATGGAAGGTTACAATCCCACATTGATTAGAGCAAGGAGGATTTCCTTGTTTATAAAGAATTTCTCTCCTTGCCTCTCAACTTGATTGGCTACCCAAAAGCCTGACCCACCGCTAGCTGCCTGCGAGGACGGTGCGAAGCACCGTCCGAGCACGAGCACGAGCACGAGCACGCGCACGCGCACACGCACGTGCGTGTGCGCATGGCGCATTGGACGCAGGTCGCAATGGGCGCTTTGTGGCGCACTTGGCACTTCGCACGTGCGCATCGTCTGGAGGAGCCTTAAGTATTTTGCCTGGGCCCGGAGGCAGCTGCGTAGCTACCTAAGCGACGAGGAGCTGCGAGCACCTTCAGGTTGGCGGCCGAAGAGGCATGACAGACTGGAACGTCCAGGAGGCTTCCAGAAGGCCGAAGGAGTGCGAGATCTCCCGCGAAAGGGCGCGAGCGCAGTCTAGCGCGCCTGGAAGGATCCAGAAGCCACCGAAGGGCCACGAGCGCAGCCAGTCAGCCTGTTGGCCGAGCGGACGCGTCTCTTCGAGGTGGCTGGCTCCCTGCCTCCTCCAGCCTATAAATAGGCGTGCCTCCCTTGCCATTTCCTCATCCCAACAGCACATGCACTTCCTAGCATTGTTGTCTTCTCCTCTCCCCCCGTTCTTCATCTAGAAAAGAGTCCCGAAAGTTCTGGGTATATAAGGGTTCGCCCGAAAGTTTCGAGATACGTGTGCAACGTTCTTGGAAATGCCCTAAACATTCGTTGTATCTTGGGGACGATTGCCTTAGCCCGTACCGCACTGAAATATACGGGGCAATCTCGTCTTACGGAGAAAGTGTCCAACACTTGCCTCGACTGAAGTGATCCTAATCAAGTACACCAACTCCGACAAACACAAATGGGAGATGACTGCATTTGATCTAATGGCACAAGATGTAGAGAAAGAGGTCGATGGTTCAAATTGGTGTAGAAATTAACCTATAAAAAAGAGTTGAGATGAATTGTTGTTCATCATTCTTCTTCCTAATACCTTTGATCCTTATAAGGCGAGTATCCTCTTTCCAATGTTGTTGGTCTTGTTCCCATCTTTGTTCTTCTTTGGGAAAAGTACACTAGCACCATGTGATTTCACAAATTTTGCTTTTAGTGTATGTGTTTTAAAATTTTGGATTTAGTCCATATGGTTATTTTTGTTTGGAGAGGAGATACCCACTACAGGTTCCATTCTCATTGCGCCACCGTACTGGCTTGTGGAATTGATCATGTGCTCCACGCATACCACCTCCTCTTCGGCTTCTTGAGTTCTAGATCTAAGAAGCTCAATTCCTGGCTCTCCCCTTTCTTCTGTCACACAAAGAGGGTTGCGGCCCACTACGGAGCTCTTCGTCTTCATCATGGGAAGACGTAGCTTCGGGGCTACCCGAAGGGCCAGCGACCATGGTCGTTAAGGCTGTATGATGGCCAGAAGGAGTTTCTGTGGCTCCATGGTTGCTTAATTAGGCGAGCCTGGTCTTCATAAACAACATATTTGATAATAAAAGAGGAGAAGAATGGTGGGTTCAAGGTGGAGGTTGAAGATGGAGAAGCTCAGGAGATGGGGAGTTTGAAGATGAAAAAGACTTGGAGTTTATAAACTATTTTGGTAATTTACCAGATGACACATGTCATCAAAAATTTAAACAACGAAAAAGCTACGACATTGTTTTGGAAAACATTAAGCCTGCGTAGAAACCCAAAATGCCCGGAACTGAGGTCTGTTCAAACAAAAATAATCACTGGGATTAAATCCAAAATTTTAAACCACATACCCTAAAAGCAAAATTTGTGAAACCACATAGTCTTGATCATTCTAATCTCTTCTCATTATTTATTATTTTTCTTTTTTGGATTGTGGATGACATTGCTTCTTCTCATCCATTTTAATGTGTTTGACCAGTTTTAGCCTCTTTTTTTTGTCAAAGGAGCTAAATTTTGAACATGGGGTTGGATGAACTTTACTTATTTTAGACTTTTTAACTGGTTGGCTCATCTTTCTCTGAAGATGGTTCATTTATATTTTACATGTTCTTGGTGCTCAATGTAAATGTACTTTTGAATGTATTTTGTCAATAAAATTTGAATAATCTGTATGCTTATTTTTGGAATTATAATGAAATTTCTTCTTACAATTATTAATATGAAAATTTCAAAATGTAAACATTTTACAATGTAGAACCCTTGAATGTTTCCATTTAGGGTTTCCAAAGTGTATATTTCACACTTGTATCACTTTAGCAATTTGAGCAAACTATTAATTTTGTCATCGTTATCGTAGTAACAAAATTCTTCGGATTGCAACGTGGAAACACCAAGTCGTGTGCCCTTAAATTCGAATCAACTGTGTCTATTGTCTGTCGTGCAGACAATATACAATGACTTGCCCTACTGTCTGTGTACTTAGATGAGCCTTCAAATGCGATGCAAATAGGCTAATGGAAGAGAAATGTTTGAAGAAAGATTTCGGCAGGCCATACTTTTCCTCCCTGATCTTTATGGAGTCTGTTTTGATAACAATTTCCTCCTCAATCTTCTTATTTTCCTCCAAGCCTTTCTCATTTAACGTAACTACATTGCATTCTTTCTTCAAACATTAAATAATAAGCATGTGAAGATGTTCCCATAAGCAAAGGTTAATACAAGGAGAATTAAATAATAAAGCATGTCACGTACATAAGTTGCTAATACCGTTTTTATTCAGGAACCTGGTGTCTACACTGCAGTACATAAACAGAAGAGCACAAGGCCCTACTAAAAATTAAACGGCAGCCAAATTCTCTCTTCCTTTTTGTGGGAAGCCACATTGTGCCAACTCTCCAATGCATGTCAAATTGGTCACACTGGTATAACATAAAAGCTTATGTTCATCACGGCAAATACGTAAAAGGTACAGATTCTCTCAGTCTTTATGCAGATTCACATGTCGGTTATTCACGTCGCAAACAAACCAGCCCAGCTTCTTCCCCGCCACTTAATAATTGCTGGCCTGAATCCTTGCTTTCATCGTCTCGATTGTAGAAAACCAAAGTACATGGAAATAATATCATATAATATGAGTTCATGTTAACCATGGTCACCAGCAGGTAAGATGGATGCATCAACATGTATCCATCTTTCGCTACAGATTGGAATTAGAACTGGGTTCTTCAAGAGATTCTGGCGACCCATGATTCCTCTCCTGCCCCGGGCATTGCGGGAGCTGCTTCCAACACTCAGAACAGAGCAACTCCAGACAAAATGTCTCCTCATACTCACCATCGTAAATACACTTGCCACACTGAATACACCGAGCTATGCAAAGCGTGCATGCCCTACATACCTTGGTGGGATGAGCTTTTCCCTCGCAGCCATCTAAGGGGCAATCATACACCAACCTCAGGTTTTGGCATCTAGGGCAAACTTCAATGTCAATGGCACGATCATCCTCACACGAGACATAAAAATTTCCTCTGTGATAATAATGGGGCTTGTGGTCATTGCCAGGCATGCAGTCCTCTGCACCCAACAATATCCTCAGCTCTTCAAAATGATCAAGTGTCACACCATAGAGTCCACCAATCCTCAAGTGCTTCACACCCCGTGCACCGCCACCCTTCAAAGCCCTCAAGCTGGCCAGGATTCCGTCAATGCTAAGTCTTGTACATCCCGGAACGCTGACCTGCATCGAATTTAAAAAAAAATGATTGTTCAACACCATATCTTTTACATCCTAGAACACTCAACTAGCCATGCAAACGAAGAAAGTACGAACTTGTGGACTCTGAAACTGACACCAAAGCAGAGCTTCAAAAAATCAAACAAAAAAATAAACAAGCCATTAAGTATGGATAAGAAAACCCTACTGCACAGTTACACCCGTCATCATAAACAATTGACCATTATAGTAAAATTCAACAAATATTACCTTCCTTCTTAAAGTTTCATTTATTGGTGGCACGTCATATGACACAAATTAACAAAAGTTAAACCAAAATTGGGACAGTTCTTATGGCAGTTAATTCAGGTTGGCCACGGGTCTCAAGTTAAGCACAACAGTTGAGTGAGTGGTTGTAACACGTAGCCATTTGTTGGATTTCGTTTCTCTTGGAAAAAGAAGTCCTACATTATCAAAAATTTTAGTATGATATGTTGAATGTTTCTAATGCAGCTTCTTCGGTTATGGACAATGGTGTATATCAATTAAACCAGCACTTTAAACATATGGTAAAAATTGTTAACGCCCCATAGCATAGGGTACCAAATATTCAGCTTTAGAAACTATGAAGGAGATCTATTGATACAAGTAAAATGCTCAGTTCGTTATTAATCTTTGTCGTTCAAAGAGATGAAATCAATAACTACATATTATTAATCTATTCGTGAAATTCACAAGTTCACAACACAACATAACACTGGTGTCAAAGCAAAATCTGTGATCCAGTATCAGGCTAGGACCAAGAATTATTAGTATTTCCAGAGTAGCCTAATATGCAGTGCACTTCTGAGGGATTTGAAGTTTAACAATGCAACCCATAGCAATTAGGACGAACAATTAAATCATTAATCAATAAGCTGGATTTCGACACACAAGATACTTCAGCATAAAAACAGGAAGTGATTTATTATCAACAACAAACTTTGAAATGAAGAAATATTACCTTGGTGAGCCTCGGATTATTTTCAACTATGAGCTTCAAACCTTCATCAGTAATCCTTGGGCATTCCACAAGGCTCAAGCATTGCAAATTACCATGAGCCCTATTAGCCAATTGTATAAGAACGTCATCAGTGATCTTCTCATTTAGTGGTTGATCAATGTGTATACTCCTCCATAGTAGCGGGTCATTCTGAACAGTAAAATGCAGCGACTTGCACACTGATTCCACCATGACAAGATCTCGAATGCCAAGATGACCAAGGGCAAATGTCAAAGCCTCGTGAGGAGCCTCCATTTTTTCATTCAATGCAAGATTGTCACTCTCAAGAAGTTGTTGGCATCTCGCATCCACAGGATTGGCATCATCGTCATTCATCATCTTATCCTCCATAACCGAAACGTTAGCATCATTATAGGCCAACTCAGAAAAAAGCCCCACCTCCTCCTGGCAACACCAAGAATCCAATCCACCAACAACTTTGGACTTAGGATCAAACCCTAAATCACCAGGGAACGCCTGGAAACTCATTACATTATTCCAGATAAAATCAAACCCTGATAAAAACTGATGATTCGCCTCAACCCCATCAGTTTGACGACCACTGCCATACCTTGCATAATCCACCTCCAAATCCTCAAGCCAACCCGTAATCATAGTGAAGGTATTGCTGATATCCATCCCGAACGGATCAGAGGGCAAAAGGTCAACGATATCATCCTTGTGCACGGAGGACTCCTGCAAGCCGCGTGGCCCTGACCTATCACTTCCATCCATCAGATAATCAAAGCAACCGTCTGCTTTCTCATCAACATGGTAGCCATTAGAAACCCTCATGTGGGAAACCAAAGTGTCCTCCGGGAGACAAGAACGAAACACCGGTCGGTGCGAACAATTCAGCGCCATCAAAAACAGGGAAAAATCTCTTGACCTAACCCAACCAAAACTATCCGAGGAAAACAGGGGAAAATCCTCGATCAATCAAAACCAATAATTTTTTTTTAAAAAAAGGAAACAAAAGATGGATAGAGACAAGAAAACCCTCGATTTCGGGTAGCAAACTAAAACACCGCAACCAAAAATTTCACAGAGTTTCCTTATACGGCCTTTCTCCCGGCCTCAATTACTATTTTTTGAATCTTTTCTCCTTTTTTTCTTTTTCTTTTTTTTTTTTGAAATAATCAGCTAGGGTTTCGCTAGACAATAATAATAACCCATAGGAAAGAACAAACGAAGAGCACAGAAAAAAGGAAAACACGGTAATGAAATGGAGAAAAGAAACGGAACACAAAAAACAAAACCCTAACTTGGCTCCCGCAATCCAGGGCGGATCGGAATATTCCCAAATATTTTTCCTTCCGGTCTCGTGTCGAAATAGAAAGGGTAGAGGAAGGGAGGCGTGTTATTTCTGTTTTCTATTTATTTATTTTTTTTCTGGTGGAGGGGAATTGGAATTCCGATCCGGAGGAGGGAGGGAATAGGGAGGAGGAGGAGAGAGAGAGAGAGAGAGAGAGAGAAATTGGAAAGAAGGAAGCGCGTAGGTATTTGGCAGATGTCACTGACACGTGGGGTGGGGGGTTAGCTGGGGGGATTTTCGCGGGGGGATTGTTTTTGAGTGAATTGTTGGTGGGTCCGAGGGGCATCGCTACCCACCAATAAGATTGTTTCTTTTGGTATGACTAGATCATTCTTGCTTACAATTTTACCCATTGCTGATTATTATTCTATCACCAAAAAAAAAAGCATGAGCTTTTCTAAATACGGATGATGTCTCTTTTTTTCAAGGAACAAATTATTACCAAACTTATATTAAGGTGAAAGATTCAAATACACAAGTTCCCTAACTTCCTGGGGGTGGCAATCGACCCGATTGTTTAGAAGGGTATTTAACCAACACATCTTACTCAAATAATCTACCATTCTATTGTTTGAGCTAGGTATGTAGTTCAAAATACATTGAGGAAGTCGAGCTAAAGTGTGCCGGAGATCGTTAACAAGAAGTCCAAAACGCCAATCAATGTGAGGATGAGGACCACAAAGGAGAAATACGGAAGATGTCTCGGTAACCAAACAGACATTGAAGATGTTGAATTATAATTTGTAATATCATAAATTATATAGAGGTAACTTGAAAATTTGTATTTATAGCATAGTGTAGTGAACACTAGTACATCATGTTGAGGACACTGGCACAACATGCACTGAGCATTGGCAGATCATGTTGTTCACAATGACACACCTTGCACAGAACACTGATGAGTGTCCAAAAATACTCATTATACCACGTCTTTTATAGGGTGTTTTATTCTATTTTTAGTTCATTTTTCTTTGAGTCTCGAGTCTTTTTGTCCATTTATAGGCATGTTACCTTGAATGGACTTATTTGTTAGTCTTTTATGTTTTAGAGGTATTCAAAGCAAAAAGAGGGCATTCAGAGTAGAATTGGAGCCAAAAAGAGAAGAATGGGTGGATCAACCAGCACCTGCCGCCAGCAGCCCGTTGCCGGGAAGAAATTGCCTTGAACTTGTGTTCGCACCTGCCATACAGAAGACCCATTGCCAGGAAATATTTTGCTACCGGGCAGAACTGAAGACAAAGGAAAATCCCAAAGAGGCAATAGTTGCCACCGGGAAGCACTACCGTTCGGGGCCTCCATGTACCGGGCGAAAATCTTTTAAAGGCAAAGGTGGTAAATTGAAAAGGACTTGGATGAGTTGAAAAAGGAACTGAAGACCTGGAATACTCAAGTGCTTGGCAACATAGAGTCCAGGAAATGGCGCAAGTATGCCCACCTTTGTGGGCTACATAAAGCCCTGGACCACTGCCCGAATAGAGTTCTCGAAGCTCTAGATGTGAAGTTTTATAAGGATCTTGAAGTCGTATTACATTAGGAGGAATTCTTGTGGCTTCAAAAATCTTGGGAAAAATGGATCACTAAAGGGGATCGTAACACAATATTTTTCCACACCTCGACGATCATTGGGAGAAGAAGAAACAAGATCGAGAGGCTAAAAGATTGTGATGGTAACTAGATATCAAGTGATCCAGAGTTGGATAGCATAGCTTTAGAGTTCTATCACAATCTATACACTGCCACAAGGGATACTCTTACTAACACTCTCCCAGTTGGGCTTGGTGGCCGACGGACTATAGAGGATACATGCCTGGCTTCCCGCCCGATAAGCAACAAGGAGATATATAAGGCTCTCCACCAAATAGGCCTTTTAAAAGTCCCAGGATTAGATAGATTTCACGTCATTTTCTTCCAAAAATATTGGAGCACAATAAAAGAATACTTACATAATTTATTAAAATGGCATTTGAGATGGGCTCCTTGCCCCTAATGTAAACAACACACTTTTGGTTCTTATACCAAAGATAGCTACGCCGGAAAGGATTCGACACTTTCGACCCATAAGCCTATGCAACATGCCTTACAAAGTGCTCTCCAAAATTCTTGCATCACATTTACAAGTGAAGCTTCTCGGGCTGGTCTCATTGACCCAAGGAAGCTTTGTCTTAGGGAGACAAATTGCAGATAATATTATTATTGTCCAAGAAGCACTTCACTCAATGAAGAACAAAAGAGATTCTAAAAGTTGGATGGCCATAAAATTATACCACAAAAGTCTATGATTGGGTTTGATAAGACTTCTTGAGGCTACCCTCCATGACAAATGCCTGCCCCCCAAACTGATAAGAATTATCATGTCCTGAATGTCGGGTGCCAAGATGAGATTGTTGTGAAATGGGAAAGTGTCAGACGAGTTTTTCCCCACATGTGGACTTTGCCCAGGTGAGCTATTATTGCCTTACCTTTTCGTGCTTTGCATGGAAAGGTTGGCCTAGTGGATCACGCAGTCTGTGTCAGCTAAGAAGTGGCAACCACTTTTTATCACCCATGATATGCCCGAAATGTCCCACCTTTTTTTTCTGACGACATTATTTTATTTGCAGAAGCATTTATGAAGTAGGCAAATATAATCCAAAGAGGACTAGATAACTTTTGTGTTACTTTCGGACAGCGAGTTAGCACTGCTAAGTCGAGAATGTTCCCCCTGAACTGGCGACAAAAATAAGCAACAAGCTCAACATACAACAAACTACAGGCCTGAGAAATATCTCGGGATCCTTGAGTTCCAAGAGAGGTTTTTAGCTTTACCTTCTAGTACCTGCTAGCCAATGCCCAGTTGAGACTTGCAGGATGGAAAGCCTACTAACTCACTATGGCAGGGCGATTGACTTTAGTACGACCGGTGCTTACAATGATACCATTTATGTTATGCAGGTTATCTGCCTCTTAGCTAGCCTCTACAATAAGCTGGATAGAATTTGCCATGATTTTCTTTGAGAAGATTCAGAGACTAACAAACGGGTGCACATCTGTAGTGGGAGGAGGTGTGCAAGCCAAAAAGTCTAGGTGGCCTGGGTATCTGAAGTACTAGACAAACTATTGATGAAGCTTGGATGGAGGTTCCTAAACCAGTTGAAAATGTGCTTGTCGGAGGTGTTGCAGAAAAAGTACATACGCCACTCTACTGACCTATACACTAACACTCCACATGGCCGCCGCTCGACAGTATGGGGAAGCTCAAAAAATGTCATTAGTGCACTTGCGTAGGGACTACGGTGGAATATTAGAGATGGGCAAGTTGTGAGATTTTGGGAGGATGACTGGTTACTGGGGGTTTGTTATCCCAAGCCAACCTTGCCATCCCACATGATCATAGATAGAAGAAGATAGCTTAATACTGGATCTCGGGCCAGGGCTGCACTGGGACCAATTTTGTCGGACAACTGAAAACCCAAACTTGAAGCCATTTTCGTAGATGATCCAGACAACTGGACCAATTATGGTGGTTATTAGTTGAGGGACTAAAGAGCTTATTTACGATGGATATAAAACAGTGGCTGGATTGCAATGTAAGTATCTCGACCCAAGTCCACAAAGATACCCCTTGGAACATGATCTTCTCAACTTCATATTGGTGGATCTAGCGTTGGAGAAATGACAAGTTATTCGAAAGGAGCACCCCAAATACAGGTCATGTTGGTTTAATCCGAAACCAAACCAAGGAGTTTAAGAAGGCGTGGAATCTGAGCGCACTACAAGAGCACTAGACAAGACCCATGCCTGCCCCCCGTCTTGAAATGGGAACCACATGTTAAAGGTTAGGTTAAGCTAAATGTGGATAGGGGATGGCGGTTACCTCTCAATTGGTCATTGTGATGCACTCTCAGCGAAGGCCTGGGCAATTCACAAAGGCTTGGAGTTTGCATGAGAGAAAGATTTCAAAAAGCTCGTTGCGGAGACGGACTCACAATTGACAGCTAAATACATTACCAAGGGAGCTACGAAGGAGAACACTGATGCGCTCGTTAGTAAATGTCACCGCCTCATTAGCTGTAATAGTCAAGTCGAGGTCCTTTATCATTTCTGTTCATGTAATAGTGCAGCTGATTGACTCGTTAACTTTTCTTTTGACTCGGGGTTTCCACTATTTGAACCTTTATCCGGAAGGCTACGCCTCCATTGTCAGGAAGGAGCTTGCTGTTTGTTATGTTCATGTTTTGTAATTTGCTGTTTTATTAATAAAAGTATGATACTTATTACTTCCAAAAAAAATATTTCTTAATGTGGCATGCTTCTTTCAAAACAATAGTAGATATTATCATAATACATTAATTTGTTGACATGTTTAATGTATGAATATACGTCTCAAGTATTTAAGGAATTTGAAAGTGAATTAAGACGTGAGTTAGTCATACAAATTAATTATAGATTTTTCCTCTAAACTTCAACAAAAACTAAAACTCAAACACATATCTTCTTAGAAAAGATTCAAAATTAATTATAGAGAATCAAAAATTAATTGAAGAACACTAAGACTAATTGAACCTCTGAAACAGAACCCTAAAATTTGAAGAACCCTAAAACCAATTGAAATCGACAGCAAAACCAAACAAAACCTCTCGAAATTGAACACCTAAAACCAAGAAGTGGCCCATCAAATCTACCACACCACCGTGCGAGCGTCCCTGAGGGTAATACGCAAAAGGATTTAAGCCAGGCGAATGGCCATGGCAACAGCGTCGTTAAAGCTGCTATTCCCCGGCGGGAGAAGAAGCCCTAGATGGTCAGTAGTAGCCCGGTGCTCCTCCTCTTGTGGGCCGAGGAAGACGAGATTGATTCTGATGAGGATGACGATGTTGCAATTTTCTTGGCGTTGAGAGGTTGAAGATGATGAGGATAATTTACTTTTTTTATTTTGTTTTAAGTGGGAGTGCATTTGTGTCATTTCATGTGAGATTTTGCCGGAGCAAAATTTCGATTCCTGCTTTTGCCAAACTATTGGGAGTTTTTAATCGATTACTGGAATACAGGTGGCGAATATGAAATATACCAAAGCAACAAGGACCGAATAGTAATTTTCTCGTTAATTAATTATTCATGATATTTTTAATAAGTAGATTGGTTTTTTTTTTGATAAAATAATAAGTAGGTTGACGATTCGCTAAACTATTTACATGGTTTTAATGACGATCAGAAAATGTGGTTCGTGATTCGATTAGATTCGTCAAAAAATTGATTCGATTTGTAAAATATTTGATTCGTTAAAAATTTGAATTGAATTCTTCAGGAAACGAATTGAATATAGTTCAAAATTTCTAAAATTCGTCAAACCAGTGAATTCGATTCGAGTCAAATTTGTCCATAATATGTTTAAAATAATAAATAAATAAATTAGGACTGATTTGAAAGGGGAGAAAATAGGGAAGAACTTGAAATAAAAATGCCCCGCCGCTTATCCTATGCCCCGTGAAGTCCCATCTCCGGGAATCCTGGCAATCAGCGTGAGACAACTAAGTTATCTCATTTCTTCTCAAGTGGGGAGGGGCCCACGGTTAGGCCTTGACCGTTTTACTTTTTTATTTTTTTCTATAAATTTAAATTTACTTCAAAATCCTATAAATACTCTCATCCATTCATCAAAATTTGTACAATTCCAACTCAATTCTCTGCTATCTATATAATTTCTCTCTTAAAGTTTACTAATTAGCTATACTAATCGTACTACTAATCACAGTATTAGGCATATTATTATTTAATTATATCAACAAATAGAGAAAATGAGTCATTAATATTCAATATATGCAACTCGGAGATGATATTGATTTCTAATATGTGCAACTCAAAAAATTTACTATTAGATAATTTAATAATGTTAAAAAAAGTTGCCAGTTGGGAAGCCGATATTGGAAATTATGCTTAGATTATAGTATCAAATTATACAACTCTAAAATTATGTTATTGGCATTATTTTTAATATAATCCATATAACTTTGGATTAATCCAAGTACCATACATCAAATCATTTAGTTTCAAAATGCATGATATAAAAATCTCATATTGCTTCAGGATTGAAAGCATAATTTTTACCATGCTCTAAACTAACAGTTGTGGTTTGTCTAAGTTTAATTTAAGATGTTGATTCATTTAACAACTTATTAAACAATAATTTAGCTAAGAAGAATAAAATAAATACAAACATTTCTTGCAATAATGGTAGTATAGATTCTAACCCTAACCCTAATCCTAACTCCAATACTTTTGCATAATCCTAAGAAGAATTAATTTGAATTTGGTAGTTCATAATTCGTATTTGAATTTCTCCTTGGACGAATCAAGCAGGATTCAAGATTTTGATGAATTTGAATTCGAACAAATTCGTTAGAATTGAACAATGGTCATGTCCCTTGTTACATTAATGGTGTAACTAAGTAGTTAATTACAAAAAGACCCAAGCAACCTGTTTGGAAACATAAAAACAATGGGAATTGGAGTCCAAATCTCGAGTTTTAAAAAAAATTGACTGTGTTTGGAACCAATTTTACTCAAGAAAGTGATTCTATTTCTATCTCAAACTCTGGCTTTGAATTCTCTTGCAAAGACGTCGAAATTGAAAGACCAAAAATGAAATTGAGCTTAAATTCTAATAACACCTCGACTAAAAGTGAGCTACAACCCTTTTCTCTCCCATTTTACTTCGACATTTTATCCATCACACTATTTCGGCATTTTCTCCTCGTGGATGACGAGCATCTCTGGCGACTCTAAACGACGACGGCGAGCTCCGGCGACTCTCACTGCTGCGGCTCTGGACGATGACAACGAGCTCTGACCACTCTCACTGCTGCGACTCTGGACGACGACAATGAGCTCTGACCACTCTCACTGCTGCGAGTCTCTTACGTAAGTCTCCATGCTGGGAATATTCTTTGTGAAGTGGAGACGTTTATAAGAATCCATTACCAATTCTCCAGGAGACATATGTCTTAATAAATTCCTTGCCTTCATGGATGCTTTTCCACATCCATGAGCTAGATCTACCTCTCTGTGCGTGCAATAAGTTAGTATTAGGAAAATATAAACATTTTAGAACTTTGGAGCTTAACAGGTTTAGATTTGTCAGGATTTTCCATGCTTGTTTTCCTAAAAATGCATTATTAAAAAGCATACATTTATTTAAAACATAACCCTCCCAAGCATTTAGATTATGTCAGTTTCTTCCAAGAAATTCAACAGATTCTTCTATGCTCAATGTCACCTGACCACCAAATTTTTTCAATGAGACCATTTAATTTATTGCCAAAAGATTTTAGAAATTTGACACATTGCATTGCATATATGGGAATTGCAGAGAGGACAACTTTTACCATAATTTGCCTTCTAGAATCTGAGAGCAATCAATGATTGAGATTTTTTGACCACTTTATCGTATATGAATTACAAAGCTCTGAATTTTGACTTGTCCCAGAGTGATGGCAAGCTAAGGTATTTCTCACCTGCTCTCATTTCATTCATTCCTAGGATAGAAATGATGGTGTTTCTCTGGTTTGTTCGTAGAATCTTGATGAATTAGATGTTAGACTTTGTCCAGTTGAACTGCTGTCCTGAAGCACTAGAGAAATTAGTTAGAATCTGTTAAATAGCTTGTGCCTCCTGCTCATTAGCCTTAGCAAATATTAAGGTGTCATTTACAAAAAGAATGTAGGTCAGAGCAGGTGCATTAGTAGTCAATTTGTATCTTGAAATCATATAGCTCTATTAAGCTTTAGTTATGTATTAAGAAAAAGTCTCAGATATGAGCACGAAAAGAAAGGGGGACTTGAGTCCCCCTGTCTAATTCCTCTAGAAGGTTGAAACCACTCTAGAGAGTTGCCATTAAGGATAACAGAGTATGTCATAAAAGACAGACATGACATGATGCATTTACTCCACTTATGGGGAAACCCAAGTTTACTAATAACTGGTTCAAGAAAATTTCAGTCCACAAGATCATATGCTTTTGTGAGATCTAATTTCAATACCATTGCACCATTTTTCCTTCGTTTAGATTGCCTAAGTTTATGAAAAAAATTATAAGCAATGATAATTTTGTCTTGAATGCATCTCTTTTAAATGAAAGGAGCTCGATGCTCACTTATGATCTGATCAATCAAGGTCTTAGTCTATTAGAAAGCATCTTAGAATAAACTTTATATGCGTAATTGCACATGCTAATAGGCCTAAAATGAGATATGTGTTCAAGTTTTGTATTTTTGGATGAGAACAATGTAGGTTCTATTTAGCATATTAGAAACATATTCACATTCATAGCATTCTATGACTATCCTAGTAAGTTCTTCACCTACAGATTCCCAAAACTTATGAAAGAAAACTCGTGAACATTCATCAGTACTTGGTTCATTCAAACCTCCCATTTGAAAGGCTACATTTTATATTTCCTCTGTTGAGGAAGGTACTGTGCATGTCACCTTATTCACCACTCAAGAATTGCATCCAGAAAATCTCCTGTATTGTTAACAGCAATAGTAGAATAAATATTTATGAAGTAGGAATTGATAATACATGTAACCTCATGTTCTTCCTCTTGCCATATGCCAAGATTGTCCTAAATCCTCCTGATATGATTTTATTGCATCCTTTGTGTACATAGAAGAAGCTATCTCTATACTAAAACCAGCTGATGTGTGAGAATTGGTGCCAAAATATCTCCTCTTATTCTCGGAGATCTTCAAATTCCTCTTTCAAAATGTTCTTCCACTGTTTATTCTCTTTAGAGGAAAACTCAGCTTGAGTCTTCTCTAGCTCAGCAAGAACTTCTTAACTTATGTTCTTCCTTCTCCAAAAGACTTTTTTATGCCATATTGTAGGCTTCTTGCAACATTTGTAACCATGTTGAATCTACTTAACAGCTGCAGTGCCAAAAGTAGCGGATTCCAATAATTCCTTGATTATTTTTCTGCATTCCTCCTCTTTGGTCCACATAGACTCAAATCTGAAGAGCCTCCTCCTACTACCTTTAGGATTTTTATCAAGAGTTAGGAAAGCATGTGTGATATTCTGTTAATGATCTGGTCTATCTAAAATGCTTAAATAATTTGATTGGTACTATCCATACTAACAAGGTATACCTTCTTTTCCGGTATACATCCTCAGAGAACTCTAAGGTTAAATACGTTTGGTCGAGAGTAGGATCAGGATGGGTGACCTCCTAGGATATTTCTAGGATGCGTGAGAGTGAGAAAAAAATACACTGGAAAAGATCCGTGTTGGTATGTAGAGACAGTCAGTCAGATCACAGGGAGTTATATTTGGTATCAAAGCAAAAATAGTTCTGGGACTATTTTATATTGTGTCTGGAGTGATGAGGACGTCACATATTTAAGAAGCGGTGATGCGCTTGAAAAAGGCACATTTCACCACGTCAATTTGTAGTCATTTAGACTTATTTTGGAGTCTTTTTATTTCGAGTCTCATGTCTTTTATGCCATTTCTTGGTACGTTGCCTCAAATATTTTTGCTCATGTGCATTTTGTCCTTCAGATGTAGGTCAAGAGTAAGGAGTAGCTGAAGATGCAGAGCTTGGAGTGAGTCACGTCAAGAGGAGGCAAGCCGGGAAGAAGCTGCACCTACCAAATAGTGAAACCTGCACCGAACGATGTTTGCCTTATGAAAACTACTGATCGACAGAAAGTCTCACCTATCGGCGAATGCTCTGTTTCATGAATCCTCTGGGCTCCATCGAAGAAAATCTCTAGATATTTTGGCGAGGCCCAACATCCGCCGATCGGCAAAGAAGCCCATTCCTGTGACATCCACTGATCGACAAAATCTTTAGGAGAACGGCGAGAAAACCACCGAGTGTCAAACGTACCTGCATAATAGCAAAGAATTCCAGCCCATCGAGTGGCGCCTATTTCCACCGATCAGCAAAATCGCCCAGCCAGTTTTTCTCCTAGAAATTAGATATTTTAAGGGATTTGTGATCATTTTTGTGTTAGCTAGGATTTGTTGAATGACTCTCTATAAATTCCTCTCCAAACCCTCTCATTTTGTAAGCCAAATACTAGAGACTAAAATTAGGGTTTAGTAGAAAAAGAGGGGAGTTTAGAGCAAGGAGTGGATGTGGGGCAGGGTTCGAGTGGCTCTCCATGATTGAGCTTTCTCTTTCCCTTTTCTCTCATTTAGCTTTTTTGATATTGTTCTTTTATTTATGTATTATTGTTGAATGATGATGATGCGTGAGTAGTCACCTTTGGGTAGGGTACTCTAGTGCACCCCGCATGACTTTGTTTCAAATAGGGCTTGATCTTGAGAGCGTGTAGTGGGTAGAATGTGTAATGCCTTAGTTTGATAGACCTTGGTGTTAGGATTATGAGTGTTGAACATTCTCTCGACCATAGGTCCTTGCCAATTGATCCTAGCCTCACTCAAAAGACTTAATTATCATAGAAAGAGTAAAATTACTACCTGTTAGACTAGTTGTTCATGATGTGAGAACCTACGCCTGTGACACCGTAGGGAGGACACTAGTTGGCTATTAGGTAGTTCATTAAGTAATTAGGTTTAAGAGGATAGTTGGTGACTCGTATACTCTTGTGAGGTTGACAACTCACTGTGAGAAGGGGTGTCCATGGTGTGAGCCTTTGAAACCTAGAACCCGACTTTATGGAGTGATGGACTTAGAAGGTGAAGCACCATACCTTAGACTCGCTTAGGCCCACCTGGTACTTTATAAGCCCATGAGATACCAAGTTGAAAATGGATTGCATGAAAGCACGTAGCCTATTTCTTCCTTATTGCTATTTTCCCTGATTTCTTGTTGTCTTGGCTTGATTTTTCCCAAAAATAAAACAAAACATTTTCAACCTAATCTACTTGTGTAATTTTCTAGAGATATCTTGAACCCGCTCCCTGTGATTTGACATTTTTATACATGTACTCCCTTTATTGCATCGGGGTGTAAAAACTCCCTTGTCAATTGGCGCTGTTGCTGGGGAGCAGCATCTCCCAAGGCACCCTTATTGATTCGCTATGTGGTTTAGGTTTAGTTAGTTAGTATCCTTTAGTTATGTATTCGAATTAAACTCTGTTGGAGCACATTGCCCGTGCATTCTTGGTAGGGACCTCTATTGAGATTGGTAATCCTGTGATTATTAGTCGAATGAGCCGAGAATCGTGAATTGAATAGCGTCTTGGTCAGCAAGTTCTGAATGAAGAATGGGTGGCTGAGAGTCCGTTCATAAATTTTGTTGAGATGGCATGGAAAGGGATTAGCTCGCAGACACGTAAACCAGAAATGGAGACTAGAGCATTTGAAATTAATCCAAAGTTCTTGAAAATGATTCAAAGCTCCATCCAGTTTGCAGGAAAAGAGAATGAGGACCTGAGTGATCACCTCTACAAGTTCACCAACCTTTGCTGAACTTTTAAAATTCAGGGGGTGTTAGACGAGTCTGTTAAGTGGTGTATATTCCTTTTCTCTTTGAAAGACGAGGCAGAGCAATGATACAAGAACATGGATAGTAAAGAAGGAGAGTCTTGGGATGAAATAGAAACAAGGTTTCTAGGGAAATATTTCCCACCATTTAAGGCTACGGAGAAGGTGGGGCAGTAATGACATTTAAGTAGGAGAAGGAAGAGTTTGTTGGACAAACTTGGGAGAGATTTAAGAGGCTCATGCAGGCTTATCCCTATCATAAGATCTCAGAAGAGAGTATTCTACAACTCCTATACTTTGGATTAACGATGCTAAGGTGGTTATTAAGTTTGAAAGAGAATGTAGTGCCCAGAGCCATCATTAGTGATAGAGGTACACATTTTTGTAACAAATCTACCGAGTAACTCCTAAAGAGATATATAGTCACACACAAGGTCGCAACACCGTACCACTTATAGACTAGTGGGCAAGTCGAGGTATCCAATAGAGAGTTAAAGAAAATCTTGGAGAAAATAGTGGGAGGCACTCGTAAGGATTGGTCCAACAAATTGGACGATGCTTTGTGGGCATACTGAACGGCGTTCAAAATACCCATCGGCATGTCACCATTTAAGTTTCTTTATGGAACTGGAACACAGAGCTTACTGGGCTTTGCAAATGCTAAACTTTAACTACAAAGCGACAGGAGAAAAATGGATGCTCCAATTGGAGGAAATTGAAGAACTCAGGGACATGGCCTTTGATAGCTTGCCTCATTACAAAGAAGCAACCAAGCAAAAACATGATGAGCATGTTTATCCAAGAAGGAGTTCCAAGTGGGGCAGCAAGTATGTATAAAACTCTAGAATGAAATTATTTCCAGGGAAGTTGAGATCCAAGTGGGGAGGACCATTTACGGTGTACAAGATCTTACCTTATGGAACAGTGAAACTAATAGGGGACTCTGGGACCCTTTCAAGGTCAAAGGACACCGATGCAAAATATATCTGGGCAGTAGATTTAACCCAGACACTGATGAGCAACAATGTTTGGATCCTCCAGAATTACCTACACCAGAGAGTTAATCACGGGACCTCCCTGTTTCCTAGCAAGAGGATCTAGAGTCAAGTTAAAGACTATAAATGAGCACATTTTATGGTGTTATATAATTTGGACTTGTAGGACTTTTCTTAGGATTGTAGGAACCCATCACTAGGTGGTGGAATACTTTTGTGTCATCTCAGGTACTCCAAAGATGACAGCTATCGAAGAAAGCCCCGAGCTTTACGGTGCCATGTATAGACCTGATTTACTAGTGGTGGCCAAGCTAAGGAAACTCTCCGCTAAACAACAAGATCATGTGCTCATCCCACCATTTCAAATAGGGACGTCCTCTCAACTCTCGTCCATATGTTTGTTTATGTCTTATGTTATCTTGATTGTCTTGTGTCTGTTTTCAATCTTGGCATGTATTGTGGCCACGGAGGCCTTGATGTTTGCTTTTTATTGAAGTGTTTTTAGTTTCTTTGACTATGGAGGTCATTGAGCCATTTCATTTCTCTTATTGATTTAGATGCCTAAACCTTCTCACATTGAGGACAATATGTCATTCTAGTGTGGGGAAGATTCATGTAGGAACTTACATGTTTAGGTCTAGATCATTGTAAATAGTTTAAGTTTTGGCATTTTGGACCCGCCTCAAAATTTTGATTTTGGGCAAATTACTCTCAAGTCCCTGGCCTTTGGTCACCCCCCCTAGGGTCCCTGATTTTTTGGAAAAAGATTATTCCGTCCTTAAGTTTTGATGATAATAGACTCTTGGGTCCTTAGAGCTGGAATATTCTATATTCTTCGGTGAACTCCCACCTGAAATGACCAAAATACCCTCCCACTAAAAAAACCCTCTTTCTTTTCCCTTCTTCTTCCTCCCACTTCATCTTCTTCGTCCCACCTTCAACCAAAATCTAAACTAAAAAATAAATCTAAACATTTTTAATGACATTCAAAACCAATTAGAAAGAATTAAAATTAATTAGAAAGAATCAAAATTTTAATAAACCGAAGCTCATGCTAACCTTAGTTACTCTTCCTTATTTCAAAAAACTTCATCATAATATGAACAATATGATAATTAGGATTTAGCGAAAGCAACAGACAAATGAGGAAACAAATACCATAAATAATTAAACTTGAACCACCCAAAAATAGTGAGAAAATATTCACAGCAACACCAAAATTAAGAAAAAGGTGAAGGACGGACCTTGATGACGAGGGTGGAGGCCATGGCTAGAAGCTTACGCATTCCGGTGAGCCTCGAAAGGTTGAGACTTTACCTGAAACCTTAAACCCTCAGTCAACCATCCACCAGAAACACCTCTCTCCCATTACACTCGACATCGATTTCCAGTTCTCCATCCCCAACACAGGCGTCGGTTACCAAGAACACAGCTATGGAGTCAAGCATAACCTGTCCAGAATTGGAGACCCAATAATCATTCCAAGAGCAGGGCAGGCCAACCATTGAACCTTCAGCTATAGCGCCCTCCCCTCGTTTCGCTCCTAGTCAGTGTGTTCCTCGGGTCGTACCTTGTTGACTATGCCCACCACATGTTCGACCGAATTCCTGACCCGAGGTCGTTGATGTACGACCGCCTGATTTTCTACTACCCCTCCAGTTGTTAAGTCGTTTGTTGCACTGATGGCGGTTGAGGGAGGGAGGGAGGCAAGTTCATTGCTTGGCTACGAGGGAGTTGTTTAATTCGATGGATAAGAGGACACTAAGTTCATGCGAAGGTTGGGTTATTAAAATTTTGATTCTCTCTAATTAATTTTGATTCTTTCTAATTGGTTTTGAATCTCATTAAAAATGTTTAAATTTATTTTTTAGTTTTGATTTTGGTTGAAGGTGGGAGGAAGAATATGAAGTGGGAGGAAGAACAAGGGAAAGGAAAGAGGGTTTTTTTAGTGGGAGGGTATTTTGGTCATTTTAGGTAGGGGTTCACCGGACAATATGGAATATTCTGGCTCTAGGAACCCGAGAGTCAATTATCATCAAAACTTAGGGACGGGATAATTTTTTTCCAAAAGTCAGGGACCCTAAGGGGAGGGTGACCAAAGACCAGGGACTTGAGAGTAATTTCCCTTTGATTTTTTGTCATAAGTTAAACCCCATACCTTTTAGGGATCATACCACGGGTGTAAAGCATAGGAATATATATTTTTTACACCCTTGATTATTTAAACTCGCTGTCTCTCGTCATGGGTGGAATTGTGGGGTTGATGTCGGACCTTTTAAAAGAATTTGAACCGAAGAAGGAGATTATCGTCTCCTATTTTTTTCATGCGGTGCCTATATAATCCGGATGAGTGGAGTATCCTACTAACACTCGTGTCATTTATTCTGAGTGGGTGTGAAAATGCTTTGATATTTTGATTAAATACATATCAGAATTTAGTTAAGTATGATCAAGAAAAAAGCTATGCATAGTAGTACACTGATCGTAAACTCAGCTATCTTTAAGTACTACAAAATGCTAGTCATGGTCAAAGGGATAAAGAAGTATATCGAGAAATTAGTCATAAGCTACGAGGACTTAACTTATAACTTAGGTAAGTGACTTTTTCCCAAGACTAAGTTTATTCTGACACGAGGTCATAAACTTGTCTTTTGTGTGATCTGTGATTTCTGTGTGAGGTCCAGAGTCAACAATGACTTTTTACGATTTGGGTTGTTAAGAATTTATCTAAGTCTGGTTTAAGTCTTTACTTAGTCACTCTAGTTGAAGCTTGACCAAATGATCTAGATAGTTATCCCAAGGAAAGTTTGAATTTGAACTTTGCCAAGATCAAGATGATTAAGGCTTTTACCCACCATATAAGAGCCTCACCTTGGCTTGGTTGCTTAGTGATTAAAGCACTCTTCTATGGATTAGAGAGATTAACTTTGGGAAGAGTTTTATAATCATCTTAAGGCAGATCACTTGGATAGCTGCTCAAGATGAATCATGCTTTTGTCCAAGCTATAATTATTTAAATTGTGTTTCATCTATACTAACACAATCTGATAGCAAAAGCTATTTCAGAAGTTTTTTTGGCTTTGTTTTTGTTACAGCTAATTCAGGGATCAAATCAATCCTCAAGTCAAAGTCAACTCAAGTCAAGCCTTGGAAGAAAAGTGCTAGCTTTTGCTAGCTTGAAGACTTCTCATCAACCGGCTACTAATGGCTACTTCAGACGTGGTGAGCATGCTTGAAGGACTTTCTTGGAGAGTAAGGACCAACAGCTACTTACAAGGGGAGATCCTATAAATAGAAGAACAACCCAAGAATAAAAGTTGGACCACTTGAGCGAAAATGAAAGTGATCAAGATTCAAAAAAAAAATCTAGCTCAATCTGAATTCTTACATTCAAGAGAGAAAAAGTATGATCACAAAGTGGTTAAGATAAAGAGCATATTAAAGAATAAATTAATCTTAGGATACTTACTCAACTTCTGTATGAATGTGTGAGAAGTACATTTGTAAGAGCAATGATAAGCTCTGAGATTTCTAGAGATCCTGTAAATCTAGTATCGGTAGCTAGCCAAAATCTGTGAAGCTAGTGGGTAAGAGGTTTGCAAGTGCACATGTGAAAACTTGTAGGTTTACAAGTGAACCTGTGAAAACTTAAAGGTTTGCAAGTGCACCTGGTAAAACTTGTAGGTTTGCAAGTGAACCTGGTAAAACTTATGATGTACTCTTGTACTTTTATTGGTGCAATAAAAAGTGGGAGGATGGTTGAAGAGTGAATGTAGGCTCAAGTAGATCGAGCCGAACCACTATAGATCTGGTGTCAATTCTCTCTATCTCTATTCTCATTTTTGTTGATTGACTTAGTACCAACAAAAGTTGGGAAATTTGATTGAGACCTAATTCACCCCCCTCTTCGGTTGCTTATTGGACCTACAATTGGTATCAGAGCAGGTCCCATACTTTACATACTATACATTTGACGTATTTGATTAAGTGTGTAGCATTAACATACGAGGGAAAAAGATCATGGCAACCTTATCAAACCTCACCTTCACTGAAGTTCAGTCTACCACGAGACCTCCTTTGTTTGCTGGAGCTTATTACTCCTTTTAGAAGGAAAGAATGAAAATCTTCATTCAAGCCAATGATTGGGAAGCATGTAGAGCCATCGAAGATTGTCCCGTTACTCCCTATGAGACAAAGGAAGATGAGTTTAATAAAATCTCTATGTGTGCTTTGGCCAAATCTAGAATCCCTTTACCCCTTATGAGTAATCAAGTCCAAAGATACTTGGAGTCCAAAAGAGGTGAAAAAGGTACAAGTCAATTATAAAGCCATAAATATGCTACAAAGTGCATTAACGCTTAAGAGTTTAATAGAATCTATATGTGTGCTTTGGCCAAACAGATCTGGGATAAACTTGAAGTTACTCACGAGGGTACTAACCAAGTGAAAGAGTCTAAGATAAACATGTTAGGGTATAAGTATGAGCTTTCCAAGATGTTATCTGATGAGACCATTGGTGAAATGGTGACAAGGTTTACTAGCATAGTAAATGGGTTAAAGTCACTAGCAAAAGCTATACTAATTGCAAAATTATTGAGAAGCTTGCCTAAGTCTTAGTCATCAAAAGTCACAGCCATCGAAGAAGCAAAGGATCTCAATGTCCTTACTATCGATGAACTCGTTGGCTCACTCATGACTCATGAGATCAAGATGATCCAAGAGTCAAATGAGGAAATTGAGGAAAATACAAACTCCCAAAAAAAGAATCTGGCCTTCAAGGCCAAAGAAAGGGAATTCAATTCATGTGGGACAGAAAAAGAAGATGAAGACGTTGCCATATTTGCAAGACGCTTTATCAAGTTCTTTAAGAGAAGAAAATTCCCCAACAAGAAGTTCCTGAAGAAGAAAGAGGAGAAAGAGAAGAAGGAAGCCATTCGGTGCTACAAATATGATAAGTCTGGACATATCAGAAGTGAATGTCCTAAGCTTAATCCGAAGAAAGGCTTAGACAAGAAGAGAGGAAAATAAAGGGTCATATAGCTCTTTGGGATGATACCGACTCTGACTCATCCACCTCAGACGAAAGGGAGGAAGCACAGTTGTGCTTAATGGGGATTGAACAAGGAGAACTGTCTCAGGTAAGTGATGACTATGCTGACTTTACTTTGAAAAGTTGTATGATGCCTTTGATCAGGTTGTAAGAGAACTTATATATGCTATGATTGAAAGATCCGAACTCAGAAATGAGTTAACTCTCAGAAATGAAAGAATCAAAACTCTTGAACAAGAGTTAGAAAGGTTGAAGTCTGAAAAGACTATTCCTGACATTGTTCGTGCGTCTCAACCCACGCAATCTACTAGCAGCCCTCATCGGACTAACAAGAGATGTTATACTTGTGGCAATGTTAGACATCTAGCAAGAAATTGCCAAAATGGCAAGATTTCTAGAACAAAGAAAGTATGGGTTCTAAAGAGAACTTATGTTTTATTTGACAAATTTGGACCCAACCGAGTTTGTGTACCAAAATCAAAGACTTAGTTGCTCTTGCAGGTATGACTCAGAGCGCATCATGAGTAGAACCAGGAATAGTTCATTGATAGCAGATGCACGAGACATATGATTAGAGATAGAAGGTTCTTCTCCAGTATAAAGAAAAAAAAGATGGGAAGGTCACCTTTGGAGATAATGGACAAGGCACAATTATCGGTCAAGCTAATGTTTGAAATTTAACTACCACTGTTATAAGAAATGTGCTACTTGTTGATGGTTTAAAGCATAACTTGCTTAGCATCTCACAACTCTGCGATAATGGACTATGTGTTAAATTTGAAGAAAATATTTGCAAAATTGAAAGTTCTGAGGGTTTATGCATGATAGGACATTGAAGAGGCAATATCCATGTAGTTAACCTAAAGAGTCATGATGTAAACAACACATGTCTAATAGTCAAAGAAGAAGAGAGTTGGATGTGGCACATGAAGTTGGGACATGTTAACATGAGAACATTGTCCAAACTTGCTAAGCGTAAATTAGTTGAAGGCTTGCCAAGCTTATCGTTTGATAACTATAAACTCTGTGAGGCATGTACCAAAGGGAAGCATGTTAAATCATCATTTAAACTAAAACATTATTTGTCTACTTCTCGACCGTTGGAGTTGATCCATATTGATTTATTTTGACCAACTCGGATACAAAGTCTTGGAGGAAAACACTATAATTTTGTGTTCGCTGATGACTACTCCAGGTTTACTTGGATGTTCTTTTTAAGATTAAAAAGTGAAGCAACCAATGTATTTGTCAAGTTTTGGAAGAAAGTGCAAAATGAGAAAAGTACCATGATCATAAGTGTAAGGAGTGATCATGGAACATAATTTAAGAATAAAAAGTTCAAGAATTTCTATGATCAAAATGGAACTAGCCATAATTTCTCTGCTCCTAGAACACCTCAAATATTTTTCAAAAAAAAGAACACCTCAACAAAATGGGTAGTTGAAAGGAAGAACAGAACATTAGAAGAAATGGCTAGGACTATGATCTGTGAGTATAATATGCTAAAGCATTTTTGGGCGGAGGCCATCAATACTGCCTGTCATATTATAAATAGAACTTCTATTAGATCGTTACTAAAAAAGACTCCATATGAGCTATAGAGATGAAGAAAGCGAATCATTGGTTACTTCCACGTATTTGGGTCTAAATGCTTATGCACAATAATGGCAAAGAGCACCTTGGCAAATTTATTGCTCAAAGTGATGAGGCTATATTCTTGGGTTATGCAAATAATTTTAAGGCGTATCCAGTATTCAATAAGCAAAATGGCAAGGTAGAAGAATCCATACATATCTTGTTTGATGAACAAGCCTTGATACCTGGAAAGGAAGTTGCCGACCTTTCTGATGAGGAGAAGGATGAGAAGCTTATCAACACTAATAACAATAAACGGGAGAAAAATGAAGCAAGGCATCCTCTGACCATAAAAGAGTGGAAAACTGTCAAAGATCATCCCCTCATACAGGTAATAGGTGATCCACACGAAGGTATACTTACTCAAAGAGTAATCCAAAATACTTGTTTGCAGCTTACATTTTTATCTCAAGTTGAACCTAGAGATATAAGTGATGCTATAGATGATGAGTTTTGGATGATTGCTTTGCTTGAAGAGCTAAATCAATTCGAGAGAAGCAATGTGTGGACGCTTGTTCCTAGTTCATCTGATCATCCTATGATTGGCACTAAGTAGGTCTTTAGGAATAAGATGGATGAAAATGCTATAGTAACTCGAAATAAGGCTAGACTTGGAGCACAGGGTTATTCACAAGAAGAGGGAATATATTACGATGAAATATTCGTACCTGTTGCTAGATTAGAAGCTATTCAGTTGCTTTTAGCATTTGCATGCCACATGGATTTCAAACTATACCAAATAGACGTTAAGAGTGCATTCTTAAATGGTATTGTTAAAGAAGAAGTCTATGTAGAACAGCCACCTGGTTTTGAAAGCTATGATAAACCTGACCATGTTCATCTCCTAAATAAAACTTTATATGGTTTGAAATAAGCTCCCAGAGCTTGGTATGAAAAGCTAAGTGGTATTCTTATCGAAAAGGGTTTTAAAAGGGGCAATGTTGATACAACGTTGTTCATTAAGGGTAAAAAGAATAATCTGTTGCTTGTGCAAGTATATGTCGATGACATTATTTTTGGTGCAACAAATGATTCTATGTGCAAGGAGTTTACTGAAACTATGCAAAAAGAGTTTGGGATGAGTATGATGGGAGAATTGAAATATTTTCTTGTTCTTCAAATTAACCAATCCAAAAAGGGAATTTTTATAAATCAAACTAAGTATATCAAAGATATCTTGAAGAAGTTTGACATGATGAAGCTGAATAAAATAGGATCAAAGTATGATCGGATCCTTACTTTATTTAACTGTCAGTCATCCTGATATACTATTTAGTGTTTGCATGTGTGCTAAATTTTAATCTAGTCCCATGGAAATTCACTTTATGGATATCAAAATGATATTTAAATATCTAAAAGGGACAACCGACATGGGTATTTGGTATCCTAAGAAAAGTGGCTTTGAATTGATTGGATATTCTGACGTCGATTATGGAGGTTGCAAGCTAGACAGGAAGAGTACATCAGGAACATTCCAATTGCTTGGGAACATGTTAATATCATGGTTCAGCAAGAAGCAAAATTCTGTGTCTCTCTCTACAGCTGAGGCGGAGTACAACTCTGTTGGCAGTTGCTGTTCTCAACTTCTACGGATGAAGCAACAACTCCAAGATTATGGTATGAGTTTTAATAAAATATCAATTATGTGTGATAATACTAGTGTTATTTGCCTTAGTAAAAATCTGGTGCAGCATTCTCGCACCAAACACATTGAAATTAGGCATCACTTTCTTATAGATCATGTCCAAAAAGGTGACATAGAGCTACATTTTGGATGCTTGAAAAATCAATTAGCAAATTTATTTACCAAGCCCTTAAATGAAGGAGATTTTATTAGGATAAGGAGAGAATTAGAACTTACATACGAACGAGAAGTTTAATCTCAAACGCCGTGATACACTAAGAGAACTTTCAACCGTTGCAAGGACCAATGGACGATAACTACCAGCTGTCAAATTATAACGGCTATTCTTTGGTGTCCCTTCAACTGGTTTTTTGCTAATTCTATAAATTAGAGTGATTATATCTAATTTAAATCAGTAATAATCATCTTCTTCCTCTCTCCCCATCCTTTCCTTTGCCTAGAACCTCGACTACTTCTTTCTACCAAAGGTTTTTCTTAAAAACCCTCTCTATCTCTCTCTCTCTCTCTCTCTCTCTCTCTCTCTCTCTCTCTCTCTCTCTCTGGCCTGGAAAGATGAGGCACTTTAGCTGACTACAAGGTCTTTCCAAGCCTCAAGAACCATCCAAAGAGAAGAATCCAGTGGTTTCTTGGTTGAAGAAGAAAAAGAAGGCATTGGGTACTCCTACTATAGAAAGGGCCGAGTCCTCCAAGTCAAAACCCAAGGTCAAACTCCCTTCAAAAAGAAAAAATTGCCACTCTTCAAGAGACCAACCAGAGATGGAGGAAGAAAGGCATGCAGAGGAGCATGGGGAGGAAGTACCACTTCCTGTGCTTATAAAAGGAAAAGCCCCCATGGTCGAGCCACCACAGAAAAAGGTGCGCAAGAAGAAAGGGGACACTATTAAGTTGGGCAAGCAAAAGCGATCCTTTTCTAAGGATGAGCCCAAGGCAAAGAGGGTCAAGCCCTCCTCGGAAGAAATGGGTTCTTCTACTTCAAGGACCTCCAAAAAAAGGGCAGTTCTAGAAGAAGAAGATAATGAAGATGATACTAAGGCCACTGTGATAGAGGATACCTTCGAGAGAAGGTGTACACCTAAGTCTCACAAACTGATAATTATTCATCGTGTCTATGAGAAACTTTTGTTCAACCATGAAGAGTTTCTTGAACGATTCAATATGCTGAGTTTCAAAAAGATAATCAGTGGATGAATAATAGACTAGGATAATCTACTGCCCAAAGGGTTTGGTGAGAGGGCCAAAGAGTGGTTGGAAGTGTCTGGTCTATTGGGTCTGTCGATGATAGGTATGGGACTAATGCAAATAGTGTGAGAGAATTTATGCTACCTTGTTAACCCATATAAGGCTAGCTCCTAGAGAAACTAGAGGATCTAGATATGATGCTAGGGCCTTGTAATAGTTTCCTGGAAAAGATTTCTACACGGTCACTCCTCAGGATTTAGGGGAGATGTTTGAGGTAAGTTGTGAAGGGCTAAATTTAGCCAAATTTAAGAATAAGAGGCTGCAGGGGTTGGAAACGTGGAATGCAATTAGTGGAACTTCGTTCAAAAAGGTTGAAGTGAAATATAGAGCCACCACGATCTATGATGATGAGTTCAGGATGGTTCAACACTTTATCGCCATGACTATCTTCAACAAGCCCTCCAACACTAATGCTATTACCAATGAGGAGATGAACTTTCTTAAGCACGTGTGGGCCAAGGACAAGATCAATGTTGCTGAGTTTCTGATCTGCAAGATCAAAATAGCAGCAAGAGAGCCCAAGAAGTTCCTTCCTTGTGGGAGGATTATATATTCTATCCTTGTTATGGTTGGAATATGTGATCCTCTAGACAAAAGAGTTGGGCCTATGGATGTCTACAATTTTGTAACATTGCAAAGCATTGGTATCAAGGAGAAAGATGGGAAATGGATGAAAAGAAATAGGAAGAATACTATTATATCCATGAAGAGAAGGGTTGCTCAGTTCAAGAAGAGAAAGGGACTCACTCTCAAGAGTTCCTCCAACAAAATTCTCTTTCCCACATGTCTAAAGTTGAAGATACCCCAAGATAGCTGAAAAAAAGATGAGCAAGGATCTGCTTGCCTTGAAGAGGCAAGTAATAAAGTTGGAGAAGAAGTACAAGCATTGAAGCAAGAGGTTATGGTGCTGAAGGCCAAGGCTGGTTCCTCTGATCGAGTGCCTTCTCCTCAGCCTAAGGATATTAGTATCCTGCCAATGGACAACACCAACTCCTCTCCTCAGAAATCTGTAGATCCTACTCAAGAAGGAGGTAATTCTTCTTGTGTCATTACCTCTCCAGAACATCATATACCGGATGCAGAAGAAGAAGAAGTTACTGCTCCCAACATAGAAATCCAAGTTAAAGGAATACAAGACTCTCTGCCACTTGACCAAGTGGTTGATTCATTTGTGGGACTTCAGAAGTCTCCAATTCTCACTCCAACACCAGTATCACCAATTCCTCCCTTCGCTGCATGCTCAAAAAGCACTGATTTGTCTAAGAACACAAGGAGCAAACTATCTATGACCCAGCAACATGTAAACTGTTTACTGAAGGTAGCCTTTCTGATAAGGGCATGTTAGGGGGAGAAGAAGAACTGGCTAAGGTGAAGGAAAGAGAAGATGTTCCTGAGATAGAAGCTTAAAAAGTTGAAGCTGTGGCTGAAGAAAGCCAAACTGCAATCCTCGACACTGTTGCTGCTGCTGCATAGATTATTATCGAAGCAGCTAATGAAAATAAGAGAAAGAAGAAGGGCAAGGGCGTAGCCTTAGCCCTAAGGAAGAAGACTGGCTCAACTTCAAGAGTCAGGACTTCGTTGATAGAGATGTTTGTGTAAAAAAAGAAGGAGAGTCTCACCAAGACTCCACCAAAGGCCAATAAGGCCTTTGCCTTTACTATCACGAAGAAAAAGAAAGAATCACCCACTACCTTCCAAAGAGCCTTCTTCATAGGAAAAGATTGGAACAAGAGTTCCTCTGAGTCAAGCGAGGACGATGTCTTTGGCATGACTCAGATGATGAAAGAGGTTATGGAAGAGATGCCAGTGATGATGATTCTTATTGATCAAAGCTCCACTCCTCGAAACAAACACTTTTGAAGATCTGTTGATCTTTTGAGCCTATGATGAAAAACTCTCTATTCCTATGGCTGTTATGTTTGTTGGATATTTGCTAGGTACTTTTGTCTATGCTATAATTGCTACTTTTACTTATCATGTTCTATGTTGAACGCATGTTTGTCATAGACTTACGTCTTGCATGAATATGTTAAGTACTAATAGCTCTTGACGTACTATGCTTAAACCAAATTTTTGATGGCTCATGTTTGTCACCGACTTAAGCCTATCCAAAATAATCTAACATGGTTGTTGAGTACATATAGACAGGGGGAGCACGATGAGTGAGGAAATCTACTTTGATATTTTGATAAAGTGCATATCAGAATTTAGTTAAGTACGATTAAGAAAAAGGCTATGTATAGTAGTACACTGATTGTAAACTCAGTTATCTTTAAGTACTACAAAATGCTAGTCATGATAAAAAAGATAAAGAAGTATATCGAGAGATCGGTTATAATCTTCGAGGACTTAACTTACAAGTTAGGTAAGTGACATTTTCCCAAGATTAAGTTTATTCTGACATGAGGTCTTAAACTTGTCTTTTTTGTGATCTCTGATTTTTGTGTGAAGTCCAGAGTCGACGAATACTTTTTACGATTTGGGTTGTTAAGAATTTTTCTAAGTCTGGTTCAAGTCTTTACTTAGTCACTCTATTTGAAGCTTGACCAAATAATTAAGATATTTATCCCAAGGCAAGTTAGAATTTAAACTTTCCCAAGATCAAGATGATTAAGGCTTTTACCCACTGTATAAGAGCCTCGCCTTGGCTTGGTTGATTGGTGGTTAAAGTACTCTTATATGGATTAGAGAGATTAACTTTGGAAAGATTTTTATAATCATCTTAAGGCAGTCCACGTGATTGGATAGCTGCCCAAGATGAATCATGCTTTTTTCCAAGCTATAATTGTTTAAATTGTGTTTGATCTATACTAACACAATCTGATAGTAAAAGTTATTTTAGAAGTCCTTTTGGCTTTGTTTTTATTACAGCTATTTGAAGGATCAAATCAATCCTCATGTTGAAGTCAACTCAAGTCAAACCTAGGAAAAAAGTGTTAGCTACCAACAGCTACTTCAGATGTGGTGAGCAAGCTTGAAGGACTTGCTTGGAGAGCAAGGACCAATGGCTACTTGCAATGGAGGTCCTATAAATAGAAGAACAAGCCAAGAACAAAACTTGGACCACTTGAGGGAAAAAATGATCAAGATTCAAAGAAGAAATCTAGCTCAAGCTGAATTCCTACATTCAAGAGAGAAAAGCTGTGATCACGATGTAAGTAAGACAAAGAGCATATTAGAGAATACATTTGTCTTATGATTCTTACTCTACTTATGTGTGAAGGTGTGAGAAGTACATTTGTAAGAGTAACGATAAGCTTAGAGGTTTTTAGAGATCCTGTAAATCTAGAATCGGTAGCTAGCCAGAGTACGTAAAGCTAGTGGGTAAGAGGTTTCAAGTGCACCTATGAAAATATGTAGGTTTACAAGTGAACCTGTAAAAACTTGAAGGTTTGCAAGTGCACCTAGTAAAACTTGTAGGTTTGTAAGTGAACCTGGTAAAACTTGTAGGTTTACAAGTGAACCTGGTAAAACTTATAGGTTTACAAGTGAACCTGGTAAAACTTGTATGCAACCTCGGACCAGGTGTCAAAGGTGGGAGATTTGGATAATAGTTACTCTTGGCAAGTGCATATATGCAAAGAATGGCTAAGCTCAAAGGGATAAATCAAAGGAGAAATTAAGGGTTGGCTCTACGGCACTAGGTTCAAATTTCAAAATTGGCCATCGTCCTCCCGCAAGACACCCTATAGGTATAATAAGCAACCTAAGAAGAGGATGACTTAGGTCTCAATTGAATTTCCCAACTTTCGTTGGTACTTAATCAATTAGCGTAAATGAGAATAGAGATAGAGAGAATTAACATCAGATGTATAGTGGTTCGGCTCGGTCCACTTGAGCCTATGTCTACTCTTCAATCGTCCTACCACTTTTTATTACACCGATAAGAACATAAGAGTTTGTAAGAGTCACATGGTAGAATAGACTCCATTTCTTTAGGTTTGATCTTTGGGGAATTGGGTAGAAAATGGCCAAACTTTAAATGCCAAGCTTTGCCTATTCACAAATCTTGCCAAGAATAAATAAAGAAAAGTGGAGAAAAAAAGGAAAAAAAAGTGAAAGAGTAAAGAAAATCAACAAAACAAAAGAAAAGAATAAAAGCAACAAAAAAGAGTACGTTGTGATGTTTTAGGCACCAAATAATAGGCAACTTTGTTTCATTAGGCCATAGGTCTTGGGGAACAATGGGTTGAGTGCATTTAGAATTAGGGTGAGCAAGTAGACTAGATGAGGGCTAGAGTACCTTTGTAACTTGCACCTCAGATTTGGTGGTCTAGGTACTACCTATACATCTTATCCTCCCCTACACTTTAGACTCATTACAACCTGATGAGTAGATTTTTGGTCTCCCTTGTAATAATAAGGAGTACGGGTGTAATGTCAAACCATAAGGAGCGGGTTCAAGACATCCCAAGCGAATTGCAATTAAGATTACGTTAAAAAGTGTTTTATGAATTGGTTTGGGTGAAGTAAGCAAAGACAAGAATAAGTTGAAAGGGGGTAAAAACAATATAAAAAGAAATTGGGCTAGGTGCCTTTCGCACATCCCTACGTGCTTGGTCTCTCTTGGGCTTTTAAGTCTGTGGTGGGCCTAGGTAAACTACGGCATGGTGCTTCACGGCTAAGTACTTCACGCCATAAAGAAGATAATAAAAGTGGTCCTGGCGAGAGCATCACTCACACCCAATGTTGGTAAATTGTCAACCTCACCTAGGTGTCGAGACTACCACAACTTGGCCCTCATAAACCTCACTTATTAAAGCACCACCTATTGGCCAACTACACACTACCATTCTTGGCAAAGTCCGTTTTCACAGCTAAGTCCATCGGGTAAATGTATAGTCTAACGGTTAGGCTTTTCTACGCTTTCCTTCATGGCTAAGTCCTTCGAGTCATGCTATAATCGATTGGGAAGGACTCTAGGTCATTGCTAGTACTACTCGTCCCTAGGTTCTAACAGAGGTCCGTTACCCAATGCACTACGCCCATTAACTACTACACACACTAAAGGTTAAGCCATTCAAAACCAAGCATTTCGGGGGTGCTAAGGCACCCGACCTAAATAGGAACTACTCACACATCATCATTTAAAGGAAACAATAATCATGAAAGGGAACAATGTCACAAGAGCAGAATTAAAGAGAAGAGATAGAGAGTTCTCAATCGTCGTGACGAACGGCTTGGTCCTCTTCCGGCATCTACTCCTTGCTCCTTGAGCTCCTCCTCTAAATACTCTAAAAACCCTAAATTTATGTCATTGGTGTCCAAGCTTACAACTTGATGGGTTGAGGGGGGTATTTATAGAGAAGTCTCCCCCTCTACCCTAAAATGAGATTAAAAGTCCGAAATTCCCTCAAAATAACAGAATATTGACAATTTTGATAGCTGGTTAAATATATACGAGAGTGCAATTTATCTATTAAAGAGGTGAAGTATGAATTGGTAAGTTTTCGAATAGAAAAAATAGTGGATAACGAATAATTGAATAAAATCAATATTTTTAAAATCGACCCAGAAGGCGACCTGGAATTCTTAAAATTTTTGGTTCACCCAGTCTGACCGGTCAGGTTGTCGGTCAAACCAAAATTTCTATTTTATATTAATATAATTAAATAATATTAAATAAATTTAATTTAACATCAAAAATGATAAAATATCAAATAAGTTCAAATATTTAGCAACTTTGTTATACAATTTATCCAAACAAAGTCTTCAAACATGAATTGAATAAGTCTAGAAGAACAACAAGATGATTATACAAGTTTTTAGGTTCGACATTGATGTGAACCCTGTTACAATCCACGCAGAAGCCGAATCTATCTACATTCAGATTGATGGAAATTTCGATCCGTTATTTACGGCTTTGCGAGAACCTCGGTATGAACAACCTCGACCCGCTGCTGTAGGAAAATAAGAACCTAGATTTGATGAAGATGTCACAAACGGTGATGTAGATCCGCTTGATAAGTCCTAGGAGAACGAACAGAATCCCTCCGCTATCTAAACTACCCCAGTAAAGCTTCCACGAACACCTTTTGATCAGCATTGCCAAAAGTACCTTCTCCACTCCTTTCATCAATGTGAGACATATTACTGCAAGAAAATAGGTTAGATAAACAATGGACCTCACCAATTCTCTCCCTCACTTGTTTACACTCAAGGATGTGATTCTCTCAATTCTCTCGTGTTTCACAAAACAATTGGCTCTTATTCACTCTGATATCCTCACTACTCTTGCCTTTTTCTACTCGTTGACTACTCACTTGGATCTGTTGGAACTAATTCAAACACATTAGATATTTCTAAGAACAAGATCTAATGAAGCAATGGTTCTTTCAAGACGGGATTGATCTAAAATAATAAACTTGCAATACTTCAAAAATCTGGACTACACATCAACAATCCTTCTATCAGCTTTACTTTCTTCTTGGACTTTCTTTCCTTTTCTTTTGAGTTCTTTTCTTTTCTTGGCTGCTACAACAACCCTTCCTTTCTTTTCTTTTTTTCAGTTTTTTTCTTTTTATTATAACTAAGAAACAATCAGATAACGAACTACTAACTCACTAATCTGAATACTAATATTAAAATTTTTTTTAAGATTGATATGATGCTGATACTAACTAATGTAAATCCTGTTACGGATCTAAGCAAAAGCCGAATCTATCTACGTTCAGATTGATAAAAATATCGACCCATTGTTTACGCTTTTGCAAGAACCTTGATTTGATGAAGATGCCAGAAATGGTGATGTAGATCCGCTTGATAAGTTCTAGGAGAACGAACAGAATCCCTCCACTGTGTTAGAATAGTTTCGAAGAATCAAGAGAGCAAAGCCCACGTTTTTGTATCCAAATTCTTCCCATATCAAAATCTCTTCTTCAACAATCTCTTCAGATGTAACCTCCAAATCGTCAAAACTACGTACCTTCTCTTTAATGTCACGCTTAGTGTTAATGGTGTTCTCCCTCTTTACATGGACTTCTCCAACAAAATTAGCTCATGAATTCTTCTCATCTCTGACCCTCATCTTCCTTTGTTGAATTTGTTTTCTCCTACAAATATTAGGAACATCATGTATCTGCTCTTGTTTGCACACTATATGATCTATTTTATCATTGATCTTTTTGACCTCCGTTCTCATAGTATACCCCATCCCACACATCATGGCCTCTATAATCTTTGAATCAAGCTTTGACAAATCAGCTTCAAAATCTCTTCTTGTGTAGTTACATGACAATTTTTTTCCAGATTCTCTTTTCTTTTTCTTTTTTTTTGGATTTTTTTCAGCCTTCTTTCTTTTTCTATTCTAGGCTGCCTTCTTCTCTATCTTGCTTTTTTTGGAATTTTTTTCTCTCACTTTTTTTTTCTCCAACTCAGAATACAATAAGAACAACTAACTGAAAACTAATGATAAAAAAAATTTAAAGATAGATGATTTAAAGTAGAGCCTAAGCTTTGATACCAACTGATATAAATCCCCTTACGAATCTACGCAAAAGCTGGATCTATCTACGTTCAGATTGATGAAAATCTTGACTTGTTATTTACGCCTTTGCAAGAACCTCGGTATGAACAACCTCGACCCGCTGGTGTAGGGAAACACGAACCTTGATTTGATAAAGATGCCACAAACGGTGATGTAGATCTACTTGATAAATCCTAGGAGAAGGAACAGAATCCCTCCGCTGTGTTTGACCAGTTCCGAAAAACCAAGAGAGCAAAGCCTACATTTTTTATCAAAAAATTTCTCTCCTTTCTCATTGATAATGCCTTTATATATAGGAAAATTTTTACAAAGAGATTCTTAATGAAATAAAACTTCTAACTAGGTAAATATGACTTAAAAAATTAAAAAGGAAAATAACTCTAATCCTACTAGAAATACTCAAAAACGTGATTATCTCATAATTGACTTCCTAAATAGACTAGAACCCCTAATAAAATGAAATTATCACATAAATAACTTCCTAAACAGAATATAACTCATATAAAATAAAATTAACAAATAATTAACATCCTAAATAGACTCTAAAACTCAAAAATAAATTATTAATTAATTTGGGCTTCTAGCAGATCTGATTCATATAGGACATATTAGTCCAAATCGTTTGACTTAGTTAAAATATTATCAAGAATTGTTAAAAAATAAGTTTTTTGTGATCAAAAAGTAATTTACACGCTCTGAATGTGGAAGTTGAGGTTTTGTTTCTAAATTAAATAAGATAAAATGGAAAAAATAAACACTAATTTTTCTGATCTGGGTGAACCGGATCACCTGAAAGTACCTGACCGAATGGTCTGACCAGATTTTAGTCGGTTGAACCACATTTTGGTTATTAGAGAAAAATTGACCCAGATTTGATTCTGAGTAGTGGTCCAACCACCAGTCAGACTGCAGTTTTTAAAACATAGAATAAAATAGGATAAGTGTTTTTATTTATAAGTAGATGATGTATTAACAAAAAATAATTACAGCAAGGAATCAACCATGTAAAGGGAAGTTACACAAGAAGTAGAATTACAACTCTTTACGTATGTGATTTGATAAAAAGTAAAAGATCTTGGCCACAAATCGCCCTACAGTCATTTGAGCAATAGAGCCACTCTCTAACATTGAAAAGAAAAGAGTTCACAATAAAGTAAACGTGGTGGAAAATTTGGCTAGCCACGAGAAATAGAAATCCAAAATAAAAAGGATTTGTGGATTTTACTTGGTCTTGTTCTAGAATATACATCGTGGGAAAAAAAAGAAACAAAAGAATTAGAAGTGATAAGATGAAAAGAAGACATAAGTTTGAAAAAGAAAGAAAACAACGTGGCAACAGTAAAAAGAAGCAAGGGAAAAATAAAATGTGACAAGTGGCAACAGTAAAAGAAAGTAGAGGAGGAGTAAGAAACGTGGCAACTTACAACCATCATTATAAAAGTAAAAGAAGGGGTAAGAGTTGGCTGATTTCCGTAAGTTTGGGTGAAAACATAAAATAAATAGAACCGAAGAATGAAAAGAAACAAGATGGAACGAAAAGAGGAGGCTAAGGAACAGAAGAGGGGTAAAATAAAAATTGAGCTCTAGGTAAATTTATCCCTATTATGTTTAGCTTGCTTTGTTTTATTTTGAGTATGAAAATTAAGTGGGAGTGATAACTTTTCATTAGAACTGAAACTATAAATAATTAGGAATCATGATTATATTACATTGGTTATGGACATTAGCGTAATTAAAGGCTCTATATAATTCTAGTTTCTACTGAAGCAAAGTGAATTGGAAACCTAAGAAACCATTGACCGAGATAAGTATTTTAATGAGATAATTATTCCTTAACAAATATTATTAGTGGTGCTTGTCCTTGGGCAAAAGTTCAAACAAAGAGATTACTTAAAGAACGAATATAAAGAATGATTGGAAGATGACGTGAACAGGAGACAATTTGGCCGTTAAAATATATTTTGGCCTTCCACACCTTCTGATTTTGAAGCTTTATGAAATAACAAACATCAACCTGATTCAAATGAAAAACTTGAAGGGTTAACTGAGAAGCTAAATAAATTATGATTTAATTAGATTAGAAAATTGATGATAATTAGTCATAGGTTGTAATTGAATTGTCAATGTGTTATTGAAAATATAATTTGGCCTTCCACGCCTTCTGATTTTGAAGCTTTATGAAATAACTAACATCAACCTGATTCTAATGAAAAACTTGAAGGGTTGACTGAGAAGCTAAATAAATTGTGATTTAATTAGATTAGAAAATTGATGGTAATTAACGAGAGATTGTAATTGAATTGTCAATGTGTTATTGTTATATTTTGGAGGTTGAACAAGTAGAGGTTTGCATTAAGACGAGAAAGCTGCAAAATGGAAAGAGCTTTGGACAATTCAGAAAGTTACAAATGGTAAATAAATAATATGTGACTCGGTATTTTTTTGGTTCACTTTATTTATTTATCATGATCGAAATTTATACTTTGAGTGCATACTGTGCATCTATCATGTGAGTATTATGATGTGACATAATGATTTTTATGAGTTTGGTTAATTCAGCCCAGAGGGGGCATTGGACATATTTGATTGGAACTTATAGATTTGTTTGATACGAAGATCTATATGATATTGATATTGACTACTAATATGCAGATCTACCCGTGACAAACGGGGGATGTTGGCATATATGTGCACATATACTGAGGATACAATAGATTCTGATATCATATGTTTGGCCGGCAAGGTTGATCTATTTGGCCAGTGTGGATGATCTATTTGGCCAGTGGGGCTGGTTTATGATGGCGCTTTTGACATATAGTATCCTCGTGTTGGGGTTGGAGTGACACTATTTAGATCCTGTCGAATGTTCGTCTAGTTCTGTGATATGATTTTAGAATTATGTGTTCATGTGTTAAATTACGTGATAGAATGAGACGTTGCGTAGTTTGCTCATGTTTGTGTGCCTTTGTGATTATATGCTAATATTTGGCCATTTGGTTAATGTACTTTTCAGGTATGATTCGTTTGCATGGTTAGTTATATGCATGTGTAAGGTATGTTTGCGCATTGAGTGGTTAAAGAAAGTACGATTCTTATCTTATTTGTTTACCGAGTGTTCTAAAATACTTACCCCCTCTCACCAGTTTTGTAGGAACTCGTACACGAGTTATATTATTTCGGAGAGCTATTATGATCAATCCAAGTCTACTTTGTTCTCCAGGACATCATTGAGGTCTCCTATTTGGTCTAGTAGCTCCGTAATCACATGATTTATTTTGATTTTGGGAATGTTTAATTAATAAGAGTATACTAATTTTATTTAATCGACCAAAGCTTGACAAATGGTCGTAAAATTTTGGTATTTGAAACTCAAGATAATATAAATTTTAGTTGTAGATGGTTAATAGTTTATGACTCGGTATAAATTTGCGACTGGCTAGACTTCTTTGTGACTAAAAGAGTCAAAGTCTAGTGCCGGTCACCGACCTGAGTTCGGGTCGTGACAATTAGGCGGATTCATCTACAACATCAGGAGATGCACCAGTGTTGATGCAAAACTTTGGGGCGCATACAATGGACTTGAACTAGCATGGAATCTTGGCTACAAGAAGGTCATCCTTGAGGTTGACTCAAAAGTATTCGAGGATTTCAATAATAGGCCTCCCGTGCAACCTAACATCCTAAGGAATCTCCTCCTGATTAGGTTAGAGCAAGAACTCAAGCAGAATTGGGATGTTCGGGTTGCTCACACATATCGGCTGGCAAATAGATGTGCCGATATCTTAGCAAATCTAGGGTTTTTTTGAATCCCCCGGGTTTTTTTTTTTGAACCTCGCATCGTTGTAATAGATCAGAACAGTTATTAATGAGAAATAACAGGGGCTTTGCCTCTCTAAATTCACAAAAAAATAATGGGGATTAAAAAAGAACAAAATGATAAATCAATTTCGAATTATAGAACACATTTCTCGAAAAAATAGCAAACAACGTGCCTATTATAAATTGAAATGGAATGGTAGATAGCCAATTGTCATCTTAACGTCTTAAGCAAAAGTACTTGGTGGGTTTTAAAACTACATTCATTCCATGGATAGGATTCCTTCAACGTATCTATTTACATGCATAGCTTAGAATCTCTGCGAGTAAATCGTTCCTCTAGAGGCACAGGGCTAGGTTACTTAAGCAAGCAAAAAGCTCCTCACTTATTATTATTTATTATTCACTATTCGAAACACAAGCTTTTCTTATCTCGAAACAATGGCAGCAAACGAGTCCCATGTCGAATCCGCCGCCAGGAAGCAGAAGAATATCGATGACTGGCTTCCCATCACTTCAGACAGGAATGCCAGTTGGTGGTCCTCCGCCTTCCACAACGTCACCGCCATGGTCGGTGCCGGTGTGCTTAGCCTCCCCTACGCCATGGCTGAACTCGGATGGTAATATTTCTCTTCGAGTTTGAGTTCTAATTATGAAGGCTGCATGGACCCGACATACTTGCATTGGTTTTATTTTGATTTAGGGGCCCTGGAGTGGCAATACTGCTGTTGTCATGGATCATCACCTTGTATACACTGTGGCAAATGGTGGAAATGCACGAAATGGTCCCCGGGAAACGATTCGACAGGTACCATGAGCTCGGACAGTATGCTTTCGGGGAGAAACTTGGTCTCTACATTGTGGTTCCACAACAAGTGATCGTGGAAGTTGGTGTAAACATTGTCTATATGGTGACCGGCGGAGCATCCTTGAAGAAATTCCACGATGTGGTTTGCCCTAGCTGCAAGAAAATCAGGCAAACCTACTTCATCATGATCTTCGCGTCGGTGCACTTTGTCCTCTCTCACCTTCCCAACTTCAACTCCATTTCCGGTGTCTCCCTGTGTGCCGCGGTTATGTCGTTAAGGTAAGTGCGAGTAATTGTTCATATGTCATTCGAAAAATCGTCGATGACCCTCTTCTTCTTCAGTTACTCGACGATTGCTTGGGCGGCCTCAGTGCACAAGGGAATCGCACCGAATGTTGATTATAGCTACAAAGCTAGCACAAAAGTCGGAGTCTTCTTCAACTTCCTCAGCGCATTGGGCGACGTAGCGTTCGCATATGCCGGGCATAACGTGGTGCTAGAGATCCAAGCAACGATACCTTCGACCCCGGAAAGGCCATCGAAGATACCGATGTGGAGAGGAGTGGTTGTTGCTTATATTATCGTTGCTGTGTGTTACTTCCCAGTTGCCTTGATCGGTTATTGGTACTTTGGCAACGCTGTGGATGATAATATCCTCATTACCCTCGATAAGCCAGCCTGGCTTATTGCAACTGCAAACTTGTTTGTTGTTTTTCATGTTATTGGAAGCTACCAGGTATCAAGTAATGTCCTATCTAGATTCTGAATGCTCTAACACAACCAAAATCTTAGATTACTCGAATATTCTATTCCAACCAGAATGTTTTTTTACTTTTTTCTTGTACAAGTTAGTGTTATATTAGAAATTTTCATATCCAACCTTGTATCTTTCTTGAATATGATGGTCTGAAATTTCATATGCAATATTGTATTTTAACACTCTAATAGTCACCACCAAACTAACCTTTGTTCTCTGATTGATATTTTGGTAATTGCAGATATATGCTATGCCCGTATTTGACATGCTTGAAACGTTGTTGGTAAAAAGATTAAACTTCACTCCTTGCTTGGCTCTACGTTTCGTGACTCGCACACTTTATGTGGGTATGTAAATTTCAAGTTTATATGGTTACTTCAATATTTATTGAGGATATTTTTATTAGCAACAAGGTTGAAGATTACTAATGTGACATTTACTTGCAGCTTTCACAATGTTCGTTGCTATATGCATTCCGTTCTTCAGTGCACTACTTGGATTTCTTGGAGGACTTGTCTTCGCTCCTACAACATATTTTGTAAGAACAACACTCGCTACTTAGCATTTAAAGAGGTTTTGAGTTTAAGTCTACTAAATAGAAAGATTGGGAGAACGTCGTTCTCTCCAAATAGTATCCAATAGTAATCAACTCTGAATATTAGAGGATATTATAATCAATACATTGAGAATATAACTTTTTAAGAAAACTCATATATATATATATATATATATATATATATATATATATATATATATATAGCTACATCTGAGTCTTTTTTAGTTCTTTTTTTTGTAAATTAAGGGAAGACATAAATGATTATATTACCAATTTGTATGAATATTATTCACAGCTGCCTTGCATTATGTGGTTGAGGATCTGTAAACCTAAAAGGTTTGGCTTACAATGGACAATCAATTGGGTAAGCAAGACTTCAAGATGCACATGTCTTTCTTTTTTATTATTTATCTACTCATTAGTTTATTTTTGTGTGAGTTAAAATTGCTTTATTTTTCTTCAGATCTGCATCATCTTTGGCCTTCTGTTGATGATCCTATCTCCGATTGGGGCCATGCGACAGATCGTTCTTAATGCAAAGACGTACAAGTTTTTTTCATGAACACTTGTATTATTTTTAGTTCAAAGATGAAGGGAGTAGTTTCAACATTTCAAACCTGGAAGGCATATTAGAGAGATCTGATGTTTCAGTTTTAGTTGTGAAACCTCTATATAATCCTAAATTATGAGTTACATGTATTTCATATGTCATGTAATTTATATGAATTGCTTCAGAAGATCATAGTTAATTTGGTATAATATATGAGGTTATGGTACACTCTTCATTCAAATTCAGTATGTAGTATAGTTAATTTATCTAAATGAAATCCACAAAATACTATTACATTAAAAAATATATATTATGAATATAACATAAAAATATGAATATTCAATAAAATCAAAGTACCAAGAGATATAGTCAATTTATTTATAATCAGACAAAACATACTGTGATACCCTATTAATGATATGTTCAGAAAATTTTAAGTGATTTGATTGGTACTATCCATATCAACAAAATACATTTTTTTTCCTCGCAAACATCTTGAAAGAACTTCAAGGTTAAAAAAATTTGGTTAGGAAAAATTTCAAGATGGGTGACCTCCTAAAAAATCTCCGAAGGTAGGTGTGAGGAGAACAAAACACACTAGATTAGATTTGTGTTGGGCTGCCGAGACAGTGAAAAATATGATATTATAAGGTAAGTTTCCATTGTCTTCAACGTGTAGGAATAACTTAGACTCTAGACATGCACAATAATATGCAAAAACATGGCTACCAAGAGGCCAACACAGAGAGCACAAGCATCACATTCATCAAACAAAAGCATCGCATCAATATCACACATCAAAAAGACATCAACAACACATAATATCACAAGACACAAAAGAAGTGTGACCAACAAGGGGCCAACACTCAACAATCAAACAAAACAAAAACTAAACTAAAACAAAAGGAGTTGGGGAGACTTCCCTAGAATGGAACCGAAGGAGGTGGTGGGGGCCGTGGTGGTCATTTCTTGTCATCCACTCGCGATCAAACTTGTTGTGAGAGTCTTGGCGGATGATTTAGGCTTGAAAGGCAGCACTAATCGAAGTCCCATTAATCGAAGTCCTAAGCATGCATTAAAGTCAAATCAAAACCCCAAAAAATTGAAATCTTAAACCGAAACCCTAGTCCCTAAGTGGAACAAAATCAGTATGGTAGAAGCAAGAAACTTACCTTTTGGTACCTTTCTTTAACCTGTATTTTGGCAAAATGATGGTATTTACTGAATACTGAAATTTAACAAATTTTAAATCAAATCGAATTATATCCCGAATTCTGACTTGCCAATCTCAAAATATATAGAAAATATCGATCCCAATTGAACACCCCTACTCACTCCTAACCTCTGTGTATACCCAATCCGCCGTGCTCTCTCTATCCATGATAACAAAAAATGGAATATGCATCTCCGTCAAACTGAATGAAAATGAAGTCTCATCTCGCTGCTCTTCGTTATATCTCGATTCCAGTCGACAGCAATGGCTGGGCTTAAACCTATTCGAGTATTGTGCAGTCAAGGCACTTCTATTCTACTCTCTAATATATTTTCTAGAACCTACAAAAACATCTTTCTAGTCTGCAATAACTGATAAATGGATCCACTTCTATTCTACTCCGAACTGTATTTTTGGGAAGATAAAAATACAAACAGTCTTATTCAGTTTGCAATAATAGATTTATAGGTTTGTAGAGAATAAACTAGCTCTTATAGTTTGAAAAACAAAAAACAAGGCCCCTTAATCCCATTTCCTGCAGATAAAATTTCTAAATTATCCCACTTTATCCTCTAAACATATCCTCCGCGGCAACGACACCAAGCACCAAATCCATTTTTTGTTATGGTGGATTGGGCATATGATAGAGGTTACAGAGGAGTGGCAATTTAGCAATTTTTTGAGTTAAGAATTTTTTTTTAATACAGTCTCGCCACAAAAGTGACCAGAATTTGTGTCTATGAAATAATAGGGATTAAACAATATTAAATTATCCTGATTAATTAACTTCTTCAAAGATTAATAACCTGTTACTATTTTTCCCAAAAACTAAAATCTTTCAACTTATCTCAAAATTCAAGGACAGCAAAAGCATATTTCTGAAATGCAGAGGTTCAAATGTTAATTTCGTTAGACACGAAGAATATTTGAGCAACATGATCTTATGTCCTTGATGTTTCAAAAAATTGACTAATCAGCATAACTTAATATTATTTAGTCTTTGATATATCATAAATCAAATTGTTTAGTTTCAGGACCCAAATTTTGACCACTTTTCCAACAAGATTCTATTTAAAATATAAAAATACCCCCCAACTCCAAAAATCAAGCCAACCAAGTCTAACCTTATCCCCTCAATTAGAGACAAACCCTAACCCTACTTCAATTCCCAATCCCAAGTCCCCCACCCTGAAACCCTAAACCCGGCCGTATTTGAGAATTTAAGGTGTATGTTAGGGATTTATGAATTTGGTGTAAGTTAGAGAATTTTCCGACGAGACTTCCTTCAAGTTTAACCTTTGATTTGGTGTATGTTAGGGATGTTATTAGGTGAACGTGGTTCTATATTAATCCATTTATTGGAGAACTTGCGGTTTCTATCAATATTATGCGGCCATTGTGTTTGTTCGAACTGAGGTTAGACGTGTCACCTGTTCTGTTTCAAAGTGGCTCGGGGGATTGAGGCTTGAGGCTTGAGGTTAGAGATAAGTGATAACTTAGTAATTTTTAGAGTTAGGATATTTTAGTATTTTTAATAAAATCTCGCTGTAAAAGTAGCAGGAATTTGAGTTCAAGGACTGAACAATTTGATTTCTAAAATATGAGGGACTAAATAATATTATCTTATCCTGGTTAATCAATTTCTACAAATAAAAGGACACAATACTATTTTGCCCAAAATATTTAGGGACAAGATTTGGTCCTGGAATGGGCCATTCAGGACGGTCCTAGATGGCAGACCATTGGATATACACGGCGCAGACCATTGAATGTACATAGGGCACACCATTGGATATACATTAAGTAGACTATTGGATATACACGGGACAAACCATTGGATATATACCAAGCGAACTATTTTATTCGACTCTTTTTATCCCCGGACAGTCCCAATTTATCCGAGACGATCCCCGTGAAATTATTTTGTCATAACTAAGTAGATCATTTTATCATAACTGGTAGACCATTATATCATAATTAGGCAAACTATTTTATCTTCCAGGACGGTCCTGGCACGTTTACACGTCCAGGACCAAATCCAACCCCAAATATTTAGACCTCTCTGGGTTATGCATGATAACTTTAGTTGTTTGAAATAGACGTATATTTTGACCTATGGGCACATGAAATTATACTCCCTCTCAAGAGGAGGAAATATGATTATGCTTTTCTTTATAAAAAAATTGGTTAATTGGATGTATGGAAAAATAGTTTCAAGAGGTTTCACCTCGAACAACAAGATCACTAAACCTACTTCCTAAATTAGGTAGATAATTTGGTGCCAAAGGAAACAATAATAGTATGAGAATCCAAACTTAACTTGCCCAATTTTTCTTAGAGGAACTCTAGAAAAATCAACTTCATTAAATCCAATGTTCTGCTAAACTTTTGCCTCACCTTTTCATTTTTAACTAAGGAGATGGCTAGGTTAACAAAGAGAACAAAATAATGGGCTTAATAACAATGAGGCCCAAATGCAGCAAAATAATAAAACATGGGCTTAACATATCAAGGCCCAAAAGCACTGAAATAACTCAAACTATTGCCTTGTTGCCCAATCAAGTCTCTTATCACTCACTTGACACCCTGTCGTCCAACCATGCTTCCGTCGCTTGATGTGGCTTGCGTCATCTCCTCTCCTCAAAAAAATTCTTCCTTATAATAATGCATTCCGCTTAAGTTTCTTGTCCTCAAGAAACTAATAGAGTGGCGATCCTTGAAGTCCATATCGAACTTGTAACTAAAATTTTATAGATTTGAATAACCAATGTGCTCGAACATGTCCCTGGTTTGTGCCATCCCAATCCCTCAAGCATCACCTTAAAATTTGGCTTATAAGGAAAAATAACAACACGAATTTCTCGGCCACAGCAATTAAAGAATTTTGGACAAGTATCAAGCAGCTGCTCAATAGAGTTGTCAAGTGAATATCCAAGTTTCTTCCTCATGTGTTCTTTATCTTCTTTAAGCCAAAGAACCATTAGCATTCTCTGCCTCATTATCCTATAATCCTTGGTAACCCACTCAATTGTGTAGACCTTAGAATTTTCCTTGTGCAGGCGGTACATCTCAACTTTCTCAGAATTCTTAAGGTGTGATCCTCTAACTCTAGGTTCTACTTCTTTCTAGTAGCAGCATATCAAAGAAAAACACTTCATCTTCTCACATTTTTCCTCATCTTCCTCATAGCTTCCTTTGTTATCCCTCAATTGGCCTTCACTTCTCTTCCACTCGGCATCCTCAAATTCTACCACGTAACAATCGTCCCTACTTGAGTTCCTTATCCTCAAGGAACTAAGAGAGATATTTTCCTTGAAGTCTAAATAAAACTAGCAAATAACAGAGAAGAGCCATGCAAACTCCAGGTATGTAAATTTTCATTCTCTTCAATAATCTGAAAGTGACCCAGAAGCTTTGAGCTGAAATTTTATGTCTCCCATTTCCAATTCATTACCGAGAGATGACCATGGGGCTGGTTAGTCCGACCCTGATGCTCCTCTGAATAAGAGCACAACCACTGGTTGAGGTCTTTGGTGGTAGTTGACTTATCGTGCTTTCCTGAACGATAGTCCATAAGGCGCTCTGTTTATTTATGTGGCATCCACCCGATGGAAATCAGAATCTTTGATAAAAGCAAAAGTCGGATAACCTACGGCCATAAAGGATCAAACCTTCAATAAAATTCACCATAGATTCTCCTTTATCTCACGCTTGACACTTTTCTAACCTAAAGGCGGCATAACAACATCATTGCTGATCTGTTTCAGCTCAACACATTTCCAATTGTGCGCTCCTATCTTAATGTTAAAACTACTCGCCTGATAACCATAGGCACTAGAATCATTAGCACTACCAGAAACTGCATCATATTTCACGTCTGCACCCAGTCCTCCCACAAAAATCACCGTGTTCGGCCTCAAACCACTCTCAAACATTTTATTGAACACCTTTAGTGCGCCTCTCATTTTCTCTTCCTTCATTAACTTTCCACTCAAAGAATCAAAATCAATCTCAGTTAGGCTATCATCTAAGGTCCCAGGACATCCTTTCTCGTCAAGTTCATGCTCATATCATAAATGCCATATGTTTCTAGGTTTCTTAATGCACATGTCAAGATAAACCATATTTTTTACTCATTCTTAGGGAAAATCAGCTTTAAAGACTACATGTCTCAATCCACATAATCCATCTCCAGTATATATATCATCCTTATCAACCGTAGGAAGCTCAAACTTTGGATACTCACAAAAATCACCCAAGCCAATTGAAGTAGGAGTAAATTTGGTTGAATTTGTTACCTAGACAGCCTCAGGTTCTAACAAATTGATCATATCGGTGAGTTATTTGTCGAATCTGGCTAGTACCTCACCAACTTTGTCCAATTCCCTGCATTTGTTACCTTCCCAGTTGACAGCTAATTCCACCATCGTTGCGTCCTCCTTATAGACTTTCAGCTCGGCCTTATTCTCAAAGTGCTCACACAGAGCATCTACAAATTCATCGTAATTAGCCTCTTCGTTATCGCACAAGAACCACGATGAGAACCACAATTTTGCCTTTCCAACCAACAAACCCAGCACTAGAATATATTGTAAACCTCCACAGATTGGTGAATCTCAAATTATTCCTCATAATCGTCAATCTAACTTTTCAGGTTAACACCCAAAAAAGAAGGGAGTCCTGGAAGACCCAGTTGAGACAAGAAGGAGTTTACCTCATTCTAATGAATATTTTAGGCCCACTCGTCCAAGAACTGATTCTGGCGAGATGATGTACCAATTTTCTGACTTACAAACTCCAAGTATCACTCTAGTGCGTGAACCTTGTGCTGCGATATCTCTGCGTCATTCTGACAATATTTTGATGTCAGAACAGAGCAGAACCCATTTCCCTCGCCGTACTCAAGATCCCACAGTTCCTGCGATAATATATGGTTCATAATCTGTAATTTCACTTCCACACCGTTTCCACGAGTCACCAGCTACCAAGTCTGAGGATTAGTAACTCTGATACCAATTGATGTATAGATTAATAGTTCCAGGAGATTTTACCTCCATAGGTCCAATATGCAACCTAAGAGGGAGGTGAATTAGGTTTCTAATAATTTTTTCAACTATTTTGGTACTTAATCTATTAGTATAAACAAGAGTTGGATAGAGATATTTGACACCAGATATATAGTGGTTCGGCTCGGGTCCACTTGAACCTACGTTCACTCTTCAACTATCCTCTTGCCTTTTTATTACTCCAAACAAAAACAATAAGAGTACACCACAAGTTTTTACGGTTCGCTTGCAACCTTACAACCACTGGCTTTATCAGACTAGGCTAGTCACCAACTTCTAGATATACAGGATATCTAGAGACTTTTACAATTGTTGCTTTTGTAAATATACTTCTCAGCACTTCACTCAGAAGTAGAGCAAGTATTCTAAGATAATAATTTTCGATATCGCTCTTTGTCTTAACACGGTGATTTCAGCTTTCTCTCTTTTGGATGTGTATGTTTAGCTCTTTGCTTGATTTATATTTTTGAATTTGATCATCCGGAGAGTTGTATCTTCATATTTTTTCTTTCTATCTATTTCTGCAAGTCACTAGCTACCAAGTCCACGTCCGATTTGTAGCAGTTTCATTAGTTACCGAAGTAGCCAACACTATTTCTTCTTAAACTGAGCCGAGTTAACCTTTAAATTGGAGTTGATTTGATCCATATAATATATGTATAACAAAGACAAAACAAAGCTTTCGATTTTTTTATTGCATCGGGTTATGTTAGTTTAACATATACCAGAATTTAAGCAATTGTATACCGGACAATAGAGTGAAATGTCTTGGGCAAATTTCCATCTACATAGGCTGCCGAGATGATTAAAATATTCTTCCCAAAGGTAATCCTCTTTCTGCGTAGAAGAGGGCTTAATCCAACGAGCATCCAAGCTTAGTGAGTGGACTTATACGATGGATTAAAGCCTTAATCATCTTTCTTCATTGATCTCAGCAACGTTCAAATTTGAACAAGCCCTTGGGATAATCATCAAGACAACTAGTCACATCAAACCAACTTAACAAAATTGCATAAGCTAATGATCCAAACTAAACTTATGAAATACATGTTATCTAAAATCACAAAACTAAGTTCTTTAAGTTCGAATTTCAAATTCCAACAGACTTAGGGAACAAGGAATCAGCCAAAGATAAGTTTATGACTTTGAATCCAAATAATCTAAGTCACATAAAAAAGTCACTCGCCTAGCTCATTTGTAAGATAAGACATAGCTTATGACTCTTCTCTCAATGTACTGTAATTACCCTATACATGACTAACATACTTTAGTACCATTGATAACTTAGGTTAATGCCCATGTACTAATATACTTAGCCTATTTTAACTGACTTTAACCTAATTCTGATATGCACTAATCAAAACTCTAAATGCATCTTCAACCTTAAAGAACAAGATCACCAAACCTACTGACTAAATCAGGCAGGTAATTTGGTGCCAAAATAAAAGAATAATAGCATAAGAAGAGAATCCAAGCTTAATTTGCCCGATTTTTCCTAGAGCAACTCTAGAAAAATCAACTTCATTAAATCCAATGTTTTGCTAAACTTTCGCCTCCCCATTTCTTTTTTAACTAAGGAGATGGCTAGGTTAACAAGGAGAACAAAACATGCTTAATAACAATGAGGCCCAAAAGCACAGAAATAACTCGAATGATTGCCTTGTTGCCCGATCGAGTCTCTTGTCGCCCGCATGCCTCGATTCACACCCAGTCGCCCAACCAAGCTTCCATCGCTTGATGTGACTTTCTTCATCGCCTCTCCTCCCAAAAATTCTTCCATGTAACATTAAACCTACCTCGCATTAGAATATTTTAACCGAGTAAACTAATTTAAGTTAGCAAAAATTAACGTTTTAAAAAAAACCTGGAGAGCGATACGCTCTTGCCTGGTTGGACCGATACTTTTTTATATTTAAAAAATATTTTGTATTAATATTTTAATTATCCAAACTCCACTACCCAGCCCCATACCTTGGTTACTCTTTTCAAAAAATGAATAGGTACAACTTTTTCTCTCTTTTTTACCCACCATAACCTTGAAATCTAAAAAATAGAAAACACCACCAAAATCAAAAATTCGAACCAGAAAAATCTTAATTTTTAGACCCACCATCAAGAAAATCCTTTTTTTGTTGTTAAACCTTACCAACCGAAAAATATGTGGTAAAAAATTTTGTCGAACTACCCGGTCCGACCATTTTTTGGGCAGTTCGTAAGGTTGGCAGTTTTTTGGCCAAACCCGGTACGCTATTCATACCGAATCGTAGTCTGACTGATCCGTCAAACCGCGTATTTTACAATCTTTGCAAAAATCTAAAATGATAGTAAAATTCTATTTTTTTATTTAATTTGAGTTCGATTATTTTTTTTGTTAAATTAGAATATCAAACATTATATATCTTTAATTCTTTACATATTCAGCGAGGGTCAGAAAAATTAGAAAATAAAACAGAAAGAAAAAACCCGCCGCGCGCGCGCACTTTTTACCCTAAAAACAAAAACTCCACCTCTGTTTCCCGCCATTCTTGCTTCCCCTTTCCTCCTCCTCCTCCTCCTCTGGCTAATCCCCCAACTAACTATAACCCTAGAGAGAGAGAGAGAGAGAGAGAGAGAGATGGAAGAGGAGATAAAATCCGAGTTCCAGAACAGCGGATTCTCTGTTGAAGCGCAACAAGAAGAAGAAATCCTCCGGAAATGTAAGTTCCCAATTGATTTATTTTTTCCTTTATTTTGTTTTAATTATAATAACCGTATTTTCCGTGTTCTTTTTTTTTTCAGGCCTTACTTTCTGCATCAATTACAAGTTGAAGCCATCGGATCTCGTCTCCAGCTGGGAGGTGTATTATCTTAACAGGTAAGATTAGTGTTTTTTTTCTCTCGATTTTAAAAAGGATAGTTTTTTCGTGTAGTTTGGACTAAGGATTGCTTGGGAGGTTCAGCAATTGAGTCTTGTGCATTTCGAAATGGTTTTGACGGGGGGATTTGACGAGTTTCTTCCCTTGTTTGGTGTGTGTTTAGGCAACTATCCGAATCAGATGTGCGAAATGTGGAGATGGACGGGTTCTTGTTGCACCTCCAAAACGAACAGAAGGAGGCGTTTTTCCGGGAGGAACCCGGTTTGCACCTTTACTCCAGCAAAGACGTGGAGATGTGAGCCCTTCTCGACCTTGTCCTTTGATATGCTTATGGTGTCTTTTTCTAATTATCGCCTCGTAGATGGTGGAACGATGATTTGCATTTGCTTTTTTAAGTTGTTCTTCGTCTGTGTAGCAGTAAATAGTTTCTGCAGAAGCTGGTCTTTGAAAATAATATATTTCTAGTGTTTGGAAATTTTAATCATAAGTACTTTCTGGTGCTCCGGCCATAATAAAATGTGCAGTGCAATAAAATTCTCAGAAACACAGAGAGCTTTCTAGGCCAAGCCACAAAGCAAACAGAGATTTGCATGTGCAAAGTGATTCTCTGTTCGATGGTTCTATTATTTGTTTGACGGATTAGATAGGAGCCTTGGTTGCAACAGATGTGCATATTGTGTCTCCAACACGTAATAGACACCGAGTTCTAAATATAATAATTAGCATAGTTTAAATTGTTGATATCAGAAAACAATGTGGGCATTCATGTGTAGGATTTTGAATAATGAAGATGATACCAAGGAAGATGTTCCCAGCACTCCACCTGACGAATCTCTAGAGCATCCTGGGCAAATCAACTCACCTTTCAGGTCAAATGGACATGGTTGTTCTTCAGAAAGACCGACACATCTCGTGACCCCTTTTGGAAGGCGAACTAATAAGTTTGTGGTGAAGTTCAGTATTAACAATGTGCCTGATACAGAGAACGGAGATAATGGAATTGATCATGAAACTCTTGATGATGACATCATTAAGAGGGTCCGATCGTGTAGTAGGTGCTCCTTGGTTGTTCATGGAAATGGGCCAGAGCCAGGTTGCAGATTCATGTATGACAGGATTGAGGACAGGGTAAATACACTGCTTATGATACTGTTGCTTTTCTCAGACTACACTTAACAACTGTCACACTCACATAGCATTATTGATGTAGTTTAATGCCCTGGACAACCGCATTAAGATGTTTGCAGCTGCAATCTGTGCCTCTGGAAATTATGAAGAACCAGCAGACCCTACCGTTGCTTCACAGGTAATATGGTTTTGTCATACAGAATCTTTCTTTTAGTCTCTATTTCCCCCTCAGCTTTTCCTAGAATTTGGTACAAAGTTGTTCAGGTATGTGCTAGTGAAGCTGTTTGCGGAAGGACCTGGTTCACAAAACTTTTATCTGTATCTTGTCCTACCCACAGTTCTTTCTATTTGGTTCAGTACGAACATGTGGTACTCAAATTCACTGTTTGTTTCATTTCTCTTGGGCTTTGTTGTAGTCGATCTTGTAACTGAGCTACTGATGAAAAATATTGTTTCAGAGAAATGTCTTTGCAGTTGGAATGATCTCTTGCGATGGTGAAGGCCGTTTAAATGACAAGTCGATAATGTTACAATGCAGGTAAAAGAAACTGTTACCTTATTTCACTGGTTAACATAAATGGTGTATAACCAACATAGGCATGACCAGAGCAAATGGTGATTTAGCTCTATATTTCATGTTTGTCTTTACTGTTTTTAGGCTCTGATTGTTGATTTTTGTTAACAGTGTCGAGCATTCTGGAGGGCAGCGTGTTCGTCTGGACCTGCATAATTTGGATCAGTTCTCTATATTTCCAGGACAGGTGGAAACAGACCTCAACAAACTTGTGTCATATTCAGTACATCATATCACATTTTTTCTCGATCAGGAGTATATTATATGACAGTTAAGTTAACCCAATGGACATTAATTTTTGCAGATAGTTGGCATCGAAGGTCATAATCCCAGTGGACATTGTTTCGTTGCATCAAAATTGGTGGACAGTGTTTCTTTATCTGTCAACTGCGATCTTAATCCCCGTCCTTCTAAGAAACAGACTCTGCATCAAGAATTTCGGTCAAATGATTTGCCTCGAGTTCAAGAAAAAATATCAATGGTATGTGCTGCATTTTGTGGATCCAAATAGCAATAAAGTGAATCTATGATTTAGTGTCATTCTCCAATGCGAGGATACCAAGATACCCATATAACTCCAATATTCTTGGAGTAGGTTGAGAACTTTTCAGATGCATGGTAGGATTAAGAACCTTAATGTATTTTCAGTTGGTGGAGAAACTGGTTGAGTACGAAGAAAGCTGAAGCCCTTACTTCATTGAGGACATATCTCCACCTTTAGTCCATCTGATAAAATGTTCTGATAACTTAATTGCTCTACCAAATGAAACCTCTTGAGCTCACAATTTTGTTCTCAATAGTAGCAACCATAGCTAACCTGTTTCCCTGTAAACAGATTATTGCATCTGGCCCTTACACAACGACGGATAATTTAATGTTTGAGCCTCTGACAGAGCTGCTCGCTTATGCAAGCAGAAAGCAACCTCAAATGCTTGTAATGGTATGAAAAACTTTCTTGAATCTTTGCACAATGGTATTGCATACTTTCATCTGGCATCATTATTTCCTCTTCTTTTACAAGCACATCATTATTTCTTCTATTATTTGACAATGAAAACACTTTTCAGCTTGGACCATTTGTTGATTCCGGACATCCGGAGATTAAGACTGGCAACACGGGAAGGAGCTTTGATGAAATATTTCGTCTTGAAGTTCTGAGAAGGGTATCTACCATGGAATTGCAACTTAAATTTAAAGCAGCTATGAGCTATCATGATGTATTATCTATTTGTTTCAGTTGCAAGACCATGTGGAATTCATCGGTTCTGATGCACGTGTGATTCTTGTTCCATCAACACGAGATGCTAACCATGACTTTGTGTTTCCGCAGGTTACTTTCTTTTGCAACTTATATAACGTGCAGTTGTTTTTTTTACTTTTTTTTTACAAGTAGTTTTTTTTACATTAGCATTATTTCTAACATCAAAAGCATCATAAATTCTCTCCTCAGCCTGCATATGACAATCAGCCACCAAATCTAAAACATCAGGTACTAGATAAACCTTTTTCAAGCCTTCTAGTAGCACGATGCTCCTTAAACTTCGCATTATGTTACTTGACTGTCGAATTGTCCCTTTTCCAGATTTCCAGTATTCCGAATCCTGGGACCTTTGACGTGAATCAGGTAAACAGAAGCATCCTTTTGAACCTAAATTGTGATACTTATTTTCTGTATGCACTGCAAAAGTTATTAATTCTGTCTTTCCAATTCGGACTCTTTAAGGCCGTGTTATGTTCCACAGTTGAGCTACTTGCATCTTTCACTCCCATTAACCAGGCAGGACAAAAAAGTTCTGTCATTCGCTTGTCATATGTCATGTCAAGTTTCGCAGTTAGATTAAATTAAGGTGCTTCTCTTTATGTAAAGGGCTTCATGGTATTACTACTGCTTTTCCCTATCTTCAAGTCCTGTCTTATTTGCAAGTGTGAAGGGAATATACTGGCAAGGAATTTAGTGTCTCTTCAAGAAATAGTTATGAATCCATATGCAAATTGATAGGGACTAGTTTGCAGGAACATACTGTTATTGCAAATCTGAGAAAGTGAGGGACTTTTAAGCAGGTTGCATAAACATGGCAGTGTGATTTCCCTGCTAAAAGAAGATTTTCATAGCAGAATAAAGAAGTCAAAAGCAAGAAGATACAATGTTTGTTAATGGATGAATCATCATTTCTTAGAGTTTCAGGCAACACTTCCTGGGCACTTCCAATCTCAATGAGCAATTGCATTCTGTACTCGTCCTGTTTGAACAGAACTGTTAACTGCCTGGTGATTTTGTTACGACAGCCGAAGATGTCCACAGCACCGTAGTAACTCAAAATACTTGTATTTCTAGGTCAAAGTAAGTTGTTGTACTGTGGATATTCTAAGACACCTCAGTGGAGAGGAAATGTCAAGGCATTCTGCCAATGGAACAGCTACAGATCGAATAAGCAGGCTTTCAAACCACATTCTGAGTCAGCGGAGGCATGTTCTACTTTTTCTTCTTTAAATTTTGTCTGTTGTTAGTAGTGAATCAACTTCCAGCTCTGTCGGAATATTTTGCTCAACCAAATCCGTTGGGGCTATTGAAACAGATTCTACCCTCTATATCCCCCGGCAGAAGACGTTCCATTAGATTTTTCACTTTGCCCTGAAGCTTTGAATATTGAGGAAATTCCAGACATTCTCATCCTACCATCAGACATGAAGTACTTTGTAAAGGTTAGTCAGCGAGTCTTCACTGTCTTTATTCTAGATCAGTTAGAAAGGCAACATGGTTATCACATTTAAGGTGGCGAGGTCGAGGGATGCAAGTTTGAAATCTTGCCAAACATGTTACATCTACACCTCTTGTCTGATACAGGTGTTGTCGCTAGCTGCAAGTGAAGGGGAAGAGCAATCGAAGTGCATTTGCATAAATCCGGGAAGATTGGCCAAGGGAGAAGGGGGTGGCACCTTTGTTGAACTTGACTACCATGGGAATGCTGACATGATAAATGCTTCGGTTATAAGCATATAAGAGGGTCTCAGTAAATTTTTAAGTTATACCTTAGAATTATGCGGTGGTTACAGCGGCTGCTGCATATTCGCTGCTGCCTATGCCAAATGCTTATATATATTGCATCTTGTTTAATTTTGCTGCCTATGAAAACAGAACAGCATAAGACAGCAAGTAACCTGCATAATATTCCGAAGAATCTACCGCAGGGACAAAAAAACTGCTGTCCTCAACCCAGATCGAAACGGAATTGACTTTCCATTTGTTATTTGATCCAACCAGACTAAAGCTACAAATAGAGTAACTAGGAGAGAACTTGTCAAGTTGGTTCTCTCGACCTTTCTTCTGTTTCTGATCTAGCTTTTTACTTGTTTTTCATTTCCTCTGTTACTGAATGGAAAAAAAAAGGTACTTGGCTTAGTAGTACCTTGTACTCCATGTTTCTCTGAATTTGATTGTGTCCCAACATCTACCGGTTCCGCCATATCTCCTCCCATTAAGAGACTCATGTTTCTGCAACTTTGTTTAATGAATGACTCTGAACTTTACTACTCTGTTTAGCTTCTTTCATTTCATATCAGATAGAACCCTTGAAATAGCTAGATTAACAGTGATTGGACTCTTTTTCACTCTCTCATGGGAGAGAGATTTCCATGTTTGAAACTTCGAAATCAATGATAGATATAGTGTGAACCGAGTACTGTCTGTACAGATATAGGGAGAAGACCTCACTCTTTGGAGCTGAGAGATTTGACCATGAAATTCAAGCCCAACTTGTTTTGGTGCCATAATTCTCTCATCATCACCTAGTAAGCTTGCTTCCCACATTCTCTGTTTCTTTTCTTTTTTGACTTCTTAACAGCTAAATGATGAAACCTTTAGTACAAAGTTGGGCTATTTTTGTTGAGTGTAAAAAAAGTTTAATTCTTTCTCGCCAATCCAGAAATTCCAACTTGAGGAAGCTCGTTGGTTTAAAGAGAAAGGAAGTGAGTGACAGGAGGGAAGCGGGATGGATTTTATATGTGAACAAGGAGGAGGGTTTATACGCGTGTGTTTTCGGTCGTCCAGATTTTTGCCCGTTATTCTATTTATTAAAGGCAGCACTCAATCCAATAATCATTGGTTAAATAGTCGAGGAATGTAAAGTTGTGGTAATTTGGTATATGCTATATTCCTATTTTTATAATGGTAGAGATGGGATGAATTAAAAAAAGAGCATTATTCCTTCTGGAATGGATGAGGAGAGGATTGTTGAGTGATCTAGCGACCATTGGATATCTATTCTCAATTGGAGCCCAAATAATTCATTAACAACTAATAAAAAATATTATACAAAATGTAGACGAAACAAGTATACTCCATTGTTTTAGAAACACGGTCACGTTTCAGTACTTAGGCCCGGTCAATTTTACATCGAAATTCGGAGAGCGGTAGGTTTATGGTCAATATGGTTAATTGTGGGTCCAACCAGTTGGAAAAACTCTATAAGATTAAACAATATTAATTTTCAAATTTTGATACTTATAAATAATAAAAATATTTAGAATTATTTGATATAATTGATAATAGAATAATATTTATAAAAATATCTGGTCCAACCAATCCGGGAGACAGACAAAGGAATAACCCACTTGTGCTAGCAAATTGACATGTCCATCCCAGAATTGAAGGCCATGGGAGCCAAAGTAACACCTAGGAAACTCCTGATATCTTTGCTCAGTTTAGTACGGTCGGTGAGTTTCGATCTTGCCGAGGGTTTATTACACATCTATGTAAATCGAAAACTAGGCGAAATCCGTGTATGAAACTGGAAAAAACCCTTCTGAAGTGTAGAGCTCAACCGCAATGTCAATGAATAGGACAGCGGCTTTACGATTTCACATAACCATCCCTCCGTCGATGGTAAGCACCTGCGAAATGAGAAAATCAACCTCAGTAAGCGAGAGAACGCGTGGAGTCCGGCGAGATGGATCAGCAGTGTTCAATGTATGATCACCAATACAATCCCACTGCTAAGAAACCAAAGCCATTAGCAGCTGACCTGTCCGGTCATATAACTTGCCGCGGGACTCAGAGCCAGAAACTCCACGAGGCCAGCAACCTCTTCGGGCTGACCATATCGTCCTGGATGAATTGAGGCGTTTCGTGGATTGATCATATGAAGGAGGCAGATACACAAAAAATGAATTATTTTTGAAAATTAAGGTCAACATTAGAGGACGATATTGCAAAGAGAAACTTGACCAAGGTCTCACCTAAGGGAATTGTTTGCAAGATCTTCTTTTCTATATCTTCCCCGAGTTTAGCAGTCATATCAGATGCGATGAATCCAGGGGCGATAGCATTTACCTAACAGTGTAAGTCTTACATGATTACCAGCAGCTGCACAAGTTTTTCAGATAACTAAAATTGAGAGAATAACATGTTGTAATTCTTACATTGATGTTCCTGCTTGAATATTCCTTTGCAACCGTCTTTGTCAGGCCAATAACTCCGGCCTTTGCAGCAGCATAGTTGGCTTGACCAACATTTCCAACCAAACCAACAACTGATGCTATGTTAATAATCCTTCCCTGCAATAACAGAAGATCAGGCACTTGTGTACAAGTTCATGTCTCTCATGTGCAATCAATTCCATAATTTTGATTATTTATGATAGCTAGGATAATGCCGAAAAGCCCTTTTCTTAAGCCTGTGTTAACGATGAAAATCTGGTGTCGGTAGTTATAGATAAGATGAAGCCATCCAATACAAAATAAAACATTGAACATCAGAAGCCAAAGTAAATATTAGAGAGGTTTCCCTTTCAACCCCTCCTTTTCTCTTCTCTTTCAATCATCTGATCAACTTTCTTTCCTTCTCACTCCCTCCTCTCACCAGCTCCCATTGTTACTCATCTCTGGTTATCTACTCTACACATTTGTTTCTTTTGGTCTTCTCTTTTTTTCTAGATAGAGTTGTTTACAGTGTCCTCTATGGCCGTTTTTCAAAACATTGCAATAGTAGGTTGTAGTAAAATACGGAGAAGAGGCTCGAGATTCAAATTGATACAACAGGATTAGCTGATGACAGACCGATCAGATACTCATTTTTTTCATATCTTACAAGCATGGCCAAAGTACAACAGATACCATTGCAATTCATTCATCTTTCATGATACATAAGGGTTCAACACAAAGCTGCATGCCCGCTTTTAGAAATATTGCCGCTTCTTAAGATTCAAATCAGTCTCAATGCTAGCATTCTGATCCTTGACCTCAGCAATCCCTAGTCTATTTTAAACTAATGCTTGAAATACCTTATAGCTCCAACATTTGTACATAATTGATATGGATTCCGAACACAATTATATGATGCAAAAAAATGCCAGGAATACTCCAAACTCCATCAGAAATTAGAACTTGTTGGTAAGATTGTCAAGAAATGCCCAACTAAGAAAAGTGCAAGCAAAATATGAAGTTTAACATGCAAATGAAAAGGCCAAAAGCCAAACATCAAAACACATAGTCCTCATTGGAAAGTAACAATAAAGGGCAGAACACAAAAAAGGAGAACGGAAAAATAAAGGGAGCCATCCAAATCTTACCTTTTTCTTTTTCATCATGATTTTGGCTGCTGCCTGCAAAGGGTAACCTATTAAAATTCGAAGTTCAGGAAGAAAAGAAAGGGAAAAAAAACACACAAACACATTGAACATCCAACATGGCACATGGTTGAACACCAACCTGTGTACAGAGGAAGACCCCTGTCAGGTTCAGATCAATAACCCTCTGCCACTGAGATAATTTCATCCTCATTAGCAATGTATCGTCCGTGATACCTGGATAAGTAGAGAAAATTATGTGGTCCGGGAAGGAATATCGAGAGCTAAAGCTGAAATTCAGCAATTAGCATACCTGCATTGTTTACCAATATATCAACTGTTCCCCATGCATCAACAGCCTGCAGCGTTCACAAATCCTGAAGCACACTGAAATAACTGAAAGAAACCAAACTAAATAAGCCAAGCAGCATAAGTAAAATTTACTTACTTTTTTCATCATTGATGCAACATCTGCTTCTTGTGAAACATCGCCACCAAATGTAAGTGCCTGGCCGCCAAATGACTCAATCTGCAACACGTGACAAAAAATGTCAGGGGATATTGATCAAGTATATCAATGAACATCGGAAAAAAAGAAGATTCAAGGGCAATATCTGAATGCACAATGAAAAGGACGACAATTGAATCCGCAGGAGGCAACAATGAAATGACATTGCATTTAGGTCAAACTTGCACAAAAATAGAATCAATCTGTTCAAATATCAACATTTAAAGCCATGAAAAGAACTCATTATTAATGGGCAAATGCAACTTGCCAGGATGCTGAACGATGACTGGAGTGAGGATAAAACGAAGAAAGAAGGGGAAAAGAAATATAGTAATGGTTGAGCACATTCTCTATCGTGATCATGAATTTTCTCAGCACTAAGAGTTGATTGAGCCAATCTCCAACATGCACTGTCCAGCTAGCGTGCAGGTACGGCAGTCCGCCCTGAACCTTGACCAACTGGTAACCAGTGGAACATCTTACCGCTGGGCCAACTGCTCGTCAGTCCAATGCATGAAGTTATGTTGATAGAAAACTATGGTGGCCTAAATCAAAATTTTGTTTCCTTATTCGAAAAGCTTGGGCAGCAGAGACCACATACATGGACAAACAATTGATATCGGAAGAGCCTTTATCATTGGTTGGTTCCTAACAGATAGATGGCGACAAGTCACATTTGGAGCTCTTCCTAGACAGTTGACAACATTCTATATAAAAGTGATAAAAAAGAGTAGTACCTTGCATGATCAATCAAACACCAAAACCAAGCAGAACATGGTCAATGCTACCAGACGACAAAGCAAGAAGTAGTAGCGTACTGATACGTCCAAATTTTTCATTAATGTTCTTTTATTTTTTTCATAACAACATCAAGTAGCAGAAAGCCATCATGCAAATTTGGCATGCCACTTCTGGCAACATTAGGGGATGCACAACAAGCATCAAAATAAACTGCATTTAGATGCCACTCACCTCTTTGCAGACTTCCTCGGCTTCCTTTGATGACCTAGCATAATTTACTAGGACCTGCAATACAAATACAGATATACCATGTTTTAGGATGTAGTAATGCAGACAGGATCACTACTACAGGGAGGTTGCAGCATTCGGAGTGCAAGCACCTACAACGTGTTTAAAAGGGGCATTTAACATTTCAAAAGGAGCACCTGCCAAAAACATAGCTACAACTTCAATAAATAAAAAACTTAATGTGACAGGCACTTTGTATCCATCATAATCAATTGCTAAGAATTTGATGTATATAAAGTGCAATCAGAAATGACGACAATCCACTCGTTCCCCACAAAACACACTACTAAACATTCTTACACGACCACATGGACACAAGAACAACCATAATCCGAGACAGAATCGAAGTCAATAACATAATAGTCCTTGGTTCACCGTTCATACTTGTACAGTAGAGGTTAAATTGATCCGAGAACAACCCAAACCCGTGCATCATACACGTCAGGCAACTCTTGTACAAGTTCATTGGAATGAAATGGAATCGGGTACTAACTTGGTAAAACAATCCTCGGCAAGATAATGAAATTGACCAAGGAGCGGATGGAAGATATTACCTTACAGCCAGATTTCCCCAGGGACAACGCGATCGCCTTTCCAATACCTCTAGAGGCACCGGTCACCACCACAACCGGGGATCCCACCTCCTTAGCCACTGTATTTGCTAGTTCAACAGTTGCCACCTGAGCTCTAACACCTGCTACCATTTCACACCCATTATAACAAACAGAATTAATCCCGAACAGAGTCCTCATTAAGCAAAAAAAAAAAAAGCACCGATCTTCGCCACGAAACAAGGACTCCTGCATCTATTTCAAAATTAACTCGAAAGACCACAAAATTACTCGTAAAACAGAGACCTCAGTAAGCAAAAAAGCACTCAACTTGACCCCAAAAACAAGGGTTTTCACGGAAAAGACTCGAACTTTGACCTGAAAACGAGGACTTGGATCTGCATTGGAGGCCGGAGCAGGGCGTGCGGGTGGGAAAGGAGACGGGGGCCCACCGGGAGGGCGTTGTCCTGGCCCCGAGGGCGGAGGAGGACATTCTGAAGGCGACGGCGTTGGCCATAATCGCAGCTCCCAAGCGGCTCCCGAGAAGAGAGGGGAAGAGGGTGGAGTAAATAAATTGTAGCAGCCAGAGGTGGGTTTTGGAGATGGGGCTCTCTCTCTATATATAGGTGAGAAAAAGACGCTGTTTTGGTTCATGAAAAGCTTTGGTAGCTCCGGACAGTAGGCGATGACACCGAAGTGAGAGCTTATGCCTTAGCTATGCTTTTGAGTGTTATTGGTTTTTACTTTTTAGGCTGCCAACTTGTCTATAGTTGCAAATTTAATTTAGCATAGTTTTAAAAAATGCGGGTCGTTTGGCAGTCCGACTATTTGGGCCGTGAATCAGACTTGGGAGCGGGCTATTTATTAGGAAAAATAGAGAGCGCTCGAACCGTCCTAAATCTGATCGGACCAAACAATTTTTGTGTTCGGGTCACTCGTAAAAGATCCGCTAAGAACAGAACTTTGACATATAGTGTGGTTTTTTTTCCCGATTTCGCCCAAAAATTCACAAATCCCCTTTTTCCCCAACCATTACACAGGAAAAAAAACGGTTGTTCGTTGCAGCACGACCGCAACTCACACCCATCATTCTGACATAACAGGTTATATCATTTTGACATAACAGAACATGTCATAATTAGAGTATTATTTAATTAATTAATTTTTTATTATAAGTATTATTAAATATTAACCGTACATGTCATTCTCACATAACATGGCATGCCATGATTATAGTATTATTTAATTTTTTATTATAAATATTATTAAGTATTAACTGTGCATGTCATTTTGACATAATAGGACATGTCATTCTGACATAACAGAGGCAGCTGATCAAAACACATATTTGCCAACTGGAAGGCCATCTCAGGTGAGGGGAAAAAGGAAGGAGAAGAGGAGAAGAAGGAAGAAGGGAAAAAAGAAAAAGAGGAGGAAGAAGAGAAGAAGAAGATGATAAATCGTAGAAGAAGAGGGAAGGAAAATGAGAAAAAATTAGAGGAGAAATTACTCTCAGACCCTTGGTGTTTGGTATATTCGGTGCTCGCCACCTTGTATTTCGGTAATCGATTAAAAACTCCCTGAAGTTTGGTTTTATTATACTCTCAGGCCCCTCGCTGATATCAGTAGATATTTTTTCTTTTTTATATCATGAAAATGATAAAAATACCCTTGAAAAAATAAAATATACCTTCTTCAACCTCTAGATTTCACTATGAACACCAAGAACTAAACCCAGAAATTAACAAAAAATTAAGGGAAAATTACTCACAAGTCCCTCGAGTTTGCTTAAATATACTCAAAAGTCCCTCCTGTTTGTAAAATACACGCCGACGTCCCTCTAGTTTGCTTTTATTATACTTTCGGGTTCCTAAATGAGTTTTTTTGTCATTGAAATATCTAAAATACCCTTTGAACAAAAAAAATTGTTCATGTCATCTCTTCTTCTCCGATGACCGATACCAACCAGTTCATCACCTGACAAAATCACCATCACACGATAAATAAACCCTCACAGGCCTTTTGATTTCTGCCACCACCCGACTAACAACGACCACCGCCTCGCTGCCCCACTCCCTCAAATTATTTATCTCCTTTCCTCTTTCACTGTTCCATTTCTCTCTTCTTTCCACCGCTGATTTTTTTAATTGAAAATTTGTGATATTGTTAGGGTTTTTGAAGTTGTGATGACCGATAAGTCCCACGATCCGGCCCTGAAATCATACCCAGGCTCCACTGCCGTCGCCCCTCCGCGCACGTGGCTGTACCTCAGCTTGCACTTCATCGTACCCACCTGGTAATGAGCAGACACCCTGTTAGCCAGGTCCACCACCAGCGTCCCATCTAGCACGGTGTCGTTCTTGGCCCTTGGAGGTTGAGCCGGTGACTTCGAAAGCTGGGATAGGTTTTGAGTGGGTTCTGGTCAGGTTTCGAGCGGGTTCTTCTTTGTATGTTTCTCGCTTCTGGGTGTTGTGGGATAGGTCGGAGGACAGAGCAACGGGAGGGCTGACCTCGGGAGGGAAATGACACACCTAGATGGGTGTTGTGGGATGGGTCGGAGGGCAGCTTGAAGGATGAAGAAGGGCAACGGCGTCGTCGGTGAACAGATCGTGGTTGGGCGCTCGAATATCCTTCCTCCTCTCTTAGGGTTTAAACCCAGAAATTGATCTTGTTTGATTTTGATTTAGTGTTGAATTGGTTACAAGATGATGTCAATGGCCAGAGGAAGAAGAAGAGATGATGTCAGCATTTTTTATTTTTTGTTCTAAAAGGATATTTTGGTCATTTCATTGACAAAAATGAAAAAAAGAGCTGCTAACGTGCGTCTGGGACCCGAAAGTATAATAAAAATAAACTAGAGGGACGTCGACGTGTATTTTGCAAACAGGAGGAACTTTTAAGTATATTTAAGCAAACCTGAGAGACTTGAGAGTAATTTTCACAAATCAGCCACATAAATTTAAAAAATCTCTCCCTCTCTCCTCCCCTCCCCTCTCTCCTCAATTAATTATCGTCGTCATCTTCCCTGAATAGGAAAACAAATGCAGAGATGAGAAGCATAGATGAACGAACAAGAAACCCATCCTCATCCCGACCAATCTCACTTAGCTCCAGCTCGTCATCGTGCCCATTAACTGATAGAGGGTGAATTTCTTGGAGTTGAATACTCGAAGAAAACTCTGATAAAATCAAGTCTGCTCGGGTAAACCCAAGGAGATACTCGAAGTTTTGATAGAAAATAAGCAAAAGAAGAGATCCAAGCCTAGATTGGCCTATTTCTCCTAGAGCAACTCTAGAGAGAACCAAATTCTTAATATTCCAAAAGATTGTCTGCTTCCCGTTGATTTTCTTCTACATATACCTAAAACAGCAACATGACCTAGCTACTGCCACTAGTGGGCTTAACAAAATTAAGGAACTAAATGCAAAGGCCCACAGCCAATTGAAATAAAACATAAATGGGCTAAGACAACAAAAGATTACTCATCACTCTCAAAGATCAGGAGCACCACTACCAGCAACAGCTCTCCCAACACCACCTCCAACACCAACGGCAACATCCTCCCAAGAACAACGACAGCAGCATGAAGACCATCTGGATCATCAGGAACATCATCAAAATCAAAATCAAACTTGAAATCTGAATCAGAATCAAAACTGAAGCCGTCCAAAATAATATGTCGTTATCATCAAGACCACCGTAACCCGGAAGAAGATCAACTCTGCCCTCAACAATAGGAACATTCCCACCCCCACCTACACCTGCACCAACACCAACATCACCATCACCATCACCATCACCCGCACCATCGCCAACAAGAGCACCAACACCTACACCCACACCCACAGCATCACCAACACCCATACCATCGCCCGCACCTACACCATTACCCGCACCATCGCCCAAAAGAGCACCAACACCCATACCATCGCCATCGCCCATAAGAGCACCATCGACCACACCCGCACCAACACCATCACCACCAGCACCATCGCCCACAATAGCACCATCGCCCACACCCGCACCAATACCATCACCACCAACACCACCGCCCGCAAGAGCACCATCGCCTACACCCGACCAACACCATCACCACTAGTACCATCGTCCACAAGAGCACCATCGCCCACACCCGCACCAATACCATTACCACCAGCACCAGCGCCATCTCCCCCACCAGCACTATCACCCCCACTAGCACCATCGCCTACAAGAACATGACCACCAGCACCAACACCACCCCCACCCCCAACATCCTCACTACCAGCCGCACCTACGCCCGTGCCAATCATGGGTAACATGACGTACGGAACAGCCAGGCAATCAAAATTTGATTCTATGTCGTGTCTCATGGGAACTCTAACCTGGTGGCCAATGGTAAAGGAGTTGTGTCAGAACATGGCGTACGCCCGTGCCAATCATGGGTGACATGACGTACGGAACAGCCAGGCAATCAAAATTTAATTCTATGTCGTGTCTCATGGGAACTCTAACCTGGTGGCCAATGGTAAAAGAGTTGTGTCAGAATTCCTGATCATTAAAATTGTACATCACGGCGGAGGTGAGGGCAGCTGATACTCAACTCAGCTCGTTGGTGTAGCGATGGGCATTCGACCTACAGTGGTAGAAGAGCATAAATTGGGCAACCCGAGCCCTGCACAGCTCTCTCTAATGCCCGCATCTTTCGAAAGTAGATTTAGTGACAAGAGAGCTCTGTAGGTGTTCTTCGATCTTCTCGTCAACCCGACGACAGAGATCTCTAATTTCAGGATTATCATCCTGTATTTGTTGTAGGCCTCGTAGAAATGGACACAATGAGTTACAACGTGAGATTCTGAGAAAGGCATACTCAGAGGCATCGTTAACCTGCATTGAAAAAAAGAATTAGAAAAAACACGACAGAGGTGAGGTGTGTATAGTTCCATGGAGCTTACAAGAAAGGATTCTAACTAAGGATATCAAAATCGCGAACCGCGCTAGCTATGGAGTTAGAAGTCAGAACGGTTACTTTTAGCAGGAGACAAAAATGAATTTCCCACTTTTTCTCTTAATAGTAATACCCAATGTACAAGAATCCTAACCTGAGCGGGCGTAATACAATAATATGGTAAACCGACTTAAGTTTCCACCAAAAAAAAAGTAAACTGATTTTAGTAAATGAAATAGGTCCATTTTACTATCCAGTAGTATTGCTAAAAATCACTTTAGTACATTGTGTTAAAAATCTGATCAATTGAGTCAAACTTTATCATTTGCATCAGTCTCCGGCTCAAATGCGATCTCAAGATAACATGTTGATTTTAACTAGGTCAAAAAAAATTTAGTTAGGGTTTAAGGCTATGAATCATACAATTGTATCATATTTCTCACATTGGATAAATTAAACAATTTTTTTAAGAATTGTATTATTTAACTTAAAGTACAAAATTTGATGTAACTTGGATTATTTACTAAATATTAATGTGTAATGTATAAATGTCTTGAATTTTATAGAAATTATATATATATATATATATATATATATATATATATATATATATATATATATATATATATATATAGTATTCGCTCAAAGTGCTCTTTTCCTATCAAGGATTTGTTTCATATAGTTACCGTGATAGTAGGTCGTAACCTTGTAAGGAGAGATTCTACAGCCTTTAGGATGTAATCGTTAATTTTAATATATAACGTACCCCACCTCTGGTTAAAAAAACAATAGGGAAAAAAAATGTGAAAATAGTGAAATTACAAGGTGCTAAAATTCATTTATCTGTAAGATTTTAGATAAAAATAAAAAAATTCAAATGTGAAAGATTTTTCAACAGTAAGTAAAATTAATCGAATTGTTGTAATTTAATATTTAAAAACACATCGTTATCAAACATTTTGTTTGAAATTTTTAACAACTTTTCAAATATTTAACCTAATTTAAACATCAATTAGACGAGCTATGGTATTTGATTATAGCGTATATAATAAACAACGAACCAACAAGCATGAGCAATTTTTCACGATTTTCTTGAATAACACTAGGATTCTGCCAGGTCGCCACTTCCAAAATATATACCCCAATTACAATCATTACTCATCAGCCTCAAAGATCAGGAGCACCACCAGCAACAGCTCCCCCAACACCACCTCCAATACCAGCGGCAATATCCTCCCCAGGAACACCAACAGTAGCAAGAAGACCATCTCGACCATCATCAAAATCAAACTCAAAATCCAAATCAAAATCAAAACTGAAGCCGTCCAAAAGTAATCTGTCGATAACATCAAGACCACCGTCACCTGTAAGAAGATCAACTCCGCCCTCAACAACAGGAACACCCCCACCCCCACCAACACCAACACCAACACCAGCACCAGTACCAACACTAACAACACCATCACCCAGACTAACGCCCACAAGGCACCGGCACCGGCACCATCGCCCGCACCCAAACCATCACTCGTACCATCGCCCACAAGAGCACCAACACCCATACAAATGCCATCGCCTGCAACAGCACCATCGACCACACCCGCACAAATACTACCAGCACCATCGCCCGCAAGAGTACCATCGCCCACATCCATACCAACACTATCACCACAAGCATCATCGCCCGCAAGAGCACCATCACCCATACCCGCACTAACACCATCGCCCGCAAGAGCACCATCGCCCACACCCGTACAACCACCAACACCACCAGCACCAGCACCATCACCCCCACCTGCACCATCGCCCACATGAACATGACCACCAGCACTAAAACCAACACCCTCACCCTCACCAACAGCCCCACAACCCCCACCACAAACTGCATCTGCGCCCGCATCAATCTTGGGTATTTTGATGTAGGGAATAGCCAGGTAATCAAAAATTGATTCCATGGTATGTCTCACATGGACTCTGACCTAGTCGAATGGTAAAAAAGTTGTGTCAGAATTCCTGGTTATTAAAATTGTACATCACTGCGCAAGCGAGTGCAGCTGATGACCGACTCAGCTTGTTGGTGTACCGATGGACGTTCGACCTACAATGGTAGAAGCGCATAAATTGGGCAACCCGAGCCCTGCACAACTCTCTCTGATACCCGCATCTTTCAAAAGTAGATTTAGTGATAATAGAGCTCTGTAGGTGTTCTTCGATCTTCTAGACAACGAAGATCCTCGATTTCAGGATTATCGTCCAGCATTTGTTGTAGCCGAATCTCATGCTCTCGTTTGTCGATGAATAAATGCGCCTCTTCAGCATAGGCCTCGTAGAAACAGACACAATGTGTGGCATGATCTCCAATGTGAGCTTCTGCAAAAGGCATACTCGGAGGCATCGTTAACCTGCATTGAAAAAAAAGAAATTAGAAAAAAGACGACGGAGGTGAGGTGTGTACGATTCCATGGAGCTTACAAGAAAGGATTCTGACAGAGGATGTCAAAATTGAGAACCTCGCGAGCTATGGAGTTGGAAGTCAAAATGATTACTTTTAGGAGGACACAAAAATGAATTTCCCGCAGTTTCTTTTAATAATAATACCCACTGTACAAGAGTCCTAAGCTGTGTGGGCCTAATACAGTAACATGGTAAACCAACTTAAGTTTTCACCCAAAAAAAAAAAGTAAACCGACTTAAGTAAATAGAATAGGTCCATTTTATTACCCAGTAATATCGCCAAAAATCACTTTAGTACTTTGTGTTAAAAATCCTATCAATTAGGTCAAACTTTATCATTTGCATCAGTCTCTGGCTCGAATGTGATCTCAAGATAACATGTTGATTTTAACTAGGTCGACCTAAATAGAACATGAATATATAAAGGTAAATTTTTAGTTAGGGTTTAACGCTATGAATCATACACTTTTCTTCTATTTCTCTCGTTGGATAAATTAAATTTTTTTAAAGAATTTATTATTTAACATAAAGCACAAAATTTGATGTAACTTGGATTATTTACTAAATGTTAATGTGTATTGTATAAATGTCTTGAATTTTGTAGAAATTATATATATAGTATTCTGCCAGGTCGCCACTTCCAAAGTTTATCCCCCAATTACAATGATTACTCATTAGCCTCAAAGGTCACGAGCACCACCAGCAACAGCTCCCCCAACACCACCTCCAACACCAGCGGCAATATCCTCCCCAAGAACACCAACAGCAGCAAGAAGACCATCTGGACCATCATCAAAATCAAACTCGAAATTCGAATCAAAATCAAAACTGAAGCCGTCAAAAGTAATCTGTCGATATCATCAAGACCGTTGTCACCTGTAAGAAGATCAGCTGCGCCCTCAACAACAGGAACACCCCCACCAACAGCAACTCCAGCACCAACATGAACAACACCATCACCTGCACTATCCCCCACAATAGCACAAGCACCGGCACTATCGCCCGCACCCACACCATCACCTGTACCATCGCCCACAAACCCACACTATTGCCACCGCCTGCAACAGCACCATCGACACACCCGCACCAACACCAGCACCATCGTACCCAACAGCACCATCGCCCACATCCGTACCAACACTAAGACTACAAGCTTCATCGCTCGCAAGAGCACTATTGCCCACACCCGCACTAACACCATGTCCCTCAAGAGCAGCTTCGCCCGAAAAGCACCATCACCCTCACCTGCACAATCGCCCACAAGAACATGACCACCAGCACTAACACCAACACCCTCACCCTCACCCTCACCAACAGCCCCACAACCCCAACCACAAACTGCACCTTCGCCCGCGTCAATCTTGGGTATTTTGATGTAGGGAATAGCTAGGCAATCAAAAATTGATTCCATGGTATGTCTCACATGGACTCTGACCTATTGGCCAATGATAAAAGAGTTGTGTCAGAATTCATGGTTATTAAAATTGTACATCACGGTGCTTGCGAGGGCAGCTAATGCCCGACTCAGCTCACTGGTGTACCGATGGGCGTTCGACCTATAGTGGTAGAAGTGCATTAATTGGGCAACCCAAGCCCTGCAAAGCTCTCTCTGATGCCCGCATCTTTTGAAAGTAGATTTAGTGACAAGAGAGCTCTGTAAGTGTTCTTCGATATTCTCGTCAACTCGACAACAAAGATCCACGATTTCAGGATTATCGTCCATCATTTGTTGTAGTCGAATCTCGTGCGCTCGCTTGTTGATGAATAAATGCGCCTCTTCAGCATAGGCCTCGTAGAACAGATACAATGAGTGGCATGATCTCCAACGTGAGCTTTCGCAAAAGGCATACTCGGAGGCATCGTTAACCTGCACTGAAAAAAAAGAAATTAGAAAAAAGATGACATAGGTGAGGTGTGTTCGGTTCCACAAGCTTACAAGAAAGGATTCTGACAGAGGATGTCAAAATTGAGAACCTCGCGAGCTATGGAGTTGGAAGTCAAAACAATTACTTTGAGGATGAGACGAAAATGAATTTCCCAAAATTTCTCTTAATAATAATACCCATTGTACAAGAGTCATAAGCTGTGTGGGCCTAATACAGTAACATAGTGAACCGACATAAGTTTCCACCAAAAAAAAAAGTAAACCGACTTAAGTAAATGGAATAGGTCGATTTTACTACCCAGTAGTATTGCCAAAAATTACTTTAGTACCTTGTGTTAAGAATCCTATCAATTGGGTCAAAGTTTATCATTTGTATCAGTCTCCGACTCAAATATGATCTCAAGATAACATGTTGACTTTAACTAGGTCGACCTAAATAGAACATGAATATATACGGGTAAATTTTTAGTTAGGGTTTAAGGCTCTGAATAATACACTTTTATTATATTTCTCTCGTTGGATAAATTAAAATTTTTTTTAAGAATTTTATTATTTAACTTAAAACACAAAATTTGATGTAACTTGGATTATTTACTAAATGTTAATGTGTATTGTATAAATGTCTTGAATTTTATAAAAATTATATATATAGTATTCTGCCAGGTCGCCACTTCGAAAATATATACCCCAATTACAATCATTACTCATCAGCCTCAAAGATCAGGAGCGCCACAAGCAACAGCTCCCCTAACACCACCTCCATTAAAAGCGGCAATATCCTCCCTGGGAACACCAACAGCAGCAAGAAGACCATCTGGACCATCATCAAAATCAAACTTGAAATCCGAATCAAAATCAAAATTGAAGCCGTCTAAAAGTAATCTGTCGATATCATCAAGACCACCGTCACCCGTAAGAAGATCAGCTCCGCCCTCAACAACAGGAACACCCCCACCCCTACCAACTCCAACACCAACAAAACCTGCACTATCACCTGCACTATCGCCCACAACAGCACAAGCACCGGCACTATCGCCCGCACCCACACCATCCCCCGTACCATCACCCACAAGAGCACCAACACCCATACCATTGCCATCGCCTGCAACAGCACCATCGACCACACCCGCACCAACACCATCACAACGAACACCATCGCCCGAAACAGCACCATCGCCAGTAAGAGCACCATCGCCCCCATCCGTACCAACACTATCACCACAAGCGTCATCGCCCGCAAGAGCACTGTGGCCCACACCCGCACTAACACCATTGCCCGTAAGAGAACCATCGCCCGGAAAGCACCATCGCCCACACCTGTCCAACCACCATCACCCCCACCTGCACCATCGCCCACAAGAACATGACCACCAGCACTAACACCAACACCCTCACCCTCACCAACAGCCCCACAACCCCAACCACAAACTGCACCTGCGCCCGCGTCAATCTTGGATATTTTGATGTAGGGAATAGCCAGGCAATCAAAAACTGGTTATATGGTATATCTCACATGGACTCTGACCCAGTGGCCAATGGTAAAAGAGTTGTGTCAAAATTCCTGGTTATTAAAATTTTAAATCACGGCACACGCGAGGGCAGCTAATGCCCGACTCAGCTCGTTGGTGTACCGATGGGCATTCGACCTACACTGGTAGAAGCGCATAAATTGGGCAACCCGAGCCCTGCATAGCTCTCTCTGATGCCCTCATCTTTCGAAAGTAGATTTAGTGACAAGAGAGCTCTGTAGGTGTTCTTCGATATTCTCGTCAACTCAACAACAAAAATCCACGATTTTAGGATTATCGTCCAGCATTTGTTGTAGCCGAATCTCGTGCTCTCGCTTGTCAATGAATAAATGCACCTCTTCAGCATAGGCCTCGTAGAATAGATACAATGAGTGGCATGATCTCCAACGTGAACTTCCGCAAAAGGAATACTCGGAGGCATCATTAATCTGCATTAAAAAAAGAAATTAGAAAAAAGACGACGGAGATGAGGTGTGTACGGTTCCATGGAGCTTACATGAAAGGATTCTGACAGAGGATGTCAAATTGAGAACCTCGCGAGCTATGGAGTTAGAAGTCGAAACGATTACTTTTAGGAGGAGACGAAAATGAATTTCCCGCAGTTTCTCCTAATAATAATACCCACTATACAAGAGTCCTAAGTTGTGTGGGCCTAATACAGTAACACGATAAACCGACTTAAGTTTCCACAAAAAAAAAAGTAAACCGACTTAAGTAAAGAGAATAGGTCCATTTTACTACCCAGTAGTATCGCCAAAAATCACTTTAGTACAATGTGTTAAAAATCCTATCGATTGGGTCAAACTTTAACATTTGCATCAGTCTCCGACACAAATGTGATCTCAAGATAACATGTTGAATTTATCTAGGTCGACCTAAATAGAACATGAATATGTACAGGTAAATTTTTAGTTAGGGCTTAAGGCTATGAATCATACACTTTTATTATATTTCTCTCGTTGCATCAATTAATTTTTTTTAAGAATTTTATTATTTAACTTAAAGCACAAAATTTGATGTAACTTGGATTATTTACTAAATGTTAATGTGTATTGTATAAAAGTCTTGAATTTTATAGAAATCATATATATAGTATTCTGCCAGGTCGCCACTTCCAAAATACATCCCCAATTACAATGATTACTCATCAGCCTTAAAGATCAGGAGCACCACCAGCAATAGCTCCCCCAACACAACCTCCAACACCAGCGGCAATATCCTCCCCAGGAACACCAACAGCAGCAAGAAGACCATTTGGACCATCATCAAAATCAAACTCCAAATTCGAATCAAAATCAAAACTGAAGCCGTCCAAAAGTAATCTGTCGATATCATCGAAACCACCGTAACCCGTAAGAAGATCAGCTCTGCCCTTAACAATATGAACACCCCCACTCCTACCAACACCAACACCAGCACCAATACCAACACCAACAACACCCGCACTATTGCCCACAACAGCACAAGCACCAGCACTATCGCCCGTACCCACACCATCACCTGTACCATCGCCCACAATAGCACCAACTCCCACACCATTGCCATCGCTTACAATAGCACCATCGACCAAACCGCACCAACACCATCACCACCAGCACCATCGCCCACATATGTACCAACACTATCACCACAAGCATCATCGCCTGCATGAGCACCATCGCCCACACCCTCACTAACTCTATCGCACGCACGAGCACCATCGCCTGCAAGAGCACCATCGCCCACACCCGTACAACTACCATCCCCACTAGCATCAGCACCAACACTCCCACTTGCACCATCGCCCACAAGAACATGACCACCATCACTAACACCAACACCCTCACCATCACCCTCACCACCATCCCCACAACCTCCACCACAAACCGCACCTGCGCCCGCGTCAATCTTGGGTATTTTCATGTAGGGAATAGCCAGGCAATCGAAAATTGATTCCATGGTATGTTTCACATGGACTCTGACCTAGGGGCCAATGGTAAAAGAGTTGTGTCAGAATTCCTGGTTATTAAAATTGTACATCACGGCGCACGCGAGGGAAGTTGATGCCCGACTCAGCTCGTTGGTGCACCAATGGGCGTTCGACCTACAGTGGTAGAAGCGCATAAATTGGGCAACCCAAGCCCTGCATAGCTCTCTCTGATGCCTGCATCTTTCGAAAGTAGATTTAGTGACAAGAGAGTTATGTAGGTGTTCTTCGATCATCGCGTCAACTCGACAACAAAGATCCATAATTTCAGGATTATCGTCTAGCATTTGTTGTAGCCGAATCTCGTTCTCTCTCTTGTCGATGAATAAATGCACCTCTTCAGCATAGGCCTCGTAGAACAGACATAATGAGTGGCATGATCTCCAACGTGAGCTCTCGCAAAAGGCATACTTGAAGACATCGTTAACCTGCATTGAAAAAAAAGAAATTGGAAAAAAGACGACGGAGGTGAGGTGAGTACGGTTCCATAGAGCTTACAAGAAAGGATTCTGACAGAGGATGTCAAAATTGAGAACCTCGCGAGCTATGGAGTTGGATGTCGAAACGATTACTTTTAGGAGGTGACGAAAATGAATTTCCCGCAGTTTCTCTTAATAATAATACCCACTGTACAAGAGTTCTAAGCTGTATGGGCCTAATACAGTAACATGGTAAACCGACTTAAGTTTCCACCAAAAAAAAAAGTAAACCGACTTAAGTACATGGAATAGGTCCATTTCACTACCCAGTAGTATCGCCAAAAATTACTTTAGTACCTCGTGTTAAAAATCCTAAATATTGTGCCAAATTTTATCATTTGCATCAGTGTCCAGCTCAAATGTGATCTCAAGATAACATTTTGATTTAAACTAGGTCGACCTAAATAGAACATGAATATATACGGATAAAAATTTTTAGTTAGGGTTTAAGGCTATGAATCATACACTATTATTCTATTTCTCTCGTTGGATAAATGAAATCTTGTTTTAAAGAATTATATTATTTAACTTAAAGCATAAAATTTGATGTAACTTTGATTATTTACTAAATGTTAATGTGTATTTGCATAAATGTCTTGAATTTTATAGAAATTATATATATAGTATTATGCAAGGTCGCCACTTCCAAAATACATCCCCCAATTACAATGATTACTCACCAGCCTCAAAGATCAGGAGCACCACCAGCAATAGCTCCCCCAACACCACCTCCAACACCAGCGGCAATATCCTCCCCATTAACACCAACAACAGCAAGAAGACCATATGGACCATCATCAAAATCAAACTCGAAATCCGAATCAAAATCAAAACTGAAGCCGTCCAAAAGTAATTTGTCGATATCATCAAGACCACCGTCACCCGTAAGAAGATCACCTCTGCCCTCAACAACATGAACATCCCCACCCCTACCTACACCAATAACACCCGCACTATCACCCGCACTATCGGCCACAACAGCACAAGCACCAGTACTATTGCCCGTACCCACACCATCACCCGTACCATCACCCACAATAGCACCAACACCCGCACCATTGCCATTGCCCACACCAACACCCTCACCCTCACCCTCATCCGCACCAACAGCACCACAACTCCCACCATAAACTGCATCTGTGCCCGCGTCAATCTTGGGTATTTTGATGTAGGGAATAGCCAGGCAATTGAAAATTTATTCCATGGCATGTCTCACATGGACTCTGACCTACTTGCCAATGGTAAAAGAGTTGTCTCAGATTTCCTGGTTATTAAAATTGTACATCATGGCGCACGCGAGGGAAGTTGATGCCCGACTCAGCTCGTTGGTGCACCGATGGGCGTTCGACCTATAGTGGTAGAAGCGCATAAATTGGGCAACCCAAGCCCTGCATAGCTCTCTCTGATGCCTGCATCTTTCGAAAGTAGATTTAGTGACAAGAGAGTTATGTAGGTGTTCTTCGATCATCGCGTCAACTCGACAACAAAGATCCATGATTTCAGGATTATCGTTCAGCATTTGTTGTAGCCGAATCTCGTACTCTCTCTTGTCGATGAATAAATGCGCCTCTTCAGCATAGGCCTCGTAGAACAGACATAATGAGTGGCATGATCTCCAACGTGAGCTTTCGCAAAAGGCTTACTTGGAGGCATCGTTAACCTGCATTGAAAAAAAAGAAATTGGAAAAAAGACGACGGAGGTGAGGTGTGTACGGTTCCATAGAGCTTACAAGAAAGTTTTCTGACAGAGGATGTCAAAATTGAGAACCTCGCGAGTTATGGAGTTGGAAGTTGAAATGATTACTTTTAGGAGGAGACGAAAGTGAATTTCCCGCAGTTTCTCTTAATAATAATACCCATTGTACAACTGTCCTAAGCTTTGTGGGCCTAATACAGTAACATGGTAAACCGACTTAAGTTTCCACCCAAAAAAAAAGTAAACCGACTTAACTACATGGAATAGGTACATTTTACTACCCAGTAGTATCGCCAAAAATTACTTTAGTACCTCGTGTTAAAAATCCTATAAATTGTGCCAAATTTTATCATTTGCATCAGTCTCCGGCTCAAATGTGATCTCAAGATAACATGTTGATTTTTAATTAGGTCAACCTAAATAGAACATGAATATATACGGGTAAATTTTTAGTTAGTGTTTAAGGCAATGAATCATACACTGTTATTCTATTTCTCTCGTTGGATAAATGAAATTTTGTTTTAAAGAATTTTATTATGTAACTTAAAGCACAAAATTTGATGTAACTTGGATTATTTACTAAATGTTAATGTGTATTGTATAAATGTCTTGAATTCTATAGAAATTATATATATAGTATTATGGCAGGTCGCCACTTCCAAAATATATCCCCCAATTACAATGATTACTCATCAGTCTCAAAGATCAGGAGCACTACCAGCAATAGCTCCCCCAACACCACCTCTAACACCAGCGGCAATATCCTCCCCATTAACACCAACAGCAGCAAGAAGACCATATGGACCATCATCAAAATCAAACTCGAAATCCGAATCAAAATCAAAACTGAAGCCGTCCAAAAGTAATCTGTCGATATCATCAAGACCACCGTCACCCGTAAGAAGGTCAGCTCCGCCCTCAACAACATTAACACCCCCACCCCTACCAATACCAACACCAGCACCAACACCAACAACACCCGCACTATCGCCCAAAACAGGACAAGCACCACCACTATTGCCCGTACCCACACCATCGCCCGTACCCACACCATCACCCGTACCATCGCCCACAATAGCACCAACACCCCCACCATTGCCATTGCCCACACCAACACCCTCACCCTCACCCTCACCAACAGCACCACAACCCCCACCACAAACTGCATCTGTGCCCGAGTCAATCTTGGGTATTTTGATGTAGGGAATAGCCAGGCAATTAAAAATTGATTCCATGGCATGTCTCACATGGACTCTGACCTACTGGCCAATGGTAAAAGAGTTGTCTCAGATTTCCTAGTTATTAATATTGTACGTCACGGCGCACGCGAGGGAAGTTGATGCCCGACTCAGCTCGTTGGTGCACCGATGGGTGTTCGACCTACAGTGGTAGAAGCGCATAAATTGGGCAACCCAAGCCCTGCATAGCTCTCTCTGATGCCTGCATCTTTCAAAAGAAGATTTAGTGACAAGAGAGCTCTGTAGGTGATCTTCGATCATCGCGTCAACTTAACAACAAAGATCCACGATTTCAGGATTGTCGTCCAGCATTTGTTGTAGCCGAATCTCGTGCTCTCTCTTGTCGAAATAAATGCGCCTCTTGAGCATAGGCCTCGTAGAATAGACACATTGAGTGGCATGATCTCCAACGTGAGCTTTCGCAAAAGGCATACTTGGAGGCATCGTTAACCTGCATTGAAAAAAAAGAAATTGGAAAAAAGACGATGGAGGTGAGGTGTGTACAGTTCCATAGAGCTTACAAGAAAGGATTCTGACAGTGGATGTCAAAATTGAGAACCTCGCGAGCTATGGAGTTGGAAGTCCAAACGATTACTTTTAGGAGGAGACGAAAATGAATTTCCCGCAGTTTCTCTTAATAATAATACCCACTGTACAAGAGTCCTAAGCTGTGTGGGCCTAATATAGTAACATGGTAAACCGACTTAAGTTTCCACCCAAAAAAAAAGTAAACCGACTTAAGTACATGGAATAGGTCCATTTTACTACCCAGTAGTATCGCCAAAAATCACTTTAGTACATCGTGTTAAAAATCCTATAAATTGTGCCAAATTTTATCATTTGCATCAGTCTCCGGCTCAAATTTGATCTCAAGATAACATGTTGATTTTAACTAGGTCGACCTAAATAGAACATGAATATATACGAGTAAATTTTTAGTTAGGGTTTAAGGCTATGAATCATACACTGTTATTCTATTTCTCTCGTTGGATAAATGAAATTTTGTTTTAAAGAATTTTATTATTTAACTTAAAACACAAAATTTGATGTAACTTGGATTATTTACTAAATGTTAATGTGTATTGTATAAATGTCTTGAATTTTATAGAAATTATATATATAGTATTATGCCAGGTCGCCACTTCCAAAATATATCCCCCAATTACAATGATTACTCATCAGCCTCGAAGATCAGGAGCACCACCAGCAATTGCTCCCCCAACACCACCTCCAACACCAGCGGCAATATCCTCCCCATTAACCCCAACAGCAGCATGAAGACCATATGGACCATCATCAAAATCAAACTCGAAATCTGAATCAAAATCAAAACTGAAGCCGTCCAAAAGTAATCTGTCCATATCATCAAAACCACCGTCACCCGTAAGAAGATCAGCTCCGCCCTCAACAACATGAACACCCCCACCCCTACCAACACCAACACCAGCACCAACACCAACAACACCCGCACTATCACCCGCACTATCGCCCACAACAGCACAAGCACCGGCACTATTGCCCGTACCCACACCATCACCCGTACCATCGCCCACAATAGCACCAACACCCACACCATTGCCATTGCCCACACCAACACCCTCACCCTCACCCTCACCCTCACCCTCACCCTCACCAACAGCACCACAACCCCCACCATAAATTGCATCTGTGCCCGCGTCAATCTTGGGTATTTTCATGTAGGGAATAGCCAGGCAATTGAAAATTGATTCCATGCCATGTCTCACATGGACTTTGACCTACTGGCCAATGGTGAAAGAGTTGTCTTAGATTTCCTGGTTATTAAAATTGTACATCACGGCGCACGCGAGGGAAGTTGATGCCCGGCTCAGCTCATTGGTGGACCGATGGGCGTTCGACCTACAGTGGTAGAAGCGCATAAATTGGGCAACCCAAGCCCTGCATAGCTCTCTCTGATGCCTACATCTTTCGAAAGTAGATTTAGTGACAAGAGAGCTCTGTAGGTGTTCCTCGATCATCGCGTCAACTCGACAACAAAGATCCACGATTTCAGGATTATCGTCCAGCATTTGTTGTAGCTGAATCTCGTGCTCTCTCTTGTCGATGAATAAATGTGCCTCTTCAGCATAGGCCTCGTAGGACAAACACAATGAGTGGCATGATCTCCAACGTGAGCTTTTGCAAAAGGCATACTTGGAGGCATCGTTAACCTGCATTGAAAAAAAAGAAATTGGAAAAAAGACGACAGAGGTGAGGTGTGTACGGTTCCATAGAGCTTACAAGAAAGGATTCTGACAGAGGATGTCAAAATTGAGAACCTCGCGAGCTATGGAGTTGGAAGTCGAAACGATTACTTTTAGGAGCAGACGAAAATAAATTTCCCACAGTTTCTCTTAATAATAATACCCACTGTACATGAGTCCTAAGCTGTGTGGGCCTAATACAGTAACATGGTAAACCGACTTAAGTTTCCACCCAAAAAAAAAGTAAACCGACTTAAGTACATGTAATAGGTCCATTTTACTACCCAGTAGTATCGCCAAAAATCATTTTAGTACCTCGTGTTAAAAATCCTAAAAATTGTGCCAAATTTTATCATTTGCATCAGTCTCCGGCACAAATGTGATCTCAAGATAACATGTTGATTTTAACTAGGTCGACCTAAATAGAACATGAATATATACAGTAAATTTTTAGTTAGGGTTTAAGGCTATGAATTATACACTGTTATTCTATTTCTCTCGTTGGATAAATTAAATTTTGTTTTAAAGAATTTTATTATTTAACTTAAAGCACAAAATTTGAAGTAACTTGGATTATTTACTAAATGTTAATGTGTATTGTATAAATGTCTTGAATTTTATAGAAATTATATATACAGTATTATGCCAGGTCGCCACTTCCAAAATATATCCCCCAATTACAATGATTACTCATCAGCCTCAAAGATCAGGAGCACCACCAGCAATAGCTCCCCCAACACTACCTCCAACACCAGCAGCAATATCCTCCCCATTAACACCAACAGCAGCAAGAAGACCATATGGACCATCATCAAAATCAAATTCGAAATTCGAATCAAAATCAAAACTGAAGCCGTCCAAAAGTAATCTGGCGATATCATCAAGACCACCGTCACCCGCAAGAAGATCAGCTCCGCCCTCAACAACATGAACACCCCCACCCCTACCAACACCAGTACCAACACCAACAACACCCGCACTATCACCTGCACTATTGCCCACAACAGCACAAACACTGGCACTATTGCCCGTACCCACACCATCACCCGTACCATTGCCCACAATAGCACCAACACCCGCACCATTGCCATTGCCCATACCAACACCCTCACCCTCACCAACAGCACCACAACCCCCACCACAAACTACATCTGTGCCTGCGTCAATCTTGGGTATTTTGATGTAGGGAATAGCCAGGCAATTGAAAATTGATTCCATGGCATGTCTCACATGGACTCTGACCTACTGGCTAATGGTAAAAGAGTTGTCTCAGATTTCCTGGTTATTAAAATTGTACATCACGGCGCACGCGGGGGAAGTGATGCCCGACTCAGCTCATTGGTGCACCGATGGGCGTTCGACCTATAGTGGTAGAAGCGCATAAATTGGGCAACGCAAGCCCTGCATAGCTCTCTCTGATGCCCGTATCTTTCGAAAGTAGATTTAGTGACAAGAGAGCTCTGTAGATGTTCTTCGATCATCGCGTCAACTCGACAACAAAGATCCACGATTTCAGAATTATCGTCCAGCATTTGTTGTAGCCGAATCTCGTGCTCTCTCTTGTCGATGAATAAATGCACCTCTTCAGCATAGGCCTAGTAGAACAGACACAATGAGTGGTATGATCTCCAACGTGAGCTTTCGTAAAAGGCATACTTAGAGGCATCGTTAACCTGCATTGAAAAAAAAAGAAATTGGAAAAAAGACGACGGAGGTGAGGTGTGTACGGTTCCATAGAGCTTACAAGAAAGGATTCTGACAGAGGATGTCAAAATTGAGAACCTCGCGAGCTATGGAGTTTGAAGTCGAAACGATTGCTTTTAGGAGGAGACGAAAATGAATAACAAAGTTTGATCGAGGTTTTCGGGACGAAGCTCCTACGGCTCTGAGGATGACACTGCGGTACAGACGGACGCTAAGGAGAAGACCACGATAAAGGTCCGACCGGGGCTGAAGCGGGGGCTCAAGTTCGCATATTGGGCCCACTCCTAGATCTGTGCTGGGTCGCTTGCCTGGTATGGCCGTACCCGATCGGGACACTCGGTGGCCAGCCTATTCTCGAGGACCACCACATCATGCCTCGACTTTGCTCTTTTCTTTTTGGATGCTTCCTGGAAAACCCTTTTTTTAACATTGCTTCCTCGAAGACCTTGAGATCGGAAGTTGTACAAATATTGCAAATTTTAGATTGCAACGATTTGGGTGGAGGTTATACACAGATTGCAAATTGGGGTGGAAGACCTTTGCTCTTTTCCTTGTAAAAGATGAAGCGCATCATCTGAATTCTGGTGGAAGTTGTACAATGATCGAAAATTTTGGGATTTTTTGTGTGTGGTGAGATTGGAGGTTGAAGATGAACTTCCACATGTGGTTTTTTATAATTGGGGATTAGGGTTCTTGATAGAACCTTGGTTTTTTTCTATTTTTGATCTTTTGTAGTAGTTACTATGAGTTATTTTTTAATGGTTTTAATTGAGGTAAGGGTATTTTAGTAATCTCATGTTGTTATTTGATACATAAATAGGTCATAGGGACTAATGAGTTCAATTTTTTAAAACTCAGGGACCAATTTACTATGTGCAGGACCTTTGAGTAGAATATATCAAACCACACGGACTTATGAGTTTTTTTCCCTTAAAAAAAATATGCATGTATTGGAGAGGTTGGCTTGGCGCAAGTTGGAGCGGTTGTGAGGGATGAGCGTGGATGTTTTGTTGCTGCGGGTATCCGGGCTTGAAAAGGATCGATCCATACGATGTTACTTAAGGCACATGGAGTGTTGGTCGGGCTCGACCTTGGTCACTCCCTCAGGCTCAGGTATATAATTATTGAATCTGATTGTTTACCGTTAGTGCAAGCTCTGAATAGACATGTATCAGATATGAGTGATCTAGCATTGTTGGTGGCGGACTATATAGTAGCAGTTGGAGATTTTGTGAGGTGCAATTTCTATTTCATCCAAAGAGAAGGCAATAGGGCAACCCACATACTCACTAAACTTCAGATGCCAGAGGACCTGTGGTCTCAGGTATTTTTGTCACCTCTCCTTGAATTGTAGGAGGTATTGATGATGGAGCAGAAAATAGAAGCTTGAGGTGTTTCTAGGGAGGGGTGGGTTTATGGGGTGGGCCGAGGGGTCACTGGGTTACTCTTTTAGGGGCATGGTTTTATCAGGGGACAATATGTAGTTTTCGCTTTTGTAGTGTTATCGCTAGAGCGGGTTTTAACTGCGATGCACTCTTTTCCTATCTCCAATTTTTTTTTGGTATGGGCAGATTTTCTAGAGTAGATTTTTACCGAGGTTGGTGGCTGTAACCTTGTACACTTGTATGAGGGGAATTATACGGTGGGTAGTATTAGAAGGGTAACGTCCCTGTCCTATTGTACAAGTTGGACTTAGGTGGGTAGGTAACATTAGGGGTGTGCAAATGTGATTCGGGATTCAAGATAGTCATGATTTTTTTAGTATTCGGGAGTTCGGGATTGGTATATCAGGATTTGGGATTTAATTCAGTATGGGTTTTTAGGAAAATTTGCTAAATTTCAGAATTCGATAAAATTTTGGTAAATATCGGTATTATACCAAAATACCAAAAACCTTGAAGTACTAAAATATAATTTTGCCAACTATAAATTAAAAAAGCCTATTCTAATGACCGCACCTACGTTCTCTACTTCTCTTCTCTCTCTTCTCACCAAAAAAAATCTCCTCTCTATCTCGACACAAACAAGGATAAACACTCCGACCAACCAACCACGACGCCTCCTCCTTCAGAGCTTAAACCGACGACTTCGGCCACCACACCCCTCGCCCACCACACCTCGTAGCCTCTTTGAGTCCCAGGCCAACCTCGACCCTAAATTGCAAAATTAAATTAGGGTTTGAAATTTAGGGTTTTCTGATTTGTGGATTTTTTTTCTAATTTGGATTGTCTCTTACTCTACTTGATCATCTGATAGAAGTGAATGGAGAACTTCATATGTTCTTTGCTCAGGTTGTAGAAGAGGAGTTGTAATCGTGTTTGAAGCTTCGTGGAACAAAGTTGATTTTCTATTTTTTCACATTTAGCTTCACAAAACCTGTTTGTTTGTGTTTTGGATTTGTGAAATTTTGGTATTACACGTAAATTTCGATTCTAATCCCGAATTTAAGTTGGTATTCGGTATGATACCGATTTAAATTTGGGATTGAGATCGGTATGAGATTTTTTTAAATTTCGGTATTCGGAATATTTGGTATTCGATATTTGGGATTGGGACATCCCGAATGCACACTCCTACGCAGTATAGAGAACTTGCTTAGGAGATAGGAAGACCTTAGGTGGGTAGAACTCCTTCGTGCTATTGTGCATTGGACTTATAAGTTTTTTCGGCTTGTAAGGATGTTTCCGACCTTGTAAACGAGTTGTGATGTTTTCATCAATCAATGAAGTGCAGTTTTTACCCCTAAAAAAGTGTTATTCGATTAAACATAAATTAATGAATTACTAATTTCAAACCACCTGAATTTGATATCGGTGAATTTATTTTATTTACATCTTTTTTTATTAATACCAAGAGTTCTCGGACATAAATTCGAGTTGGATATAGACCTTTGAAATGTATCAAAATTTTCCTAACAAATATTTAACATTGTTCATTTCCAAGGACTTGAAATTGAGACCTTTTAATCAAGATAAAATAATTTGCTCACCAATTTCTTTGGTAAGTAAATTTTCATTAAGAACTTTAAGTAGGTCCAAAACAATATAGAATTACAAGAAAAGTCATACCAAGTCAGTCCTATTTGATTCGATAAAAAAACAAAAATTATTGATTTTTTAATACATCTTGTTATAATCTCTTTATGGTTCGATGGATACTTTTTTGGTAAGTAGATATTTTTGGGTCTATAAGATTTGAACATCTCCTCAACTACAATTTCAAAATCTTCAAATTATCATGAATTGTAATTTGAGTCAGATCCGAATATATTGATTTTGTCTGAACCTCGACACTGAATTGCTCCGCATGGACCCAAAATCTTAAGACTCGCACTCTTAAATGAAACTAATCGGGTCCAAATATGTACTAAATATTTGTAATGTCCCTAATTAGGATTTAGGGTTCCTGAATTAGAAATTGGGAAAAAGGAATAGAGAAAGAGAGAAGAAGAGGGAAAGATAGAAGGAATCGTAATGTTTATGTAGATTTCTTGTAAAATGTTAAAATGGTTCCACTAAATGGTTCCATAGAATTCTCTCTTATCTTTATTTATACCTCGGAAGCCCTATTACAATCCAGTAACCTTAGAACTCCTATTATTACTATTTAGTCCCGGGATCATAACAATATTATAAAAAACGACAGATCGCAAGATCTGTTCAAATAAGGTTTCGGCTTTTGTTGCAGTGAAGAAAAGGAAAGAACAAACATAAGGAAGCCAAACTAATCAAGAATTAAGCTACCAGTGGAGGTAATCCACTTCGAGACCAACTTAGTGGATCGGTCCGCCTTCAAATTCCAATCATAGATGTGCGATAAAAATTTTCAAGTTGGAATTTGGTAGAGACATAAGGAATTTCTAGTGGAGCCGATAAATATATCGAGATCAGAAAGAACACACGGTTAGGCCAACACTAGCACTAAGAAATGAAAGCTAGTGGAGCGAGTGAAATTAAAAATTCTAATAATCCTAGCCGCGAACGATGAATATACGACATTGCCAATGTTGGTGGCTCTGTAACCTTTATTTGTTCACAAGTTGTTATAGATATTAAGAACTTGTTAGCACTTCAAAGTTTATCTGCCTGTTGATCCATCTATTATCCAGTATCGGCTTTTTAATAGTGTCGGATACTATTCGTTACATTCATTGTCAGAGAATTTAATCGACTAAAAAAGCTTAAAGTCTCTAACATCAGTCCTCCACTAAACAAATTTTAATGAACTTGTCGGTGTCACAATGTATAGTGATACAGCTCAAAGAGATAAAAAGCACCAAGACCTTTTTCCGAATTCCACCTAGCAAGTGTTTTTTAACCACCTTTATTAAAAATGAAACGACTAATCTAAGTTTGTGAAGATAATATATTTTAATTGTGATAAAATTATTCTAACATTTATTTAACACTGTTGTATTTTCAAAGTATCGAATTCAGAGACTTTCCTTTAGCAAGTGTATTCTCCCTCTCAAATTACTTCCATCATGTAATTAATTTAGCGAAGGTTTTGCTATAGGCGTTATTTAAATAATTCAATAATATATTTTTTTTCTATTTGAGCTGTAATAATAGCAAAAATATATTAAAAAAAGCCCAAGCCCTTTGGACGCCTCACGTAGGGACGTTGGTATACATTCAGAGGCATGCATTTACGTGCGACGTGCTAAAACTATCCGAACCTCGTGTGTCTCACGAAATTGGTTAATTGTAAAGACCTCCATCTATTGCAATCGCGTGACTCACTGCTATCAAAAAAAGACATCCTTTAGCTACTAGAGGAAAAGAAGAGAGTTAAAACAAAATGTTTTAATTTTTAGTTGTTAAAAATGCAACATTGTCAAATATTTTTTGAAAGATGTGTACCACAATTCAAAAATCTACTCGACTTAAACGTGGATTAGTTGTCCCTAGACTTAGCCAGGTTGCAAAAATATGAAATCTGAAAAAGAAAATTCCTACAAAGAACGTTCCTATAATATTCCCGGACGCTTTACAAAACCGCCGGTTCAATATATTTAAGAAAAATAAAGAAATTCTACATTTTAGCTCCAAATAAAGTTGTCGGAATCTTCCTCGATCTGGTTCCTGAACCATCAGTTAGGCAGTTCGAATCAACCATGGCCATCCCTAATTGGTCCAATGAATTTTCAGGAATGATATTTAAAAAAAAAGCCTCTCTCTCACACCCATCAATGACCACCAAGACTCACTCCCCACTTATTTTTATCCCCTCCTCTCTATTGTATCCCAAAAAATTGGCAATTTTCCGTTTTCTTTCCATTCCTGGTTTGTAGGGGCCTAGAAACACGAATTTAGTCGGTTAATACTGGTTTTAGAAGTAAAAGAGCTGGTGCAACACACAGATTTCTCACAAACTCGTCTATCCTATTATTAATCACGTCCAAACGTATTTCACTGTGGAATTCTAATGAGATTTGTGCTTTAGTGCTAACTACTTTTAAATGAAATTTAACCACCCATTTAAATTCCAGCTTCGCCACCAATCGTAATTAAGAGTGGAAATTGATAGGGTACACATGATCTAAATACAAACTATAAATTCAGAGATAAGATTTAAATCCTATCACAGATTCTATAAATTTTCATCTAGGCGTTGAAGATTTCTATTAAATTTAAAGGCTTGTTTATTTAACTTAACTACAAACTTTAAACAATTCCTTATAGTTGGCACGGAATAAAAGCAGTAATACAATCTTTTTGAGTTGGTTTTTCCCGGTTTATTCTCTCATTATCGAATTCTTACTAGGTCTTAGATCCTGAGTCTTTATAATAAGAAAAATCTGTTTAATGCTAGGTCCATACCTACGGGAAAAATAATCTTTAGGTATAGCGTCATTCGACACGACTCATATAAAAAATATTGTTCGTTATCTACTAAAATTTCAAAATTTTCCAACATAGTCCATAATTTCTTGAGAAAAATAATCTTAAGTACTGTGTGGTTTGACGACTTTTTGGACCATGTGGTTCAAAATTTCAAATTTAAATCCTGTGGTTGTTTTATTTCGGACACGTCTTCCACGTCCCCCTAAACGATGTCGTTTGGCATCCTATGCAAATTTTTTGTTGGTTAAGTTGTCGCTGACGTGTCATATAGCAAATTACTATTGTTGGTCGGAGGTGGTGTACTTGATTAGGATCTGGTATAGTCGAGGCAAGAGTTGGACTCTTTCTCCGTAAGACGAGATTGCCCCGTATTCAGTGCTTACGGGCTGCGGCAATCATCCCCAAAATACAATGACTAGGCTGCTTTCGAGTTCGTAGCACAACGACCCTTGAAGCTTCAGGCGAACCTTGGATATTCAGAACTTTCTGTGATAGAGGGAGAGAGAGAACTACAATGCTAATGAATGCTTATGCACTTGTAGTTGGGATGAGATGAAAATGAGGGGGAGAGGCCTATTTATAGGCTGTGGAGGGCTGGAATCCGAGGGGCTGCCTGGCATCTCCAAATGGACTCCATCCCTCCGAAGAGGCATCTCACGCCTGCCTGTAGGCCGAAGGGGCGCCTATTGCTGCTTCACATCCCTTTCGCCATTCAGTCCAGGTTTTGGTCATGCCCCGTTGGATCTTTGCCTGGCCGCTGCCTTCGTGACCGTTCGATGGCCCTTCGCACCTCTTCGTCCGTGCTCTGGAGCTTTTCGGAATCCTCCAAAACTTTTAGGCTCCTCAAGCTCCTCGTTATGATGCGCACGTGCGAAGTGCCAAGTGCGCCACAAAGTGCCCATTGCGACCTGCGTCCAATGCGCCATGCGCACACGCACGTGTATGTGTACGTGCGCGTGTGCGTGTGCATGCTCGTGCTCGTGCTCATGCTCGCAGCGGTCCGAGTTGGCTATCCAGGTGGTCAACTTATTTTCTAGTCAATAAGGAACATCTCCTTATAAATTTAAAAATCTTTCTTGTTGTTTCCAATGTGGTAATGCACTTTCCATTTTCAATTTTGGCCCTTCCACTTTGGGCTTTGCACTTTGGGCCAAATGCATTCATTTTGTATTCAAAAACCCAACAATCCCCCACATGAATGATGATTAATGCATGCTGACACTTTTAAGAAAGTTTCGACGAAATATCATTGTATCGAGGAAGGTAGCTTACTTCTTTGAACCTTCCCTAGTAAAATGCTATCGGATTTACTTGCTGCTCAGTGAATGCGATGTCTTAAACTGGTCAGCTTCTTTATGTAAACCAACACAATAACATTTATGCAATGATATCTCTAATATCCTTTGGTTCTCACGTTTTGTCCGTTTCGGCCATGGACCATATCTTGGATTCATAAGTATTTTTCCATTTGAAGTGACCTCAATTCAGACTTATATAGGTGATCTCCTATCAGAAGTATCCTGCCATACTCCACCTTTATCTGGTATAGGAATCATTAAAAGCATAGACGCTTAGCCTTACCACACCTCTGCAGGTTAGTACTTGGGCAGCTTCTGAGAATGGGACAGGTTCCAAGTGATCATCTGAACCATCCATAACTTAGTTATCTCATTGAACCAAGTTTGTGGATCTCCACTCATCATGATTGAGTTACCGCTATGAACGTTCTTTAATGTGTGGGTTTTAATCCCATTCCCCTTACTGCGTTATACAATTGATCTCTGTTGATTCCTTTCGTCAAAGGTTTAGCTATGTTGTCCTTGGACTTCACATAATCAATGGTAATTATACCACCAGAGATCAATTGCCTAACAGTGTTATGTTTCCTACGGATGTGTCGAGACTTATCATTGTACATTGTACTTTGTGCTCTCCCGATCGCAGACATGCTATCACAATGTATCAATACAGGGGGCACATGCTTGTTCTAACATGGAATATCCTCTAGAAAGTTTCTGAGCCATTCAGCTTCTTCCCCAGCTTTATCTAGTGCTATAAACTCTGACTCCATGGTGGATCGAGCATGCACATTTGTTTAGAGGATTTCCAGAACACAGCTCCTCCACCTATGGTGAACACATAACCACTAGTGGATTTGGAGTCTTTAGTGTCCGATATCCAATTTACATCACTGTATCATTCCAATACAGCTCGATAACTAGTATAAAGTATGCCATGGTTCATGGTATATTTTAGATACTTTAGAACCCTTTCTAGAGCTAGCCATTTGTCTGGTCCTGGATTGCTCGTGAATTTACTAAGCTTGCTAACTGAGTATGCAATATCAGGGCGTGTACAATTTGTCAAGTACATCAGACTCCCAATGATTCTTGCATACTTTAGTTGAGATACTTGATCCCCTCTATTTTTAGCCAAGTGTAGACTCAGGTCAACCGGAGTCTTAGACGGAGGTTTGTCAAAAGTATCGAATTTCTTGAGTACATTCTCAACGTAGTGAGATTGTAACAAGACAATTCCTTCAGTTTTCCTAGAGATTTTAATCCCTAGTATGACGTCAGCTAGACCCATATCTTTCATGTCAAAGTTGTTATTTAACATGTTCTTAGTTTTCACGATAAAATCATTACTGCTTTCCGTGATTAGCATGTCGTCTACATACAGACATACAATCACGTAAGCATCAGGTGTGCCTTTAATGTATACATATTTATCACACTCATTGATCTTAAAGCCGTTTGACATCATTGTTCTGTCAAATTTCTCATGCCACTGTTTCAGCGCATGTTTCAGCCTGTACAGTGACTTGACCAGCTTACATACTTTATGTTCTTGTCCGGGAGCAACAAACCCTTCAGGTTATTCTATATATATCTCCTCTTCCAGTTCTCCATTCAAGAAAGCTATTTTTACATCCATTTGATGTATCTCGAGGTTATAGAGTGCTGCGATAGCTATGAGCACTCTAATAGTTGTGATTCTTGTGACCGGCGAATACATGTCAAAGAAATCATATCCTTCCTTCTGTTTGAACCCTTTAGCTACCAACCGAGCTTTGTACTTGTCGATTGATCCATCAGCTTTGTATTTCCTTTTAAGAATCCACTTGCAACCTAAAGGTTTACAACCTAGTGGGAGATCCACGATTTCCCACGTGTGGTTTTGCATGATAGATTCTATCTCACTATTGATAGCTTCTTTCTAGAGAGGAGCATCTGGACTAGATAATGCCTCTTGGATTGTCCCAGGTTCATTTTTTAACGTGTACGTCAGAAAATCTGAACCAAATGATTTGACCATTTTGGCCCTTTTGCTGCGTCTAGGTTCCTCAGCAACTTGATGAGAACCTTGAGTAGCTTTATGAGCTCTTTTATTAGAGCTTAGCTCTTTCCTCTCCTTTTTTGGAAAGATATTCTCAAAGAATGTTGCATTCCTTGATTCCATGACCATTCCCTCGTTGATTTCAGGGTTTTCAGACTTGTGCACTAGAAATCGGCAGGCACTACTGTTGTAAGCATATCTGATGAAAATGCAGTCAACAGTCTTGGGTCCTATTCTTACCCTTTTAGGTGGAGGTATTTCTACTTTAGCTAGGCACCCCCACACTTTAAGGTAACCATAGGAATGCTTTCTCCCTTTCCATAATTCATGTGAGGTTTTGTCCTTTTTCTTGTGTGGTAATTTATTTAGAGTGTGATTAGCTGAGAGCACAACTTCCCCCCACAAGTTCTGGGTTAAGCCCGAGCTAATCAACATAACATTCATCATCTCCTTGAGAGTTTGATTCTTGCGTTCACCTACGCCATTTGATTGAGGTAAGTATGGAGCTGTTGTCTGATGAATAATGCCATTTTATTAGCAGAATTCTTCAAACAGAGCTAGATATTCTCCCCTTATATCACTTCGAATCATTTTGATTTTAGTGCTAAGTTGATTTTCAACCTCATTCTTATAACTCTTGAAAGCTTCTAAAGCTTCTTCTTTCCCTTTCAAGAGATGTACATAACAGTACCTTGTGCAATCATCAAAAAATGTGATGAAATACTTTTTCTCACCTCTAGTTTGCACGTGTTTCATATCACATATGTCGGTATGAATTAACTCTAAAGGTGTAGTACTTTTTTCCACTGAATAAAAAGGTGCTTTGGTCATTTTTGCCTCTACACATACTTCACATTTATTATTTGGATCAAACTCCATTTTAGGCAATAAATTTAATCTTGCTAACTTTCTTAGTGAGCTCAAATTTACGTGTCCTAATCTATCATGCCATAAGTTAGAACATTCAGCCAAGTAAGAAGAATTGATAACTTTATTGGTCTCTTCAAAGGCGCATTTCACAGTTATTACATTCATCTTAAAGAGCCCCCTCTCGAGGTAACCCTTTCCTACAAAAGCACCAGCCTTGGTCAGAACGAACCTATCATCCTCAAATACTAGCTTCATCCCAGCTTTGCTTAACAGTGAGCCAGATACTAAATTCTTACGAATGTCTAGGACATGCAGCACATCCTTGAGGGTCAGCTCTTTTTCGGAGGTCAGCTTCAGTACCACCTGGCCTAGTCCGACTACGGAAGAAGTTGCAGAGTTTCTCACAAACAACTTCCATCCGTTGATTGGGATATAGGTAGAGAACATCTCCTTATCAGAGCAGATGTGTCGGGTCCCCCCTTTGTCAACGAACCACTCTCTTGGATTATCCACCAAATTGGTTTCAAACACCACGGCGGATAAGTCTAGCTCAAACAGGTCTTCGGCCAGATTTGCCTTCTCTCGATCGTCCCTCTTTGGCAGGCGACAATCCTTTGCCATGTGACCGGGCTTATCGCAGTTGTAGCAATTGCCCTTGATCTTCTTAGCTTTCTTTTACTTTGGCTCTTGCTTCTCCTGCTTATTTCCTGGCTTCTTCCTCTTCTTGTCGGTGCCACCTTCGGCGAGGTGTACCTTAGCCTCGGAGTTGGTTTTGCTGGTCTTAACTTTGAACTTTTGATTGTCTTCCTCGATCCTCAGTCTCACGATCAGGTCTTCCAGCCCCTTGTCGTTCCTCTTATGTTTGGAGGTAGTTCTTGAAGTCCTTCCACAGAGGGGGTAGCTTCTCGATTAGAGCAGCCACCTGGAAGGATTCGCTGAGTTGTATGCCTTCGGTGTGAATCTCGTGTAGAATCAGCTGCAGCTCTTGGACTTGGTCTATGACCTTCTTGGAGTCTACCATCTGGAAGTCGAGGAAACTTTCGACGATGAATTTCTTCATCCCGGCATCCTCCATTTTGTACTTCTTCTCCAGGGAGTTCCACAATTCTTTCGCAGTCTTGGTACCTGCATAGACATTGTAAAGGGCATCGTCTAAGCCATTCAGGACATTGTTACGACATAGAAAGTCGCTGTGACTCCATGCATCAAGGGCATTGATCTTCTGTGGATTAGCCTCATTTTTTGCCACCTTCGGAGCCTCTTCCTTCAAGAATCGGACCAAGTTGAGCATCGTCAGGTAGAACAGCACCTTCTGTTACCACCTCTTGAACTCGGTACCGTTGAACTTGGCCGGCCTTTCGGCGTGGACAGTTCTCGGGACCGCTGGCACTGGTGTTGGTGCGGAGCTTGTTGATGCCATCTTCAAGTACACTAATCTCGTCTTACGATTGTTGTTGGTCAAAGGTGGTGTACTTGATTAGGATCTGGTATAGTCTAGGCAAGAGTTGAACTTTTTCTCCGTAAGACGAGATTGCCCCGTATTCAGTGCTTACAGGCTGCGGCAATCGTCCCCAAGATACAACGACTAGGTTGCTTCCGAGTTCGCAGCACAACGACCCTCGAAGCTTCAGGCGAACCTTAGATATTCGGAACTTTCTGTGAGAGAGGGAGAGAGAGAACTACAATGCTAATGAAAGCTTATGCATTTGTAGTTGGGATGAGATACAAATGAGAGGGAGAGGCCTATTTATAGGCTGTGGAGGGCTGGAATCTGAGGGGCTGCCTGGCATCTCCGAAGGGACTCCATCCCCTCCGAAGAGGCATCTCAGGCCCGCATGTAGGCCGAATGGGCCCCTGTTGCTGCTTCACATCCCTTAGCCATTCAGTCCAGGTTTTGGTCGTGCCCCATCGGATCTTTGCCTGGCCGCTACCTTCGTGACCGTTCGGTGGCCCTTCGCACCTCTTCGTCCGTGCTCTGGAGCTTTCCGGAATCCTCCAAAACTTTTAGGCTTCTCAAGACGATGCGCAAGTGCCAAGTGCCAAGTGCGCCACAGAGCGCCCAATGCGCCACGTGCACGGGCACGTGCTCGTGCTCGGATGGTGCGAAGCACCATCCTTGCAGCGGTCCGAGTTGGCTATCCAGGTGGTCAACTTATTTTCTAGTCAATAAGGAACATCTCCTTATAAACTTGAAAATCTTTCTTCTTTTTTTGCAATGTGATAATGTACTTTCTATTTTCACTTTTGGGCCTTCCACTTTGGGCTTTTGCACTTTGGGCCAAATGCATTCATTTTGCATTCAAAAACCCAACAATTACCAAATTAGTCTCAAAACTTGAATATATTTTTTTAAAATATCATCTTTCTTATACCTTCACTCCCCATCTTCAACCTTTAGCATCGATGCACAAAATATCCAATACCCAATTTTTTTTTATCTCCGTTCATCTCCTCCCATTCTCATCAATCCGCCCTTCCTGCAACACGAAAGAAAACCCATCAAATTGGTGTCTGTACTACCAAATAAGACATAACTTAAAAGGGTTCAAAGAGAAGAAGGACCTCAATGGTACCAGTTTACGGTGGCTTATAAAGCAAAAAGAGAGGTGGGTTCGTTGAAGAATCTTGGGAGCCAATCATTCCACTTCCAACCCATCAAACCTCTCTCGTGGCATTATCTCAATTAAGTGAAATAAATGACAACTGAGACAACCAGTGTCTCTGTTTTAATTATTAAATCACATAGTATTAAAAACTATGGGGGTAGTAGAGACGCTCGCAATTCCAATGTATCTCATCGTCAAGGAGCAATGTCCGGTCAATCCCGGAGAAATTGGGGACAAGGTCCCCCCAATTTGGGAGGAAGAAGATGAAGGTTGGAGGAGGGAGGAAGAAAGAGGTTTTTGATTATTTGTTAACAAGTGACTAATTTGGTAATTTGCCATATGACACGTCAGCGACGACTTAACCAGTGAAACATTCACGTGGGACGTCAAATAACGTCGTTTGGGGGACGTGGAATCTACGTCGATTGCCAAATGGCCGGGCAGCTACCTGGACTATCCTAGATTGAGATGTTTTCGGAAAAAAAATCATAGTCTAAATTTGAAATTTTAAACCACATGGCCCAAAAGCGGAATTCTACTTAAGTGTACTTTTCCTAATTTCTTTCACATCCTCCAACGTCCTTGGAGAAAATAGAAGGCCCCTCTTTAAATTATCTGATCATAGGGTCTTCGACAACTTTTCCTGACGAGTCAACATATATTCTGACCCTATCGGTCCTAAAATCCATAGTGACAGAGCAACAAGGAGGAACCACTTCAATTTGAACCCCTGGCATTTCTGCTTTGATTTTATTCTGCGCTTCTTCCACCATTAGTCCCACCAATTCTGTCCATGTTCTCCTTCCCCTGAATTTGATCCACGGGTTTGTCCATAAAACCCTGAAACCAGTATCATGATTAATAAAGGGTACATAACACTGGGTAAATCAGCCAGTAAGGGAAGAAAACTGCATAGCTTAATTGCATTTAATTCTATTAAGCCTCTGTCCTCGCTGACCTTTTCTCCCCCTCCCTCTCCGGCGATTTTCCGTTCCTCACCTGAACACCAAATTTCCACCTCTGAATCCCTTCACTAACCACTTATCATTCCTCTCCCCACCATCTGTTTCTCCTCCTCGTTATGCTTTTCTTTCCATAAGCCTTGTTTGGTCTTTCTTCTCTTTTCCCTTCCTTTGCTAGATTTCTTTTTTCTCGAGGATGTCAACAAATCAAAAAGACAAGATCTCTCCGGTAAGTCTAGAAGAATTGATCAAGAAAACTGAGCAACTGAGATGCGGTACTTCCTTGGACATCCCATCTTGCTCTACCATAAACTCTTTTGTTTCCTCCAAAGTCCTCATAGGGCGCCTGCTAGGAGAGAAGCATCTCAGGGCACATATCATTACGGGGAGCATCCACAAGTCTTGGGGAGTAAACGAGGAGGAAGTGGAAGTTGAAGAGCTGGACGGAAACCTGGTCTCGTTCTCTTTCAAAAGTTCTGAGACTAGGGACAAGGTATGGCATGGTTCCCCATGGTCGATTTCTGATAATCATCTGGTTCTAAAGGAATGGAACCCGGACCTCCACTGGTCCGAGGTCGATTTCTCATCATCGGTGTTCTGGATCCAAGTCCACGGACTTCCCCCGAACCTTATTACAAAGGAGACGGCTACCCATATTGGGGGAAAGTTTAAGAAGCTCCTGCTGGTGGATGACAGCCATTGGCAGGGGCGAAACGTGGACGGGATGTTGAGGTTAAAGGTTGAGATGGACCTGGCTAATCCTCTAATCAATGGATTTGTGATAAACAGGCAACATGGTCTATCTAAGAGGATTGAGCTCCGGTATGAAAGGCTTCCTGACTTTTGTTTCTATTGTGGCTTGATTGGGCACACAAGCAGATCATGCAAGCAGGATGATATTCCAATCAACCTCATGAGAATTCTCCCAATTCAGAAGTTGCCTTACGGCACTTGGCTCAAGGCAGAGAAATTCTCTGGGGGAAAGAATTACTTTCCAGCGACTCGCCCACAGAGCAATTCTGGGTACTCCACCCCTAGCCGTGGTGTGGCAAATGCCCGTGGTACGATTCCCCTGGAGGGGAGCTCTATCGCAAAGGTTTCATCTTCCCGATCCTTGATTAATCCCACTATCGGGGGTAAAGTGTTACTTGGAGGAGCCTCCGGTGATCGGCAGGACCGGAGGGCAAGCCCGGCTCCGCCAGGAGTGAAACAAGGTGATTTCGTGGTGGCCCCAATAGGCGTGAATCTCAAGGACGCCATGCCTGGCCACCTCGGGAGCTGTGTGGGGGAGGAGAACTTGATCACTGTAACGATCACTGAGGCCGTGTCAGGTTCTTTCAATGAGGTGCCAGGTGACCGTTGTATCTCCACTAAGTTGCTGGCTCAAAGTGGGAGTGCCAGCGTGGCTTTTCAAAATAAAGTCATGCCACGTCAACCTAAGGCTACAGTGTCACACGATCCTAATCCAGAAAAAAAGAGGCCGACTAAGTTGGGCAACCGAAACAGAAGTGAAAAAAAACCCTCCTTGGGTGTCACTTCAAATGCAGTGAAAACCTCTCGTTCCACGGTGACCACCCAGAAATGCAGAACTATGGAGGATGCTATGGATATATGCGAAGATGATCCTATATGCGAAGACGAGGCAAAAAATTCCAAGAAACAAAGGAGTAGTCCCTCTGCAGTCCTACTGCTCGATCAAATGCTCCAGACAAATGAAAAAATTCTGAAGAGGAAACTGAGCAGCACCGATAAAGGGAAAGGTGTGATGAGGTCTGGAAGGGTTTCAAACCACTTGAAGAGGAAGAAGAATCATCGCTTACTCCACCAGGTTCAGGATCAAGAACAGGTACCTACTGACAAGAAAGTTGTTGAGTTGGACTATGTGAGTTCTCAGGGCTCGGCTCCAGTGTCCCAGGAAATCCAAAATGATGAAAGGGTGGCTAGTTCAGTGCCACCCATGGGGGAATGATCTCTACAATTGCCTGGAACTGTCAGGGCCTGGGCCGGGCTTTGACAGTACAAGTCCTAAAAGGACTTGTGAGTAAGTATATGCCGAAGATGGTCTTCTTAATGGAGACCAAACAAGATTCAAAGTTTGTTGAAAAGATCAGGAGCAACTGCCACTTCAGTCACTCCTTCTATGTTGAGAGGGAGGGCATTGGAGGTGGCCTTGCACTTTGGTGGATGGATTCCATTGAAGTAACCATTGAGGAGTTCTGCTCCTCTTTCATCGATACTAGCTGTTGGGATAAGATTTCTGGGAAACGCTGGAGCTCGGTTTTTGTCTACGGAGAGCCCGATTCCTCTGCTAGAGGCAGATTCTGGCAATTCATATCTTCTAACTGGCTTGCTGGCGGTGTCCCGAGGGTGTTTCTGGGGGACCTGAACACAATTCTCAGCCCCTCGGAAAAAAAGGGCAGGGTCCCTGCTTCCTGGAGTCAGCTCAAACTTCTAAAGGAGTTTATTGACTCGCAAGAACTTATGGACCTTGGCTATAAAGGCAATAGATTCACTTGGTGTAACAATCAGTTCGGGAGAAAGAGAATTTTGCAACGTTTGGATAGAGCTCTAGTTAATACTGGTTGGAGAGAGCTCTTTCCTCACTCTCAGGTTATTAATGGAGAAATGAATGCTTCTGATCACGCTTATATGATTATTAATTTCTGTGTGCAAAGTGGAAAGAGGAATACTATGTTTAGATTTGAGGAGTGGTGGACCAAGGAGCCAAAATGTAAAGAGATTGTCCACTCTAGCTGGAATCAACATGTTACAGGGGATCACTCTCAAATTTTCCAGAAGCATAGTACCATTTGCGCATCTAACCTGCAGGAGTGGAACAAATTTTTTCTGGGTTGTAGAAAAGAGAAGATTTTCTTGGCCACCGAGCGTTTAAAGATGGTCCAGAGTAACCCGGAGGTCCATACTAACATGGAGGAGGAAAAAAGATTGAAGCATACGCTTGCCACTCTCTATCAACAAGAAGAAATTTACTGGCATCAAAGGGCAAGAACCAATTGGATTAATCATGGGGACGCTAATACGAAGTTCTTTCATCTATCTGCTACCCAAAGGAGGCAACATAATGAAATTATCAAGCTGCGGGGCGATGATGGTGAATGGATGGATGATCAAAGCCAGATCAGGTCCTGTATACAAGATTTCTTTAAGGATTTGTATCAGGACTCAGGTATTGTTGAAAACCATGACATATTAGCCTCGATACGTTGCTCTGTGTCTACCCAGATGACTGAACTGCTGATCAAAGAGGTTTCCAGTGTGGAGATCAAAGAGGCGGCTTTCAAGATGGGAGGCTCTAGAGCTCTAGGCCCTGATGGCCTTCCAGGTCTGTTTTACCACTTGTACTGGAACACTGTTGGAGCTGAGCTTACTTCCATGATCAAGACTTGGTTTAGAGAAGGACATGTGGCTAAAGAGTTAAATAAAACCTACATTGTTCTTATTCCTAAACTGAATAATCCAGAATCTGTTGCCCAGTTTAGACCTATAAGCCTTTGTAACTTTGCTTATAAGGTGTATTCTAAAGTTTTGGCAAATAGAATCAAGTCCTGGATGCCCATGCTGATTTCTCCTTCTCAAAATGCTTTTGTTAAGGATAGGTGCATTCAAGACAACATTCTCATTGCTAATGAAATTTTCCATCATCTTAGGCTTGGAAATCAAAAGAAAAAGGGTTCAATGGCGATCAAAATTGATCTAAAAAAGGCCTATGATATGGTTAATTGGAGGTTTTTGAAAGATGTGATGATGAAGATGGGTTTTCCTGACCATTGGATTAGATGCACTATGAGCTGCATTGAGAGTGTCTCTTACTCTGTGATTGTGAATGGTACTCCCCAAAACTGGTTTTGTCCAACTAGAGGGATTAGACAAGGAGATCCTCTCTCTCCTTTTCTTTTCCTTCTCATTGCGGACTCTCTTTCTCGTTATATTACTTGGTGCCAGTCCCGGGGCATCCTTAGAGGCCTAAAAATCAATAGAGGAAGCCCTATAATTACTAATGTGATGTTCGCTGACGACACTCTTCTTACAGGTGTGGCGGACTTGAGAGAAGCTGCTGCTATCAAAAGTTTGCTGATAAACTTTATGCTTGCTTCTGGCCAACTTATTAATTTTGGCAAATCTAGTGTTCGTTTTAATTCTGGCCTGGAAAGTAACATTAGAGAGGGCATTTTGCATACCCTAGATATGAGCCTAATGAATGATCAGGATAGATATCTAGGGTTGCCGTCTTTTTGGGGTAGATCAAAAAATCGAGCTGTCAACTATATTTATGATGCTATGTGGAACAAAACTCAGTCTTGGAAGCAAAAGACGCTCTCTAGTGCTGGGAGAGAAGTAATGATAAAATCTGTTTTAGCCGCTATGCCAACTTATGCGATGCAATGCGTTAAATTCCCTAATTCTATGTGTAAGAAGTTGGATGGTTTAATGGCGAAGTTTTGGTGGTCTGGAGATGTTAATTCGGACAAGATTCATTGGGTGAATTGGGATAATATTTCTAAACCTAAGTGTACGGGTGGGTTGGGCTTTAGGAGTATGGATGCGTTCAACGTTGCTCTCCTTGCTAAGCAAGCTTGGAGGCTTTTTTCTGACCAGAATTCCTTGTGCTTTACCCTTCTCAAGAGTATTTATTTCCCAAATTCTTCCTTCTTGCAGGCTAGAAAGGGTCAGAATCCTTCTTGGACTTGGAGCAGCATTCTCCGAGGTCTTAACCAACTGAAACCTCACCTTTTGTGGAAGGTGATGGATGGAGAAAGTGTTAGGATTTGGGAAGATGCTTGGGTTCTCAACCTGCCTGGCCACTTGATACAAACTCCAAAGCCTCATTTTCCTGCTGTTAACAAGGTTGCAGACCTGCTGGAGCCAGGTGGTAATCTGTGGAAATCAGACATGATTAATGACATGTTCTCACAGCAGGAAGCAGCCGAGATTTTGAAAATAAAACCAAGGAGGGATTTAGGCAGGGACAAAATTCTTTGGCTGCCTGCCAAGTCAGGGAAGTATAGTGTGAGCATGGGGTATCACCATATAAAGAACAACTTCACTGTCATTGATCATCACTCAAATTCTTTATGGTGCAGGTTGTGGAAGTTGAAAATTTTCCCCAAGATTAGGCACTTCCTGTGGAGGGTGGCAAATAACTCCCTCCCTACTGCACAAAACCTGACGAAACGTCAGATTAAAAGCGATCAAAGTTGCAAACTATGCAATGCGGTGGTGGAGGATGTGCTACATATGCTGGTTGAATGCCCCCACGCAAGGGCTACTTGGTTCCTCTCTTCTTCAGGTGTTGTGCCAGGTAGAGGAGAGTTTCAAGGGGCTAAAGAATGGCTTGAACATTACGTTCTGGCATTGGAAGAAGCTGCTAGACCTGACCTGATTGTGCAAATGGCCTTCATAAGTTGGCAAATTTGGCTTGCACGAAATGAGCATGCTTTTGAAGGGAGCAAGCCATGTCCACAAACGACTTGGTCACTAAGTGCCAGGAAGTGCTTGGAGTTCGCTAGCTTACAACACCGCGTTTGTTCCCCTGCAATGAACATCTCTCATTGCTGGAGACCTCCTGATATTGGCACTTTAAAGGTGAATGTTGATGCCTCCTGGAAATCTGTTAGTATCCCCGCAGGCATTGCTTTCATCATTCGGGATCACAGTGGGAAAGTGATACATTCCATGACTCGTGCTTTCCCCCTTCTATCAGCTACTGAGGCTGAATTGCACGCCATTGGAGAGGCTGCAAAGTATACACAGCAGCACTACAAATTCTGCAATGTCATCATTGAATCTGATTGCAAATTTGCGGTGGAGGCCCTCTCCGATTCTGGCCAGTTTACTCTTGCTTGGGAGCTTGAGAACCTTGCTTTGGATATCCAATCAATCTTATTGAGCTTACCGTTGTGTAAACTTATGTATATACCTAGAGAAGCTAACTTAGCGGTAGATTGGATAGCTAAAGCAATATCTCTTCCTTTTGATCTCGAGGATTTAGTTAACAATCCTCCTTTTGAGCTTCAAGAGCTCCTTTTGTATGACTCTATTGATTAATCTACTATGGTTTTATGGTTTTTCAAAAAAAATCAGCCAGTAAGAACGTGTTCAAGTCTAACCAATAGTTCCGAATTTAAAATCATGAATTTAACTATATTTTAAATTCGGTACCAACAAATATTTAGATCAATTGTCAAGAATTGTCTTAACTTAACAAGAGATTTCAAGTTCAAACTTTTGATCAAACATCTTAGCCACAATTCATAAGTCCTACCCGATCCTAAACTGAATTAGTCTACAAATAACATTTTTTTGGTTCAAGCCATATGTATTCAGATACTTCGAACCGGGTGAGAATTTTGAAAAGTAGCAAAATCTATTACAACAAAAATTTAACACTAGTGTGTTCCCTATTATTCTAACTCGAGATTTTTTTATTATACTAGAAAGACTCTATCACCCGTCAATTTAAGTGATTATTGATATGTCCATATAACACTTGGTTCAACCAAAAACTGCGTTAAAAATGGGGAAATTTTTTGCCCCAACTGTGATCTATAAAGAATCAAAAAGGAAAAGAAAAAAAAACCAAACTTACTTGGTAAGGTTGGTGGCGAACCATCCGGATGGCCCATATCGGAGTTTTTTTTTGTTCTCTTCTGCCATGGCTAATTAAGATTTTCCAAGACCAGAGCCCTATTCTCTCCTCCTGCTAAAAGCTCTTCTTAATGTCCAAAGATTATTGATTCAACTGAGTTTAGGTTTCCCCTGAGGTTGATATACACTACAATTTCACGCGTTTTCTCTTGGATAATTTTTTTTTTGAAATTTAAATTGTTTCCACAATTTCAGATTTTAGACGGTCATGAGATTCGATCCTCCCACCTCATGCTAAAAACTGACACCGTATTCATATGAGTTGGTTTCTCTTGGATAATTTAGGCAAAGTATATAATCGGATTTGACGGTGTCGTCCTTTCTAGAAAGATGCGACCAGTTGGCATTTATTGCTTGCTTCCCCTGTCGCCCAATTTTTTGTGTTTTAAAGGGCCCAGTCGGCCGAATTTTGAAAGCCTAGCGAAACGAAGAGGACCCGAAGGCCCTCACGGCCTCCGTCTCGGCTAAAATCCAAGGCCCGTCAACCCACTTGAAGCTAAGGCCCACTGACTTTCCTACGTGGGCTTTAGTAGAGCCCACCATTTAGGGCTCAACGGGAGAATATCGATGACTTGGTTCATTATTGGAACAACGTTTCGATTAGGTTCCAGACGAATGTTCACCCAACGCCCCCTTTTTTTTAAGTTATATTTTATTAATACTATTGTTTAGATATATATACAGGACTGGAATTCTCTTCTACTAAGAACGAGAAGATTATAGTTACGAGTCTCGTTAATATTCAACGACGACATGATGTTCTGGGTCGTGAAGTGTTCTGGCTGTTTCCCTGTGAAGTTTAACACTAATTGGCACTATTAATTATTGTGGACCTCCAAGAAAGAAACCTGAACAAACGTCGACCCGACAACGATGATTTTCTTCATGGAGGTGCCGGATGATGACTGGATATTCTAATGTGGTCCACCATGGAACAAATATAATAATTTAACAACAAAGGTACAAATCAGTAATAAAATTGTTCCAATTTAATTAAGATAAATTAAATTCAAGCTATTAGAAAAGAATTAGAGTTAAATTGAGTGACGGAATACATATGTTAATTTCTTGATAATTCTCTGGAGTCTCGTGCTCACATCATGATGCAGACCAAAACGTAAAGCACGATAACAAAGTTGGTGTTATATAGAGCTCCAATATATAGAGCTCATAAAAATCCCACGCTTCCTAAATAACAAGATACTAATCTCAAGCAAACTAGGAAATAAATAACAAGAGTTCTAATCAAACTAGGAAAGCAAATAATAACTTGTTGCCTAAGCAACCTTTAGTCGCGGGATGCGATCGTGTTTCTCTAAGAAGAGCATCGTGGCTTCATCTCCATCATTCTCCCCTCCCTCGAAACGATTCGCCCTCGAATCAGAATCGGCTTCATCTCCAGAGGAATTGTCACCAGCAAAAGGAATCAAATGTTTAACGTTAAACACATCAGAAGTGCGAATGTGACTCGGAAGGCGGAGGCGATAAGCATTGGGGTTGATCTTCGCAATGATCTCGACCGATCTTGTTCGAGGAGAGCTTATTATATTCACGAGCCGGGAAGTGATCCTTCGTGAGCACCACCCACACAAAGTCACTGACGTCAAATTGAACATCCCGATGCCACAAATTAGCAGTTTGTTTATATCGGGCATTGGACTCCTCCAGGCGAGTACGAGTAGCAGAATGTATGTAAAAGAGCCTCGAGCAAGTCCACCAGGCCGCAGGGAATCACTGCGTAGATAACCTGAAAAGGACAAAGACCAGTACTTCGATTGATAGCAACATTATGAGCGAATTCAGCCTGCCCGAGGCTGGAATCCCATGAGCGAATATTATCCCCAACCAGGCAATGAAGTGGGTTGCCAAGAGAACAGTTTACCACCTCTATTTGGCCATCTGTCTGAGGGTGATACGCGCTACTGAAATGCAATTCAGTTTGTACCATGCACCAAAGAGATCACCAAAAAATGACTGAGAAATCGAGTATCACGATCAGAGACAATGTACATAGGCAAGCCATATAGGCGATATACCTCCCGGAAGAAGAGCTGGGCAACATGAACTGCATCGGTGGTCCTCTTACAAGGGATAAAATAAACCATTTTGGAGAAGTGATCCACCACCACAAAATGGAATCGTGACCCTGCTGAGTATGAGGTAGACCGAGGACGAAGTCCATATTGATCATGGCCCAAGGTTGAGCTGGAACTGGCAATGGCCGATATAAGCCAGCATTAGTAGCACCGCCTTTGGAAACTTGACAGACCCGACAGCAACGAACAAATCGTGCAACTTCCTTCAGAGCACTGGGCCAAAAGAACCGGCAGAGTAGTAGCTCAGAGGTTCGATCCTGTCCAACATGGCCCGTAAAATAGACCTCGACAATGAGATAGTCCTGAAGACTACACGAAGGCACGCACAACTACACCCCTTTGAAAAGAAAGCCATCGATGCAGGTGTACACTGTATGATTTCCTAAAGAAGCAGCCTGATAAAGAGGACCAAAAAATGGATCAGTAGGACGAGTATCAGGGCGTGAGTCAGTTTATGCTTGATTAGCTGAAAGGTTGTCTCCGCGTCCGAACTCCACAAAAAAGACTTCTTATGCATCGTATCAGTGATTGGAGCCATTATCAAACGAAAGTGAGGAATAAAGCAGCGATAAAAGGAAGCCAAACCATGAAAGCTGTGGGTCTCTTTTAGTGTACGAGGGGTTGGCCAGTCGTGCAATGCTTCAATCTTAGAATCATCCACGCTTATACCCTCGGAAGAGATACCGTATCCCAAAAAGAGGACCGATTCAGTCAAGAATTGGCATTTAGTGGGGGCTGTATAGAATTGCTCACGACAGAGAATCTGTATCACAGCGCGTAAATACGTCAAGTGCTCAGCCAGAGACTTACTATAAATAAGAATGTCATCAAAGTAGACGACAACACATGTACCAATCAGAGGGCAGATAGACTGGTTCATGACATGCATAAAGGTGCTGAGAGCATTTGACAGACCAAAAGGCATGACCAATCATTCATAAAGGCCCTCTCGCATCTTGAATGTCGTCTTCCACTCATCATCCGGGCAGATACAGATTTGATGGTAACCGCTCTTGAGGTCCAACTTGTTAAAAATAGTAGATCTGCTAAGTTGGTCCAGGAGGTGATCCAAATGCGGTATAGGAAAGCGGTACCGAATGGTGATTTTATTCACGGCCTGGCTGTCCACACACATTTGCCAGACCCCATCTTTCATCGGGATCAATAGAGCTGGGACAGCACAAGGGCTCAAGCTTTCCTGAATGTGCCCTCCATATCAGAGATCTTCAACTTGGCGTCGCAATTCCTCATGCTCCGTAGGGATCATCTGGTAATGAGGGCGATTAGGCAATGGTGCGCCAGGAATTAAGTCAATCTGGTGCTAAATATCACAAAGAGGAGGGAGTCCCGATGATAAATCATTCGAGAAAACATCTGTGAATTCCTGTAAGAGAGGTGCAAGCTGGGGCGAGGGCTCTGTCAAGTCACCAACAACATGGCCCACTAAGAGGAGGGCGTAAGGAACCTCACATAAAGCCTCCAAAAACTCGCCACGACGAAGAAACAACACCTTCGCATCAAGTGTAGGCGATGGCGTCGTCAGAATAGAGGGCATTAATATGAGCTTTCGGCCTGAGAAAATAAACAAATATGTGTTGTGACGACCATCATGAATTGCCCCCCAATCGAATTGGCAAGGGCGGCCCCATAAGAGATGACAGGCGTCCATTGGTACCATATCGAACCAAATGGTATCCTCGTACCTGTCACCTATAGAAAATTTGACCAATACATGGCGATCAACTGTAATATTAGTACCTTTTTGCAACCAAGCCAGGCTGTACGGCTTTGTGTGCAACCCAGAGGTAAGTGCCAATTTGGTGACTGCTTCCATTGCAATCACATTCTTGCAAGACCCCGAATCAATAATAAAGCGGCATACTTTGCCACTGATAGTGCATGTGGACTCGAACAAGTGATGACGTTGAACATCCACGTCCGTTGCGTGCGATGAAAAATAAGCGCGTCGAAGAACCAATGTTGGCCCAACATCACCTTCGAGGTAGGCAGCCTCCTCATCATCAGCATAATCATCAAAGATCGGGGAAGCCTCAATATCAGCATGATCTGTACCCTCGATTAGCAACCCGTGAGCACCTACAGGGTTAAGAAAATTGGCTTGGTGATGACCATACTCGCCGCATGAATAACATTGACTTGGTCAATTAAAAATAGGACCAGCCTTGGGTGGGTTTTGAGCTGGAGTCGATCCCGTTTGTGGGCCACGGGATGGAATAGGTCTTACATCTGAAGAAGGTGCCGAGTTTGACCGATTGGCATTTTGGGAGAACGGCCCAGCGGATCGATGAGCCACTTGTTTCTCAACCATTATCGCTCATTGGTGTGCTTCCAAAACTAATTTTGGAGCAAATAAATTCAGAACATCCTGTAATTGCAAGCAAAAACCTCTGATAAAGCGGGACACCAACTGATCGTTGGTTTCAGCAAGCTTGTTGCGTGCAAGTAGCTGAGAAAACTCTGATATGTACTCGTGTACGAATCGAGCCCCTTGTCAAAGGTTTTGCAGCTTTTGATATAATGTCAGAGCATAATTGTAGGGTAGGAAGGCCGATTAGAGATACTCCACAAATTGCGGCCAATAAGTCAGCAGGGGCTTGTGTTGCCTTATCCGTGCAGTCTTGTACTGCTGCCACCATGCCCCGGTGCGATCACGAAAGCGAGTAGCAACAAGAGAAACACGTCTGTCAGCAGGGACACGATGAAAAACCATGACTTCCTCAACTGCGGTGAGCCAGTCAAGAAGCTCATCGGGTTCCAACCCACCCGTGAACTCCGGTATTTCAAACTTGAATCTAGCATCCCAGTGTGGTGCATAGACCCCGTGCTCAGATAGTGGTGCCCAAGGATTGTCAACTGTTACTTCATCATCGGAGGACAGGTGATCCACGAGCGGCGGCGCATCGGGAGGAGGGTGTCGTGCATGACCTAGTCGAGCTGTAACCTGAGTTCGAGCAAGGTAAGGACGTCGCCCATCTGCTCTGTCAAAACATCTACACGTCACTCAAGCTGCTCACGATCGACGATCTCCTTGTCCTTGTTAGTGTTGTGTTTCGGCGACATGGTCAAGGAACGTCCGCTGGTCACTGATACCAACTGATGCAGACGGAAACGTAAAGCACGATAATAAAGATGGTGTTTAGGGGAAATCCTAGTTTTATTATCAAATCATTCAACTGAAAATAACATACGCGGCTCCTATATATAGAGCTCATAAAAATCCCACGCTTCCTAAATAACGAGATACTAATCTCAAGCAAACTAGCAAATAAATAACAAGAGTACTAATCAAACTAAGAAAGCAAATAACTAGGAAATAAAAATAACTTGTTGCCTAAGCAACCTCTAGCCGCGGGATGCGATCTTGTTTCTCTAAGAAGAGCATCGCGGCTTCATCTCCATCACATCATTAACCACATGCATCGATCTTACTTATTATAACTTAACAATAATATAATAGCGATACCCTTATGCTATTATTGGAACAGTGCTCACCGGTATATAAAAGTTAACAATACTCTTCTGCTCTATTTAATGGAAAGTTAACAAGTATATCAAGTAAAGGTGCATAAAATATATGAATTTTAGGAATTGGAATGAGCCTTCACCGAAGAAAATGTTAGGTCGGTGGAAGCGGTTCGATACACCCTTACTCAATCTCTTCTGTCTTTCACCGGCGAACTCTAGGCGATGATAGGGAGCATTTGGGGTGACTAGGTGTCGGCGGCTGCTGCCTCTCCTTCTGACGACAGTCAGCTGGTCTGGGTGGCGGCAGCCTTACTTCAACAGGCGGATCTCCTCCTCTTAGGTTGCAAAATCCTAAATCAATTTCCCCAATTTTCTCCTGAAAATTACCACACCGCCAAATTTTACTCTAAAATTACCAATTTGCTCCTCTGCCCTCCTTTCTCAGATAATTACAAAACTAGCATTGTCTTTGACTTCTTCACCAATTTCTATCGGATACACACCAAAAACTCCGGATACTAGTTTTTGGGTCAGCGGAAGCAGATTTGAAACGTCCTTTAGCAACAATATAGAAAATAATAGAGAACATGTGATATACACAGTTCAATCAATTAACCTACATTCACGGAGCAGAGACGATCTTGATTATGATATGTGGAGTACATGTTTGGAGTAATAATAATTCTACCGATTAAAAAACAAAAAGAATTATTTTACATGATTACTTTGTTTGTGAATTTTCTCCTCATCCAGTGGAGGAGGAGGATTTAAAGCATTTTTTCAACAAGTATTGCCCTATTGAGGATGCTTTTGTTCCGACCAAGCTTTCTCAGAGGGGAACAAGGTTTGTCTTTGTTAGAGTGTTGAAACTGATTAATACTGAGAAGATCATGGAATGTCTTCCCGGCTTCCTCTTGTGTCATGGGTGTTCCCCTTCAAGTTTGGTCTAATACTTTCTTTAAATGGTTAGTCGCACCTTTTGGTATTTTCAAAGCTGTGCACAAATTCACCAACGATAGGAGTCAATTTGATGTTGCCTGTGTGCTCATTTCCTCAAAAATAATGGAGTGCCAAAGAAAGAGACTTAATCTCAGAATTGGTGATGAGTTATATGATGTTAGGATTGATGAATTTGTCTCTAATGTGTGTCTAAAATACGCATTAAACGCATAGAATTTTGTATTATTTTTGTACTTTTATATTTATTTTAGTGTTATTTTAGTAAATATTTGAGTTTTGGGTGGCTAATGGGTTCTTTGTGCTAAATTGTAGGAAAAGGAGGCAAATTTGGAAAGGAATTATACTTGAAGGAGTCCAGCAGGAACAGCTGACTTGGAAGGACATTTTAGTCAATTTTAGAGCCGAATTAGAGGATATCTATTAGACAGATAATTGAAGAACTTTCTTTCTTCTTTTCGTGCATATATAGAACGCCTAAATTGGAGGCCTAACGAGGAAGTTATGACAAAAATACAGAAGGCAGATCTGGCCGATTTTATTGACGAATATTCGGAAAAATTGGAAATTCAATTTTTGCATCGCTGAGGACTCTCGAAACGACTATTCTAGGTTTTTACACTTAGGAGGGGTATACATATTCACAAGGTAGAAGTGAATATTCTATTGCTTGATGCCATCAAGCAAATACCGAGGTATGCAAAATTTCTAAAAGATCTTTGCACCAATAAGAAGAAGTTAGGCATGGATGACAAAGTTCGAGTGGGCGAGAATGCTTCAGCAATAATCAAAAGGTAGCTTCCCCAAAAGTGCAAGGATCCAGGTATGTTCACTATTCCATGCACTTTTGGAAATATGAGAATTGAAAGAGCAATGCTTGATTTGGGTGCATCTATTAATGTCATGCCACTGTCTATTTATAAAGTTTTGAACCTAGGACCTTTAAAAGACAGTAGAATCATAATTCAGTTGGCAGATAGGTCTAATTCTTATCCTTAAGGAGTTCTAGAAGATGTGCTTGTTAAAGTAAATGAATTCATCTTTCCTGTTGATTTTTATGTGATTGATATGGATGATGATTCTTACTCCAATTTTTCTCACATCTTGCTTGGGTGACCATTCATGAAAACAGCTAGAACCAAGATAGATGTGCATAACAGAACTCTTTCACTAGAATTTGATGGGAAAGTAGTGACCTTTAATATATTTGATGCCATGAAGCACCCACAAGATACTGCATCCACTTTTTCTATCGATGTGATTGACCCGCTTGTCCAAGTTATTTTTGAAAGAGTATGTGTGAAGGACTCTCTAGAATGGGTGATTCAAAATTTTGTAATTGATCATGATACAATCATGAAACTCGAGGAGGAAGATCAAGATACTGTCAAGGCTCTCTACTCACTCACGGAGGCCCCAAGAAGGTACGTGAATTCTATAATCTCTTTACCAGTTACTAACGAACATATTCTTCCTTCTGTTGAACAAGCACCCAAGCTAGAGTTGAAAAAGTTACATGAGAATCTCAAGTACATGTATCTTGGCAAGAAAAATACTCTACCTGTGATTATCTCAAAGGATCTTGCCATGTTTCAAGAGCAACAACTGATCGAAGTACCGAGAGAACATAAAACAGCTATTGGTTGGACATTGGCAGACATAAAAGGCATCAGTCCTTCAATGTGCATGCATCAGATTCTCTTAGAAGAAAATGCCAAGCCAAAGCGAGACCCACAATGGAAGTTAAACCCAGCCATGAAGAAAGTTGTTATGAAAGAAATCATCAAGCTTCTTGACTTGGGTATCATCTACCCCATCTCCGATAGCCAATGGGTCAGCCCAATTCATGTGGTTCCAAAGAAGACTGGACTTACACTGGTTGCCAATGAGAAGAATGAAATGATACCCACGTGAGTCCAGAATAGGTGGTGTGTTTGCATTGACTACCGCAAGCTCAATGCTGCAACAAGAAAAGACTATTTTCCCTTACCTTTCATTGATGAGATGCTTGAGCGACTTGCAGGTAAGTCCTATTTCTATTTTCCTGATGGTTATTCGTGATACTACCAAATAGTAGTTGATCCGAAAGACCAAGAGAAGGCTACATTCACTTGCCCATTTGGTACATTTGCCTATCGTCGTATGCCCTTTGGTCTATGTGATGCTCCTGGTACTTTTCAACGTTACATGATGAGTATATTTTCTGAAACAATAGAGAATTGCATTGAGGTTTTCATGGATGATTTTATAGTGTACGGCAATTCTTTTAACCATTGCTTGCAAAATCTTTCAAAAGTTTTACAACATTGTATTGAGAAAAGCCTAGTCTTGAACTATGAAAAATGTCATTTCATAGTCACTCAAGGCATTGTCCTCCAACATGTGATTTCTGAAAAAGGGATTGAAGTTGATAAAGCAAAATTTGATTTAGTTTTTAATCTCCCTTACCCAACTATTGTTCGAGAAGTATGTAGTTTTCTTGGTCATGCAGGGTTCTGCTGTCGTTTGATCAAGGATTTCTCCAAGATTGCTCTACCTTTTAGCAATTTACTCAAAAATGACGTGAAATTCATTTTCAGTAAGGAGTGCAAGGAAGCTTTTGACAAATTGAAGTTGTTGTTAACCACTGCCCCAATCCTGTAACCTCCTAATTGGAACCTACCATTTGAGATCATGACTGACTCTAGTGACTATATCGTAGGAGCTGTGCTTGGACAATGAGTTGAGAAGAGCAGTCATGTCATCTACTATATCTCGAAGACTTTGGATGGAGCCCAAAAAAATTACTCCACCACGGAGAAAGAATTACTTGCCATTGTCTTTGCCTTGGATAAATTTCATTCTTACCTTTTAGGAACAAAGATCATACTTTATTCTGATCATGCTGCACTCAAATATTTGCTGGCAAAGAAAGAGTCTAAACCACGCCTGATTCGATGAATTCTTTTGTTGCAGGAATTTAACTTGGAGATTCGAGACAAGAAGGGCTCTGAAAATTTAGTAGCGGACAACTTGAGCAGCCTGGAACGTGCCGAGGAGCCACTACCTATTTTAGATAATTTTCCTGATGAACAACTGTTCGATGTCCAAACTGAAGAACCATGGTACGCAGACCTTGTGAACTTTATTGTAACTGGTAAGACTCCTCCTGGTTTAACGAAAGAAAAAAGGCATAAACTTCGTAGTGATGCGAAGTACTTTCTTTGGGATGAACCTTTTCTCTGGAAAATTGGTAGTGATCAAGTCATTCGTCGTTGCGTAGCGTTACATGGATGTGAGTCCATCCTAAAGTATTGTCATACGTATGCATGTGGAAGTCACTTTGATCCTAGGAGAACTGCTAGAAAAGTGTTAGATAATAGATTTTATTGGCCTACTTTATTCCATGATGCTTATGAATTTTGCAAGAGCTGTGACCGTTGTTAGTGAGTAGGGAATATATCTCGTAGAAATTAGATGCCTCGAGTTCCTATACTTTTCTGCGAGATATTTAATGTGTGGGGAATAGATTTTATGGGACCTTTTCCCAGCTCTTTAGACAACATCTATATCCTACTTGCAGTTGACTATGTCTCGAAGTGGGTGGAAGCAAAGGCCACCGGAACTAATGATTCTAAAGTTGTTGCAGAATTTTTGAAGTCTAATATCTTTAGTAGGTTTGGCATTCCACGTGCGGTTATCAGCGTGTTGCTACCACGTATCACCCCCAAACCATGGTCAAGCAGAGGTATCCAATCGAGAGGTGAAACAAATATTGGAGAAAAGAGTGAACCCCTCGCGGAAGGATTGGAGTTTACGTTTGGACGATGCTATTTGGGCGTACCGCACCGCATACAAGACCCCTATAGGTATGTCCCCTTACCGCCTAGTATTTGGAAAATTATGCCACTTACCTGTAGAGATCGAGCACAAAGCGCACTGGGCGGTCAAGCGATGCAACATGGATTTCCAAATGGCCGGCGAAGAACAAAAATTACAGTTGCAAGAATTGGAGGAGATCCATCTAGAAGCATATGAGAATGCGACGATGTACAAGGAGCGCACCAAAATTTTACATGATAAATTGCTCCTTCGCAAAAATTTTACTGTGGGCCAGAAAGTATTGCTTTTTAATTCACGATAAAGGCTTATGCCTAGTAAGTTTCGATCTCGTTGGACTGGTCCGTTCATTGTGCTTCAAGTTTTTAGTAATGGAGTTGTTGAAATTCAAGATTTAAACACAAACAAAATTCTTACAGTTAATGGTCATCGTTTAAAACCTTTTGTTGAGAATTTTGTAGGAACTCCGGATGAGACTGTACACCTCGCGCTATCAATCTATGCCATGGAGTAATTCAGAAGTAACGTCAAGCTATTGACGTTAAACGAGCGCTTATTGGGAGGCAACCCAATTTAATTTTTCCCTTCTTAAATTTTCTTAGTTTATTTCATAATTTTCCATTTTTTTAGGTTCTAATCGCTTCTTCTAATTTTTTTGCAGGAAAGAAAAAAAAGTCTGTAGCGAGCAATAAATTTACGGGACGAAATGAACAGTAATTTTTAGTTTTTTCTCGCACCGACAAAGGCAACTACGTGACAAAGTGGATAGAAAAATTAGTCCCCCCCCCAACGCATCGATAAATCTCGCTCGCGACGAAGTGAACAGAGACTTCAGTCTCTTCTCGCAGCGACGAGCCTTCTCGTCCCGACCAATCACGTCAAAAAGTGCCTCCCAGCCGACCCTGCCGCTGAAGCCAAGCGACTCACTCAAAGCCCAAGTCGATGATTTTTTTTCCAAAAGGAAAATATTATATTTTCCCCCGTTTTCGGTTTTGGATTGGGTACGGAGTGAAGAAAATAATTCCGAATGGTTTGAAGTGAAAGGGGATCGCGCTGGCATGCGCAGTTATGTGATAATGGCATGCGCAATTATATGATAATGACATTTGTTTTTGTGACAGCGGCATATCCCGTTTATGATACTGACGCGCGTGGCTTTTTTTATTTTGGTCTCCGTATTTTAGCATTTTTGCAAAAAAGTCCTGTTGGCATGCCCGGTTTACGATACTCGCATGCCCTGTTACGATACTTTCATGCGCAGTTATGTGATAATGGCATTTGTTTCCAACCTGTGTTTGTGCATAGCTTTTTTCATTTTGGTCCCTATATTTTATCATTTTTGCAAAAAAGCCCTCGTGTATCTTCATTCCGAACGGTTCAAAATAAAGGCATTCCGTACCCAATTCAACCCCCGTTTTATGCGCATATGACAAATATTCCTCATTGAACTCCTACAGATTTGGAATCAAATTTGGACTCTCTCTCCCCAATATTCTCTTTCGCCCCCAATATTGTTTCTTCTATTATTATATATTTAAACCCCTGTTACGCTTAATTTAACCTTTTCTTTTACAGGAACAGGCGAACATCAACTTATTTTCGTTCTCCCACCAAAATCGTCCCATTTTTTTTTCTCTCTCACTCCAATTTCACCATGCCACCGAAGAAGAGCACAGCCGCATGAGCAAGTCAAGGCAAGCAGAAGAGAGGAGAAGACCCAACACCATAACTAATCGACCTTCGCGACATGTACAAGGCCACGTTCCTTATTCGTGATGATGTCGAGGGTAAACGTTTTCAATCTATCTCCTCTAGAAAAATTGTGCAAAATAGGTGGTTTGATTTTCATATGGTTGAGAGTGTTGGATTGAAAACTAGAATTGAGTGAATTCCTTGGATGGAGAAAATTTATTGAAAATCCTTTGGCCACTTATGAAATTCTCACATTAGAATTTTTCACTACTCTACAAAAAAACAACGATTTGAAATATATCCAATGTCATTTGAATGGAAAAGATTATAAGATAGACTACACCATCATTCATAAAGCTTTTAGATTTCCTATAGATGTATGTACCGTAATTCCTTCAACATTTTGTGATAAAAAGAGTTGGTGTAAAGTTGACTGGCTTAACAAACTTTTGCATGACAAACCCCCCTCTAATGGATTTATCACTGATCTTGCATATTTGCTTTTACACAAGTTTATGTGTCATAGAATTTGCGGGAAGCAGGAGAGCAACAAAGTCTCCGGTCCGGAGTTGTTTTTGCTTGCATGTTTGCAGGAAAAGACGCCGGTCAACACCTCATATCAAGTTTTTCAGGCACTACACAACATGTTGACTCGCTCAAACAGAGTCATTGATCTAGGACATTTTGCCACTGGTCTTGCCAAGTTTTATAATGCGCTCCCCACGATGATCTCTCCACCATTTACCCTCGGCCATATCACGTACGGTACCTTAATTCGCGCAGAGATTATTACCGTCGGTGGGAAACTAACTGATGCAAAGGAGAGGACTTGTTGGCAAGCGTTAACCTCTCAATAGAAGTGTGTCGCATCAAAGGCGAACCTAGTCCCAGTAGCCCCATCTACGACCATAGAGGGAGCCATACAAGCTACACTGGCCACGCTAATGGCCAAGATGGAGGAACATAACTCCTTTGTATGATCTGAGCTAGGCGAACTAAAGACACATCTCACCACCATAGAGCACGCGCAAGCCCACACCACCGCCATGCTCCACCTTCTTCTCACCAAGTCAGGATGCGAGCCACTACCTCTTCCAGCAAGCGACGCACCACCCGAGGGAAGCCTTGAACCTCGAACTCATTTGTTATATTTTATTTTTAGTTTTATCGTATTATGTTTCTCGTGCTTGTTATGTCTTGTGTGTTTTATTTTATTTGTTTTTTAAGGTCAACCTACACCATGAGGACATGTTATTTTCTAAGTGTGGGTATGTCGAGAGTCACTAGTCTTTTTTTTCTTTCGTACTGTCGATGTCATGTTTATAGTGAACTTACACTATGAGGACTTGTTGTTCTCTAAGTGTGGGGATGTTGAGTTAAAATGTTAAGTATGTTTTGCGTGTCGAGGCAACAACCTGCTTTAACTTGCAACCTTGAACTTTTGACCCCTTAGCAACTCAAGATCCTTAGGAAAGCTCATGCCAAAATAAAATTAGCAAGGATAGGATAATGCCCATATTGAGAATTAGTTTTTGCTTTTCAAAATTTTCATAATTGGATTAAGCGATCACTAGTGTGCAAGACAGATATAACACTTGAGAGAATTCGGGTGGCACGGCTATATGAACCAATTTCCACACTTAGAAAACATATTTTAGTTGACTTGCGTGAGGATTAACCGAGTGGCGTATAAAAAAAACTTACTAAGTTTTGAAAGGAAAGAAATATTTTCAAGGAATGGGAAAGGAAGGAAGGGAAATTGAGATGTGGAATGTAAAGGTGGAATGTGCATGAATGTTGGCAGAAGGGCAGTAGTCAGGTAAATAATTGGAGTTGATGTTGCCTCTGGCCTAACTAGGATGGAAATTGAGGATTGTTATAGGTATACAATCAGAGCAATAAAAAGTTGTAACCTGGCCTATTGACATCTAAGAGTGAAGTCCCAAGTGCCATGCAAGTTTTAGTGCTAACCATACTAACCTAAAATATTTTGGGATGAGGTCAAGCTAAATAGCACTATAAGTACCTTAATATCCAGTTATGCCTTGTGCTTATTGATGTTGAGTCTCTAGTGGTCTTCACCGCTTTCTGAATGATTAAAATTATGGGGAACTACTTTAATTTGTGGGCTGGACTTGAATTGTGAAATTGGCTTGGCATGAGAATTCCTAGGGATAGTTTGTTGTTGATGGTTTATTAGTTTGGTGTGGTTACAATGAAAGTACTCGAGTTGACAATATTTGTTTGCATGTTTCATGTGTTGAGTGATTTGTTTTTTTGTCTTGAGTCTTGAGTCTTTAGTCTTTTAAGTCTAAGTCTTAGTTTTGAGTCTTCCTTGGGGACAAGCAAAGTTTAAGTGTGGGGATGTTTGATGTGTGTCTAAAACACGCATTAAACGTATAGAATTTTGAATTATTTTTGTACTCTTGTATTTATTTTAGTGTTATTTTAGTAAATATTTGAGTTTTGGGTGGCTAATGGGTTCTTTGTGCTAAATTGTAGGAAAAGGAGGCAAATTTGGAAAGGAATTATACTTGAAGGAGTCCAGCAGGGACAGCTGACTTGGAAGGGCATTTCGGTCAATTTCAGAGCCAAATTAGAGGATGTCTATTAGACAGACAATTGAAAAACTTTCTTTCTTCTTTCTGTGTATATAAATAACACCTAAATCGGAGGTCTAAAGAGAAAGTTATGATAACCACTGAAGGTTGATCTTACAGATTTTATTGACAAATATTCGGGGCAAAATTGGAAATTTGATTTCTACATCGCTGAGGACTCTCGAAATGACTTCTCTAGGTTTTTACACTTAGGAGGGGTATACATAACCCTCTAGACTTATTTTAGACGGAACTTTTCATTCCAGAGAAAAAAAATCTTATTTTGATTTTGTTATGACTACGAGGAACTAAACCTCTAGGTGGATTTGAGGGATGAGACCCAGGTTTTGGATGTGAGAATCTTGTTTTTTATCAATCTATTTCATTAGTATTTTCTTATTTCCTTGTGCCTGTTGTGATTTTTGAATGATTTGCGATTGTGAATTTGTTCAAGAACAAATATGCCTTCGATTCTTGATTAGCGGTTGCAGTTAGGAATTGAACTAGGAGCAAGGTTAATTCAGTGAGGAACGGTAGTTACCAGACTAATTAACTAGGAATAAGTAACGCTAGTTTGTACATACCAAGGTTTTGAGTATCATTGCTAGGAGTAGCAACATCCAGTGCTTAATGCTATTGTCTTTTAGTTGCCATTGTGCCTATTAAATGGAAACAATTAGTTAGGCAGTAGTTTGGCTAATTGATTGATGATGTTAGTGATCTCTTTGCGGTTGCGGGAGATTTACCCCTATTTGCAATATGAATTAGATTGTCTTTGTGATCCGATGATCAACCATCCTCTCCAGCCTTGAATCTACCGTTTCTTTCTCATGGTTTTTGCTTACATATTTATTTTTTTGTTTGTTAGTCTAGTTTCATTCCAAATCATACAAATCCTAAACAAAACTCTAGTTTGCTGGAAATAAACTTGTAGGAATTTGGTTGCATCTCCAAAGTCAACATGTTGAGTAAAACTTGAATTTCTTCTCTCTTAATTGGTCCAAATCCAATCAGCTGCGGTTCATAATCGTACACCACATCGTTGTATTCTATATCGCGCATCCTAGAGGGGCTCGAGTGAAGGAGAAATTCCAAAAGTCAACTTTGAAGAATTCCAAGAGTCAATGGTAACCAGAGCAATGAGATCACTTGGCCCCAAAAAAATCTGGACCAAAATATTAACAGCCTAAACAGCAACAAAAGCTTTACAATTGCATCACCAGGACGTGGCGATTCTAACAAAATAATGGAGGTAGCTAACAGAGACCAACTACCGAATGTTGAAACACCTCTGGAAAAAAAAAACCATATAAATACATACATACAATAAACAAATTTCTCGATATGGTAGAGCAAGGAATTGCAGTCAATGTCCGGTGCATCCATGCGTGTCAAAGAACGACCATCACATTATTGTGCAGTTGCATTTCGATTCGAGCTTCGGAGGCTTCACGCCATCCATCTTACTTGGAAGGCCAACGTTACGCACCATACCTTCATTTGCATTCTCATCGTTCTCAGAGTCATAGGAAGGGGACTTAGCATCTGGGCTAGTTTGCCTCTTTTGCCTCACTTTCAGGGACTTGGATGCCCGTTTCCCAGTAGCTCTGCCATACGGATCCTTTCTGCCAGCATTAGATTTACCAAGAATCGTCACTGTTGGCTTAGAACCTTCCAACCAGACCGAATTCTCCTTCTCAAAAGCTATTGATGCAGCATGATCTGCTAAGTCATTCACAATGGAGCTGCAGAAAAATATTGTCTCTGTTGCTTCTTCAAGAGTTGGGCTTCTCAGATTGCTATCTCCTCGACTATGCAATATCACCATGGACTCCTCTGTCAAAAGAGGGGAAGCTGTCAGATTAGTAGTGAATAATACTTTCCATCAAATGCGACTTCTGAAGAGAAGCACGTAATTCAGCAACTGAAGCTGGAATACATCATATGCTAAATCCTAAAGCACAAGTAAGCGTGAGATTTCAATCTACTATATACTGCAGTAGTCGAGTGACTACATCCTCACTAACGATGACTTCCACTAAAACCAAATTGTTTCAGATTGCATGGTCTTTTCACGACGACTGCTTATCACCTTAAGACACCACAGGTCACACTGGGCAGACACTCGTATTCTTTTGATTTACAGGAAAACGGATACATATAGCAAGTACAGAGGAGTGTAGAAGGACTGCTCAATTAAAAACATCTAGAAAAAATGATTTGTTGCATTAAGTAGAGTATCTCCCCTGCTGCCAAAATTGTATCATGTACTAGTTAGTATACCTCTTGAAACGTAAAGCCAACACCACAAGTGAAGGACACTGCAGATAACCAGAATGAGAAATACATACCAGGTAAACCATGCATTCCATTTGAGCTTTTTTTTCCAAGAGCAGAAGCTGAATCATTCTTGTCTTCGCGTTGGAGGAGCGAGAGATCCCGAATTTCATTTATGATAATCTTTGAGCTTCCAGAACTAACATCATTGGCCGAGTCAGGATCACTTTGATTGCAATTTTCCAACTGCATTTCCGAGATTGAAGCTAGACCCCTGTGGGTGGGAGCTTCAGCCGCATCCAAACAGTGATCAACTTCAACAACTGATTCATTATCCATGGTTGATGCAGCTTCATCTAAAGGACACGTTCCATTTTCGAAGAGATTCTTTTCATTGTCACTCGAATAAGTTTTTTCCTGGTCAGGACGAGATGACAATATTTTATCCTCTGCTTGCCATTTGACAAATAAACAGCCAGATGCATCCGATTGAACATCATCGCTTTCCTTCCCGTCAACAGATTTTAACTCCGGAACAATTTGACCAACAACAGATGTACTACAAAGATTCATGTCATTATCTTCTGAAGCTACTATTCTCACATGAGAAGCTAATCGTTCTTCCATTGCACCATCATTCTTTGTACGGACAGAAGAAATATCATTTGTACCTTCAGGCTCATCTCCCACTTGGTAGTTGTAATTTAATACACACGATGAAGCACTTTGCGGTCTTGTTTGGAATTCTTCCCAGCTAAATTCAATGTCACCTTTCTTCACACTTAACTGACGTTGTACACGAGTCTCTCCTGATCTGACCGAGCTAAAATCAACAGATGACGATGCAGAGGTACTACCATGACCAAGAGAGCTTCTCACACTGTCCCTAGCATAAAGCAGATCATCATAAGTGATGGGAGAAGCAATGAAATGCCTTCCATGAACAACATGCCCTTTACTGCTGGTTGACCTTTTAAGCAGCACAGAGATACCAGCACACTCAGATGAACCAGTCTTCAGAATCAGACTCTCATTACTCTGAGACAATCGCCGAGTATCAGTGTCACTACAAGGTAAGTTATGACCAGCAGACAATTGTACTCTGTCTTGAAGACCATCCACCATGGAATCAGCAGCAGAGCTTTCATGCCAGCAGATACTACCTCGTTCATCATATGAATTCTGGTCCTGTCTCATACTTTCTCGACGTGAAAAAATTCTCGCCACATTAACAGCAACTTGTAATTTGGGCATAGCTACTGTCAGCTCTGGCTCATCAAATGCTTCATAATGTGTGGAGATCTTAGTAGCTTGGACCTTGGAATCTTTTGCAGTAACTATTTCTGCCTGCTCAGTTAGGACTGCAACCGTGAGATTGTCTTGTCTAATGCAATCGGGACACATGTTGACTTCCTTTTCTACGGTCTCAATATTATACTTGCGGCCACATCTAAAGCACAACTTTGCACTCTCCAGACTACCAACTTCTGAAAAATCAGCCCTGCCAACATTTTCGGAAGTAGAACTGAATTCTCCTTCTATATCGTGGTGTACCAAGTCCTCAGAGATACCAGGCTGATCATTAACTGCAGGTTCTCCGTCAAAATTACAGTGCCGAAGCTGATGAACTGTGTCATCATCTCTATCACGCTCTATAAGATTAACTGGAGCATCTATTTTATCAAAGGCAAAAACGTCTTCGTGAACATTAGCATAATGTCCTCCTCCACTTTCTGTGGTAACATCTTCCGGGTGATGGGCACTTCCATCCAACTCCAGAGCAGCTGTGGTACCTTGATCAGAGCTCGCATTACTGCTGGTAGTAACTGAGGAATTCCTAGACATCAACGAACGTTGAGCAGAACTTGATTTTCCAACATAGAACGTATTACTAGGAACACTTGATAAAAGCGGCCTAAACATATTAGGTGGACTTTTTCGGTGATCCTGCACAGATCGATCAAGGATCAAGACACGAGTACTTTAAATAAACAATAAAAAAACAGAAAGAATAACAAATCATCAAGACTGGTTTTCTTTATACCTTTCAGATAAAACTAGCCAATATTATCCAAAACTGCTATGAGGAAATACTATACAAGAGTCCAGCTGATTGGTATAGTGATTCATTCTCATGTCCAATCTATATTTTATCAAGGCAACAAGGCCTGACTAGGACACGAAAGTGCATGGTCTTATTTCATGATACAAATCCTAAAAAGTTTAGAAGTCTTTCAGCTATATGAATTATTGAACTAACATAATCCATTGATTACATGCAGAACTGTCAAAATATAAACGGTCAGGTATAACTTGCATGTTCAGTGGTAAAGCTCTTTTGAAGTCTTATATTTACGGTGCTTTTGGAGAAGAATTGAATATAACTGTTTATCTCAATGATATTTATGAAGGTATGGTCATTTTAGGAATAAAAAGTGTTGACTAATTAGAAAAATGTTGACTTACCAGTACATTATCGGGAAGGACGATCGGAAATAAATAAAGACGAAAAAGTACATTTTTCAAACTACAAGATGTATCAGTATATTTCAATAAAATGCGGGGGACAATTTTTTTAGTCTTTTCTATTTGTTCATTGCCAAAGTAATCGCATAAAGTTAAACATCCAAAAATCACCAAAACATGGAAAAATCAAGTTGATTAGACTCAACTCAAAAGTTGGCTTGCAGGCTTTTATATTGAACACTTAGCTGCCTAAATTAAATGTTTCTCCACCAAAATTCATGTCAAGGCAAGTCTGCCTGGAATGCATGATATCCAATAGAATAAAGAATCAGGTCAATGATGACTTTTGCAAGCAAGTACGTACGTATTTTCAGATATACTATAGCGACTACAATTTTATTGCCAGCTTAAAGATTCAGCTCCCCACCAGCCAATCAAACACACCGTAAGGATTGCATAAGGGATAGTCTAGATTTGCTTACTTTCAAGGTGGAAAACATGGTAATGTGGGGTGCTACAAGATCAAGACCAAAAAATAGAGCAAAATGCAGTGCTTCGCGATTCATAGTCAGTGGAGAGGTGACAGTAAGAGCACATGCAACACAACAGAGTAGATGGCATAATCTAAAAAATGTGCAGCAATCACTAGAAAAGTCCAACTAAGAATGCCATACCATTTGCCGTGGAACAGAGTCGAAGGATCTTTTTGGAGCAGAACTAGGAGAAAAGACTTTAGTTGATTTCTTAGGAATGGCTGGGGTTCTATTAGCTTGTAAAGCACCAACTCTCTTAGAGGCCAATTTGTCTAAGCCACCCACATGATACGACTGCAGGGAGTCCAGATCGTCATCGCCACCTGAATCAACAGAGCCCCTGCTGTGTAAACTGATGCGATCACGATCTTGACTATGTGATGAACCACTTCTCGAAGGAGTTGGAGACATTGATTTCCTTCCAGACTGCGAAGCCGAGCCTCTACTATTTCTGGAAGCTGGCGAGGATCCCCGAAAATATGAGGCAGGTCTGTCGGCCAAAGAAGTTCGAAGATTAGGTGGTGCCTCAGAGGAGAAACCAGTAATATTAGACTTCGATGCCCTTATCTTTGGTGAAGCAGAGCTCCCACGGTTTGTCCTTACAGGGGAGGTACCGCTGATGCTGGAGCCTGTGCTCATCCTCCTCCTTGAAGTTGGAGTGGAAGATCTAGGTGCTGATGTAGAGACTTTAGAAGAAGGGGGAGATGGTGTGCAAGAAGGACTAGCAGGCCGCTGAACAGAAGTTGGGCTACAGGACTGCCGTCCCCTTGATTGTGATGTACAGCTAGTAGCTGAGCGATGCGATGGGCTAAGCCGATTTGGACTTGCACTGCCTCGGCTGCTTCTGTGACTCTTATCCATCTGCATAAAAGGCCAAGTCTGGTGAAAAGGGGCATGAATTGAAGAGAAGTGTACTCAGCAGTTAAATAACTCTAAAATTGTATTGTCTATCCAATTTGATGGCCTACCGTAGATGACCTAGATACTGAAATAGGTTGACTACGAGGTCTGCCCCTGGTTGCAACACTGGCTGCCGGTGGCTCATCATCCAGCTATGGGAAAAGAGGGGTTTCAGGTGGAGTCAACAACCTTCATAAACATTAATGGTCAGACCAATCAGACGTGCGCACCAACAGCTAGACTGCACAACATAGAGTGTCGTGTCTACTTGAAGAAAGTAGTGCACGGGGACAATTCAATCAGTACAAAATAATACAAAAACGACACGGAACCCACCAGTCGTAATCATTCTTGCCGCCCTCAGCATTAAGCAGCTCACTGCGCTCTCCTCCGCCCGCAGGAATTGAAATCCCGAGCTTGACATCCGAGAAATCACTCAACTTGGACGCTGCACACAACAACCACCAAAGTCAAGCAACAAATCACATCTTACATGTTGTTGACTCCCAAATAAGAACTTACAGAATGCGTCCTCAAAGTCATCCGACGAATGCAGCAAGAAATCGTCCATCTCCCTGCACTGCATTGCGTTAAACAGCGCGAGCTCATCATCCGCGCCTCTCCCGGGTTTGGAAAACCTCATTGCCGGAGAAGGCGGCATCACCCCCTCCCCCGCCTCAAATCAACGAGGCCATCACAAAGGATCACTCAATTCGCGCCAATTCCACGCAATGCCAAAACCCTAACCACTTATTTAAACCAAAAAATAGAACATCTCAAGAGAAAAACGAAAATAAAACCTCTCCCCAGTCTCCGCACACTCGCATTAATTAAACCAAACAAATAAAACTAAACTGAACTGAACTGAAGAAAAAAGCAACAAAAGGAGAGACAACTGAAGCTTTCTTCAATTAGGAGGAAGAAACAGTTTGGACTACCAAGTCAAAGCAAGGTCAACGCCAGCAGGAAGAGGAGTCGTTTCGAGTCCCGTCTAACCGCATCTAGAGCTTCCGGATTTCCTCTCTCTTACTCTCTCTCTGGACAGAGACAGAGACAGAGAGAATTAACTAACTGCCGCTTCTAATTGTCCAATTTGCTTCCCTTGGCTGCTTCTCAATATTTTATTTTATTTTTTTGAAAGTTGCTTCTCAATATTTTAGAAGGTTCGGTTCGGTGGTCGACTCGACTCCACCCTTGAGAATATTTATTTTGAGGAAAACAAAGCTGCTAGATTTTCGGATTTAACTTTTTTTTTGTCTATATTAATTCATTCAGAATTGGATGAAAATATATTTTAGAAAAAACGTGAAGTTCTTGTGCGAATATATTTTAGAGAATGCATTAATGTTGGGACCACTTTGAACGAAATCGAAACAGAGAAGACAAGCAATTTTGTCATCCAGTTCGACAAGAATGTCTACGTATGGGGGCGTACCAAGTCAGGGATATTCCACTAGGTTTTTTGTGTGTCACTATACTTTTTGTCGCATGTTACAATGAGTATTACATGGGTTTATATAGAGGAACAACCCTAAAAAGAGTGGGGATCACGAAACAAACAAAACAGGAAATGAAAATTAAGGCTGTCAGCCGGACCTAGCGGTCGCTATCTCCCTACTGGTCGCTAGGTCCTCAGATTCCAACTTTTATGTTTCTCTCTCCCCCTAGCGATCGCTAAGGATGCTAGGCCCTTCATAAAATTTCTCATTTCACTCGCCATTCACTTGGCGGGTGCTCGTACTCATGCATGGTCTTCACTCGATCATCCAACGCCTTCTCCGAGTACCAAACAGACTCCATAACCCAACAATCTCCCACCTGGAGACTGACCTCATCACTTGTCACTTGTCACATTTCACTAGATGATCCTCTTCAATGCGTTGGCACGCCATGCCTCTTCTCAGTTCACTAGGCCAACTGAAGCCATGTTTAGCTTCAGCTTCTCCATGGCAACCACCTTGGTCAACATATCTGCAGGACTCACGCTTCCTTCAATCTTCTCAAGTTGCAAGATCTTCCTCTCCAAGAGATGCCGTAGTAGTGATACCTCAACTCAATTTGCTTAGTCCTTGAGTGGAAAGCGGAATTCTTTGCCAAGTGAATCGTAATCTGGCTGTCACTGTGGAGTACACTGTCCTTCTGCTCCTTCCCCAACTCACCCAAGAAATTTTGCAACCATACCATGTCTTTGCTCGCTTCTGTCACTGCCACATATTCACTTTCTATAGTTGACAAAGCCACTATCTTTTGCAACTTTGAAGCCCAGGAGATCGATGTCCCTCCTAGCGTACCCTATAGTGCTCCTTCTCTCGTCAAGGTCACTAGACCCCAAGTCCGCATCAACATATCCTGTCAGCTTCACTTCGCTGCCCTGGAAGTATAGGACTTTCTCAGGAGTACCTCTCAAGTACCCCAGGATCTACTTCACTGTCAACTAATGATGTTTTCCCAGATTGCTCATGTAACTGCTCACCACTCTTACCGCATGTGCAATGTCTGGCCTTGTACAGACTATAGCATACATCAAACTTCCCACTGTTGATGCATAAGGAGTCTTCTTCATCTGAGTCTTCTCCACCTCACTCTTAGGTGAATCCTTGTTAGACAACTTAAAGTGTCCACGCAAGGGTACTTTGTCTTTTTGCATGCTGAACCTCTCCAACACCTTCTTGATATAGTCAGTCTGCGAGAGAAATAGCTTCCCTGCTACTTTGTCTCGCTCAATCCTCATCCCTTGGATCTGCTTAGCCTCACCTAAATCTTTCATGGAAAATCTCTCAGACAATTGCTTCTTCACCTTGCTCACTTCTCTAGTACTCGAGCCTGCTATCAACATGTCATCAACATAAAGCAAGAGGATGATATAGCTATTTTCAAACCTCTTGAAGTAACAGCAATGGTCTGCCTCATAGCGCACAAACTCTATTTCGTGCATGAATCCATCAAACTTCTTGTACCACTGCCTCAGAGCTTGCTTCAACCCATACAAGTTCTTCCTCAACCTGCACACAAGGCCATTGTTACCTTCCGACAAGTACCCAGTTGGCTGTTCCATATAAATCTCTTCATCTAGATCACCATGAAGAAAGGTCGTCTTCACATCCATCTGCTCTAACATCAGATTTTCTGTAGCTACCATACTCAACACCATTCGAATAGTGGTTAGCTTTACAACAGGAGTAAAAATATCGATAAAATCAATACAGTATTTCTGTTGAAACTCCTTCACTACCAGTCTCGCCTTGTAATACTGTGTGCCATCTGCCTCTTGTTTAACTCTATAAACCCACTTATTTTATAGTGCCTTCTTATATTTTGGGAGTTAGACCAGTTCCCAAGTCTCATTACTCCTCAACGACACCAACTCGTCATCCATTGCAAGCTTCCACTTGCATACCAGCTCACTCTGCTGTGCTTCTGTAAAATCCTCCGGTTCTCTTATATCTGTCAAAAGGAGATAATAGTTAGCAGGCGAATACCTGTCCGGCGATCCAAGCTGTCTGGTGGATCTCCACTGCGAAACTACTGGTGCTGGAGAACTTGGTTCTACCTCCTCCTCGGCCCTCTGGTCATTCAGTACTTTCTTGCTCCCACCCGAGTTCGAGATGTCTAACTTGATCATTTCACTGCTAGAGCCCTCCGCATCAAATGCACTCCCCCTATCATTGTACAACACCTTCTCATTGAATATGACATCTCGACTCTGAATGACCTTGCGACTTCCCTCGTCCCAAAATCTGAAGACAAAATTATCTCCTCCATACCCAATGAACGTACACTTCGTGGACTTGGCATCGAGCTTGCTCCTCTCATCTGCATTAACATGAACATATGGCATCGAGCTTGCTCCTCTCATCTGTATTAACATGAACATACCCAATACAGCCAAATACACGAAGATAGGAAAGATCAACCTCCTTACCACTCAAAGCCTCCTCCAGTATCCCATTCTCCAAAGCAGCTACCCTCTATTGATCAAGAATGCATCAATGTTGACTGCATCTGCCAAAATATCTTCGGTAGCTCACACTTTAATCTCATGGTTCTGGCCCTCTCCTTGAGTGTCCTATTCATCCTATCAGCGATGCCATTCTGCTGGGGGATTCCAGCTACTGTCTTCTTCATGTGAATCCCATTCGCTGCACAATACTCTTTAAACTCTTTGAGCTCGTACTCTCCACCATTATCTGATCTCAAGCACTTCACCTTGAGACTTGTCTCTTTCTCAACTAGGGATTTCCACTTTCTGAAGGTGTCGAAGGTACTAGACTTATGTTTCAGAAAGTAAATTCATACCTTCCTTGTGGAATCATCAATGAAGGTTATGTAATACGGCGCACCACCCAAGGAAGCCACTAGTGTTGGGCCCCATAAATTACTGTGGACAAACTCAAGTTTTTGCTCCTTTAAGGACATGCCACCTCTCGAAAAGCTCACTCTCTTCTGCTTCCCAAGTACACAATGCTCACAAAGATCGATATCAACTGTCTTTAAGCCTGGTAGCTTCCCTTTCGAACACAACACCTTCATCCCCTTCTCACTCGTGTGGCCAAGTCGACTATGCCACAACTCTACATCGTCTGCTGCACCTGCAAGACCAATGCTATCATGGAAGCAAATTTCCCTTCCCAGCTGAGGTACTGACTGCAGTCACAGTACCATTCTAGCTATTAGGTAAAGAACTCAGTAAAATAAGAGTTTATACCTCGTCATCAAAGTTGATCTTAATCGAGCTCAACTAGATAATTGTTGTGTTGAACTCGTTAAGATGCTTGGCCACCATCGTACTCTTTGCCATCTTGAGGTTGAACAACCTTCTCATCAGGTGCACCTTATTGCGGTGGATGACTTCTCGTATATCTCGGACAAAGTCTGTAGCATCTCCTTTGTAGTCTTTGATTTTATCGTATGCAAGGCAACATTCCTGGACAATGACAAGCGCACCACACTCGTCACCTTCATGTCCAGCAACTTCTACTCTTCTTCCTTCATGTCTTTGGGCTTCTTCCCACCAAGAGGTAGTGCAAATTCTTGCCATAAGAATAGTCATCTATCTGCATCTTCCAGAACCCGTAGTCCATGCCATCGAATTTCGCCACGGACGACTTTCCTTCACCCATCATGATCGCTCCCACAGCCCTCTAACCTTCGAGCTCTGATACCAATTATTGGGAAATAATAATAGGCCAGCAACCACTTTGAACAAAATAGAAATGAAGAAGACAAGCAATTTGGTCAACCAGTTTGACAAGAATGTCTACGTCTGGGGGCATGCCAAGCCAGGGATATTCCACTAGGTTTTGTGTGTGTCACTACACTTTTTATCTTATGTTACAATGAGTATTACATAGGTTTATATAGAGGAGCAACCCAAGAAAGAGTGGGAATCACAAAATAGGAAACGAAAATTAAAGCTGTCAGCCGGACCTAGCGGTCGCTATCCCCCTAGCAGTCGCTAGGTCCTCAGATTCAAACTTTTTTGTTTCTCCCTCCCCCTAGCGATCGCTAGGGGCCTAGCGTCCACTAGGTCCTTCACAAAACTTCTCTTTTCACTCAATATTCACTTGACGGGTGCTAGTACTCATGCATGGTCTTCACTCGATCATCTAACGCCTTCTCCGAGTACCAAACAAATGCCATAACCCAACAATTAATACAGGCACCAATGAAAAAAAAACACAATTGTACAAGTCAAATATGAAGTTTTTTAATACCGAAAAATATTATTGATTTTTTATGTGGAACAAGTCAATGATAAAATAGTTTTTTAAAGGTAAATTACAGTGCCAACAGGCACAATTCATCTAAACATGGAAACTAAGAAAGACACATAACTAGAGACATAACCTCTGTTTTGGAACTAGATCGGCTGTTGCCATTTTTCCTCTTGCCCACATCTGATTTTCAATCTGCCTAGCATGGTGGTACTGTATTGTCCCGTGATCCGATCGAAAACTTCACAGGAGGTCACACATGCTAAGACTATTCTAGGTCATCAGCATTTAACCTTTGAGTTCTCTTAAGATGTGTGCCAGAAAAGAAGGTGAATATTGTTGGTATGGATAGTACCAATCAAATCACTTGAGGCCTTTCAAATAGAACATCTCATTTACAGGGTATCACATTCACCCCTCCTTAAATACGGGACGTCCTCGTCGCGCTAAAATTTGTCAATCCCAGAATCTCTCGTATTCGGATGTGTTCGATTCCCAAACCACACCGTACTAGCCAATGTATTGCTCTGATACCTTATGTAATGCACCGTGCTCTGACCGACTATCTCCACAGACCAACTTGGGTCTTTTCCAGCTACCCCAGGTCATGCGTATTTAATCCTTGAGTTCTCTCAAGATGTGTGGGAGAAAAGAAGCTGCGCCTTGTTGGTATGGATAGTACCAATCAAATCACTTAAGACCTTTTAGACAGAACATATCATTTATGAGATATCACAAGTACTAACTTTGCATTTAAAAGCTCCTCAATCAACATCATCATCCCATTGAAAGCCAAGATTTTTTTCCCATAGACCAAACCCGAAAGATAAAGTAGTTAAGCCAAGGTACCCCCGGTAAAAAAAAGGCTAGACATTTGTAATAAGGAAGGATAATCTCTAGCAATAAACTTAGTTCATGTTCTTGCGCTTCCAACAACTCCTTAGCTATCTGGACTTTGTGCTCCAAAAATGAGACGTTATAGTATCCACGACCTTTATCTTACTAAGCATTGTTTTAAAAGCACCAGTTCAATTAGCACTCCGACTGGGGTCGCACCCAATTCTAATATAATGTTATTTTTTACAAAAATTCATAGGACAGTTGGTTTGGTGTTCAACACAGTTGACTACCATGCTTCAACCGATTAGATTTGCCAGTTTACCAAGTTAAACTGGGCAGTCTGGTCCAAATTAGCCAAATATATTATTTTACATTTTTTCTAATATATAGACCACATATTACTTTATTAGTTATTGGATTAAATATGTATTATGAGGTGGTCTATATTATTTTATTAGTTACATTAGTTATTTAATTAAATGAGCTATTATGAAGTGATATATATTTTAATAAACTTAAGACCACTTAACTTAATATGGAATAGCATGAGCTTAATGAACATATATTGTTATTGGGCCATTAAGAGAATTATGAAAATCCTAGTTGACCAATATATAAAGATTCATAGGTTATGGTTCCCAATACATTAAATCGGTTACACATTTTTCTTCCCTCATGAAAAAGACTTGGGAAATTTAGTTGAGAAAGACCACAAACCATCGTGTTCTTCTAGATCTTTTCGTTCCTGGCCATAAATGAAGTTTCACAATAGTAGGCGACTGTTCACGATTGATCAATATATTATTATGAATCATTAACAATTCACATGATGTTGATCTTGAATTATTAGATATGAAATATATCTAACAAGTGATATGAGAGTCATTATTGATGTTGGGTTGTTAGGTTTTTATTGTTAATCAGATTAAGGAATTCATTTCTAACATTAGGCACTTATACTTTAGTGGTAGTCTAGCTGAGGCAAGGCCTTATAAGCAACATGAAATACAATTGGACTCAAGAATGTTAGTTGTGATAACATCCTTGTTACTTTGTCAGTTATGTTGAATGCTCTACAAACTATAAATTTTACAATTCAACATCAAGATCCTTCTTTGAGAAAGAAAATGTGAGATCTCCTAAGGATGTTGAATTATTTGGGGTAGAAAATATAAGGAATGCTCTCTTTGAAGAAGAATTCATATTTCGAAAATGAACAGGTCATGTATCTATTGTTGTTCATGACACAGTTCCAAATCAAAACAACAATGAGATTTTTCCTCAAGCACCACTTATTAATCAAACTCAACAAACTCTAGAAGTGTCATTAATGAGATCAATCAAAAAACGAAAAAGTGTGATTCTAGATGATTCTATGATTTTTCTTCAAGAATATGAGGATGACATTTGTTTGACAGAAGATGACCCTGTTTACTTTTCTCATGCTATGCTCATTTTCGACTCTTTAAAATGGATTAATTCCATGAATGATGAGATGATGTTTATGAAAGATAATGATATTTTAGATCTCATTTATTTTCCTGAAGATAAGAAATCTAATGGTTGTAAATAGATATTCAAAACTAAGAGAGTTCGAATGATATGTTGAGAGATATAAAGCTCGTCTAGTTGCATAAGACTTACTTGGAAGAAAGATATAGATTTTAAAAAGACTTTCTCTCTAGTATCTTCAAAAGACTTTTTAAACGATAATGACACTTGTGGTTCATTTTGATTTGGAGGTACATCAAATGGATGTCAAGACTACATTTCTCAATAGGGACATTGATGAGATAATATAAATGGTTCAGCCATAAAACTTTATTTTAGGAGATCCAAAGTCTATGGTCTATAAGCTAAAGAATTCATTATGATCTAAAAAAAGGCTTCTCATCAACGGTATAGCAAATTTCATCAAGTCATAAGCTCGTACGATTTTGAGACAAATGTCGTTGATGATTATGTATATTACAAGTACAGTGAGAGTAAATAATCTTTTTGGTATTATATGTTGATGATATTTTACTTGCAAATAGTCATATATAGTTTCTACACGAAAAACCAAGAAATTTATGACAAAAAAATTGAGATGGAGTATCTTGGTGAAGATTTTTTTATATTGGGTATACACATGTTTATGGATCACTCTGAAGATATCCTTAGGTTATCACAACAATGTTATTCGTATAAATAAAATTTTTCGGATATTTTTTGTGTAGTTATAAAAATTGAAGTTATTTTTAACAAATTTAAAAATAAATAATATAAAAATTCATAATTTTCAAATCTCTATAAATAATGTCCAATGTTAACATAAATTTTTATAATTTCTCTATAATTTTTTTTCTTGTTATAAGACCCAATTAATTATTTTCGTATATTAATTATAATTTATATATAAACAAAAAAATGATAGTACATAATATGTGGATGAGAAAAAAATTATTTATTTATTCTGTGACCCTGATTTACTGATGTGGGTAGTAAAATATTTAATTGGGTTGGGTTGGGTATGGATGAGAGAGAAAATAATTATTTATTCTGTGACCCTGGTTGGGTGGTTGCTGATGCAGGTAGTCTTAGGAGACTCAATTATCCACGTCAGCGCCACATATGATAGAGAAATATGATGTTGCGCTGACGTGGATAATTGAGTCTCCTATTGGAATAAATGCATATTTAATGTATTTGGCCCAAGCTGGAAGGCCCAAGCTGAAAAGCCCAAGCTGAGGATGGGAGAACCATTACCACATCGAAAATTGCAAGGGAATTTTCCCTGTTTATAAGGAGAAGCTCCAAGCTGGTGTAACATTAAATGTTCTACCTGAAGAGCTGACCAAGGCTGCCTGCGAGGATGGTGCATAGCACCATCCGAGCACGAGCACGAGCACGAGCGTGTGTGCATGGCGCATTGGATGCAGGTCACAATAGGCGCTTTGTGGCGCACTTTGCACTTTGCACGTCTTAAGGAGCCTAAAAGTTTTAGAGGATTCCAGAAAGTTCCAGAGCACTGATGAAGAGGTGCAAAGGGCCACCGAACGGTCACAAAGGCAGCGGCCAGGCAAAGATCTGACGGGGTACGAGCAAAACCTGGATTGAATGGCGAAGAGATGCGAAGTAGTAATAGGCGCCCCTTCGGCCTGCAAGCAGGCCTGAGATGCCTCTTCAGAAGGGATGGAGTCCCTTCGGAGATGCCAGGCAGCCCCTCGGAGTCCAGCCCTCCACAGCCTATAAATAGGCCTCTCCCCCTCATTTGCAAAATACCCCACTATAACTTGCATAAGCATTCGTTAGGAATTGTAGGCTCTCTCTCTCCCTCTCTGAGGAAGTGGATCCTTAAAAGGAAATACAAAGCTGATGGATCAATCGATAAGTACAAAGCTCGGTTGGTAGCTAAAGGGTTCAAACAGAAAGAAGGATATGATTTTTTTGACACGTATTCGCCGGTCACAAGAATCACATCTATTAGAGTGCTCATAGCTGTTGCAGCACTTTATAACCTCGAGATACATCAGATGGATGTAAAAATAGCTTTCCTAAATGGAGAATTGGAAGAGGAAATATATATAGAACAACCTGAAGGGTTTGTTGCCCTCGGACAAGAACATAAGGTATGCAAGCTGGTCAAGTCACTGTACGGGTTGAAACAGGCGCCGAAATAATGGCATGAGAAATTTGACAGAACAATGATGTCAAATGGCTTTAAGATCAATGAGTGTGATAAATGTGTATACATTAAAGGCACACCTGATGCTTACGTAATTGTATGTCTGTATGTAGACGACATGCTAATCACGGGAAGTAATAATGATCTTATCGTAAAAATTAAAAACATGTTAAAGAACAACTTTGAGATGAAAGATATGGGTCTAGCTGACGTCATACTAAAGATTAAAATCTCTAGGACGACTGAAGAAATTGTCTTGTCACAATCTCACTACGTTGAGAATGTACTCAAGAAATTCAATGCTTTTGACAAACCTCCGGCTAAGACTCCGGTAGACCTGAGTCTACACTTAGCTAAAAATAGAGGGGACCCAGTATCTCAACTGAAGTATGCATGAATCATTGGGAGCCTGATGTACTTGACAAATTGTACAAGCCTTGATATTGCATACTCAGTTAGCAAGCTTACTAGATTCACGAGCAATCCAGGATCAGACCACTGGCTAGCTCTGGAAAGTGTTCTAAAGTATCTAAAATATACCATGAACCATGGCATACTTTATACTAGGTATCCAGCTGTATTGGAAGGATACAGTGATGCGAATTAGATATCGGACACTAAAGACTTCAAATCCACTAGTGGTTATGTGTTCACCATAGGTGGAGGAGCTGTGTCCTGGAAATCCTCTAAACAAATGTGTATAGCTCGATCCATCATGGAGTCGGAGTTGATAGCACTAGATAAAGCTAGAGAAGAAGCTGAATGACTCAGAAACTTCCTAGAGGATATTCCGTGTTAGAACAAGGCATGTGCCGCATGTATTGATACATTGTGATAGCATGTCTGCAATCGGAAGAGCACAAAGTACAATGTACAACGGTAAGTCTCGACACATCCATAGGAGACATAATACAGTTAGGCAATTGATCTCTGGTGGTATAATTACAATTGATTATGTGAAGTCCAAGGACAACATAGCTGATCCTTTGATGAAAGGAATAAACAGAGATCAATTGTATAATGCACTAAGGGGAATGGGGTTAAAACCCACACATTAAAGAACATTCATAGCGGTAACGCAACCATGATGAGTGGAGATCCCATAAACTTGGTTCAATGAGACAACAAAGTTATGGATGGTTCAGATAATTACTTGGAACCCTTCCTATTCTCAAAAGCTGCCCAAGTGCGAACCTACAGAGGTGTGGTAAGGTTATACTTGGAACCCCGTGCGTGTGCACATGACGCATTGGACGTAGGTAGCAATGGGCACTTTGTATTGCACTTTGCACTTCGCACGTAAGCTTGAGGAGCCTAAAAGTTTTGGAGGATTTCGGAAAGCTCCAGAGCACGGATGAAGAGGTGCGAAGGGCCACCGAATGGTCACGAAGGCAGCGGCCAGGCAAAGATCCGACAGGGCACGACCAAAACCTGGACTGAATGGCAAAGGGATGTGAAGCAGCAACAGGCGCCCCTTCGGCCTACAGGCAGGCCTGAGGTGCCTCTTCGGAAGGGATGGAGTCCCTTCGGAGATGCCAGGCAGCCCCTCGGATTCCAACCCTCCACAGCCTATAAATAGGCCTCTCTCCCTCATTTGCAAAATACCTCACTACAACTTGCATAAGCATTCATTAGCAATTGTAGGCTCTCTCTCCCTCTCTGAGAAAGAGTCCAACTATTGTCTCGACTATACCAGATCCTAATCAAGTACACCACCTCCGACAATCAACATCTTCTAAGACCAACTGCATCATGATAGAGAAATATGATGTGGCACGGACATGGATAACCATGTAAATGCCAATTGGTACATAATTAATCATGGTTAGGAGTTTGTCACCAAAAATGTCAAATTTTGAAATTTCTGTTACATAAGTGAAAAAAGTGAAACCACAAGATACTTAAGTAAAAAAGTATAAAACTGCAAGGTATTTCAGTGAAATTATCCCATTAGAAAGAAAAGAAGGAAATTATTCCCCCTGTACTCTCCTCTCTCCTCCCGCCTGTCTTCTCTTTTCCCCCCTCTCCTCTATCTTCCATCTTCTTCACCTTTAAGAATCTTCTTCAATCTCTATTGATCGCAATACTTTTAACTTAAAAACTTTGATTCTACCTTTTAGTTCCATACATTAAATCGAGTGATTATCATTCTTAAACCCAATTCTAGAAAACAAAAGAATAATGAGTCAATAAAGTTTCTTTCTTTATGCTTTAAACCCACTAATGAGCCACTGAATGCTTGGTCCAATGAATTTTAAGACCGGTTAATCTCTCCTTTAGGAGAATTAATTATGGCGCACGAGTATTGCTGTGGAAAAAGAAGAGTCGATGTAGTTTTGGTTTTGATATTTATTGAGTGTATGGTGCAAATTAGCAAAATGTTCAAATTAAACTAATTGGAGTAGTTATAAGATTTGGATTTTGGAGGTCGAAATCGAGGATGAAGATGCACAACGGACTCAGAAAGTACGCTCGGTTGGTTTGGCAATGTTGGACCTTGGGCCCAATAGGCAATTATTATTGTGTCTAATTGGGCCCGGACCCATTAGGCCCAAAAAATTGGGTTGGATGGGCCGGTCAACTCGAGTTGACCGGCCCGTGGCCACGCAAGCGCCATGTCAGCATGACGTGGCGCTGACGTCATACGTGGAATGCCACGTGGCAGCCACGTGACAAAGCTATGGGTAGCTTCGCCGCGTGGCATGCCACGTGGCTAACATGTGGCCGAATGGTGCCACATGGCAGACACGTGGTCTGGAATGCCACGTGGCAAAGCTATAGGTAGCTTTGCCGCGTGGTATGCCACGTGGCAAAGCTATGAGTAGCTTCGCCTCATGGCATGCCACGTGGCAGTCATGCGGTCGGAAGTGCCACGTGGCATGCCGCGTGGCGCATCTTGACTGGCCGGACTTTCCTATAAAAGGAGGAATTCGGCTGGACTAAAATATAACTTTTCCCACAACCACTCAATACAAAAGGAAAATTCTGGATCAGTTCCAGAATTTTAATCAGATTTTCGATAAAAGGAAATCTCGTAAAAATCGATTACGGATCCGTTCAAACGTGATCGTAATTCGACCAGTGCGAAGAAGTTGTGGACCCGAGCCTGTGGACCTCTTACTTCAACAAGTAAGTGATTTATTATTAACGAATTAGTTTGTTAATTAAACGGGTTTAACACGTAATTACTAGTTAATTACGCGTCAAAACCGTCAATTGGTATCAGAGCATGGTTGAAACCATGTTTTGATGATAATATGATATTTTAATTCAAGTAATTATGTGATTTATTGAGTTAAAAATCATATTAATTATGATTTTATGGAAAATCATAATCTGTTGGGCTTTAATGTAATTAATTTGGAACCAGCGGGACTAAATTAAATTTTGCCTAATCACGCGGGCAAATTCGCGCACGCGCGAAACCTTAAGGTACCAATCTGAAATTTGACCGTTTACGTAGCACCTGCGAACGGCTGGACGACGGCCCGCGAGGCCGCTACGGCCGTGATCGCAAGGCCGAGACGAGTCGATTGCGACCGGTCTCGGCCCGTGGTTCGCCGCCGTTATGCGGCGGTCGTGGAGAGGAGCGGCGGCCGGATTTTCGTCTTCGCGGGAGAAGAGAGAGAAAATTCGGGGGAAAATATGCGAGGGTCAAAATCGTAATTTCACAATTTTTCCCGAAAATATTTATACCCGGGTCAAGAAAATCAAAAAACCAGACGGATTGGCCTGGTTTCTTGGTTCGACCCACCCGATTTACGGTCAATAAAATCAGTTTTTATTCAATTAAAATCCAATAAATGGATAAAAATTTTGAGAAATTTTTGTCAATTAGGTTTATTAAAATTATATTTTAATAAACTTAAAAAGAAAATATTTTGAAACGAGTTCCGAGATATGTGAAAGTTAAACTAAAATCACATAAATTGATCCATAGAATGTTCATCAAAAGATTAGAAAATGAGTTTTTCAATCCTATTTTGGGAAAATATGAGTATTAACCCAAAATTGAATTGCAATTGTTGCAAGATTTGATGGCTACTGGAGACAGGTATCTGAACTTCTGTGCAACAGAACTTCGACAGAAGATTCTGAAGCGCCGTTTACCGCTGCGTGTGCCCAAGAATGACATGTATGTCATTGTTGAGCACATTGAGGCTGTTCACCGGGAGATGCAAGAGTGCATTTGGGCCGGAGGTTACGATCATGGAGAGGACTGGCCCTCTATGTTTCGAGTCCTCCTGGTCACGATGAAAGTTCGAGAAGATATGAGTGTCTTCTCGGCACCCGAGTTCAATACCCATAGAGATGCTCTCTATGGTCTGGTCCATTATCTTGAGGATAAGGGTCTTCGCAGAGAAATGATACATTCTCCTGTTCTGGAGCTGCGAAGCGGTTTGATCTTGAACCGCTACCTCGCTAAGGATTACTATTATAGTTTTTCTCCGCTCCTGGTCATCTGGATCATGGATTCAATTCCAGTTCTGGAAAGTACCCTGGAACTTCTCATCGGATCATCCTCGTACCCGGCTCCCACCGGATCGCCCTCGGACCCGGATCCAGATATGTATCTGGATTCTCCTACCGGATCGCCTGGACATCTGATCCCTGTGTGATTATATGTTTAACTGTCCCCATGTACATATGTTGTTTTTGGGGGACTTTTGTACAATAGGTTGAGACCTTATCTGAGTTTTTTGTACATGTCTGTATAAACTCAGAATGTACAAATGCATTTGTCAAACATGTAATTAAATAAAGATGTTTGTTTAATTGCTTCCACTTGAATTTACTATCGATGAACTTTAAACGGTTGAAGTTTAAGATTAATACTTGAATGGTGAGGGGAAGCATGCCCGCAACCCACTTCGATTTATAGATTAATCAAGAACTCCATATCGTTAAAAGTTATGAGTGATTAGTAAATTGAATCATATTGCCAAATCAAATTTCTAATATGTTCTCATATTAAAAATCCCTATAGAGATGTCAGTCGCTTCTAGATCCATAATTGCTGAGCTAAACCGTGAGTTAAAACTCAACGGTGAGAACTATGACAATTGGAGTATGAAAATCCAATATGTGCTTGAGGAACAAGAGGTTCTGGAGCACATACATGTCATAATGGATGAGCCTGAAGAAGGCACAACTGCTCAACATAAGCGAGATAAGGAAGCTTATGTTATTTGGAAAAAGGAAAAACACTACTGCTCGATTGATCTTGTTGAGTTCCATGATGGATGATATCACCAGACAATTTCGCGTGCATGACAACGCGAAATAGTTATGGGATGCTCTCAAACTGAAATTCGGAAAGCTTTCAGTGTCGAAGCTGCGTGCTTTGACCATAAGGTTTGATACCTTTAAAAAGCGTCCGGAGGTTTCCATGAGGAAATATTTGAGAGTGATGTCCAATATGATCAGTGAACTGGCAGAGGCTGGTCACATACTCAGCAACGAGCAGAAGATTCAAGCTGTCATCCATTCTCTACCACCAAGTTGGGAACAGATGAAGATGAATCTTACCCATTCCGATCATCTGGTAACATTTGATGATGTTGCCAGACACCTTGAGCTGGAGGAAGATCGCCTCCTAGCTATGAAATCCCACCATGAAGCCCATTCGATTTGTTCGACTGGGAGTGGTGGGAAAAAGAAAAAAGGTAAAGGGAAGGGTAAGTGTAAACAAACTCCAAAGGCTGAAAACCATGGAACCAAGTTGGATGGCTCCAAGGCTAAAAAGAACAAGCGGTTTAACATTTCAAAAGTGAAATGTTTTAACTGTCAACAGAAGGGATATTTTGCAAAAGATTGCAAAATGCCCAAGCAGGTACATCTAAACTCAAGTGTGAGTAAATTGTATGTATCCTCTTGTACCCTTCTAACTGAATCACATTCTGTGTGGGTGATTGATTCAGGAGCGACAGACCATATAGCTAGAGACCGTGGTTCGTTCGTTGAGTACAGGCGGTTGCCGGCTGGAGCAAAAACTATTTTTGTCGGTAACAACTCGTGCGTGGATGTTAAAGGCCTGGGCACTTGTAGATTACACCTTCATGGTGGTCGTGCCCTTCTTTTACATGACGTGTTGTTTGCTCCAGCATACGAAGGAACCTGATCTCAGTTTCGGCCTTAATGTCTTTAGGTTTCCGGTTGTCATTTGAGAACGACACTGTTAGATTATTTTTGGATGATGCCTATTTTGGCCTTGGATATATATCGGAAGGTTTTTTGATTCTAGATATTGATCCTTCTGAAAGTTTTTCTTTTGTCACTAGTTCAAATTCATCAGAGGATGATATTAAACTATAGCATTCTAGACTTGGCCATATCGGTCAGGATCGTTTAAACCGTCTAGCTAAGGCAGGACTGTTGGGCAATATAGAGAAATCTATATTACCTAGTTGTGTATCCTGTCTAGAAGGGAAAAGCACTAGAAAACCTTTCGGTACTAGGGCTAGAGCCAAATTTCCACTACAATTAGTCCATTCTGACATATGTGGTCCAATGAACGTGAGGGCAAGGCATGGAGCATATTACTTCATCACCTTTATTGACGACTATACTAGATATGGTCTGATATACCTAATTTCTCACAAGTCTGAAGCCTTAAACTGCTTCAAGACATACATGAGTTTTGTTGAGAATCAGAAGGATAGAAAGATAAAGGCCTTACGAACTGATCGTGGCCGTGAATATCTTTCTGATGAGTTCAAAGCCCTATGCATTGAAAAAGGAATTGAACATCAGTTGTCCATTCCTTATACACCAAAGCAAAACGGAGTTGCTGAAAGAAGGAATATAACCCTTCTTGATATGGTTAAATCGATGATGGCAGAGGCAAATTTGCCTATATCATTCTATGGAGATGCGCTTTTGACTGCCGCATACGTTCTGAACCGTGTTCCCTCTAAGTCTGTTACAGCCACTCCTTATGAAATGTGGACAGATCGGAAGCCCGATTTATCCTATTTTAAGCCATGGGGGTGTGCGTCCTATGTCTATTCTACCTCAAGTGCTTTCGGTAAATTAGGACCGAGAGGTAGAAAAAGTATCTTTATAAGATACCCAGAGGTATCTAAAGGGTACGTGTTCGTGGGTGAACTGGAGAATGAATTTGAATCACGTGATGTCACTTTTTTAGAGAATAAATTTCCAAAGTTGGGAGAGGTTAGTAGTGACCTTACCCTTTATGAGACAAATGAACCAGATTCATCTGGATCACTTCTTCCGAGTGGGAGAATTGAGGAGGAAGATAGAGATTTTTCAACTCAAAATGATCCGGAAGGTCGTGATCTGAGTCCTGAAAGGGAGGTAATTCCTTATTCCAGTGGGAGTACGGTATTTTCACCCAGTGGGAGTGCGATTCCTGGATATGATGAATATATGAGAGATGTTTATCAAAACTGGGAATATCGTAGGTCTAGCAGAACTAGCATACCACGCCGACGATTTGACATCGAAGGCGAGGCTAATGCGTTATTGGTATCACTAAAGAAATTTGGTGGTCCAAGTGAAATTCTTCTGGCCATCCTGCAGGATGAAGATGAACCTAAAAATGTATCTGGAGCATTGTCATCTCCAAAACGTGATGAATGGATGAATGCAATGGATGAAGAAATGTCTTCTATGATCAAAAACCAGGTTTGGGATCTTGTTGACCTACCTAAGGGGCGTAGGGCAATTGGGAATAAGTGGATTCTCAAAATCAAGCGCAATGCAGATGGCAGTATCGAAAGATACAAAGCGCGTTTGGTTGCCCAAGGATTTAAACAACATGCTGGGATAGACTATGAGGAGACTTTTGCACCTGTTGTTAGATTTACGTCAATTAGGGTCATTTTAGCTATGGTTGCGAACATGAATCTAGAATTACATCAAATGGATGTAAAGACTGCTTTTCTCCACGGAGAATTGGATGAAGAAATCTATATGATTCAGCCTGAGGGCTACATTCAAAAAGGCTGCGAACACAAAGTTTGTGAATTGAATAGATCAATTTATGGCCTTAAGCAGTCGTCTAGACAGTGGTATATTCACTTTCATAATACGATCATGCAGCATGATTTTATAATGATAGACGAAGATCACTGTGTGTATGTTAAGCGATCAGGAAAGAAGTTTGTTATCATCACCTTGTATGTTGATGACATACTTTTAGCTAGAAATGACATGGGATTTCTTGTCAAAATCAAAGATTGGTTATCTTCCAATTTTGAAATGAAAGACATGGGTGAAGCAGATTACATACTCGGAGTTAAGATTTCGAGGAATCGTTCGAAAAGAATAGTGTCTCTTTCACAAGAGACATATATTCGCAAAGTAGTAGAACGTTTCAATTATGATCACAGTAACCCAAAGTATGTCCCATTGGTTAAAGGTCATAATTTGTGTAAGGACATGTGCCCAAAAATAGCTAAACAACGTAGGGACATGGAGAAGATTCCTTATGCCAATGCAGTTGGATGCCTGATGTACGCAATGTTGTGTACTAGACCTGATATTTGCTATGCTGTTGGGATAGCAAGCAGATATCAGTCTGATCCAGGCAGTGCTCACTGGAAGGCTGTCAAAGGGATTTTGAAATATTTGAATACTACTGCAGAATACTCCTTGTGCTATTAAGGCCCTGACCTGATAATGAGTGGCTATACTGATGCTGATTGGGGAGGTGATGTGGATAAGAAAAAGTCTACATCTGAATTTGTTTTCTTGTTGAACGGGGGTGCTGTCTCATGGAGCAGTAAGAAGCAAACATGTGTATTCTTGTCAACAATGGAAGCAGAATATGTAGCTTCAGCTCATGCTACACAAGAAGCGGTATGGTTGAAGAGATTCTTAAGCCATCTCTCCCTGATCAACTCGACGGAGCTAGTGAGTCTATTCTGCGACAACCAGGCAGCTATAGCATATGCTAAGGATCCTAGATTCCATAGCAGGGCTAAGCATATAGATATTAAATTTCACTTTGTGAGAAATTTAATAAAATATAAAGAACTGTGTATGAAACACATATCTACACGAGATATGGCCGCAGATCTAATGACTAAAGCATTACCTCGAGAAGTGTTCGAGAAACATGTTAAGTCACTGGGTTTACGACGGTTTCATTTGTAATCCAATTAGTTGGAATAAAGGAATTTTTATTTGGCAATATGAGTTAAATGTGAAACATGTCGGACAGAGAAGTAGCCCACTCACACGGGTGTTTACCTCAGTGGGAGTCAAGAAGTTGATTCCTAGATGAGATGAGGTAGTTATTGGACATTCATAAGTGCATGTCCTATGGCGGAATGCCGTCTTGCTTAAGAGCAAGTTTCCTTATGGGATGCAGGAATAAGTTGCTGCATTTGGATTTTCTACAATCCATATGATAAGATATAAGTGGAACTTATCATACTGTCTGTCCTATTAGCCTAGAGTTAAGCTAAGGCTGATACTCTAGTATGGTGTTAAATGACATGTGTTCCTTGAAAAAGGAATATACACCGTAACACGTTATCAGTATCATGTGTGCTACTCGACCACTGGATGGGATAAAAATGTTGAGTGATTTCACAATCCCTGGTGTGAGACCAATTTTCGAGAATTGTGATTCCCGAAACCTACCCTTAAGATCCTAAACGTATTCTGGAAGTATGATCCAGTGCTGCTAGCTTGGAAAGTTCATGAAAAGGTTATGGCATAGCGATTCGACCTGACAGGACTGACCAGAAAAGCAGGCTGTATCATTATGAAAGGAATATAGTTAAGGGAGAAGGAACTCTGTTCATCACATTCTGAGTTTCGTGGTTCAGGTGCACCCATTGTATTGAAAAGTACAATAGTGAACCCGAATATAATTGTTTAAAATCACTGATGTGAACAATGGAATGTGACATGAGTCCTGGGGTAATAGCATACATTATACAAGAAGGTTGTCAAGATGCTACTATTCAAGTAGCCTGAGTGTCTGTGCTCTTGAATTTGGCTTAACATACTCGACGTGTGCTGGTCGCACGAAATCCTTTAAAGAAATCTGATAATTGTTGATCAAGGTCAATAATAATTGAGTGGGAGATGTTGGACCTTGGGCCCAATAGGCAATTATTATTGTGCCTAATTGGGCCCGGGCCCATTAGGCCCAAAAAGTTGGGTTGGATGGGCCGGTCAACCCGAGTTGACCGGCCCGTGGCCACGTAAGCGCCATGCCAGCATGATGTGGCGCTGACGTCATACGTGGAATGCCACGTGGCAAAGCTATGGGTAGCTTCGCCGCGTGGCATGCCACGTGGCTGACATGTGGCCGAATGGCGCCACGTGTCGCCACGCGGTGTGTCGCGTGGCAGACATGTGGCAAAGCTATAGGTAGCTTTGCCGCGTGGCATGCCATGTGGCAGACACGTGGCACACTGGCGTGCCACGTGGCAAAGCTATGAGTAGCTTCGCCTCGTGGCATGCCACGTGGCAGGCATGCGGTCGGAAGTGCCACGTGGCAGGCATGCGGTCGGAAGTGCCACGTGGCATGCCGCGTGGCGCGTCTTGACTGGCCGGACTTTCCTATAAAAGGAGGAATCCGGCTGGACTAAAATGTAACTTTTCCCACAACCACTCAATACAAAAGAAAAATTCCGGATCAGTTCCAGAATTTTAATCAGATTTTCGATAAAAGAAAATCTCGTAAAAATCGATTACGGATCCGTTCAAACGTGATCGTAATTCGACCAGTGCGAAGAAGTTGTGGACCCGAGCCTGTGGACCTCTTACTTCAACAAGTAAGTGATTTATTATTAACGAATTAGTTTGTTAATTAAACGGGTTTAACACGTAATTACTTGTTAATTACGCGTCAAAATCGTCAGGCAATATTCTGAATCATCTTCTATACGGCTTCTCTCAGGTCGGCGACGCTCGTGGTGTTCTTGCTTTTTGTTGTTCGAAACAGGGTCTCATGGGTACAAAGTAGAACGATGAATAGGGAAAGGAAATATTATTTGAACAAGGAACAAGGTTTCACTAGATGTTGAAGAAGATTCTTGAAGGTGAAGAAGATGGAGGAGAGAGGAGAGAGGTGAGAGGGATTTTTTTTAATTGTAAGGGTACAAAGGTCATTTTACATGATAAAAAATGAAAAAATGACCATTGACGTAAGTCAGGGAACTGAGATCAACATTTAAACAAAGAGCAGGGATGACAAAATAATTTTTCAAATGGTAGAGACCCTACTAATAATTATGTTATATACGAGGGACCTGAAAAACATTTGCCCAAGGAACATTGCTATGTGTTTGGTCTGATGTGATCCCTTTTTATTTTTGAAATGACTATTTTGTCCTTAAAATTAAAAAATTAAAATTATTTCCTCTCTCTTCCATCCTTCCCTTCTCTTTCGAGGTCCGCCGTAGCTCTCCTCGCACAGTCAGAATCCAAAACTAGGTTAGCCAAATTGGGGTTCCTCTGGTATGCCCTCTTTATCATATCCAAGAAAATTGCCCTAACACAACACAGTGCTATCTATCATATGGCCTAGATGATTTCTACCTACTACAGTAGTGCCCAAACTTCTATCTTCAACGTTCCAGGCCGCGTCGAAGTTAACTATCACCTTGTCAACTTAGAGGTGGGATCCATCTGTGTGTGGTCCGTCTTCTTGGTCTAGTGATTTTTGCTCTTAAAGCACTAATGTTCTCTCTTGCCACCCTTTAATAGCTCACTTGGTAGTGGTTAGTGACTTCGCACAGGACCTTCAAATATAGCCATGTTTATGACTTTCCATATTTCCCAGCAGATTCTCTCTTCTAACTTGCTTCATTTCGTGATTGATTTGCAGAAATCAGACCGTTTGTGTGTTGCATCCTATCAGCTCTATGGCACATTGGAGAATATAACGAAATGGCTTTGGCATGAGAGCAAAACAATTACATGAGTGTCAAATATAGAACATGTGTCATCTCGAGCCAAATACCTGTTTTTCAGCATGCATGCAATGGATATAATTCTAGTAGTCAATCGCCACACAAACATTATCAGTTTCGGGGGGGAATTGAGCTTCCAAATGATCTTCCATATCTGCCTGCCTCTTCTTCCTGCAAAAGTAGGTAAGGTGTACTCATATAGTGTTTCTATTTTTTGAATATATCTTACCTTAACAAGATATCTTCCGTCTCAAGCTAGTTTCCACACTAGTCTATATGGGATTTGCTCGGATGCTAATTGCAGCTGACAGACATTGTTCTCTCCTGCAAGTCAAAAAGATCGTGCATTAAGTCCTCAATCCATGTCTTAGAATCAGAGTTTGCCAAATCTATAACTTTGTCAAGTGTTTAATTCTTTGGCTTTTCTGATCTGGATCGGCCATGTTCAAAATCAGGCAGCCTAGGGTGCGTCCAAATATCAATTTATCTCCATTACCCACTTTCAAGAGAACATCATTCTTGTTGATCTCCTTCCCATCGTGTAAGCTTCCACATGCAAAAACTTTTCCTTCCCTTTTCAGCTTGAGAAAAGTAATTCTTGGGAAAATACAATTCTTACAACAATTTGGCACTCTACATATCAGGTTGCCAAGTTGAAAGTGAACATTTCTTTAAAAATCCACCAGAATGTTGCTAGGATGCTATTCATTTTTTTCACAAAAGGACTTAAAGACTGTATATGTAGGAATGACAGAAAGTATAGATTTTACCATGATCTCCCTCCCAGCTTGTGAGAGGAGATTTTGCTTTCATGCTTAGGCTTTATGTACCACTCTTTTGTACACAAACTTCAATGCCTTGCTCTTGGATCTATCCCAAAAAGAGGGTAGCCCAAGATAACCACCTCTCGTTCCTTTTTTTTTTTTTTGCAGCGAAAAATTAATTCGCTATTTTTTTAGAAGTAAAGAATATGTATTATTAACTTAGAGTTCACCATAGATACATACAAAAAATAAAAAACACCCAGAATATAGTAGTAGAACACACCCATAACTTTACTTCTCGTAAAACAGTCGTAACTTTCTGCTCAAGTATCGGATTGACGAAATTCTAAAAGCTACAGAAAGATAAGACAAATATATGCAATTATGTATTTCTGTGTCATTTTACAAATTTAGATTGGAAGAATGTCAAAATTTGGTTAGAAGTTTCGACAGTTTGAGCACCACCGCGGATGACAGTTTTTGTGGCTTGTTAGGGAAAAGAGGAGGCGATGAATTGGAAGTACGACATAGGAAGTAGGCCAGGGCTGTATTATGTTTTACTATATTAGGTTTTCCAATACTAGGGACTAGATTAGGAATCTCTCCCTATATAAGGAGAGCTTGGGCATATGCATGAAGACTACCACAAAATCACACATCAATCATACAAAACTCTATATCTTCGTAGCTTTTATCTTTTATGTTTCTATTTTTCCCTTTTTCCTTTATTTCTCAATAAAATTCTTGCTCCTCCACCAATTCTTTTCTTTCCTACCAATTCCAATCGGTATCTTCTCTCCTCTCTCCCATATTTCTTCCAACCTTACCTTTTCGTTCAAATTGCTCTTAGAACGACCACTTTGGACCCGTTCTTAAGTTCATTTCGACGTTGTACCAAATTTTACCCACAACATATTTTTGGCATGCCTGGTGAGACTATGGAAGGTATCTGAGAAGAGTTATTGATGTGCCTAAACACACGAGCTTCCACATATAGTTTTGAGTCCTTTCTCAAAAGAGACAAAACTGGTAAAAAATTATGCTGAAAGAGGAAGTCCAGCCAGGTCAGTCGATATTGGAGGGTATTTTGGTCCTTTTCTTTTATTTTGTATAACTTTTCAAAACCTACACATAGTGCACGAAAAGTTACATCAAATAAAAAATAATTGAACTCCTCAGATACCCACTTTTGGAAAAAAAATAAAAACAAAAATGTAGAAATTCCTAGTACGAAGTACACGTAATTGCAACCTGCAGTCTCAGTAAAATGGTGCAGTGAAGAAATCCAATAAGAAATTTTTTTGAAGAAAAAGAGCGTTAAACGATGATACTAGTCCTTCAGAGAGATTTGGGCCCGTGAACAACAGAAAACATAAGAGGCCCAATCAATCTCCATATAGCATGAGCATTGAAGGCTCTCCATCGGAAGAATTAATATCATAATTCCCTAGAGCTCGAAAGACCTTTCACCTTGTTGAACAACTCTGTCACGCCATGCAGATGGTTCTCGGCATCTGCCCTCGTTGTGCATATGGTCGTCCTTTGCCCAGCATCGTGTACAACCTAGAGACAGCCACCACCATCGCACATCTATCATCGTTTACCCTTCTTGGTGGCTCCTCCATAACATAAAGTAATAGTTTCTTTCTCTGTTTACATTTCCACTGTCGAGAGAATCCTAACTGGCAAGTTGATCAGTTTCAAGTTGCTGTAGTGAATTGTGTCTTTAGTTATCATTGTAGAAGATATCTTGAGATTATTGTTTGCTCAGTTTTTCTTCCTGCTTTGCTGCACATTGATAGATAGGCTTTACCTCTTCCCTGCTCAGTTTTAACGAATTGAGAACTAAAGATTAAGACCCAACAATTGATTTTATATAAAGCATTAAATCTTGGTTGCATATTCCATGATTGGACGCCTCATAATAGGCTATGAATTTTACGTCCATGGTTGAAGGAGCTACTAAAATTTGTTAGCTGACTTTCACAAAATAGGTCCTCTAGCCAAACATGAAAATGTGTCATGATATGGAGCATCTATCATACTCTCACCATGCAAAATCAGAATTAGGATACTCGATGATTTCTAAGTTGTCCAGCCTTTGATAAGTGAGCATATAATCCTTTATTCTCCTCAAATAACACTCATCATGTGTTTAGCTACCTTCTAATATTGTATATAATGATTACTAATCATTGAATATCTTCTCAAAATTCTCATTATAATTACTATATCTGGACATATATAAACTTGAGCGTACATTAAACTCTTAATTATTTGAGCACAAGGGATTTTCTGCATCTCTTTTCCTTAAGATCATTTTTTGGGACATTATTTGAGGCTAAACTTATCTCATTTAGCAATAAGCATATCTCCTTGATGATTATCTTTCATGATGAATCCAAATTTACTTAGAACCTTATTGATATAAAGTAAATTAAAAATAAAAAATAAAAAATAATATTAAACAAATAAGGGGCGAGGCCACAAGCCAGAGGTTTGTGAGCCTCAAGGGAGCGCGCTCCCCACCCACTTTTTCCTTTATTTATTTTTTTATTTTTTATTATTAAACAAATCATGACCCCCAACCCAGGAGCACTGATGCTCCTAATTGCTGGTGATATAAAAAAAATCTAGCTGAGAAAAAAAATCCAACAGTGTGGCGGTGACATGGATAACCATGTAAATGCCAACTTGGAAAAAATTAATCATTGTTAGGAGTTTTTCACCAAAAATGTCAAATTTTGAAACCTCCGTACCTATGTGAAAAAAGTGAAACCAAAGAGTACTTAAGTAAAAAGTGTGAAATAACATAATACTTAATTTTTTCACTTATCCATGTAGCGCCACTTATGAAGAGAAATATGATATGACGCTAATGTTGATAACCACGCAAATGCCAAATGGGACAAAATTAATCGTGATTAGGAGTTTGTCACCAAAAGTGTCAAATTTCGACTCCGTCACCTAAGTGGAAAAAGTGAAACCACAGTGTACTTAAGTAAAAAAGTATAAAACTATAAGATACTTAAGTAAAGTTATCCCTTTTTAGTTGTAATGGTACAAAGGTCATTTCACATGACAAAAAAAGATAAAAATGGATGCTGACGTCAGCGAGAGACCCGAGACCAACATTTAAAAAAAGTGCAGAGACGGTGATGCAGGGGAGCACATGATAGACAACCACAGATCAAATTTTTTTGCAAAATACCAGAAACAAGCTATGGATAGGAGATTGTGAATTCGTTAATTCAGAAAATACCAGACAAACACGATAGAGTCTCGATCTATGGATCTGAATACCAGAAGACGACAAAGAATTAGGGAAAACCTAGATTTTATTTATCAAATTCAACAACCTAAAATAATATAGAAGGGATCCTATTTATAAAGAGCCAAAAGAAACCTATTACGTAAAATTCTAATAGAATTTAAACTCCTAATAATAATCTAAAACTACAGATAATTAATATATATTGTTATTCTTTATCTCCATCATTCTCTCCCGGTTAAAGAAATTCGTCCTTGAATTTGGTGTCGTCGAGCAGTTTGAGATCTTCGTACATGCACTCTTTAACACATTCGAGCGACGTGGTGATACCTAGTATCTTCTATCCAACATAATAAATATTTGGAACTCGAGTAATCAAAAATAGTCTTCATATGAAGGACCAAGGACTTACATCTTCGGAGAGATCTTTCGGCATCCTTGAGGGCACTCCATATATCCAGCAATGAAGAACTTTCAACATATGCAAACTTGTCAACCCCGAGAAAGTCAATGTGCTCGACATACTCAACCTTGTAATCTTGGGCTATGTGGAGTACGAGATCATTCACCAACTCACCAGCAACAACTCTATTATTAACTCCACAATCAATAGCAATTACATCTCCTTCAAAAGATTTAGGAATATCCTTAAGTTCAAAAAGCCCCAAAAGATTTAGCAAAATAATTTTTCAAATAACAGAAACTCTATCAATAATTATGACATACGAGAGACCTTAACGCCCAAAATAAAAACCCAAAGAATTAATCTATTTTCTGATTGGATATTATTATTGACCATTGGGAGAGCATATTCGAGGAACATAAATTCTGACCAAAGACATAACGTAAGCTTCTCGGCTTCGCTTCTTCCAAGGTGAGACCTCCTCGTTACGTTACACAATAGACGAAACTAAAAGAAAGGAAGGGTTTGTTTCGGTTTCCGTAAGGTCAAAGGAAAGATCTTTCACCGAAAAAGGTCAAAGGAAGCGAGAGAGAGATGGAGACGGAGGCCAACGACGATGCCGTATCGTCGTCCTCTTCATCTTCTTCGTGGATTCTGACGAATTACCCTTTGGTATCTGCACTCGCCGCCTTTACTATTGCCCAATCCATCAAGTTCTTCACTACCTGGTAATCCTTCAGCTATAACCCACCCACCTTTTGCTTCAAAGATTGGTTCTTTAGTTTCTTGGATCTGTTTGTTGGCTTTTCCTGTTATTGGGTTTCTTTAATTTCTTTTTTTTTTCCGTTTATGGGTTTGGTTTGATCGATGTGTAATGTGATGCGAATTTCGACCAATGTCGTTTGTGATCCATTTAGAAGGTGGGTTGTGTTGTTAGATCCAAGTATGGATACTTTTTTCCAGTTTCTTGGAAGACTTGTAAGGTTAAGTTTATAGGAATGGAATACATGGCTACTTAGATTATGGAATGGAGAATGAGCTGTTATCTTAAGTTTATAGGAGGATTATATGTTGTTTATAACACCGCTATAGCGGCCGCTATGGCCGCTATTCTCCATAGCGTTTAGCAGCAGTGTAGCTTAGCGGCTACTATGGTTTCCGCTACGTAGCTGCGCTATAGCGGCGCTGTTTTCCCTGTGCAGCTACTCGTTTATGCTTAGCTCGTCTATATCGCTGATTAAACCATTAATTTGGCTGAAAAGAAGTTATAAGAGTTTCATTCTTATACAACTTCTTTCACCATGGAAAGAAATGGCAAGCAAAGGTCGTTGATTTTTTTTGCTTTGGAGGCATCGCTTACATTTATTAGCATGCCTGTTGTGTTGTTGAGTTTTAGTGGTTTGCTTGCCCTAAGAGATATGAGCTCTCCTAGATTTGCAGGTACAAAGAAAGGCGATGGGATCTGAAGCGACTTGTTGGATCGGGTGGAATGCCATCTTCGCATTCTGCTACTGTCACTGCACTAGCCATGGCCGTCGGCTTCCAAGAAGGCTTTGGAGGGTCTTTATTCGCAACTGCTTTGATCTTAGCTTGCATTGTATGTTTATGTCCCAAATTATTTTTTTGTGGTTTTGTTGTTGCATCTGGTTTCCTCTGTAGACACAACTTTAAAGTGACGGTTGCTTTGCAGGTAATGTATGATGCAACTGGTGTAAGACTACAGGCCGGACGTCAAGCAGAGGTTTAATGCTTATATTTCTGTTTCTAATTGATCTACTTACACCTTGTCTGGTACTGCATTTGTTCCACTAAACATCCGACAGAAGTTTTGTTATTAATGTCCTTGCAATTAATCTTTGTTAGGTCCTGAATCAAATTGTTTATGAACTCCCTGCTGAGCATCCACTAGCTGAGAGCAGACCTCTACGCGAACTTCTTGGGCATACCCCTCCGCAGGTTTGAGCTCTGCATGAAAAACATACGTTACCTGCAGACGATATGCCATTATCCACCACTAAACCAAATAGGTTTAAAATACCCAAAGAAGAAAGTGGATCTAGAATTCTTGCACTCCATGAAGTTTTGGTCAAAACATGCACAATTCATCTCAGAATGAAAAAAATAGGCACCACCTGATTTATGGGTCTGCTAGTGATTGTCTGAATCATTTCAGTTCAAAGTGCCTTCGTTTTATAAGGGCATTTGTGTTTCCCTTTTATTCATTCATTTGTTACCATAAGACAAAGGAAATAACTTCGCATTAGTACAAAGACTTCGTCGGTAGTTTAGCAAGATCAGTTGAGTGCTCGATGGTTCCAAAACTCTATAACTCAAGTGGCAAGAGCATGCTATCAAAGTAGTGAATTTAACTATTCTCTCAACAGAGAAGTAAGGATTTTAACTTGACTGATGTTTCTAAGAATGGGTATTAAATTGATGAAGGCATGAACACATAGGTCAGGATTAAGGTCTCCCAAAAACAAGAAGGAAGTCCTTCGAGTCGCACATGCTGATGGACACATTAAGGATACACTTTTCGTTACTGCTGCAGGTTATAGCCGGTAGCTTGCTTGGCACAGTCACAGCCGCTGTTGGCCATTTGATTACCGTCCTCTGCAGTCGGACTTGACCCTAATGTTGTTCAATGGGAAGTATCGGAATCTTCAGTTGCAGATACGTCATCATCAGTGGTTCTGCAATGCATTCGTTCTATCATTTGCGCTTTCAATATTGTGGTATCTCTAATGTCTCATCAGATGTTTCAGAAACTGTAGGATAGATTTGGTCAATGTATACACACATTCGTTCTTAATTTGGACAGAGCACTGGAAGAAGTTGAGAGGGAAAAAAAGAATTTGGTATTTGAAACCCATTTTCTTTATAGTGGCATCCAATAGGCAATTTCTTGTATGAGAAGTTTCCCGATGCCTTTCCAGCTACTAAATATATAATAATTGGTAATCAGTATCTTAAAACTGTTAGAATTTGAATAATTCAAGAGAGAAAAGTGAATTCACAATACAAATAAAGAGTACTAAAAGTTTGTCAGTTCAAAATTTACCCTGTTAATTTTGTGGATGAAATACTAGGAATTTGAATTTAGTTATTCTTGAATAACTAGATTGAAGTTCTTAGTATTTCAGTACACTAAACGTAAGTACATTAAACTAGTTTCAAGTTTCTAATATTTTATATTTATGCATTTACATGTGTAAATAAATTTAAGTTTGCTGAAAATAAAATACCTCTTTTAATTAATAAATTATTAATTAAAACTTTTCAAATTTAATAAAATTTCACGGTCTCAACAGTATTAATTAAAATTGTTTTTTACTGTAGATGATTCGGCTCCTCCGCACACAATTGTCATGCCTAAACTTGTTTCTCGTTCAAACGCGGCGAGCACTTGAGGTTAAACTTGTCCCAAGTTAGCCTTCGCTCGCAACTCGCACTTTTTCTTGTGGAAAGAGGTTAAGGCCTTTAGATTTTTTGTTAGCACTCACTCACGTTTTGAACACGAATTTGTACAAGGAAAGTAAGTACTTTATTACTGATTTATGGATGATTACAACAATGAGGGCTGGCCCTATTTATAGAATTTCTGGGCAGCCCTCCAAGGGTTACAAATCTGGCCGAAGGGCCATGTAAATTGCCTATACTGAATGGGCACTTTTAGTGCATGTCTCCTGGCCAAAATGGTTTGCCTTGAGGCCTTCTTCGTGCCTCTTGGATGCCCTCCCCTTTTATTCTTTCGCATCTCTCTGTTGGCTGTCAGGTAGCCCTTCGCGTCCCTTCATAGGCTGGCTCACATTCGTTGGTGTCTCTTCGTGGGCTGGCTCACAACTTCCTGCGGGCTGGCTCGCATTCGTGTCCCTTCACTTGTGCGTGCTGGCTGGTGACCCTTCGGGGCTTGCTAGCCAACTGCCACTTTTCGCACCTCCTTGCATGTGTGGTAGGCAAGCGAGGGCGAGGTGTGACACAATGGACCCAAAATAATCTACGAGTTCCTGCAAAATAATGTCTTCCTGCACTCTTCCCAGATATTTAGGCTCGTTGAAGTCGGAACTTCCTGCTCTATCTACGACTTAAAACCTATTTTTCCCGACAGAGAGTTCAAGATGTCTAACAAATTCAAATAACTTTATCATAATCACAATATAACAAGTTCCATGAGATCTATAAATCTTAAGATAATGTGAATTATGTCGTAAGATATTATACTTATGTTTAGGTCCGGTTAGGGGTGTTCACATTTTGAATTCAAACAAATTCGAATTATAAATCGCCGAGTTCGAATTATAAAAACTGTGATTCATATTCGATTTGTCTAATGAAGAATTCATATGAACCACCAACTTTGAATCAGAATTTGACGCTTAACGTATTCGTGTTATATGTAGAGGGTATTTACATAATAAAGAAAATTACAAATCATATTTTTATCATTTAGTATATTTTGTCATTTAGTCATTTAGTTTGTTACCATATTGGAAAGAATAGGCTTTGGAGTTGGTATCTATTGGAGTGCAACAGTACCACATTGAAAAGCATGTTGGTCAAGCTCAATTGGGCTCTCATCCATTATGGAGGAGAACCTATACAGTAACTTAAAGTTCAAATATTTCTTTTATATTTATATATGCTATATATATATATATATATATATATAATTTTAAATATAAATATATATATATATATTTAAAATTAAATAAAGAGAAGAGAGAGATGATGAATCATATTGGTACGACCACAAATTCAAAAAAGTTACAAAAAATTCAATTGACATGTGCCTCTTTGTGAGTTGGTGCCTTTGAGAACAACGACACATCTTCAGTGTATGCCGGCACGAAGGAAATGTTGCATCCTTTCGGTGCAACGGCACTCTCCTAAAAGTCTTGCAACCTTTCGGTACAACAACTCTCTTCAAATGGATTGCTGCAACTTTTCTTGGTAATCATTAAGCGTCTATAAATACTCTGATGAGTTTGAGGGCAAAATAAAGAGTTGAAATTTTTCTCGTGACTTCTTTCTTTCTTATTATTTTTCTTGTCCAAATTTGCGAGTTCTTGCTTCACGAAATTTGTATATAACTCACGAATTTTCGATACACATATCCTGAAAGATTAATTCTTTGAAACCATTTACATCATAGTGAGAAAAATTAATACATTTAAAAATAGCATCGTTTTTGGTGTACCAAACTTATACTTTCTATACTTTCTTTATCTCCATTACCCACATATATACAACAACTCGTCCATCTTCATTTGGCGAATGTATTACAAAGTTGGAGAACGCAAGAGTCGGCTGCCTTTTATATTCTCAAGTCTGATGAGTACCCCCCAATGCAAAAGGCGGTGTGAGATCGCATAGTCACGAAGCCTGCAGTTGGCAAGTGACAAAGTATTTTGCAGGCTAAAAATCTAAACGAGCATGCAGGGGACAACTACATGCTTGTGACAACGAGATCCCACATCGCTTTGTGCATGTGGTACATCACAAACTTGACAATATAAAGGCAGCTCAGGCTCTAACTTTATATTGCCATCTCTCCCTTTTTTCAACAACATATTTTTTAGTTTTCAATTCATAATTTCTTGTTTCAATTAGCGACCGAAATCTCAAGTTCAATTTACTAGTTAATATTCAAATTTGTCCAAAAATGAATCAAATATAGTTCAACATTTTTGGAATTTTTCGATTCGCCGGTTGCTAATCGTGAACGAGATTTGTTTATGATGTTATTATTGTTGTAGATCAAATTTTTACTTTTCAAAAAGCAAAAGAAAAAAAAAAGTAGGCATGGGATTTATGTAGGTTTCGTTGGAGACGGCTGAGCAGTCGATTCAATACATAATTTCCGTCCAGAATTATGAGATAACAACACGCATGAATAATGAACTTAATACTGTATTTATGTATATACTAATCAAGTAAAAATCACACAGTAGACCGCATAATACATTTTACGAAAAGATCATTTTAGTACCTTCGATATTATGGTTTCTCACCTGGGTAGCTTGTGACACAGAGTGAGTAACTGTTTTTCAATTTTTTATCGCTTAGGGAACCCAAATAGCTACATGAAATTTTTTTATGATATAGCATCGTTTCGACTCTTACGTAAACTCACATGTAGATTAAAAGCGACCACGTGGACGAAGTAATAGAAAAGTTCTAAAACTATCTTTGATTTGTTTATATTATTTCAAAAACTTATTCTGCCATGTGGATTAACTGCCGCTTCCCTCTTCATAAATGTAGAATCCTTCTTCTTCTTCGTCTCTCTCATGGGACGAGTGTGCAGCGAGGCTAGAATCCCTCAAGCTGCTTCGTTCTTTGAGACCCATTGACCTCTTTACCAGCCCTCCTTTCAGAAAGAATGGCTCCTTTATATTCCCTGTGCAGGTGAAAAGCGAAGCTTGGACGTTTTTTTGAAGTTCGGACTTTGGTGCTCTTTAGAAGTCCAAGCGTGGCTTTTATCTTCTTTAAAATAAAAAAGGAGGGATTTTGATCTTTTTATGGAAGGGCTTTGATGAGGGTTGGGTTTTTCAGTTACATAATTATGTAGGATTTTTTTGAAAAATTATAAATAAATTTATAATATTTTAGTAATTTATTCGCATGTCACGTTAAAATCGAGTCATCTCAGTCATTACTAACCGGACAGTCCACATCGGCATTTGGCATCAAAATAACGCCGTTTAGTAAAAATAAATTGGGCAGCTTCACTTATCTTCTAATTAATAAAAATTGATAAAAGTTAGACTTGTTCTATGAATTTTAAATCACATAGTACAAAAGTCACGATACCATTAAAAAAAACTAAAGTACATTTTTTCTTACAAACCAAAGTTGGTGGTGCTCGCTGATTTTCAAATATGATTTTGTGATTTAAAATGCTACATGTGATTTGGTTGATCAATCACTAGAGACTCGGAGATCTATACAAGTCAGCGCGACTAAACTTCGTTGTTTTGGAGGTGATGTGTGATATGGATAAATTTATCTCTAAAAATACCTACTACAAATAGTATAGTAGTAAAAGTAAGGTACATGCTAAAGAATCTGCAACACAAACTAAACTAAGTCCGTTCATAGTGAAAGCGATGATTGTGGTGGAATTAAACTAAATTAAAGTAGATTAAACAGGAAGTAAATAGAGGCTAATATTGATGATTATGAATTTAATGAAGTTCAAACTAATATCCAGAATTATCTAATACATAGACAGATAAAAATAAGTCTAAACTCGAGACCACTAAAGAGAAGTGGTTTGAGACTTAAAACGATAAGAACAGCAGCCATACTTAGAAGACAAATAACATTAGCTATTAATTGTCGAACTTTCTATAAAATCTATTATAAATATCCGAATCATTAAATATATTTCAAATATTTACTTAGTATTTCAACATTAGCTATTATTTTAAACTGAAAAAGTGACAAAATTATTACAACAAAACTATTTTTTTCTGACCAAATGGACATGTGGCATACAATTGAATAGGGGCGACTTGATATTAAGTCGTTTCTTTTTTTTTTCTTTTTGAGAAAACTTATTTTGGTAAATGTTTAAATTTATACGTATATCGGGATTTGTTTACCTATTTAAGAAAAAATCGCGCCCGCCTTACCCAAGCATTACCAACCCTTCCCGTCCTCGTCCTCTCTCCAAGAGTTCTCATGGTCTTGGCTCCTCAACCAATCACTTCCTTCAGCCGTCCTTGATCTCTATCTGTCGGACGTTCTCTGCTTGTTTCCTAAAATCATGATGTCTTCTCCCCTTTTGTCGGTCCCTTCCACGGAGCGGTCGGGAGTCCTAGGGCGGATATTAATGGAGTTTTTCCCTCTCATGCTCTGGCTTCTTGCTCAAGTCGCATGCGACTCAAGTTGACCATCCATTTTATATCTTATTTTGCGAGTTCTGGTTTCACCTAGTGAAGAGAGAGTGCTTTTTCCTCATAGCTTCTCATGGCAATGAGTATACTGGATAGGGACTTCCAGTTTTAAGATTTTCAACTTGCCGGAGGAGAGTATCATGTTTGGCTGGTATAAGGATGTCCCTTCAGATAATGTTCCTATAAATATCAATGGTTCACTCTATTACTCCAATATCCAGTTCCTCCCCCAAATTGCATTATGATCTTTAACATTGACAGTGAGAAAATTGAATTCAAGCCTCATCCGCATAATGATCATTGCAGTGGTGGACACAATCTCAGCAGGTACAATGCGGACATGTGCTTGTTGGAAGTGGATGGTTCGTTAGGTTTTAGTCATGTATGTTCAACCCTCAGTTTCCTTTATCTATGGATTCTTGTAGATAAGAGTGAGCATTCGAATTATCCGAATTCGAACTATCCGAATTCTGTACTATCTGAACTATCCAAATTGGATATTTTATAATCCGAATCTAAATCCGAATAGTGAATTATCTGAATCCAAATATCCAAACTTTTTTCAGATACTGATACAAATAATTCGAATTATCTAATTTACTAAACAACAAGTCATCCATGATTTCATTCAAATTAAATATCTTCCAAAAGTCATCTAAATCAACAATAAAAGCAAAAAACGAGAATACATCAACAAAATCAAATCCAAATACAAAAGTTACTGTCATTAAAAAAGTTTACTGTAAGCCAATATAGTTAAAACCCAAACTAAAATCCAAGCCAAACAAGCCAATAGTGTAAATAAAAATGGGTCAGTGAACTTCCACGAACCAAACTTCATTACAAAGAAAAATTGATACTGTATTGGCAACCCATTTCAGTGCAACCCTTAACTAAAAATGGGTGGGTGAAACTATGGGAGATTTAGCAATTAAACGACTTGCTAGGAAAATATCAAATACTATAAACCCCAAGCAATTAAGCAACTTATTGGACAAATTACGGGGACGAGATTACAGGAGAATGACGTACCATGTAGAATGAGTCTCTGAGGAGGCCAAAACGAGTCGGGGTCGCGGCAAGGACAGATGAAATTACGGGATGCTGCTGTTATGAGTAAGGTCGGCAAGTTTTTAATTTTTCCTAGGGTTCCAGAGAGTTGTCGTGGAGAGTTTCACCATTAAGATTTTAATTATCTTTTCTTTAGAGATCTAAATGGAAGGGAAAGATCCCAGCCTCCAACGCTTCTAGGCCCTAGCCCAGCCCAACTAAAATATCCGAACTACTTTTTTTTAAATCCGAATCCGAATATGAACTTTAAACCCGCATCCGAATCCGAAAAAAATTTCAAATTCAAATTCGGACATCGGATTAAATGCTCACTCTTACTTGCGGATCATGCAACTTGGCATTGGATTCAGAGATATAAAGTCAATCTTTATATTTTTTGGTAAGGTAAAGTCAATTCTTAATTGGGATAGCTCAACGGGTGCAATTTGCGCACTTAAGTGTCTGTCGAACAATAATCTACCACAAGACGGATAAGAATTGAAATATTTCATATCATGTCCACTCCTCCTGACCCAAAAAAACTATCATCTACTCTACAGAAGGCCTTTCAGATGAACAAGAAAATATCCCGACGACTCAAAATCGATAAAGACCAGTATTTCCCATGACGAATATAGACTGCGTATTTCTGCGGCCATATGTTTTATTTGATGCATATTTATTTTTTTTGGGTGGAAATTTGATGCATACATGCACGTGCCATAACAATTGTTTAGCGAGTGACCATTAGCAATTACCTAGATTTTGCGGGAATCACCCGAGTCACGATCGTTTCTGTTTGTTCCTTGTTCATCAACTGGAAACTGGTTAGAAGATTGTACGCAGCTAAGCGCAGGGAGCAACAATTCTATTCAAGCTTAAAATCGAAATAGCTATAGAGAAAATAACTGTATAATCGGAAACTGACAAGCTGAAACAGGGGGCTGAATGGCACAGACCACCGCGCTTCGTTGTAGTCAATTTCCTCACGACCGGGGAGCCATGCAGGCGCCAAGTAAACTGAGATTGAAGATCATCCCATCATAAAACACGGCTATAAATCGACAAAAAGTAGCTCATCCAGGAACCTGTAGTGAGAACTATGGCAGAAAGACCCTCTTAACTCAGCCCAGATAAGAGAACTATAAAATACATGGTTCAGGAATGACAAGCTCATCTCATGCTTTCATCTAAAGCAAACCAATCGGCCTGCCACTACATGTGCAATGCCCAATGACATTGGTAATGAACACTTCTGGGGTTGATAGCACAAGGATATGAAGAGTGAAACGGGAAAAAAAAGGCTGGTACAGGTCCGACTACAGCTCACATAATCACACATCACAGCAAGCAACACGAGTATGTTCTAATTTGACGACAAACACACACCCCCTGTCAAAGAACAGAACTTTGCACGAGGTAAATTTTTTTCCTAAATTGCATGTGTGGCAAACTTAATATGCCAGTCAGGCAGTATCACTAGCTACTGTTAATAAACTGGGTCTCGACCGTGCAGGACCCAGCATGAAACCATAAAACATCTCTTTTCTACACAATGATATTTGCTGCCAACTAAAAAACTTAACCTAAACCACACAATATCGAGGACATAGAATAGACGACGGGTAAGTCAATCAGAAAATACTGTTTACGAAACACAAAAACTCAGATTCAATTATGGAACCTATGCGGTGTTTTTTGGGCAAGTAGGAAACTATATGATGTTTAAATGACAAGAGATTAAGTGATATTACGGAAGCTTTCAGAGAGATTTAAGGAACACACGGTATCTCCTCTTAATTTTCTGCAATGACCATTTCAGAAAAGTTAAAAAGTATCAATTTGAAGCTTTTCTTAAATTTCCTAAAAGTGTTCAAATTTTCTACAATTTCTTTAAATTTCCGCAGTTTGAAGCTTTTCAAACTTTTCCAAGAAGTTTTTAAACTTTCCGAAAATTCTTTACAATTTCAGTAATTATGTTTTAAGTTATTTCTCATAACCACAGAGTTCATCACAATTTCTCAAATTATCAACCATAAATCGCCTAATAGAGTCTCTTTGCTTCAAATTCTTGAATTTTTCATCCAAGGATTAGCTTATGCCAAAGCAAAGGACCACCAGTTGAAAAATGCGGGCCAACATAACTCAGAAAAACTACAATAATCATGTAAACAACATGAAACCAAGGTCCGTACTTGTACCTTGAGGAGTCGGAGAACAACTAACTGAAAGATCTCAAATCCATTGCAGTCAGGCAACGTCCTCAACCTGCTTGCTTTGATACTGCAGTGACATCCACGACAAGGTCATAACAATATTCCCATAGGCTATATCTTCTTATTTTATGAGGTAAAAACAATATTCTCATAGGATTTATCTTCTTTTCTGATGAAGAACAATATTCTCATAGGCTATATCTCTTCTTTTTTTAGCATGATAAGCAGGCAAAGGTGAAATTGGGTAGAATGACATGTTGGTTACTTTCATGCCTCTCTGAATCTGTGGAGGACCGAATCATCAAGTACGATCAGAATAGAGGAAGGATAACCAATACACCATACAGCTAAAGAAAGTTTTCATATACTTGAAAAAACCACTACCTTCCAACTAAGCATAATATAAATTCGAATAATACTATCTCAGGAATGATACATATACGAGCGGATGGACCAAACAATACAAAGGCACATAGCCCACTAACAACTCTTCAATTTGTGATTATGTTTTTTTTTTCATAACAAACCTATAGGTTTCATTGCCTTCACAATAACAATCGTGAAACCACAACTATTTAAGCTTCAAAATAGAATGATGGAAATAATAAAGTCATCATACCAATCCCTACTAATGCACTCCAAATTGGTAAATTATCATTGGGAGTACAGAGGACGTGCATTTGTTTTCTTAACAGTAGGCCACAAGACAAACAATAACCTTTCTGCAACCGATGAACACAACAGAAGTCCCCCCTCCTACTCAATTGCAATAATGACCAACAGTGTCATTTCACAATGACATTTGACAGAGGTTAAATTGATCTTTACCTTTCAAATACTAGGTTATTGTCAATTCTTATAGTCAGTTTTCTCCATCAATGAAAAGCTATGACTGTCTTCTCCACTTCATACCCATCGTCTCTTGCAAACAGAATATAAATATTAACAAGACAAGCAATAAGGATGGACCCAATATATAGAAGTTGAAAAGTTTTAATCTGTAAAACCAAATTGCAAAAGAAACGTTTTACACGGTTAAATATTACATACACAAGTATCAGTTGAGATCAATATTCAAGAGCTTCGGTAATGCCACACCCCGCAGCCCAAGAAGTTTCAGCATAGAATTTCTTGGCATATTAGGCAGAACTTGGTTAACCTGCAACATAGTGATCCAAGGCAGCAGCAGGATAAAAGATTGCAATGCTCGTGCCATTTTCAGCAGGAATGATCATCTGATAAACTAGGCACCCAACTTCTTCTCAATGTATATCTCTCATCTCAACCTTGTGAGATGTCAGTGGTGCGCACGCACCAAGCAAACAGATGAAAAAGGTAACATGAGACTGGTAGGTCTCACCCGAATAAACCACCTGTCCCTAATTCCCCTCGCAACTCCTTTCTACGTTGCTCTTCTAATGGATCTGGACTCTTTAATACTCTTCTCAATCGCCTAGTAAAACAAAAGATAAATGAATTAAATATTAATTGTTAAAGCATCACAGTTGTACTGGAAAATTTACCAAGGGAAATCGAGGCATCTGACCTGTCTTGAGCATGCTGAGCAGGAAAAGTAGGCATGAACTCTTTTGATTTTGGAAGAGGAACTTCACGAAACCACTCATGATTAAGAGCAGCTTCAGCTGATATGCGCTGCAAAGTCAAAGATAAATCAATCATAATTCATTATTGTATACCATATTATTCCTCAAGAAGCAAGAAATTTGATATGAAACATCCTTGTTACCTTCTCAGGGTCATATGTAAGAAGTCTGTTCAGCAAATCAAATCCAGAATCAGACAGTACAGGTGATCCAGTGAAAGATGTTGCGGGAAATTTCTTACGCAGTAGGTTATACCTGAAAGGAATGTGTAATGAAGTTAATAACAAAAAGTACATGGACAGAGCATAACTGATATTGTCACCAATGAAGGACAGATAGCCAGACCAGAATCACCCAGCTGGAAGCCTGGGAAAACAGTGAAAAAGGGAGCTGAGTGCTACTGTTAACCTCAAAAAAAAAAAAGAATAGCAGCCACAAAACACTTACTGGTGCTTGACAAAGTTGACTTTGACGCCTGGCAGCTTTGAAAACCCAGGCCAGATTGTCTCATTTGGCGTGCCAAGTATCCGGAATATCTGCAATGAGACAGTGAACAGAGCAGGAACAACCCACACTGAAGTTTGTTAACAACTAGTACAGTAATCCTAAGAAGTTTCTCTTTATTTCAAGAACTCTTTCTGTGAATATGCTCTGCATTGAATGGAAAATTAGATTACCTTGTCTAATTGATCAAATTCTGTTTTCCCATTGAAGAGAGGTTCTTTTGACAATAGCTCTGCCATTATACACCCAAGTGACCACATGTCAATAGCTGTTGAGTACTGTTTGCCCCCCAGCAGAAGTTCAGGTGCCCTGAACAAAGACCAGAACAGATATGTTAGCATAATAATTAGCAGCTGTACTTCAGCACCATCTTCAAAAGATTTAATAACCAAAAGTCAAAATATTGCAACTCCCAACTATATATGGATGATCAGGAGCCAGTATTTCAGATTTCATAAACCTCAAAGATGGCAACCTAAAAACATGAAATTCAATGATATTTCACGACTTTAATATTTGATTTGAGCAGCAGCAATTCAATGGAACAGGTACAGGCTGTTCAAATATTAAACATAAAACACACACATCCACATCCTTAATCTGACATCAGAACATGAACAAAGCCAAAATAACAAAGGCCAAACTAAACACCAAGCTTCAAACAAGAGAGGATGGTCTCAATGTCGCTTACCTGTACCATAGAGTCACCACCAAATGAGTATATGGTTTCAGTGGACTACCATATTGCCGAGCCAACCCAAAGTCACAAATTTTCAGCTCACCTCGATTATTCAAAAGTAAATTTGATGTCTTCAAATCTCGATGAAGCACCCAATTATCATGAAGATACTTAACTCCTTCTAAAAGCTGAAGCATCAAGCACTTAACTTCGCTTTGACTGAATGGCTGCTTCATTGACTCCATAAGTGCTTTGAGATCATGCTCCATATACTCCATCACCATAAATATGCTATCAAGGCTATTGCCTACCACAACTTCTTTAACATCAACAATTGATGAGTGATGAAAAGAGAGAAGAATGTTAATTTCTCTAAGAGAAGTCAGTGGAAAACCTTCGCGTTCTTTCTCCATCTTTACCTTCTTCAACGCCACAATCTCTCCTGTTTTCTTATCTTTGGCCCTGTAAACAACACCATAAGTTCCTTCATCTATCTTATTAAGTCTCTCGAACTCATCAACACTTCTACATCCCAAAAGCATGTTTACACTCCGTTGGGGAGGACCTGCTGCTTCTGACATTTCATGAGGCTCATTTTCACGGCCAGAATTCCCAACACCATCATCGCTGCCATCCTGATCTTGGTCGACATCCATGTCATCAACCTTCTCAGAATTATTACCAGGATAATCATCTCCACTAAAGGATTTGGACTGGTTGCCTCGCTCATCAGACTCTGAAGACCTACCTCTAACTCGGTCAGAAACCTCTCTTTTCATGTCCCCGGGCTCTGGGGTTAATGATCTATTCGGTGTTCTAGAATCCAACAATTGTGAGAATTGCATTTGCTTCCTCCTTTTAGGTGTTTCATGATCTTCTAGAATTTCACCTTCATCAGCGGGAGAATTATTGCCAGCAGCCCACCTAGAAGAAGATATATTCCTCGTTGGCAAACGATCCTCATCTTCTACGTGATCAAGCCCCTGACCATTTACCAAAACCTGTTCTTCACCAGCAGAGGAAGCCAATCCTACAGGGGAAACGGATTCTAGATAGGTAGGTGAACCTTTAGATCCAGCAACTTCAACAGGGGAAGCCAATCCTACAGGGGAAACGGATGCTGGATAGGTAGGGGAACCTTTAGATCCAGCAACTTCAACAGGGGAAGAAGACTTTGAATCCAGGTTGCCATTACTTCTGTCAGAGGACTTATCTGCTCCAGCATCTGAAACAGCACCACTTGATCGGGTCTTCGACAAGACAGGTGGTGGAGCCTTGGAGTTCTCTGCACTACTGGTAATCCTCAATTTCGAAGCACTACCTACTTCCTTATCATCTCTGTCCCAAACAATCGGAGAGAACTTCCTTTTCTTCTCCAAAGAAGGAAGGATCCCATTCTCCACCACCCTCACTACTTGGCTACCCTTCTTCACTCCCGAATCTATCACGTCATCGGACCCACTCTCGCTGGACAACTCACCAGGCTCTCTATCCCTACCTCTTATCGGGTGCCCAAACCGGGCCCCACCACTACTGCCAGAGTCGCTTCTACTAGACGAAGACACCCTCTCCCTAAGATCCTTGTGCCTAATCCTAGCTCTAGACCTCAAATCCTGCCCCCGACCTTCCCTTCCCCAATCCCCATTCCCGTTCTCCTCCTTCCCGTACCCGAACTCCGCTCTGGAAACCTTGACATCGGATTCACGATCCCTCAACTCATAATCGCAGTAGCCGCCGTGCTTCCCAGCAGACATATCGGGGAAAGACGAAACCCTAAAACCCCAATCTCTACCTCCCGCCCGCCACAAAACCCAACCCGAACACGAAGCGGACAAGAGGAAATCAATTGATTGAAACCTACCGGTGCTCTAATGGCGTTATAAGATGGGGAATCGAAGCGGGAAAAGGAGAGAAGAAAGGGGGAAAAGTAAACCCTAGAATTTTTGAAGGTAGGGGGGATCAAAAATATCCGTACGATCTCGATTGGAGGGAATTTGAAGTTTGGGGCTTACCTTCTTCGATCGAGGAAGGACAAGGATCGAGAATTAGAGGCATAAGAAAGGAGGCTGCTTGCGTGGGTTCGGGAAATAAAAGGGTCTGCTCGCCTCGAAATCGAATCGGATCGTTTATTTATTTTTATACGGGTTGATTTGTTTTTACCTTTTCGGGATAATACCCAGAGAGGTACCTCACTTTTGGTGTAATAGACAAATAGGGACGAGCTACACTGAGTTTAGGTATGATTTATACGACTCAAATCCTTGTCTTCATTCTCTTTAAAAAGAGGATCCGGGCAAGACATACATCCTAAAATATCAGGTACGGTCATAGTCAGCCGACCGTGTTCACCAACCCGGGCGTCACTTTTTTTTTTCTTAATCTAATCTTAATGACACATGGCATAATATTATTCATTGAAATAAATATGGGAAAATTACTCTCAAATTTCTCGTGTTTGACTAAATATAAGCTAAAGTATCCCGTGTTCGAAAAAAATGCCAAAATCTCCGGTATTTTATTTTATTATACTCTCAGGGTCCCTCGCTGATGTCAACATTTTTTTTTACATTTTTGTTATTGAAATGGCCAAAATACCTTTAATAAACAAGAAAAAGAATTCAATCCTCTCGTCTTCTTCAAAAAAAAATTAAGTAGATTTTATTCACCTACAACCTAGTGAAAGCCATACGATCGTCACCTACATACATCAATATCAACCCTTACAGCCCATTATACCCAAAACCCAGACCTTGCAACAGGCTACAAACAGGGAAACAAGAATTACCATACCACACCACACCTAACCTGGATCAACAGCAAACATCTCGTCTTCTTCAATTAACGACGTTGAACCTATTGGAGTGCAAATATTTCATGTCTAAGGACGTGACGCTGAGCATGAAGTCCAAGTCGACGTCGCCTCGGCCCGTCGTCTCCGAGTTTGTGTAGGAACCCGTGTTCGGGTTGGTGTGTGATTGTGAATTGGACCGCTCGGCCCACAGACCAAGTATGTGTTGGACTTTGAGGCGGTAGGCCGCCTTAGTGATAAAAGCAGGGAGGCCCGACGGTAGGCGATAGGGCTATTGGGTGGTAAGGCGTTAGGGCCCAGAGATGCCTAAGCCCCAAAGGTGGGAAGCCAAAGGCGTTAGGGCCCGAAAGTAGTAAGCCGAAGGTAGGAAACCCATTTGGCCTTTTGATGGCGAGATGCGAGGGTCCCGATTTTAGCCTTAAGGTGGGATGACAATACTGCTTTGAAGCCCACCCGGAAGGAAAGAGTAGTTGGTTCGGAGCCCACTCAGAAGTGGAAAGCGATCGATGCGAGTGAGAGTTCCCGTTGTGAGCCTCAAAGTGGAAAGTAGGCCCGCTCTGGTTATAAAGGTACCAGTTTGGGCTTGTTTTGAGTTTAAAGGTGGTAAGTTATTCCGGCGATGTCAGGTTTGTGAGGGATTTTGCCTAGAGGGTTCAAATTGATATTTTCCTAAGTTGAGCCAGGATTTCCAAGATTCGGGCGAGATCTTGGATTACAGTTTCTTGGGCGTCACGATGGGGACATTCCTATTTTGAGATGGGATCTGTGCGTTCGAGGAAGACGGCTTGAGTTCTCCTATACTAAGCCGGGAGGATCCCGTCAGAATAGGAACGAATAACTTGAAGCAGATCTCTCAGGATTGAGACTTGGAGCCGAAGGTCTTAGAAGCGGCGTAGGATTTTCTATTCTGAAGGCGCGGAGGTTATGTCAAGGCACTCTATATAAGGAGGGCTCATGCAAGGAAGACCGACATCACCAACACATCAAACAACAACTATCTTTACTTTTCATCTTAGCTTAGCTCGTAGCCCGTAGTTCATTTTTCTCTCTCTTTCTTAGATTGAACGTCCAAGGTTTACTCTTTTTTCCCCTCTCCGTTAGGCCGACCTTGGGACGACCATTCCAGATCCATCTCAATGTTACTTAACATTTTTGTACCCCTTTTTCCACAACATATTTTTGGCACGCTCGGTAGGACTAAGAAGAGTGTCTAAGAATGCGGTCTAACCTTGTTCGATCAAGATGTCCAAGAACCATGCTGCTCAAGCCAACTCCAAGGAGGCGGCAGCGATCTTTTCTCAGCCACCCACTGGGAAGAATCCATCCAATGCTATCTCTCTCAAGGAGGTGGCACCACCTTCTTCTCAGCAAACTGTTGGGAGGAATTCATCCAACTCGGCTCACACCAGACAGGTGTTGGGAGAAACACCGCCAATAGGGCATCCCTCAAGACATTGACAGATTCACTCACCGCTATAGCCAGGACGCTTGAGGTTATCACCATTCTACTTGACAAGATACATCGTGATAACGAAACGAGTCGACAAAGTGTCAAGAAGACGATGAGACGTAGCAACGAAATCCTAATGCGAAGCAATGAGTCCTATCATAAACTCTCCAATTAACCCCTTGAAGTTCGGGATGACATGGATGAAGTACTTTGGGAAACATATCATGATCTCGATGATGGGATGGCACACATAGGGTCATCACCCTTCACTCAGCCTACTTCGGGGCAACCGGTCTGGTCTCTATCTTATCGTAATACCGAGATGCCAGACTTCATAAGCTTACATAGTCGACTCCCATCGGTTAAGGCTTCTGATTACCCGAATGTACGAGAGTCCTCTACAAGTGAGGGGACCCAAGAAGGTTCCTTTGGGAAATATGAGACGGTGATGGCTGACGATATTGCTCATGTTCTGACCCTATCGCCACGATTTATAAGGTTGGAGCAAGAGGAATTAGACCCAAGCTTTCCTACTCCTGAGCTGGCTCCTCAGTTCGTTATGTGGGGGCAAGAGGAGCACAACGAAGATGACGTCCATCATCACCCAAAGTTGGGAACTACCCAAAAATAAGGGATGGAAGGGCGACTCTTATTCTCCTAATTTAAGGATTCTATCGCACATCAATGTCTCGAGGAGTAACCAGCAATCGACCCCCACTTAAGTACTTCTGTTACTATGGTTGGCATCTAACGAAGCCAAAAAAGAGAAAGGCCAATGCAAACAAAGGCCAACCCCAAGACTCAGAGGGCAGGGATGACTGGACCCTAAGAAAGCAAAAGTTGATCCTAAGACCCGAGTGGCAAGACTCGGCGGGGGACATGGAAGGCCGCCTGATAATGATATCCCAAATGCTCACAAGTCATTTTGTTCAAGGGGAGCCGATCATCCCAAACAAGAGAAGGCCGACCTTAAGACCCGAGGGGCAAGACTAAGGGGACAAAGAAGATCGCCCGATAATGGCATTCCAAAGGCTTGGAAGTTCTTTTGTTTGAGGGGAGCCGATAAGCCTAAGCAAGGGAAGGTCGACCTTAAGATCGGAGAGGCAAAATCGGGGGCAAGGATGGCCACATAATAGTAGAATCCTAAGGACTCAAAAGTTCTACAGTCTGAAGGAAGCCGATGAGACGTGGAGGCTCCGCAATCCTCATATCAAGGTGGACCTTCAAGATGGGTCCAACCCACGTCGGTATGCCTTTAACCAACTTGGAGATAGGAGGGTCATCCCTGATCTACCAACGCGAGACGTCCTGACCAAGACCCAAAGACGTTGCCTTGAAAGAAAAATCAAGAAAAGAAGGCAAGCCATCAAGGACATTGAAAGGTAAATCGCGGAGCAAAGGGTCGAGCTGGAGAAACAAAAGGTGCTTCTAGCTCGTCCGTGGGTGAAGTATCATTCGGCCTCGACTGAAAGCCGGGCGAAGGATGTGAAAGCCTCTAAAGAATCAATGGGAATGGACCCCAAGTACGTCTAGGAAGTTTGACCAAAGGCACTTACTGACTTACATATTAAGTTGATTTGTAAGTGGGTACCCAAGTTCCATCCCAAGGAGGACGCTCATCGAGGGGCCGTACCTGACCAAAATGAGAGGGAGGACTCGATCGACCTTGATATGGGGTACGTCAAGTTTAGGAACTTCCCAAGCAATCTGGCAATCAAATGATGACAGGTACCCTCAGGATGGAACCCAATCAACCAAGCTGCTTCACTGGCGAGGTGATCGAAGAGGACGCCAACGAGCTTCAAGTGATAGAGAAGTCATTGGCCGTACTTTTAGTAGAGGACTTCATTAGCAACATCATCATCATGACACCTACGCAGATGCTGGGTAAACATCTCAAGCCTCTCCATACCACGGCTCACATTTTTGTGAGGTTTATCAAAAGAGTCCTAGTAGACAACGTGGCGGTAGTGAACGTGCTTCTCTAATGGTTCCTTAGGGACCTTGATAAAGAGGAGGAGGAGGTCGGCCGGACTGGCATGATCAAAACCATAGAGGCAGCCTTCTACGATGGGACCATAATATCAATAAGGGTGATCTGGAGCAGCATAGATGGTCGATTTGCCTGGTATACAAGTTCGGTCAAGTGGTACATCCTTTCAACCCAATGACCGACTAGTGCCGCACCCGGGGGAGCAAGTACTCCCCCTTAGTTATGGGAAATAAAGCAACAGGTGAGGTGAGAAGGTGATTGGAGGTTTGCACCTTGTCACCGTGTGAGTCAGTCAGGTATGTTCTTAGAAAGATGGCCTAGACTTCTTTAAGCTATCATTTCCAAGCTAGTTGAAGGAAGCCAAGCCAGAGATGAAGGACCATGTCAACGCTTCTCGCCTGACTGTACCAAAGCATTACATACGGGGGGTATTGTTGGAGTGCAAATATTTCATGTCTAAGGACGTGACACAGAGCATGACGTCCAAGTCGATGAAGGCAAGATTTATTTCCAAGTCCATGCCCGTAAGGACGACATCGAGCATAAAATTTATTAAGGGTCTCACGTCCTTAAAGGAGAGGCCTAGATCAAGGTGCATGTCCATGTCGCCTTGCAAGGGCATCTAGATCATGTCGACGTCGCCACATCAAGGGCATCTGAGCTATGTCATCATTGCCTCGCCAAGGCATCTGGGCCATGTCGACGTCGCCTCGCCAAGGTCATCTCGACCATGTCGATGTTGCCTCAGCCTGTCGTCTCTGGGTTTGTGTGGGAACCTGTGTTTGGGTTGGTGTGTGATTGCGAATTAGATCGCTCGACCCATTAACCAAGTCTGTGTTAGACTTTGAGGTGGTAGGCCACCTTAGTGATGAAAGCGGGGAGGCCCAGTGGTAAGGCGATAGGGCTCTCGAGCTGTAAGGCATTAGGGCCCAGAGATGCCTAAGCCTCGAAGGTGTTAGGGCCCGAAAGTGCCTAAGTCCCAAAGGTAGAAAGCCGAGGGTATTAGGGTCAGGAAACGCCTAAGCCTCGAAGGCATTAGGGCCCGAAAATGCCTAAGCCCCAATGGCGAGAAGTCGAAGGCGTTAGGGCCCAAAAGTAGTAAGCCGAAGGCGGGAAACCTATTTGGCCTTTTGATGGCGAGATGTGAGGGTACCGATTTTGGCCTCAAAATGGGACGACAATACCACTTCAAAGCCCACCCGGAAGGAAAGAGTAGTTGGTTCGGAGCCCACTCGAAAGCGGGAAGCGATCGACGCGAGTGGGAGTTCCCGTTGTGAGCCTTAAAGCAAAAAGTAGGCCAGCTCTGGTTATGAAGGCGCTAGCCTGGGCCTATTTTGGGTTCGCTTTCGGCCTAAAGGCGGTAAGTTATTCAGGCGATGACGGGTTTGTGATGGATTTTGCCTAGAGGGTTCGAGAAGATCGAGTCAAGTTGATATTTTTCTAAGTTGAGCTGAGATTTCTAAGATTCGGGCAAGATCTTGGGTTACAGTTGCTTGGAGATGGGATCTATGCATTTGAGGAAGACAGCTTGAGTTCTCCTATACTAAGCTAGGAGGATCCCGTCAGAATAGAAACGAATAAATTGAAGCAGATCTCTCGGGATTGAGACTTGGAGCCGAAGGTCTTGGAGGTGGCGTAGGATTTCCTATTTTGAAGGCGCGGAGGTTTGGTTAAGGTACTCTATATATGGAGGGCTCGGACAAGAAAGACCGACATCACTAACACATCAAACAATAACTATCTTTACTTTTTATCTTAGCTTAGCTCGTAGCCCATAGTTCTTTTTTCTCCCTCTCCCTTAGATTGAATGTCTAAGGTTCACTCTTTTTTTCCCCTCTCTGTTAGGCCGATCTTGGGACGACCACTCTGGATCCGTCTCGGGTTACTTGACATTCTTGTACCCATTTTTTCGCAACAGAACACAATCAATTGGAAATGATAACACCGTTGAACACAATCAATTGGAAATGATAACGCCGTTGAACCCAATCAACCGGATCGGTCTGCATCATCTTCTTCATGCCTCTTCATGAATTCAAAACTTCTAGAACTCCAGTCACTAGATGGGTGGAACCCTAAATCCCTGATTCCCAAGGATGAACCGTAAATCCCAATTGAGAAAATTTTTTCTTACCAATTCTACTATTTCCTCAAGCTTAAGCTTGTCGGATGAGGGAGCATCGTACTAACTGGCAGGGGCTGGGTCATCATCGATAAGGCTGATGTCATTGAGGTGGTGAGCGGGGGGAGTGAGGAGGTGGGTGAGGCTGTGGGAGGAGGTGCTAGTTGATATGAGCAGGGACGCCGTGACCACAAGAACAGTGGCGCTGGTCCTCCCGTGGTGGTGGGTCCTCTTTCACCTGCAGGTACGCGTCTTGTTGGGAGAATGATCCATGGACGATGATACTAATTGTTCCTAGCAAAAGGTACAAGTAGAAGAAAGAAGAAGAGGGCAATATGTCTTCTCTTCAATTGAAGATTGAATAGGCTCACTAGCGTTGCTTGGCAAGACGAAGGTCTCTGAATTGTTGTTTGTTCGAATTATTATTTATCGGTGAAATTTATTGAAATTTGTTGCTTTCGATCCCAGAACGTCAGTGATGGTTTTGTGGGTTGTTTTGGTTATCATCAGAAAATTGATCAGTTTTGTGGGTTATTTTGGTTGTCCAGCAAGGGAGTCAAGGAAGAGGAAGGTGATGATTTTTTTGTTTATTTTGAGGGTGTTTTGGTCATTTCAATCACAAAAATTAAAAAAAAAAGTTGATGACGTCAGCAAGGGACCCAAAAGTATAATAAAATTAAACATGAGGGACTTTGGCATGTATTTTTCGAACACGAGGGAATTCTGAGTATATTTAAGCAAACACGGGAGACTTGAGAGTAATTTTCATTTATATTAATGGATATAATTTGTGTGGTTATAAAAATTAAAGTTATTTTTTATAAAATTAAAAATTAAAAAATGAAAATTTGTATGTTCCAATTCTCTATAATAGAGCCCAAAATTGAAGTATATATGACAAAAATTTGGCAATAGTAATTAAATATGTAATTTGCATCTTCTGTATTTTTTTGAAAAGAATATATATTAATAAATAATATAGAATATACAACCTACTAAGTATGATATTCTCCCTGTCATCAAGGGAAACGGAGTTGCGACTGCCAGCCTCGTCAAAATCCTGCCATACCAAAACTCGTAAGAAAAAGGTGTGGTAGGAAAAGAGTACCTCGATAGGAATACCTATCTTGACGTTGAAATCACAAATATAATACCACATCGTCAAGATAAAAAGTAACGAACGAAATCACGGAGCTAAGCCAGCTAACATAAAACACAAAACTCCATAATCCCTCACCACAACGAAACATAATCAGACACCTGCAGGAATGAAAAGCAAAGCATCCTGAAACCGAAAGGACCTAGAGAGTCCCGACCATAAACCTCACTCCGTGATGTACCTAGAGACCGAGTGCAGGGCCAGGTCCAAACACGCCTCCTTGTTGTTGAATATCAGGCTGTTGCAAATGAGCCGAACACACCAACATACCGCAGCAAAGACGATGAACCAAAGTTTTTTATGATCGTCGCTCACAACAATATTCAGCCAATCATCTAAAAATGCCATAAGGTCACCATAAATGCACCAACTAGCACCCACCAACTTGAGAAAAGAGCTCCATAAAGTAGCAACAAAGTCGTAATGTATGAATAAGTGCGGGGTCGACTAGAGAACAAATCCACACAAAGAATAAGTAGCCTCACCCGGAGTCACCATTCCACATCTCAAAAGATTGTCTCTAGTCTTAATTCTCCCCTGAAGTGTCATCCATAAAAAAAACTTACCTTGATAGGGATTAAGGATGATCTACCCTTCTTAAACACCATTGGTGAAGCCAAAGAGAAGTCGTCGAACACGGCATTGTAAAAGCTATTAATCGAAAACCATCATTCAGATCCAGCCCCTACACAAATTTATCAGCTACTCTGCGATGGAAACAATGAATGGCAATGGTACGCAGCAGGTCATTAACTGTATAGTCCCATATATAAACATTTAAGCGAAGAATATGAGACCCAATGATCCTCCCAGAAATAAGTTAAGTCTTTATTATAGGTAGCAAGCCTAACATTAGCATATAATAAATTGGCCAAGGGAAGGTCCGAAGAGGCCAATTTCCAGATAGCTGACCAAACACCTTTACTTCGATATCACAAGAGAATCTATTTCAGTGCCAGGAATGATATGATGAAGTTCAGATATAACTTTTACCTAAAGTGCATAAGGCTACAATTGAAACCTCCAAAGCCATTTAAAAATCAGAGCATCATTCTTTAAGTTCAGTTGACAAATACTAAGCCCACCCTTCTCAATGGGAATCATGGTGTGACACCAAGGATAAACAAGATTTGTCTAGGAGGAAGAGGAGGCACCTCCTCAAAGAAATTTCCTAACCTACTTTTTGAAAACAAATAAGACATCAGCAAGTATGTTGTACATGGAGAGATAATAGAAGGCAGGCTTAATAAAATAGATTTAACCAGAGTGTCCCGACTGCCCAATGAGAGAGCTGCACATTTCTAAGAAGCAAGGTGAGAGTCCAAAACTTCCAAAACATACTCCCGATAACAGCGACGATTCATTGAGGCACTGATCGAAAGACCCAAATAAGAGAAAGGCAAGGGCTGGCCTTTACAGCCACATTCTGCTGTAGCCAAAGGCATCCAAGTTTCATCGAAGTTCAAACCAATAAGTGAGCTCTTATCAAAATTGATGTAGAGTCCCGAAACCAAATAAAAGGAGTATAGAATTCTTTTTAGATTTGACAAGCTATCCTAAGTGGCTTCAGAGAATAAGATAGTATCATTTGTATACTGAAGAAGGCAAAGGCGACCAACACTTATGGGAATATCCAGCCCCTCGACAAGACCTTGTTACTCTGCATTAAGAATCAATCGCTTAAGCGCTCTAGTGGCCATAAGTAATGTTTTAAAAACTGACCTGGAAGGCGACCCCGAATTCTTAAAATTTTTGGTTCACCTGGTCTGACCAGTCGGACCGGTACTTTTATTTTATATTAATATAATTAAATAATGTTTAATAAATTTAATTTAACATAAAAAATAATAAAATATTAAATAAGTTCAAATATTTAGCAACTTTGTTATACAATTTATCCAAACAAAATTTTCAAATATGAATTAAACAAGTCTAGAAGAACAAGAAGATGATTATACAAGTTTTCAGGTTCGACATATTAATCCAATTCGCTTAACTTAGTTGAAATATTATCAAGAATTGTTAAAAAAATAAGTTTTTTGTGATCAAAAAGTGATGTACACTCTTCGAATGTGGAAGTTGAGGTTTTGTTTTTAAATTAAATTAGATAAAATAGAAAAAATAAATACTAATTTTTCTGATCCGGGCGAACCGGGTCACCCGGAAGTACCTGACCGGATAGTCCGACCAAATTTTAGCCAGGCGAACCGCATTCTAGAATTTAGGGAAAAATTGACCCAGATTTGATTCTGAGTAGCGGTCCGACCGGCAGTCGGACATCAATTTTTAAAACATTGGCCATAAGGAAAAGATATGGGGAAAGGGGATTACCTTGCCATAATCCCCTCTCCATTCGGAATAACGTGGTGGGAGAGCCGTTAATCAAGACAAACGATGATGCCCACTAACACAACAAGAAATCCATGGCCACAGACGAGGCCCAAAGTCCATGCCACGAACATCGGATTCAAATTCAGTCCACAAAGTAGCAACGTTCCTCATAAAATCAGGGTGCCCCATCCAAGCAGAGAAAAATTGCAAAGGCTTGGGCCCCCAATCAAGACCTTTTTCTTTAAGAAAAATCAAATTATGGTTAAAAAAAGCCTTTGAGAAGCCCCCATTGAGAACACACATTGGAAAGCAAGTAAGCCAAAAAGGTGAAACCAGGAACCTGTCAAATCTACTTGAGGTACCAAGTGGTAAATCAACAAGGTCCAAATCATCAATCCAATCCCTAAATCGGCGAGAAGCACGAAGGCTATTAGAAGAACTCCATTTGCACTCCGATCTTGACAATACCGGAATAAAGTCTCCAAGCACAATCCAAAGATTACAAGAGATAGAAAGTTTCAAAGCTCTTTGTTCATCCCAGAGAATAAGCTGCTCTTGCACATCACAGGAAGCATAGACAGACAAAACACAACATGGCAGATCGCTATCTACCAAACAGCCTTCAAGAAAGATCCAACGACCACATTCCTAACCAAACAACAAGCAAAAAATGAAGTACTCCAGAAAGAGATAATACCACCAGATCGCCCAATAGATGCCACAGCTTTCCACTTGAGATATTCTCTCCTCGACAGCTGCCTGATTAAGTGATCTGTAGGGACCTCCACCTTAGACTCAACAACAAACAGAAAACTGATATTGTTAGTTCGAACGAGACTTTTAATTGTTCTCCTCTTATTTGGGCGTTAATGGTCCTAACATTCCAAAGAAGCCAATTTATTGAAGAATAATAGCACTAGAGACATCCGCACAATTTGCAGCTGCCTTACACCTTAGATTATCAACTATCATGTCTTGTAGGACCTCAACCAATTCACCATCATTACCCTTAGACTTGACCCCCACCGTATTAGCAACATTCCAAGTAGAGTTAGCTTCACCATTCAGAATAAAATCTTTCACCATTGAGATTCAAGTGCTACGCTCGATTGAGATTTTTTTAAGAACAAAACGACGATCACATGGACCATTTGAAGACAATTGACAATCTGAATGATGATGTAAAATTTATCAACCAAGTAAGTCTAGCCCAAACTAATATCTTAAAATATTTTTTGAATTCGTAAAGTATGTAAAAATATATATATTTATTCAAAAATATTACTTTATGTAAAAATTAGGACCAGAATTTAGCATTAAATTATCTGAAAAAGTATTAGTTATTACGATAGAGGGGATATTAAATTTCAACACTTGTCCCGACTCGGAACTAGAACTTTTTATCAGTTTAGAGAACACGTCAGGCTGACTATTCTATCAAAACAAAGACTTTACAGAAGATCACTTCATAGAGGTTCACTTGTATTATACTATTGGGTCCCTTGATGATGTCATCAATCATTTTATCATTATTTTTTTGAATGACTTTTATACCCTTGTCCGGCCGACCCAAGTCTCTGGTAATCTTCTCCGCTGATTCCGATCTTCTTCTCCGATAACTTCGGTCATTTTCTCCGGCGACTCCTACAACTCCGGTCATATTCTCCGACAACTTCGGCGATTCAGATCATCAGCGAGGGACCCGTGTAAAAAAACTAAACAGGAGAGCAGGAAAATTATTTTTGGAAAATAAGAGTCGCAGGATGCAATTTTACCAAACCCCAGAAACCTATGAGTAATTTAAGCATAATAATAAGAGAAAATTACTCTCACGACTCTGGTGTTTGGTAAAATAGAGGCCTTGTAGTTTGCATACTGATTATTTAGTCTCTGTAGTTTAGTTTTTATTATACTTTGAAATCCCTGGCTGACGTCTTGAAGTGATTTTTTTAAGTAAATGACTCATATACCCTTTAAAAATTCAAAAATAATAAATGAACCAGCACCGACCGGGCGAACACTAAATGCTAGCATTTCATGAAAGTAATGACGTCTTACATCTGGTCGAATAGAAGATTCTTACCGAGCAAGTCGACGATAAGGTTCCACGAGAGGGCGCTGTGGCTGTGGGCGGGCAGGGAACCAGCTCAGCGGAAGAACTCAATCGCGGAGGTCAAGAAGGAGTACGACAGGTTGAGGATGTCCTCAATGTTAGCCTAGGTGATAGAGATGCCAGCCGAAGCAAGTGCAGCTTGCCCAATTCGCCGACTTTGCACACCTGCATTAAAGTTCCTGAAGTTGAACTCCCAGATTGCCCGTGCCCCATCTCCGACGTCAACGCAGATGCCATCCTCGAGGGAAGCATACCTGATTTGCCAAAGTCAGGGCAAAGTTGGTGAGGCCGTTTGTGCATTGTGTCCAGAGATTGGAGGGTGCATGAGGGGAGGCAACAGTGAGGTTGGGTTAATTGTGTTGATTTCGACGCTGCCAATAATCGATTTAGGTTTGGGTTAATTGGTATTCGAGGGAGGAAGATATCGCCGGTAATCGATTTTGATTTGCCTCCGCTTGAATAGGTTTAAGGATTCTCAGAGATGTCACCAGAGTTGTCGTCGGAGAAGATGAAGGATCTCCGGCGAAGGTGTAAGATTCACCGGAGGGGAGGTAGGAGATGATTCCAAGGGTATAATAGTAATTTCAAGATTAAAAAAATATAAATAGATCGATGACGTTAGCAAAGGACCCGGGAGTATAATAAAACCAAACTAGAGGGGTTACAAAATCAGAAAATAAACTACAGGGTCCCTACCATCTATTTTACCAAATACCAGAGTGCTCAGAGTAATTTCTCGTAATAATAATATCAGTTATAGCCTCTGAGTCTGGACTTCGATAAAATCTCACAGAATAGAATCCGTGGGCACGCTTTCATCTCCTTCGCCACAGCTGCCTCCTCCACCAATATGGTATCTCTTTCTCCCGACTATTCCTCAAATCTAAATTTCTCAATTAACATAGTTATAATTTAGCGAGGGGCCCTAGAGTTCAGTAAAAATAAACTATGAGGGTCAAATTTTTGATTTCAAAATATGAGCAGCTAAAATAGTGATTTAAGCAAATCCCAAGGATTTGAGAGAAATTTGCCCCATTTTTTTAAGAATTAAACGCACCTCCTTACTCGATGTCCCTCCCCTGTGTAGGAAAAACCTTTTGGTTTGACACCCCTAGATATTCATTGCTCACCCCGAATTCCCATGCACCTTGCGATGGGCTGGCATCCCTAGATACAGCCGACACACCTTACTACGTATTAGTGCCACTGGATACACCCAGCACACCTTGAATACTTAGCACCCTTAACCATTTTGTGGCACAAAACTAAAAATAAGGCTCCCTCTCTCAAAAGATTTAGAGAGAGAAACTTCTCTCATTTGAGCGTTCTCCCTTTAATTAGGTTTTTATCTTTTTCACACTCTCAGCCATCCTCCTTTCTCACTTTACCCATCTTCCTCATTGTTTCTCCTTTACCTTCCTCCTCGACCCTCCTTGGTACTTCACCCATCTCCATCCACCACCTTCATCGCATCCACCAAAGACGAAGCCCTGAAGACCTAGACATTGCCGCCTGAAGCCTCCTCTATTTTTCTTGACTGACTGAGTTGCCTCGTCCCAACCGCTACTCAGCCTTGCCGTCTTGACCTCGCCGTTGTTCTACCTCTCTCATCTCCAGTCGGCTGACCTCAATTAGCTCTCCCGCTCAAACCTAATTGGTAAGTCTATAAAGCACCACGATCTCACCGCCCTCATAGCCCAGTGCCTCCACCGCAAGTCGGCCAAAACTTCACCTCGCCCAACTGATGGGATACGGAGCGGCAGGTCATAGTAGATCACCCTTCTGACGCCCCGTGCTCTCTGTTTGTTTAATTACTTTGGTTACTAATGTCATCTGTGTTTTGTTGTTTGTACTTTGTCTAAATGTTATTTGTCTATATTTTGATGTATTATGCTCGAACCCCAAAAGTTTGGTGGTTTCTTAGGGTTATGTTTAATTTCTGTTAGTTTTGTTTTGCTAGTTTTATTTTTCTTAGATCGACTTATGATTGATCTAAGGTCCATACTTATGGATCTCGATGTCTTTTTCGATGATGCAGGTCGTTAATCTTATTTTGATCGGATTTATTCGGTCCTAGCTCTCAGTGATATGCATCTCGTATGCAGCACAATGCTCGATAATACGAGGCTGCATATTTGATGTAGACAAATATTTGTTAACTGACGTTTGTATTGGAAGTCACTTGACTAGACTTACCTCTTTAGAGAGGTCATCAGCTCTCGTAGCTGATTGTATGGCCGTGATGACCAATCTTGCCAATATCTTCAGAATTATACTCACAATCCATTATGTGTCTTGTTATGTATAATTTTTCCTTTTCTCGTCCAATGTCTATGTACTTTATTTCCATGTCTTGTAACCCGTTTGTTACATAATGCTAGGCTTTTAAAGCCGCTATTCTAAAAAGAACTATTATCTGGCACTATTAGACAAGCTCGATGCTTCTTCAACACTAGGAATGACAATGAGAATGATTCAGGTATGATTCACATAATTCAAATTCTTTTCCTCTTTTTTTATGGTAGACCCAAATACATCTTAAAATATCAGCACGGTCATGGCCAGCCAACCAGGTTCACCAACCCTATAATTTATTTTTATTTTTTTCTTAATCTAATTCTACTCACACATGGCACGATATTATTTATTAAAATATATATTGGTAGATATAATTTGTATGGTTATAAAAATTGAAGTTAACTTTTAATAAAATTTGAAATTTAAAATATGAAAATTTGAAAAATTTTATTCTCTATAAAAAAGCCAAATATTGAAGCATATATAAAAATTATTTGGCACTAACAATTAAATATGTAATTTGTATCTTCTGTATTTATAACACATCCATTTGTAGCTTGATTTATTTCTTTCCAATCTTGTATTCTAACTTTTATGATCTTCATTTTGTTACTTTAATGTAATTTTTTCCTTGTTATAATTATTGACACATATTTTTTGTATATTTATTACAATTTAAATATAAACATAAATTATTATATATATATATATATATATATGGATGAGAGAAAAATCAATGGTCTATTTAGAAAGTTAGGTGGGTTGCATCATTGATGAAGTATAGAAAAGTTGAGTTGGGTTGAGTTATATCTAGATGAAAGAAATTATTCATTTATTAAAATGTTGAATTGGGTTAAATTGTAGATTGAGATAGTCTCCCGCGACAAAAACTAGAAACCAAAAGCACCTTTTAATAATAATAAGGATAAATTATACTTAGGTTCTTGGGGTATAGTTAAATAGAAGTCCCTGTATTTTCAAAATAGATGCATGCATCCTTGTAGTTTGGTTAAAGCTTATTCTCGGGTCCCTAGATGACGTTATTGATTAATTTTTTCTTATTTTATCTTTCAAATTATTGCTCCCGTCGACTTAAACCTCTAGTCATCTTCTCTAGTCATTTTTTCGGCGACCACTAACTCCGATCATCTTCTCCGGCCAACTTTCGACGTCTTTTTCGGCGAGAACCAAAATCACTGAGATCAAAGACCATCATCCTCAGTTTAGCTGAAGGTAATTTACAGAGGAGATTATTTTCAAAATCGAGGGGCAATCCAAAAAGTTCCTCCTGGACGTGTCCAGCACACGAGCTTCGTCTAACCAGGCCGTTGACATGAGCTTCGTCTTCCTAGAGGGCAAGAAGATTCAACCCCCTTCATCTTCTGATGGGTTTCGCAAAAAAGATGGTCTAACTCATGTGCCCACTTGTCCTCCACGTCTGCACCTCCGCCCTAGGGTTCCACCTAGAAGCGGCGGCTCTTTGCCATTTCTCTAGGAGATCGGCTACGGTGCAGGTGTCAATGTACACGGGGCGCATAGGGGGGCCTACAAAGTGTCTGGGGCGAAGTTGCTGGGGCAGGTCGAGGTCAAGGTCGACCCCGGGGCCGCAGAGGCCCGAGCTTGCGTGTTCCACATCAAATCGGGTGGCTGACTCCGGTCGGAGACATTAATTTTTTTTGTAAGGGTATATAAGTAATTTCTATGACAAAAAATGGTCGATGACATCATCCAGGGCCCGAGAGTATAATTTAACCAAATGACAGGGATGGCTAAATGTATTTCAGAAATACAAGGACCCCAGTGTCTATTTAACCATACCTCATGAATCCGGAGGCAATTTACCCTAATAATAATAATATTTTGTGAGAAAAATAACAATAATAAATAGGGAAAATTACTAATAGCCCATGGTGTTTGGTCTATTCGGTGCTCACCCCCCTGTCTTTCGGAAATCGATTAAAAACTCCCCATAGTTTGGCAAAAATATACTCTGGGGCCCCTGAAGCTGGAATCAGAGTTGGTCATCAACTGATTAGAGAAGATGAAGAAGTGGCAGTGTTGGGTCGTGAGGATCCCATTGATTTCTTGAAAATGATTGGGTTGTATTGATTTTGATTGTTATTTTTTGATATGATTTTTTGATTTTTTGAATATGGTGTTCATATTTTTGGTATCTAGAGGTTGAAGTACATGGATTTTTGTCTGCGTAAGATTATAAAGAAGAAGGGCATTTGTTGACTTTCACGTGGGATTTCGCTGGAGAAAAACTCTGATTCCGGTTTTAGGGGTCTCAGAGTACACTTTTGCCAAACTATGGGAGAGTTTTTAATCGATTTCTTGAAGATGGTGTTCATGTTTTTGGTATCTAGAGGTTGAAGTACATGGATTTTTGTTTGCGTAAGATTATAAAGAAGAAGGGCATTTATTGACTTTCACGTGGGATTTCGCCGGAAAAAAACTCTGATTCCGGTTTCAGGGGTTCCAGAGTACACTTTTGCCAAACTATGGAAGAGTTTTTAATCGATTTCCGAAAGATAGCGGATGAGCACCGAATAGACCAAATACCAGAGGCTATTAGTAATTTTCCCTAACAAATATCAGTTGGCCTCTGGACTTCGATAATCTCACAGAACTTGGCACGCATTCGTCTCCGTCGCCACAGCCGCTTCCTCCACCAATATGGTATCTCTCTCTCTCTCCCGATTATTCCCCTAATCTAAATTTCTTTTAATTTCTTCGTAACCTAGTTATAATTTAGCGGTCTAATGTACCCGCATCGGTCGAGTAACTGGGTAAAGTTTTGAGCTTTTGGATCTGTAATCCCTAGGGCATGATGCTTGTACCCAAAATTCGGAATTTGGGTTTTCTTTCCCTCGTGGCAAATTGACTCATTTTTTACGAACCACTTCAAGGTTTGAGTTAGTTGAGGAAAAAAAAACAAGTTTTAGCTTGGTCCGAATTCGGAATTTGCTGTTCATGTGCGGGTTTCAAATTTTCTGATGTGGGTGTTTGTGCAGGCACCCATCAGGGGCATTCTTAGCTTGCGAAGAGCGGGATCGGTTATTGATAGATGGGGCTTAGGTTGCAGGTCATTCAGCACCCCTGCTGCTTCAAATGCCGGGACAGCGCAGCCTCCGCCACCTCCCCCTCCTCCGGAGAAAACTCATTTCGGTGGTTTGAAAGACGAGGATAGAATATTCACCAATTTGTATGGGTTGCATGACCCATTCCTTAAAGGCGCGATGAAGCGGGGTGATTGGCACAGGACCAAGGATTTGGTTCTCAAAGGGACAGATTGGATTGTGAATGAGGTAAAGAAATCTGGTCTCCGTGGGCGTGGTGGTGCTGGTTTCCCATCGGGGCTGAAATGGTCGTTTATGCCGAAAATGTCTGATGGCCGCCCTTCTTATCTCGTTGTCAATGCTGATGAAAGTGAGCCTGGGACTTGCAAAGATAGGGAGATTATGCGGCATGACCCTCACAAGTTGTTGGAAGGGTGCTTGATTGCTGGCGTAGGAATGAGGGCTTCTGCTGCATATATTTACATTCGTGGCGAGTATGTAAATGAACGTAAGAACTTGGAGATTGCAATGAAGGAAGCTTATGAAGCTGGGTTATTAGGTAAGAATGCGTGTGGATCAGGGTATGACTTTGATGTTCATATTCACTATGGTGCTGGTGCCTATATCTGTGGTGAAGAGACGGCGCTTTTGGAAAGTCTCGAAGGAAGGCAAGGGAAACCAAGATTGAAGCCTCCATTTCCTGCAAATGCAGGCTTGTATGGCTGTCCTACCACTGTTACAAATGTGGAAACTGTTGCTGTCTCTCCCACCATTTTAAGACGTGGGCCTGAGTGGTTTGCAAGTTTTGGAAGGAAGAACAACTCTGGGACAAAATTGTTTTGTGTATCAGGTCATGTTAACAAGCCGTGCACTGTTGAAGAGGAGATGAGCATTCCTCTGAAAGAGCTCATAGAAAGGCACTGTGGAGGTGTTCGAGGTGGATGGGATAATTTATTGGCCATAATACCAGGAGGTTCTTCTGTACCGTTGCTTCCCAAGCACATTTGTGATGATGTATTGATGGACTATGATGCACTTAAGGCTGTTACGAGTGGGTTAGGTACTGCAGCTGTAATAGTAATGGATAAATCTACTGATGTGGTCGATGCCATTGCGAGGTTGTCTTACTTCTACAAGCATGAAAGCTGTGGACAGTGCACACCATGCCGGGAGGGAACACCCTGGCTTTGGATGATTATGGAAAGGATGAAGGTTGGAAATGCCAAGTTAGAGGAAATAGATATGCTTCAGGAGGTGACTAAACAAATTGAAGGGCACACAATTTGTGCGTTGGGTGATGCTGCAGCTTGGCCTGTGCAGGGTTTAATTAGGCATTTTAGACCCGAGCTGGAGAGGAGGATTAAAGAGCGTGCAGAGAGGGAGTTGCTGGAAGCAGCTGCTTAGTGGTGTAGATGAGATCTTGTGTAGCTTACTTCTTTGGTACGTACCTTTCATGTCAATAAGCGTATCCTGCATTATGATCAAGTTGGTAACCCAACTGCTTGGCTGCTTACCATTCGATCTTGTATGGCTTTCTCTTCTCTATTGAATGGGCCCTCAAATAGAGGATCAAAGTTGGATCCTATACACGGGGTTCCCATCATAGCCATATTCCATGGACTCGTTTGAATTAGTAAGACGGTTGATGTACTATTGTACTTGCATTTTCCTGAGCTATATGAACTTCTAAAGCAACTTTCTTACATTATACTGAGCTATATCAACTTCTTCTAATATTCTAAAAGTGAAGTTACCCTTCAGCTTTAAATGTGGAAAGAGAGGGTGCAGATGATTTGGGTATTCACAGAAATCTTAGGTGAGTTGCTCTCTGGTTAGAGGCAGATGTGAATCAGGAATTTGGAAGGGCGTCCGGTTTCATTTTTAATATGGGTGTTGAAAAACAGTATTGACATAGGGTATTCACGTCAGGTAGCCATGTTATATTTCAATAAGGGACTGCACAAGTGTCCTTAAATTTCCAACATATGAGAGCACAATGTACTAATTTGGTACATTTGGCCCGAGACCTCGTGTCAAACATTTAAATGATTTTTTCTCTCTCTAATTAGGTAGCTGTACTGGAAGAATGGGATATCTTTTACAGTAATTGCATTGACAATGACACCATTTTGACTTTTTCTATCAATGGATATGTGAAGTGAACATACTGAGAAATGTGATTTAGTTGGATTCTTGGGATTGTTGTTTGGAGCGGATAGGAAAAACTGTAACACCACGCGGGTAAAAGGTTTCCCATTTATAGGAACATGGCCAGATAGCGAAGTGTAGATTGGTAAAAACCAACAAGTAGATAAATCTCCTTGTCTGACGTGGGTAGTACATTGTGAATAGCAGACAACAGTATATGGTGGCAGAGAAAAAAAATGGTACTGTGGACAAGAATGGAACATGGCTGATTGAGATGTATTCGGTATTGGTTATGCATCTTGGTCCGTCTTAATGCACTTTATACCGTCTTCAATTTCTGTTCGATACGTCCTTGATTTTGTGCCCCTGTCTTGCTACTCAGGTTATCATGGCGGACGTTGCCAATAAATGAAGAATCTGCCTCAGTTCAGGTGGCCTCTGGAACAGACATCAAGTTGGATTTCTGTTGATGATGTACCAGGGAGACAGCTGTTTCTGGGAAAGACATCATCTTACTTTGTTTGAGCATGTCCTCAAAATGGTAGAATGACGTTATTATCTGTTGTTATTATATTACATTTTTCTAATAAGACGGAACACATATCTTCTTTTGTGATCGCATTTTAAAGGGTATAGGGATATCCAGAAAAACAACCCTCCTATCTCCAATTGCCTTATTTAGGTGGTTCTGTGTATGCATTAAGTTCTATCCAAATAATAACCCAAAACGCACCAGTAACAAGAACAAATACCAAAATCAATTAACAAGTAAAATGTTCTACTTTAATTAAGAAATCTGACGTTAGAATTATTGGAAATGTGGAAGTGATAAATATTTGTTGTGAGAACTTTACTATATCATTCATAAATCCTATCTAGCTCGAATCTGGAATCAATCAACTAAGTAGATATCCGGATACCACGTGGTTTCAACCAAATAACAACACACATCAAATTAAGAACAAATCCATTCAGTAAGAGCATCCAATTCTAAAGGCAACACTTTCTAGGTGTGCAAAGATGTCCAAAAGGAAACACTAGAAGGTTGAAAAGCTGTCTGAAATGGATAGCTTGAAACAATACAAAGGCCTTAGCCAAAAGACCTTCTTCCTAGTTGTTGATTTAGTTCAAGCCCTTGAAGGAGGTGATCTCGTAAGAGAGCTTGGTGAATTTTGGGTTGTGCCAACGGGTGAAGATGAAGGCAGACCATGGTCTTGTTTTGTCAAAACGGTATAAGACTTCGATATTTATAGAGCCGATTAATGAAAATTGAAGTCGAGTGAGTAGCGTAATTGTATTCTCAATATTCGAACTTGAGACATATTATTAATTTAGAACAATGCATTATCATTTAATTGACATGCTTAATGGTAGTTACTGTCATGAACGAGTGCCCTGACGTACCAAATCGAGGTCCAGGGTTTAAACTTGGTAATTGTACTCTCTTCGCTCCTGAGGTCATCGCAGGTTATAAATTACTCATGCACCAACGCATATGCATTAAAACCTTGCCATAATGATGATTGCGTTAAGTGGGACCGGATTTGGTCCTGGAGATCCACTCCTGCACGGTGCTAGAGGATTTTTATTGAAGTACTGGAGGATTTTTATTGAAGGACACGCGAGAACTTTTTTGTAAAAATGCAGAAACACAGGGGGCAAAATAAAAAAACCCACAACTATTGAATCGTAACTGGGATGGTCCCAATTTATCCGGGACGGGATAAAAACGGACCATTGAATCATAACTGGGTAGACCATTAAATCATAACTGGGTAGACCATTGAATCATAACTAAGTAAACCATTGGATCGTCCAGAACGGTCCTGGTTGGATTTAGCTTTCTAGGACCAAATTCGCTCCCACGTTAAGTATTCTTATGTCACATCGTATCCCTGAGGGAATAATTGTCAGAAAAAAATCCACAATTTTGACGAAGAATGGATGTATTGAAGGGGGAAATTGTTGAAAATTCTATATTGCTTAGTGTAATAGTGATGGACAAGTTTATAAATATTCAAAATTCACCTACTTATATTTTTAACATTTTTGGTTGGATATGGAATTCTAATATGGTATCAGAACGGGTTCATCCCGTATTCATTGTTGTGCTCGCACGACCCCATTTCTCGGACTTCGGCAGAGTCAAAGCCCGTGCAATCTTCGATTCAATGGGTCTCGTTTGAAGCGGCGTGTTGAGAATTCCACATTGTTTAGAGAAAAAATACTGGACCAATTTATAAGCGTTGAAAATCTACTTATCTATAGATATAGAGATTCTAACAAAAATATGTATGAAGAATATGATAAAGAGAAGCTTCCTTTTATGAAGTTCTCGATAAGTTGGTGGCAATTACCAAGACTCCTTTATTAAGATAACCTACTATATTTTTGTAATCTTGATATTACAATATATGCGATTTAACTCTGTTAGGCTGAATTTTTTTGCAGCATACGTCTTTTATTTGAATTTATATGAAAGCATCACAAAAGAGGAAATTTTTATAACATAGTAAACTATTTTTAATGATTTCATTCACATAAATACATATATTTCATGAAAAAAGTCTACAATATTTAAAAAAGATGTGTTGCAAATATGATTTATCAAATTATGAGTATTCAATAAAATCAAGTCATTCAAATTACTACACAAACGAATATCATCAATGTGTTTATTCAAATATAAATAAGACACTAAAATATTTTCAAGACAATATTTTTTTGTTAATGTACATATCACACATGTATTTTAAGTTTTTATAAAATTTGTAATCACACAAATATGGATGTAATTTCGCATATTTGAAATTGTATGTATCTTTTTAAAATTGTACATACGCATTTAATTCACATGTTAACTAATCTACTTAGACCTACCACATACTTATCAGAGCACCTATATTTTAATCACAGAAGAAAACATTATTCTCGCTTGAAATGGTGCATATTTTGAGCAGGTAAATCCACCGTTGCTAATGTCATTCTGTAACGATGAATGATGTATTATCTTAACTATTTAATTAGTTTATTCGTAAAATTATAGGGAAAATTATAGGTACTCCAATATATATATATATATATATATATATATATATATTTATTGGACTACCTATATTTTTCTTTTGGGTAAATTACCCTCAAGTTCCTGATCTTTGGTCACCCTCCCGCTAGGGTCCTTAGCTTTTGGAAAATGATTGTCTCGTCCCTAAGTTTTGATGATAATAGACTCTCGGTTCCCTTGAGCCGGAATATTCCTTTTTCTCCGGTGAACCCCCACTTGAAATGACCAAAATACTCTTCCCACTTAAAAATAAAAAATCTCTTTCCTTCTTTCCTTCTTCCTTCCCCTTCTTCTTCCTCCCACCTCATCTCCATCCTCCAACCTTCAACTACAACTCAAAACCAAAAAAATTTAGTGAGAATTAAAATTAATTAGAAAGAATTAAAATTTGAAGAACCTTAATTCTAAAAACTTTAATTTCAATTAGAACACCCAATATGAAAATAATCTAGATCGTAAAAAATCCCTAATTAAATCATCACCCATATAGTTTTTCTCCATAATAAGCATCACATCAAAAATTAAATTCAAAGTCCAAGGAAGAAGGTGGGACCCAGCGAGTTCCAAATAGAGATGAGATCCAAAGTTAGGGTTAGGAGAGGTGAGGATAGAGATGAGATCCGAAGTGGTTACAGGAGAAGACGAGGGCGGCGGCGGCCAAGAAAACTGAAGAAGGGGCGGTCTCATCCTAGCTGAAGCCTCCCATTGACTACATGTTTCCTTGCCTTGTAATTAAATTTAATTACTTTTGATTTATAGTTTGGAGGATGGGTTTGTGACGAATAGAGGAAGGGAGTAGAGGATGGAGGGAGGAGATGCTCTGGATCTGAGGATTTCTGTGTATGATTAATTGGTTGGTAGAATATGGAGGGGTGTGGATCATTAGTAAGTTATTTATTATTGGGCTAGGATTTGAAGGTGGAGTTAAGGAGGAGTAGAAAATCAAAAGTTGAGAGCTTGTTGTGGTTGGGAAGCCATTATAAATGTTTAATTGATTACTGAGTATGAAGGTTTTTTTCTAATTCGATTTGAAGGTTGAATGTTTACTGGGAGTTTGGTTTTTTATTATTGGGTTATTTCCATGTTGGGTGTTTTAATTAAAATTAAAGTTTTTAAAATTAGGGTTCTTCAAATTTTAAATTCTAATTAGTTTTTATTCTCACTAATTTTTTTTTGTTTTGAGTTGTGGTTGAAGGTTGGGAGGATGGAGATGAGGTGGGAGGAAGAAGAAGGGGAAGGAAGAAGGAAAGAGATTTTTTATTTTTAAGTGGGAGGGATATTTTGGTCATTTCAAGTGGGGGTTCACTTGAGAAATAGGAATATTCCGACTCCAAGGACTCGAGAGTCTATTATCATCAAAACTTAAGAACGGGACAATTATTTTCCAAAAGTCAGGGACTTGAGAGTAATTTGCCCTTTTCTTTTTGTTGGAAAGAGAACCTATTTAACCCTAAGATAACAAAAAAAGTTGTCTGCCGACGATCATGCTGATCCCATTATCTTTTTCAAAAGTCAAGTATTGTCGGAATTTATTTAGAAATAATTTTTTTTCCATAAAAATTAACCCTAGACTTTTTTAAAAGAATCAAAGTTTTTTATTACTTAGACCAATATTATCAGTAACATCAACTCTAAGATTGCTTTCAATTGCTAGAAGTTTGACCAAGTTAAGGGCCCATGAATTTGCTTCCGACATTGGTTTTGATTTGTTGGTATTTTCCATACTCTCTATTTGATTGCTGTTTTCTTCTAGTACTAGCTTACATTGGTTAACCTTTTGCTGTACAAGTTCAAGCAACTTTATCAGTCTGGTTGATTTTTTCTTGTCTTAAACCATTCTCAAAAAAAATTTCTTGTCTTAAACAGTCACTAAATATCACCAATTCCTCCTAAATCACCAGATTCACAGTTAATCTGTATTAGCAGCAATTGAACATCAAGGTATTGGAGTTAAATGACCAGGATGGAAGATACTTATCAAGCTGATCATGTTTTGATCGATGTCACAAACTTGAACAGACAGCTAGCCTCTTCTATCAAAGCCAAATTGCTGGAAGAATCCCCATCCTCGGTCGAAGATTGCATCTTTCGAGTCCCGGATAAGCTCAGATCAGACCGTGGATCGCTTTTCGATCCAACCATAGTGGCAGTAGGCCACTACCACCATGGCAACAAGAGGTTATCTCGATTCGAGCTAGGTAGGCTTTATAATAACACATTGATATGCGAATTCTACTACGGGGAGGTAGCCCACCAGGTGAATCAGTACTATAGGTCGCAGTGGTCTAGGTGGAGAGCTACCTTGAAACGTGACTACTTCAACAATCCTTGGTCTATCTCATCATTTGTAGTTGCTATTCTTGTTTTAGCTTTCACTTTTCTGCAGACACTCTTCACCATTTTTTCTTACCACTTCTGATCAAATGGGACTTTATTCCCGCAATTGAGATTTTTATTCTTTTGGGATCAATATTTAGGAGTCCATTCCCATTTATTAGATATAGAAACAGTACATCCGACAACAGAATGTCTGCCCAAAAGCTTACAGTGATCAACAATAACAACAACATGCAAAAGACGCATAAAAGGATATAAGAACTAGTTAAATCAATTGAGGAGGGGTTGTTTGACCTTAACTAGATCTCGAATTTGAGTTCTTGGAATGTAACAGTGTTAAATACTTATTGGGAATCTTTCAAATGTACTACTCGATTCGAAGTTGTATTACTCGAACCAATAGAACAAAAATAATACAGAAAGGCCAAAGCACACTAAAAAGAGAAAAAAAAAGCATTGGCAGATGATCCACACGGTATATTGTAGGTGAATTGCACAAGGCATATATATATAACATCCCCGCCTTTTTGGTAACCTACCATTAGATGATTTTTTAAAGGAAAAAGTACAATTTTGTATCTTGTAGTATCGCACTTTTCTGTGATAGGATCATGTAGTTTAAAAATTATCAATCAGGTCCAAATTATTTGAAAATTTATCAACCTACTGGCCCACTCAGGTTCGAGGGACTTCCGAACCTAGCTGGACTGCCACATCATCAAAATGACCTATTTCAGTCTGACATGGCTTGATGAATGGGCGATGAGTTGTCTTGAAGGTAAATTTCAAAAATATCCCAAATTATTAATTTCTTTCCCTCCACCCCGCTTCTTCCTCCTCTACCTTGCAATTGCGAAGTTCCCAAAATATCTCTCCCTCTCTTAAAATTTTCTGCCAATCTTCTCAAACGGAGGCCCAACCAATAAACATTAAAAACAACACATCACTACAAAATTCAATACAAATGCATGCATACATCAAGACATTAATTAATTTATTGGAAACCCACATGAACCAAGAAATCAAGCATCAAACGGAGGTCCTACTCCTCCTTCGACCTCTTGACCCGAGGCTCTCGCTACGCCGCCAGTACCCGCTGTAGTTCCACCCCAAGTCGATGGCGGCGGCGGCGGCAATATTCTCGCTCGCGTCTGGTGCAAACCCACCACGTGAACTGCAATAATTGGGAGAGAGAGGAAAATAAGGTCAAAAACTGAGGTTCTTGTGGGGTTGAGGCTGGAAGCCGAGCTAGAGCAGGTGGTGTTGGGGAAAAACCATGGCTTTCTCTCTCTTCTGACACACACCGGAGATGGACGAGACAAGACGGGAGCCGAGGAGAGAGAGGTTCCTATTCGCCCAATTTTTTTCTCTGTCTCTTGAGATTGACAGAAAATTTTAAGAAAGAGAGAGATTTTAGGAACTTTGCAATTGCAAGTTAGACGAGGAAGAAGAGGGGTGGAGGGAAAAAATTAATAACTTTGGGATTTTTTTAAAATTTACATTTAAGAAAACTCATCCCCATTCATCAAGCCATGTCAAACAGAAACAGGTCGTTTTGATGACGTGGCCGTCCACTTAGGTTCAGATGTCACCCGGGCCTGAGTAGGATCGTAGGTTGATAAATTTTCAAATAACGTGGACCTAATTAATAATTTTTAAACCATATGGTCCTATCGCAAAAAGTGTGATACCACAGGTACAAAATTGTACTCTTCCATTTTTTTAAACTATTCAAAGTTTTTTTATAAGTGGATGAATATTCAAAACTACATTGTTTCGAGCCATGCATGCTCAAGTATTATTATGGTTACCCAAAAAGTATTCTAACACTTTGCCTTCTTCAATTTTTAACTTACTCAACGTGAATTTCAATAGCATGCACCTGATAATCAGATAATTCACTGTTGGAGAATTGATAGAGATGACCCAATATAAGTGAGTGTATTGGACTTTAAGTCCAAGTATTTAATTAGAGGGAGAATCCTAATTAAATACAATAAGTAAGTGATTGGTGGACAATTTTAAACTATTTTAATTGGAGGTCACACCAATTAGATTTGAGTATTTGTGAGATCAATACGAAGCTCGTTGATAAAGGTTCGTAACGATATATAACACTTGCAAAAATCTAATTCTCGGGGTGAATGAAAATTAGCTTTAAAGTATTATGGCAGTAATTGAAATAAGCGCAATCTCACATTGGTTAGCGCACTATGCTGAGACAAGTTTATAAGGGACTAGAAGTGTAGCATGGGTAAACTGGTGGAGTAGGGAGAAGCTTCTCGTGCCATCCGTCCATCCGTCCGGCTGGCTCAGGACGAGCGCCCGCCCCGGGTGCAAGATTGTGGGAATTGTTCCAGGTTCCAGGGCCTTATCTTTTTAGAGCTGGGCCGTACCTGTTGAAGCGATTCTAGGCCGAAAAAATCATCTGGGTTTCTGCTTGGAGAGGCCCACGTTCTGTCGAGTTTAAATTAATGAGAATAACAGCCCATTTAATTTGGAGTTTTATGGCTCCCAGTAACAACCCATTTACTCACCTAATTAATGGCCTGAGTAAATACAATTTTGGCTGTTGGAGGTCCAATGCTGCCTATAAAAAGAGCCCTTCTCTTTCATTCCAAATCATCCCAACTCTCAATCTCTTCAGAGCTTTCTACTTATCCCCCACAACATCATATCATTCTTGCATAAAAGAGTCAGAGTTCTAAGGCTACGAAAGGTTAGAAAGGTATATGAAAGTGCTTCCTTTCGGACGTTGTACCTTGGGAACTCTCTTACCCACGAAGGCTTGAAGCATATAGGCGGGTGATAAGAGTTTAAGGGCACACGGTTAAACTGTGGCCTCATCTAGGATTCAATCCAAAAGTCACTACCTTGAAGACGACGTTTTACACACTTAGCCCAAAGCGTGATCGTGAGCATACTCTCACCCTTCTCTTTTATATAGCTTATACTTCATATACCATAATTTACTAATATTTTATCAACAATCTTAAACTCTTATTCTTTTGAATATTAGTAAACTGTGATCTGTTACTTATATATCGTCATTGCTGTCGGAAAGTATTCTGTGGTAACCTGCTCTACACGTCTATTGTTCGGTTGAATTTGTCCTATAATTAACTACGCAGTAAGGGGGAAGGAGATTGAAATTGAGACCTCCATAACTTGGAAAATTGAATTGGGTTTCGTAGTATTGTGTGAACATTACATTATTGTTGAAGTTGTCACTGTTTTGGTATATAAATTAACAAGTACCGAATAAACCCTTGATTCGAAAATTGACATTTAGCTCTGCTTGCGTCTGTGCGCTAATTGAATTGGAATATTGGTTAAATCTTAAATTAACCGTTTCTGTTGGCTTGCGATCAATAAAATATTGCTTCTCTAAGTTAAGCGCAAACGGTTTGATTTTTTTTTTAAGTGTAGCTGTTTATTAGTTACGAACTTGCTGAATACAATGCTAAGCTTCTATGTTGAGTGAGAAAGTAAAATGGGAGAACGGTTGAGAGTTCTGGACCCCCATTAATTAAAATAATATTGTTGACCGTTTAGGGAAAATGCCAAGTTTTTTTTGGGTTTAAGGGAAAATGCCAAGCTGCCTATTGTTGCTAGTTCATTTTCTTTTATTGAGTTCATAACGTCCATTTTTGGTTCCGACTCCAGAGAGTCGCTTATAACTCTAATTGCTAATTATTGGTCTCGCCAACGGTTGGTGAGATAATGCTTATAAGTTAATAGTAGAACGGGCAGATAGAAAATTGGTGGCCGTCTGATCTTTTGAACTCACAAGCAAATTCTGCAAATTAATAGGATTTAATTGTCCTTTATTTGCCTGATATTTAATAGTCCGTTTTATATGATAAATGCGATGGTATTAGGTCTTCGCTGTCATATGGCTATTAAGATGGGTTACAAGAGGTGAAAGTTTGGGTCTTCGGGCCTTAAATTTTTACATTTTTACTCAATTGGTTTGTTCAAGAATTAGCATGTGTTGCAATTAGAGATGAACTGCTGTGTTGGTGATTTTACGGTGGAACCCGTTGAACTTTTATGGGCGTATAAATTGGGTTTCACTTTAATGGACCTAATTTGTTAAAGATATTTTGCTAATCCAAATTTAAATCAGTTTGTGAAATTGATTGTTATATGCTGGGCCTTTAAATTGTGTGTTCGGCCCAAGTGAATAATTGATAAATGTATGTTAATTGCCATATATATATTCGTGATGTATAGATGGTTGATTTGAATTCCATCTACAATATGAACGCTGAGGTTCCGATTATGAGGACTAGCGACGCTGAGGTCGTGATGTCGGTTCTAAGAAACCAATTATCGTTTTCTCAATTTGAGAAATCAGAAAAACTTAAGGATAGTAATCTCAAGAGGTGGCAACGAATGATGACGTTGTTCTTGACTATCTTGAGCTTGACCCAGTATCTCAAAGAGAGTAAACCCGAGGAGGATGTTAGAGATCTTCATAAGACTCTTATTCGTGATGTCCTCCAAGTGGTGATGGTGATTGAAAGATTGTCACCATCTTGGAAGGACGTCAAGATGGACCTCAAATACAAGAGGAAGATGATGAGTCTCGAGGACCTTTTGAGAAGGTTGTGTATCAAGCAAGATAACCGAAAGATTGAGAAGAAACCAAACGGCATAGTTGTCAAGACTAATTTGGCCGAGGTTGGTGAGAGTCCCGTGGGAATTAGCAGAAATACTTTAATAATTCTGAGGGAGATGCTAATAATAAAAGCTTCACCAATACCTTCTTTGTTTGCAGAAAATCTAGCCTTGGAGCTAAGAGTCGCTAGAAAAAGTGATACCGATGAGGGCAAGAATAAGATGCATGCTCATGCTAATATCGATGAGACAAGCTTGAGCTTCGACATTGATGACATAAATCTCATAGTCTTGTGTCAAGGTAAATTTTGTTGGTGGATAGACACTGGGGCCACATGCCACATTTGTGCAAACAAATAGATGTTCAAGACCTATCAACTTGTGGATGATGAGAATTGTAACATGCAAAGCTCTGCAGAATCCAAGGTTGAAGGCAAAGGGTTAGTTGTGCTCAAGGTGACCTCAAGCAAGAGCTAATCGATGTTCAATGAGTGAAATAACTTTAGCCTCCAAGGCAAAGTCTAATACTTAGATTGATGGGGGTGCGACCTGCGAGGTTAGCACTAGTACATTTGTAATGAATGCTGGGAAGAATGCAAATTTTGCATATTCTCGTGAGTCATTACAATTGTGGAATGGTGGATTAGGTCATGTGAATTATAAGTCTTTACAAAAACTTATCTCACTTGATGTGAATCTCGTTACAGATCCACGCAAAAGCTAGATCTATCTATGTTCAGATTGATGGAAATCTCGACCCGTTATTTGTACCTTTGCAAGAACCTCGGTATGAACAACCTCGACCCGCTGCTGTAGGAAAACAAGAACCTTGATTTGATGAAGACGCCACAAACGGTGATGTATATCCGCTTGATAAGTCGTTGGAGAACGCAAACGGAATCCCTCCGCTGTGTTCGAATAGTTTCGAAGAACCAAGAGAGCAAAGCCCACGTTTTTTGTACTCAAATTATTCTCCTTATTCTCATTGATAATGCCTTTATATATAGGCAGATTGTTACAAAGAAATTCCTAATTAAATATAACTTCTAACTAGATAAATATGACGTAAAAAGGGAAACTAAAAAGGAAAATAACTCTAATCCTACTAGAAATACTAAAAAACATTATTATCTCATAATTGACTTCCTAAACAGACTAAAACTCCTAATAAAATGAAATTATCTTTTTTGTAACTTCCTAAACAGAATAGAACTCATGTAAAATAAAATTAATAAATAATTAACTTCCTAAATAGACTTTGAAACTTAAAAATGAATTATTAAATAATGATGGCTTCTTGCAGATCTGATTCATATCATTCCCCTCCTCTTGAAATGGATTTGTCCTCAAATCCTTGCATCCGTCATGCTTTTGCCAACTCACAACCATGCTGGTGCAAGATAAACTCTTTGAACGTCGTGGCTGCACTTGATACCTTCCTTTCCAATAGAACAAGTACTTCGATCTTAAAGAATCTGAAGTCATCTCCAACTCAAAAGCAAAAGCCCTACTAATCCGTTTAAGCCTTTCTTTGAACTTCAAACTATTCCAGATGTTGATCAACGATGAACCTCCAACATAATTAAACTTGTCCACATCTAAGAAGTCAATATGTTCAACATGTAAATCAGGAGACATGTAAGATATGGGTTGGACATCTTCCTTGTCAACTAAAACAACAAGTTCTTCTTGTTCACCATCAATAGCAGTTAAACACTTCTTCATATGAACAACATCCACCAATTTTGATTCATTGAACAAATTCCTCAAGTAAAGAAGTGACATGGCATGGTCATCAAAACATTCTCCATCGAACAAGTCAATTGAATATTCACCAAATTTCTCCCATGTCAAAACCTCTTCTTCAACAATTACTTCAGGTGTAATCTCCAAATCGTCAGAACTACATACCTTCCCCTCAATATCGTGCTTAGTGTTAATGGTATTCTCCCTCTTTCCATTGACTTCTCCAACAAAATTAGCTCCTGAATTCTTCTCATCTTTGACCCTCATCCTCCTTTGTTGAATTTGTCTTCCGTTACAGACATTACGAACATCATGTATCCTCTCTTGTTGGCACACTATCCGGTCCACCTTTTCGCTGAGCTTCTTGACCTCCGTTCTCATTATATGCCTCATCCCACTAAGAAGGGCGTTCATAAACGTGTGTGGATCACCAACCAATGGTGCAACACCTTCAAAGGATCTTCTTGAGTAGTTATAAGACATTCTTGCAGATTCTCTTTTTTTCTACTTTCAACTTTTCTTTTCTTTTTTGATTTTTTTTCAGCCTTCTTTCTTCTTCTTTTCTTGGCTGCCTTCTTCTCTATCTTTCTTTTTTTTCGGAATTTGTTTCCGCTTTTTTTTTCTTTCTCCAACTCAGAATAAAATAAGAACAATAATTGAAAACTAATGAAAACAAAAATGAAATTTAAAGATAGATGATCTGAAGTAGAGCCTAAGCTCTGATACCAACTGATGTGAATCTCGTTAAGGATCCACGCAAAAGTCAGATCTATCTACGTTCAGATTGATGGAAATCTCGACCCGTTGTTTGTACCTTTGCAAGAACCTCGGTATGAACAACCTCGACCTGCTGCTGTAGGAAAACAAGAACCTTGATTTGATGAAGATGCCACAAACGGCGATGTAGATCCGCTTGATAAGTCGTTGGAGAACGCGAACAGAATCCCTCTGCTGTGTTCGAATAGTTCCGAAGAACCAAGAGAGCAAAGCCCATTTTTTTGTACTCAAATTATTCTCCTTATTCTCATTGATAATGCCTTTACATATAGGCAGATTGTTACAAAGAAATTCCTAATTAAATATAACTTCTAACTAGATAAATATGACTTAAAAAGGGAAACTAAAAAGGAAAATAACTCTAATCCTACTAGGAATACTAAAAAATGTGATTATCTCATAATTGACTTCCTAAACAGACTAGAACTCCTAATAAAATGAAATTATCTTTTTTGTAACTTCCTAAACAAAATAGAACTCATGTAAAATAAAATTAATAAATAATTAACTTCCTAAATAGACTTTAAAACTCAAAAATGAATTATTAAATAATTATGACTTCTTGCAGATTTGATTCATATCATCACTAAACCTTTTACCAAAGTTCAACATCGATTATAAGCACAAGTGCGAGACTTGATTGATGATTGTACAGGATATTGCCATGTCTACTTGATGAGAAGTAAAGACAAAGTAATACATTTATTCATTCATTATAAGAATGAAGTTGAGAATAAACATGGGAAGAAGATCAAGAATCTTTCGAGTTGTGGATGAATGCCGTGCTTTCGGCCAACTATGTGCTCAATAGAGCGTAGCACAAAAGTTGGATAAAATCCCTTATGAATTGTGGAAAGGTCATGTACCGAGCTACAAATTCCTAAGAGTTTGGGGATGTTTTGCTAAGGTTCTGATCCCACCTCCTAAAAGGATAAAGATAGGACCCAAGACGATGGATTATGTATTTTATCAGTTATGCACAAGATAGTGTTACATACCGATTCTTATTATATAAGTCAGATAACTCTGATATCCACGTGAATACTACAATTGAAGCTAGGAATGCTTCATTCTTCGAGAAAATATTTTCTTACAAAGCTCCAATAGAGGGTGACAATCAAGTTGACCAAAGTGGGAGCAATGTGGGGGGAGAGGAACCTCAAGACAAGGTTGAAAAACCTAGGCGCGTTAAAAGGAAAAGGAAAGAAAAGTCATTTGGATCAAATTTTCTAACTTATCTGTTAGAAAAGGATCCAGTAACCTACAAAGAAGCAATAAATAGTGAGATATAGTCTATTTTACATAATCACACTTGGAAACAAGTGGATCTACCTCAGGGTAGCAAACCACTAGGCCATAAGTGTATTTTCAAAAAGAAGATGAAGCTGGATGGTACTGAAGACAAATACAAGGCGAGACTTATAGTTAAAGGCTACAAGCAAACCGAGGGTGTTGATTATTTTGATACATATGCTACTATTTCCAATAAAACTTCTATAAGGTTAGTCATAGCCTTGGCGGCTTTGTTTGACCTAGAGATCCATCAAATGGATGTGAAAATGGCTTTTCTAAATAGAGATTTGGAAGAAGAGATTTACATAGAACAACCCGAAGAGTTTGTAGTTCTGGGTAAAGAACACAAGGTGTACAAACTTGTAAAATCTTTATATGGATTAAAACAAACACCTAAATAATGGCACGAAAAATTTGATAGTGTAATACTATCAAACGGGTTTCGGATAAACCAATATGATAAATGTGTCTATGTGAAATGAGATAACAAAGACTATGTGATAGTATGTCTCTACGTAGACGACATGTTGATTGTTGGTAGTAATGATAATATCAATATTACCAAGAGAATGTTGTCGCAAAATTTTGACATGAAAGACTTCGGACAAGCTGATGTAATACTTGGAATGAAAATCACCAAGACTTTAGAAGGTTACGCGCTTTTCTAAGGTCACTATGTCAAAAAGATACTTGACAAATTCGATAAGGATAGTAATGCAGTTACGAGAACTCCTATGTAAGTGGTGTCAAGTCTTTGCAATAATAACGGAGAAAGTGTGCGACAACTAGGTTATTCTAGAGTTATAGGCAGTCTAATGTACCTCATAGACTGTACTAGACCTGATATTGTGAACTCGGTAAATATATTATCGAGATATATGAGTAATTCTAATGATGAACTTTAAAAATTGATAGTTAGAGTCCTTAGATACCTAAGGTTCACTGCTAACTATGGATTACACTATACAAGACATCCAGCTGTTCTGGAAGGGTATTCAGACGCTAGTAGAGGTATTCAAAAGAAAACATCATGGATCCATTAACTAAAGGTCTAACGAGAGACCTAGTAGAGGTATCGTCAAGGAGAATGGGATTAAAGCCCACGAAATGACCTAAATCCATGATGGCAACCCAACCTCGATCGTAAACCCCGATCTACAGGTTCAATAGGATAATCAAATTTGTGAGGCTAGGGTCGAACAAAGCACTCAGGAAATTGAGTTCCCTACCTATTCCTATGATGAAGGGGTGATAGACCTGTCAATGAGAAGGTTAAGCTTTAAGCTTTTAATGATCCTTATACTTCGAGTATATATAAGAGGGGTATGGCAGGATACTCCTTATAGATCACCTATATCGAATGTAAAAGAACCGCTTCTATGAGATGAGTTAAGGGCTAAATTTCTAAAGTATTCGATGAAGTTTTCAAGGCAGTCTAGGGCCAAAATGGACAACAACGAAAGAACCGAGTAGTGGTTTGAGAAAGAGTTGTGTGAGTACCTTTGTCTTGGTATACATAGAATGCCGAATAATTCAAGGCATTGCGTCCACTGTTGGCAAGTACATCCGAAGGTATTTCACTAAGGAAGATTCAAGGTTTTCAACCACCTTTACTGATGCAACAAATTCTCGCAGGACTCCAAGTTGCATGTAACTTTGGTAGGCTCATGTCATATAAGCCATTTTGCATTCATGTGGGGGATTGTTGGAGAATTGGAAAAGATGGCCTAATACAAGTGAGTGTATTGGGCTCTAGGCCCAAGTATTTAATTAGAAAAAAAATCCTAATTAAATATAATAACTAAGTGATTAGTAGGTAACTTTAAGCTATTTTAATTAGACAAGCCCACAAAACCTTCTCTTGCCAGATGTCATTTGAATTTAAATTTTGAATTTAAATTCATGAGAATAACAGCCCATCTAATTTGGAGTTTTATGGCTCCCACTAATAGCCTATTTGCTATTGGAGGTCCAAGGCTGCCTATAAAAGGAGCCCTCCTCCTTCATTCTAAATCACCCCAGCTCTCAATCTCTTCAGAGCTTTCTACTTCTTCCCCCACAACATCATATCATTCTTGCATAAAAGAGTCGGAGTTCTAAGGCTATGATAGGTTCGAAAGGTGTACGAAAGTGCTTCCTTTCGTACACGTGATTGAGTGTTGTACCTTGAGAACTCTCTTACCCACGAAGGCCTGAAGCATATAGGCAGGTAATAAGAGTTTAATGGCACACGGTTAAACTGTGGCCTCGTGCATGATTCAATCAGAAAGTCACTACTTTAAAGACGACGTTTTACACACTTAGCCCAAAGTGTGATCGTGAGCATACTCTCACCCTTCTCTTTTATATTGTTTATACTTCATATACCATAATTTACTAATATTTTACCAACATTCACAACCCTAATAATTATCACGAAATTACATTGAAATTACTAAAGTGGACTCATCAATGGACTATTGATTAGCAGCTTCGAGGTAAAAGACATGCGACAATCTTCCTTTTTTTTTTTAGGAAGTGACAACCTTTCCTTCCTGTTCATCCAAGATGTCATTCTTAGTTTATACCATGATAGGAGTAGGTGTATATGGCACTCTTAGGAGCCGAATTGGGAGATGCTATAGAAATACAAATTTGTAGATTCACGTCTTATATTTTTGTAATTTTTCAAATTGCATCAATCAAATAAATTGGGATGCTACTGAAATACAAAATTGTAAACCCACCACCTCTTATCTTTTTGTAACTTTTAAAATCCATCAAACCAATACCCAAATAGAAATTTATGGCTATTTTACCGATACAGGTTCCGTACGAATATTGAGTTTCTTCCTTCAAGTCCCAAACTTCTCTAAATTGTTGCAAGTAGCCCCTTAACTCTTCCTATTTCGAGAATCTGGATCTCAAAAACAACCAGTAAGCTCATCTAAACTTAAACCCCTTCTCCACGGGAACAAGGTCAACGTCTTCGAGTGCATCCACATTGTCAATCAGGCGGTCAGCGTCATCGTGACCGCCTGCCGCGGCGTCGACGTCACGCCGGAGAAGCTCGGCCGGAAGTACGCCGAGATTTACATGGCTCTGGACATCGTCCTCCGTGGGGTTAGCAACATCCGCCTGGCCGCGATGCTGGGGGCGATGCACGGCGACGGGATCGCGAAGATGGTGCATTCCGGTCTCGACAGCGAGATCAAGGTCGGCGGGGCGGATAGCTGGGCGGCCGGGAACGAGGCGCAGGCGGCCGAGCACCAGGCCGGGGTGGAGGCGTTCTCCCACGCCGTGTTTGAGCTTCCCCTCGAGGCCATTGCCGCGGGGGATGAGGCCATTGCGAGCGTCGCGCCTGATCAGAGGAAGGACGAGGAGGAAGAAGATAAGAAGAAGAAGCAGAGTGTGGACCCGTTCGCGGCGAGTGATGTGGCTAGCAAGGAGGAAGAGCTGGTTGGGGAGTTTAAGAAGGACAAGAATCAGTCTAAGGACTTGACTCTTGCATTGGCGGGGCTCGAAATTACTACATTGCCCCCCGCGGAGGCCACGCAGGCGACTCATATTAGTGTTGAGGGGTTTGAAGAGAATTATGGTGGGATCGAGTTCAGTAATGAACAGGCTTCGCTCGGGGAGACTTTTGAAGTGTTTGGTGATGCCTGGGGTGGTGGTTTGGATGCCTCCGAGTTTGTTGGGACAAAGAGAGTTCCGAAAAGGGAGAGTCTTGGTGGGCTTGAGCTGCTCGAGATGCGGGTTGGCAGTGACGTTCCCAAGTCAGATGGCGGAGCTGCTGGTGCAGGTACTCCTCTTGACAACCTTCTAGTTCAGAAAACTGAGATGAAATGTCCTGAGATGTACATTGTTGAGGAGATTAGCGCCGAGTTCAGGGACTCGTTGCTTGCTAGGGTAGCATTGATGGGAGTGGTTTATTTGAGAACCTTGCCCACAAAATCTGCTGGAGACAAAGAGACCGAGTTTTCGTTTAGAGTTGATAATATTGCTGCGGTGAAGAGGTTTGTCATGATGGGTGCAAAAGTTAGTAGTCTTGGGAATGGGATGTTTCATGTGAGGACTGCAGCTTCTGATGAGCCTATCCCTATTATCAAGTACAGTTTGTTGCCAAGACAGACCCCGTTGCCGTTAAGGGTTCGTCTTGTGCTACGTCACAGTGGGACTCTGCTCTCCATGATGATCCAGTATACTTCGACCCCAGATTTGCTGGAGCCATTGACCGATGTGACGTTTATTCTAAAGTTACCCGTGGATCCAACACTGTTGAAGGTGTCTCCGAAAGCTATATTGAATAGGTCGGAGAGAGAGTTGAGATGGCATGTGCCAGAGATCCCACTCAAGGGGACTCCTGGTCGTTTGAAAGCAAGAATGCCAGTTGATTCTAATGAAGGTGATGGTGATGAAGAGATTGAGGTGTTTGGTTACGTTAAGTTTTCGAAGCAAGGGGTCACATCGTTATCTGGGATTTCCTTACGGCCTGCATCCGAAGGAAAAACAGATTTTAAAGAGGTGAACCACAGGTACGAGAGCGGGGTATATGTGTGTAATTGATCGCAAAACAATGTTCTTTGACCCTCGTATACGATATGCGGTGTGTTCGTTTCTGTCACATTCTATGTGAGCTTGAATCTTATGCTGGGATTTGTGCACGCTTTGTGGCTATACATTGAGAAGAAAGATTTTTTTTTTCCTGATATCTTACTTCTGTAACATAGAGTTCATCTTGTTATTCCAAGTTATATAATTGATTAGTTTGCATGGACTTGATCTCCTGAGTAAATTTCTTTTTGTCCAACTTTGTTTATATAAGTTTTTCCACAAGTATGTTTTTCATTAGATAAGTAGCTTTTCCATAAGTTGCTTGTTGGATAGATCATCTGCAACTTCTCCGTTGCCCGACAAATTTAGTTTCGAGTATGCTACTAGAAAATGAAGATACAGAATGTAAATCTTCCTTTACCAAGTTAGACAGGAGTTTTCTCATGGTTTTTTCAAACTGGTACTTCGCACTCCCAAGAATTTCTGCTGGGCAATCGCCCTCTGTAGTCAATAGCGCGTAGCGGAAAACATAGTAGCCTCTACACTACACTAATGATAAACGCTATGGATAGAAGCGGTCATAGCTACCGCTATAGCGGTGAAATAGTGGTGCTATAGCAGCCAAATAGTAGTTCAGCAAACCGCTATCTTAGTTATGCATGAAATTCCTTAAATGCCCATGATATTTTAAATATTTATTTATTTATTGAGGACATATAGGTAAAAGACCCATTTGAATGGGTGCCCTAATTTTTAGGTCACTCAGCCCTCTCTCTTTTGTTTTCTTTTGAATCTCTTAGAACTTGATCGTTATTTTGATGGGATGTTATTTTGACTCTTTAATTAATTTTAGATTATAATTATGGAGTATGATGGTCTCTTTTATTTTGACAAAGTTGATTATAATTATTAAGTATGATGGTCTCTTCAACTTTGTATATTTTTCTATTTTAAAGTATTTATGTTTACTTGTACATTGATTTTTAGTCTTTGTAATAGCGGCTATCCCGCTATCCGCTATAGCATTTTAGGGGATCGCCGTACACGGAAATTGACTACATAGCAACCGCCCCAATTGAGCATGAAATGTTACATGCATGATAGTAAGAACTACAAGCTACAGCTTTCTTTTTTCAGTATAGCCTTTCAATGCATCACCTTCGATAGAATGAAGATAGAAAGCCTTGGCGACGGAGGCCAGCAGGCTGGGCGGGGCGACGAGAATTTGAATGTGACTAAAACGTTGGTTTTGCAGGACAAAAGTATGGCTGCAACTCATTACCCATGGCTGCAACTTTTTATTTTTTTAAGAAATGTCGGTGGTTGAACTGTTGGTGGACAAAAGTATTTCAGTAGTTCAATTTTGTAGACTGTTGGTGGTTGAACTCATTACCCATGGCTGCAACTTTTTGTTTTTTTTAAGGTAAAATTTATTTATAATATGTAAGTCGAAAGAAGAAGCTGCTCTCTCGTATCTGCCAACCTCTTCGAATCTCTGATGTGGCAAAATCTATTAGAAAAAAAATTACACCAGAAAAAAATTACTGACGTCGGTAGCACCGCGAGTGAGTACTAGGTTCATTTTCGACCCCACGATGCCATAGTTTATGCCAAAAATCCAAATTTCTGTTGTTGCTTGCTCCGGCATTTGATAACACTTTTGTACATCTCAAGATCAGGTCATGGAGCCAATAGAAGCGAGGTGGTAGTTGATGCTTAAAATACTTTTGTTTGCCCAGCATCTTTAAATGTATTTGATTTGTGTCATTAGATGAACGTCTTCAAGTGTAATTATCCATTCCCTTGGCAATTCTGTATTGGTTTTGTTTGTCATTTGAGGTTATATTGTCTCAACGATTTAATGACGGAATTTAGGAATGAAATTTGGGAAATTCAGCTTCAATTTCTTGTTTGGTATTGTAGCAAACTGGATTGACGAAAAAAAATTGGGTGGGACAGAAATTAATAGATCAAAATTTAAGAAATTGGGGTAAGAGAAAATGGTTGAACAGATAAAATAGCATGGTTGAGAGTAGACGTGACCATTGTTATAATTTTTCGAACTACTAAATTCTATTTGAATTCGATTCGTGTTGAATTTGTTCGAATTTGTTCATAATATTAATTTTTTTTTTACTTTGAAGGGGGAAAATCGGGGTAATTCAATTTAAATGTGCACAAGAATAGGACACTTCCTCGGTATAAATACCTCCGCGTCCTTTTAGCTACCTGCCAATCTCACTTATGAACTATTGCAATTAAGGATTAGATGTTGTGTCAGCTCCAAGTTTCTTAGAGCTTGAATTTGTCACACGTTCTACTTTTGTCAAGATATGCTTAGACCTGGCTATTGTTAGAATCCGATTCGTGATTCAATTCGATTTGTTAATATTTCGATTCGATTTATTAAAACTTTGGAATTTTTGAATTAAATATTAAAGAATGAATTCAAATTCAATTCAAAATCACAGGTTCATAATTTGTATTCGATTCGAATACGTTCGAATTCGAACCATAGTCAGGTCTAGGTGAGAGTTTAATTATAAATAAAGAACAAAAATAATCGTATGACGAATCGTAGCCATTTACAACCGTCGGAGATGTCAAATTGCATTTACGTAGCTTATACTTAAATATGTAGATTAACAACAGCTATTGTTATTGGTACGGTGATCAAGGACGTGTGGAGGCCGGGTCAAAGGATGACGATTTCTGAGATAGGACGTAATCGTTTCGTGTTTTGCTTCAACGATAGACGTGATATGGATAGGGTTATAGGAGACCAACCATGGCTGTTTGATAAGAATGTTATACTCTTAGAGGAGGCCAGGGAAGAGGTACAACCATCGGTGATTGAGCTGTTTCATGTTCCCTTTTGGTTACGTGTGTATGATCTACTGATGGACAGTTCGGGGTACAACAAAACCACCGCGCAAGCCATCGGGAACCTGTTGGGGACTTTTTATAAGATGGACAGTTCGGAGGAACTCCGTGGGAATTTTATGCGCATAAGAGTAAGGCTGGATGTTAGGGTGGCTCTAAAGAAGACAAAGAAAATCCGTTTCGGTGAGGATATCGTAGCATCGGTGGTGGTCAAGTACGAGAAGTTGTAATCCTTTTGTTATTGATGTGGCTGTCTGTCTGGGTCATATCGAGAAAGTATGTGACTTGGAGCTGGAGGATCTTCCAGCGGGGCTGACTTGGAAGGATAGCTATCGAGAATGGATGAGGGCTCCTCCCGCTATACCGAGGAGAATGGTGGACGAGGATATGGATCACTACTTCTATTCGAATATGCGGGCGCAACTGATAAGGAGCGACATGACAGCGGAAGGAGTGCATAAGGGACATCTTACCCTTACGATCTCAGCGGACACGAAGCTCCTTGGAGAGCTGCATGCCTCGTTCCAAGCTGCAGAGTTGCTTCCTCCGACTCTTGTACTCCGAGCAGTTTCGAGTGTACATGCTCAGCGGCTGTTTTCCAGAGAGAGGGCTTCGGATATCCCCCGTTCCATCTTCGAGTGTACAGGCTCAGCGGCTGTTTCTCTTCCCTAACTCTTCCATCTCCGTTACTTTACCTTATGTTTACATTCCACCTCACCGTAGATTTCTGTTTTTGCAGGAGCATACTATCACAATGGTTGGACAAGGGAGTGAAGGGGAGTCCTCTAGGCTTAGTGAGGAGATGTTGGTTGCTGATGATGCATGGGTTACTGCGCAAATAGATCGAGAAGGGGGTCGCAAATGGGTGGCTGCATTGGTAGTGGAGCAGGTGTAAGAGGCGGCTGGGGCAGGAACGCATGTGGAAAAGGCAGGCTCGGGCTACCATCACCGAGGAGAGACAAATGGTTCGAGAGGTAGAAATGGATGAAACTGGGAAGAGGAAGAGTTCCTTGGAGGACACTACGAGTTTTCATGCTAGCAAGCGCTTTTGTGCTATTTCGGATGCTCAAGAGACCTCTTTTAGTCAGGCAGAGGCTATGGGACATCCCCGTTATGAGAAATGAATGTGGTTTGGTGGAACTGACACATGCTAAGGAACCAGATGGCAGTTCAGCAGCTTTGTAGGTTAACAAGGTCTTGCAATCCCTGACTCATTTTCCTATCTGAAACAAACTTTAAGGATGGGGAAGCGGAGAATCTCAAGTGTCGTCTAGGTTTCAAATGTGGTATCTATTTCTCCTGTCAAGGATTGGGTAGAGCGCGTAGTAGTGGACTCATCCTTTTATGGAGGCATGGCATGTCAATTAATCTACTCTCCTATTCACTTTACCATATTGATGTTGAAGTAACAGATTCTTTTCAGCAGAGGTTCACTGGTTTTTATAGCTGGCCGAGTACGGAGGATATGCATTTTTCTTGGTCTTTATTACGACAGTTGAAGGACAAATCGTCGCTCCCATAGCTGTGTGGGGAAGATTTCAATGAGGTTCGGTCAATGGTTGATAAAAGAGGAGGTAATCTTATTCCACATAAACATTTTGACGAGTTCCAAGAGGCGATGCATCATTATAGGTTTTCTAAGATAAGACAGCCACGATAACAGTTCACATGGATAAACGGGCAGGAGGATTAGGGATACATTGAATGCAAGTTGGACAGGGTTTTTACGATGATGGAGTGGCTAGCCTTATTCCCGTGTTCTTGGGTGGAGGCTCAACCAAGATTAGGGTCCGATCACTCCCCTTTATGGGTCACCTACAGGTAGAGGATGCTACACCTTCTCAACGCCAATTTTGTTTTGAAGAGATGTCGGAAAGACATAGGGATATTGAGAAGTAACTTCAAACAGGGTGGAGCTATGCAGCTGAAGGGGACTTACATACTAAACTGGCAGTGTGTGCACAACACTTTGTAGGGTGGGATAAAACAGTATTCAGTAATGCTCGCAAGCACAAAAAAGAGCTGGAAAAGAAGATTGCAGAGGTAGAGGATTTACCACTGACTTCGGACCGTAAGAGTAGGTTGGTAAAATTGATTAGACAACAAGAGGAACTACTTTCACGGGAGGAGACTATGTGGGCTCAGCGGTCTAGGGTTGATTGGCTTCGGGATGGGGACCACTATACAAAGCTTTTTCACAAGAAAGTTGTAGGTCCAATAAGCAGCCTAAGAGGGGGTGAATTAGGTTTCTAACAATTTTCCTGATTCTTTTTTGTACTTAGATAATCAACGTAATAGAGAATAGGGATAGAAAGAATTGACACCAGATGTATAGTGGTTCGGCTCGGTCCACTTGAGCCACCATCAATTCTCAAGCATTCTCCCGCATTTTATTATCCCCAATGAAAACACAAGAGAACACCACAAGTTCTACCAGGTTCACTTGGAACCACTAGCTTCACGGACTCCGGCTAGCTACCGCTTTAGTTTGACAGGTTCGCTAGCAACCTTAATAATACACTAGCTTTAACTAGTTCTGGCTAGCTACCACTCTAGTTTTACAAGCACACTAGAAACCTTGAGCTTATCGTTACTTTCGTAAACATACTTCTCCTAATTTCACACAGAAGTTGAGGAAGTATTCTAAGACAATGATTTTTCTAATCCGCTCTTTGTCTTAACAAACATGATCACAACTTTTCTCTCTTGAATATATGAATTCAGCTCTTGCTAGATTTGTATCTTTGATTCTTGATCAATTTCTTTTGTCTTACGTGGTCCACCTTTTTCTTTGGCTTGGTATTCTACTTATAGGATCTCCTTTGCATGTAGCTGTTAGAACTTGCTCATCAAGCAAGTCTTCAAGCATCCTTTCAAGTCGCAAGTAGCCGTTGGAGGAGAAGTTGTCATTAGCTAGCAAAATAGCCGACACTTTTCTTCCTAGGCTTGACTTGATGAGTTGACTTTGACATGTGGGTGATTTGATTCATAGAAGTAGTTGTTACAAGCAAAGACAAAATAACTTTCGAAACCTCTTTTGTATCGGGTTATGTTAGTATAAAATAAACATAATTTAAGCAATTATATCATGGACAAAAGAGAGCTTCGTTTAGGGTAAGTGCCCCATCACTTAGACTTGTCTTAAGATGATTATTCAACTCTTCCCAAAGTTAATCTTACTAATCCATCGAAGAGAGCTTTAACCACCAAGCAACCAAGCTCTTGCTAGGCGCTAATACAACAGGTAAAAGCATTAATCATCTTGATCTTGGCAATGTTCAAATTCAAACTTGCCTTGGGATAAATATCTGGATCTTGATCGAGCTCTAGCTAAACTAGATTGTGTATGTAAACACTTGAACTAGACTTAGGAAAATCTTAACAGCCGAACTCATAAAACATCCTCGTTGACTTTAGACTTCACCAAAAAATCAGAGTTCACAAGAAAGATAAGTTTATGACTCCATGTAAGAATAATCTTAGTCTGAACACAAGTCATTTACCTTACTCACATGTATAGCTTATGACCAATCCCTAGATCTACTTCGTTATCTCTTTGATCATGACTAGCATTCGGTAATACTTGTAGATAACTGAGTTTGTGATCAGTGTAGTACTATGCCTAGCCTTTTTTCTGATCTAAACTAAATTCTGATATGCACTTAATCAAAATACTTAAGGCATTTTCAATTCTCCCTCTTTTTGATAAGGGCAACTTCCTATCAGAATTTGGCTAAGGCTCTCCCCTAATTCGTGCCGATTAAGTTTTCCTCACTCATTGTGCTCCCTCTGTCTATTTGCACTTTAACACGTATGTTAGATTATTTGTGATAGACTTAAGTCCATGACAGACATGAGTCACCACAAATACAAATAGCATAGTGCGATAAAAGCTAATAACACTTAACACATTCATGAAAGACGTAAGTTCATGACAAATATGCTTCGATCATAAAATCTGATAAGTAGTAGTAGCAATCAAAAGTTTGTAGCATAGGAATAGAGTAGTCAATGAGCAATCAACCTAGGAGTGACGAATGTTTTTCATCTTAAGGCTTTAAGGTCTAAGGATCTTCAAAAGGATTGTTCTTGAGGATTGGAGCTTGATTAATTGGAGGATGTTGGGTTTTGCCCTCATCCTCACTATCTTCACTATCCCCGACCACGCCTTCTCCGATGTATGAAGACATCATCTTCTCTTGTTTTTTCTTCTTTAGAGCTCTTGTCCCAATTACGATTGAGAAAGAAAGCTCTTTCGAATGAACTTGGGGATTCCTTATTTTTCTTGACAGATGAGACCTTCTTGGTCTTCTTTGGTGGACTGTTAACGGAGGTCAAACTCTTCTTCTTCTATTTTGACTTCTCTGTTAAGGATGTCTTGACTCGTGAAGATGAGCCAGTCTTCTTTTTCTCGCTTATGGCCACACCTTTTCCCTTTTTCTTTCTTGCTTCCTCATCAACTGCCTAGATGATGATCTGTGTAGTAGCACCAGCAGTTGCAGCATCTACATCTGCAATCTGGCTTCCTTCAACCTCTTTCTCAGCTTCAAATTCCTGAGTTTCTTTTGAGGAATATCTTCTTCTTCTTCTTCAGCTTCTGCATCTTTTCCTTTTCCCTTAGCCATATCCTCTTCTCCTCCTAAGGTGGCCTTATCAGAAAGGCAACCTTCTGCAAATAGTTTACAATTTTTTGGGTTGGTGGACAGTTTGCTCCTTGTCTTTCGAGATAAATCAGTACCTTTAGAGAGTGGAGAGAAGGGAGGACTGGTGATGTTGGCCTTGGTGTGGGCAGTGGTGACATTTGCAGGTTCACTAGTGAACTAACCACTTTCTCAAATGGAAGTGAGAGTTCCTTGTCTTGAGTTTCTTCAATTTGGATTTCTTCAATAAAAGCAATAACTTCATCATCATCTTCTTCTTCTTCATGAACAAAGTGATCAGGGGAGGCACTGATATATGGAGAATGGTTCTCCTCTTGAGTGAAATCTGAAGTCTTCTAAGCAGAAGGGTTAATGTTGTCCATTGACAGTATGCCATTATCCTCAGGCAAAGAGGAGGATGCTAGATCAGAAGGACCAGACTCGGCCGTCAATAATAAAACTTCCTTCAGCACTTTCTTATATTTCTTTTGCAGCTTCAGAACCTTCCTTTTCAAGGCAAGTAAATTCCTACTCATCCACTTCCCATTCTTCTCCTTAACTCCAATGCCCTGCAGAGTTGCACGATTGTAAAGTTCCCTTGAAATAGCTCTCTTGTCTAGAGGGTCATATATACCAACCATGACAAGGATGGAGTATATGATCCTCCCAAAAGGAAGGAATTGCTTGGGCTCCTTTGCAGCTGCCTTGATCTTACAAATCAGGAATACACCAACATTTATCTTTTCTGTTGCCCAGACATACTTAAGAAAGTTCATCTCCTCATTTGTGATTGCATTTGTGTTGGAGGACTTGTTGAAGACAGTGGTAGAGATGAAATGTTAAACCATTGTGAACTCAGCATCAAAGATTGTGGCGGCTCTGTAATTCACTTTAAATTTCTTGAATGTCGTCCCACTAATTTGATTGTACGTCTCTAACCCTTAACCCTTGTAGCCTCTTGTTTTCAAACTTGGATAAGCTCATCCCATCACAACTTATCCTGAAAATTTCTTGTAAGTCTTAAGGAGAAATAATGTAGAAATTCTTCCCATTAAACTACTTCAAAGACTTCGCTTCATATCTAGAGCCTCTAATGGCCCTAGGTACGAACTGTCTATGAGTCAGCAGGATAGCATAAAACTCTCTCACTTTATCAGCATTTATCCCATAGCCTATTGTCGTTAGGCCAAATAAACCAGACACATCTAGCCACTCTTTTTCTCTTTCACCAAATCTATTCCCTAATAGATCTTGATGAGCGCAAGAAACGCTCACTTTATCCCCTCATTTTAGGGTCATTTAGATATGGTTTTGAGTCTGTTTGAGTCATTTTATGCCATTTTAGGTCCATTGCCCAGAATAGTTTCAAATTTATGTTTTTTGTGTCTTTTGGAGAAGGATTTTACAGGTACGTGATGACCAAGTGAGAGGAGGTGAGCTTTGGAAAGAGTCGAGCCAAGAGATAGCCAGCCAAAACCAAACTGCACCCGCCGATCGGCAAAATTTGCATCGACCGGCATCACTCCTGCAGGCAATTACCGAGCGGTGCCCCATCCACTGGACGGTAGGAGGACTTCATCCAGATTTCCTTGAACCTCCTATGTCCCACCGGTCGGTGCCCTATTCTATCGGGCAGCGCCAGAAGAGAAGGAGGTGCCCATTTCACTTCCTTAACTCCGCACCCGCCGGTCGGCTCCCAAATCCCTGAATCGCCCGCCAGCACTGCTCGCCGAAAGGCGCCACTCGCAGCAGTCAGCATTTTTGCCAATTTTTATCTAGGAGAATTAGATATTTTGAGGGCATTTCAGAAATTTTATCTCATTTTAGGATTGAGGGGGAGACTTCTCTATAAATACCCCCCTCAACCCATCAAGTTGTAAGCCTTGACACTTAGAACTTAAAATTAGGGTTTTAGTTGTTGAAGGAGGATCACGAGGAGCAAGAGGTGGATGATGGGTTCGGATCGAGCGACTCTCCACCATAATTGAGCACTCTCTTTCCCTTCTCTTTACCGCTTTTATGACATTGTTCCTTTGAATGCATAGTTATTTTGCTTAAATGACTGTGTGTGAGTAGTTCTTTTTTGGGTCAGTGCCTTAGCACCCCCAAAATGCTTGGTTTCAAATGGGCTTAATCTTTAGAGCGTGTAGTCGTTAATGGGCATAACACATTGGGTAATGGACCTCTGTTGGAATCTAATGGCGAGAGCGTTAGTAATTTCCAATCGATTATAGTGTGACCTGAAGTAATTAGCCTTGAAGGGGAGCGTGGAAAAGCCTAACCGTTAGACTACACATTTACCCGACGGACATAGCCGTGAAAATAGACTTTGCCAAGAATGGTGGTGTATAGTTTGCCCAAGGGTGGTACATTAATGAGTGAGGTTTATGGTGGCTAGGTTTGGTAGTCTCGACTCATAGGTGAGGTTGACAACTTACCAACATTAGGTGTGAGTGATATTCTCACCGAGACCTCCTAGTACCTTCTTTGTGGTGTGAAGTACTTCACCATGAAGCGTCATGCCATAGTACACCTAGGCTCGCCACGGATACAAAAGCCCAAGAGAGACTAAGCACATAGGGATGTGTGAAGGGAACCTAGCCCAATTTTCTTTAAATTGTCTTTATACCCTTTCTAATTAATCTTTGTCATCGCTTGCTTCTCCCAACCTATTCATAAAATACTTTTCAACCTAATCGTAATTACAATTTGCTCAGAATGTCTTGAACCCGCTCCTTATGGTTCGACATTACACCCATACTCTATTTATTGCAAGGTAGACCCAAAAATCCACCCTTCAATTGGCGCCGTTGTCGGGGAGTAGTGTCTCCCAAGGCACCGAGTGATACGCATCTAGTTTTGGTTGATTGTAGCCTACCTACAAGCCAATGGAATGTACTACACCTCCCAGAGGAGAATTCAGACACTTTAAGGGTAGGATAGACTTTGAAGTGAAATCTGTAATGATATCTATCCTAAAAACAACCGTTCAATTCGATGAAACTCTGGAGGACGATCCACAAGATCCACTCTCCGGATTCCTAGTCATTTGTGATGCTTTTGAAATTAAGAGGGTGCCTGAGAAAATAGTGAGAGTCAAATTATTTCTTTTCACTCTAAGAGGAGAAGCCAGAAGATTTGACGGGATTAATCATTCGGGCCTGACCACTTGGAAGGAAATAGCAAATGATTTTCTGGACAAGTATTTCGTATTTGCTACTGAAAGTGAGGAGATCACTGACATTGGAACATTTAAGCAATACGAATAAGAAACTTTAGGAAAAGCTTGGGGCAGGTTCATCAAATTTAAGAGGGTCAGCCCATATCATACATTTACTTCGAGGCAGCTTACCCAGATCTTCTATTACGGAATGGACATTCACTCCCAAGAAAAGTTAGATGTGTACGCTGGGGGAAACTTCATCCAATACCCAGTCAATGAAATCCTGCAATTAATGAAAGAATTGACAGGAGTTAAAGTAAATCTCTCAAGTTATCAAGCGAAGGAGGGAGGTAGAGCAGAGTCGACAACTAACTCCTGTCAAGCAAAACTTTTGGACCTTAATCGAAAGATTGAAGAACTGGCCGAGACTTGCACCCATACACCCAGACCACAGAAGTTTACCATGCAAACTGCATCGATATGAAGCAGCTTCAGGAGGAGCATTGTGAAGGAAATCTCAAGGAGTCAACGACTACAAATGAAAGCATGAAATACGAGGTTAAAAGGGTTGCAATGCCCAACATCAAGATAGCTATACATAAGTTATGGGAAGAATGATTATGATGACCGCTCAATAGAACACTCTAATGGGAAAGCTCCAGAGACAGGAGTCAGCTCTCTCTATTCTAGAGCAGTCAATGAAGGGATATCTCGCCTCCTTCCATAACTTGGAATTTCAAGTTTCTCAGTTAAGTAAGCGACAAGAGACTACAAGGGCAAAGGAGGTCATCAAGAAAAGTGAAGGGCTTAGGGAGGAAAGTTGTGCCATGATAATGTTTAAAGATGAACGCTGGCCACCATGGGATGACAAAGGAGCTTCAGGAAGTCACAGCCATGATGATGAATAACCGGCGGTGGACAAAAATTATTTAATTGACATCTACAATCGGTTCCAGGAGGAGTTTGAGAAATTAAACTACGATGCTTCGTGGCTCACTTTTATGCAGGCTTGCCCACAGTTCGTATTCCTTATAGAACAAGAGGCAAAATTTTCAGGTTTGCAAAACCACCTAGGATTATTCCCTCCTTTTTGCTAGTCTGAGGAGATGGGTCAGAGAGATATTCTGGGAACTCTTCAACTTTCGGGAAACGAGTTCCATCACTTCCAGTCCTATCATTCCAGGCAACGAGGAAAATAAGATATGCACTGAGGAATGGGAGGTTAAACATGATTTGTTTGAAATAAAAAAGCTTGACGACTGGGGTATGATAACACTCCCCATAACAATCAATGGCATTCAAATCAAGAAAGCCCTATGCAATTTGGGATCGTCCGTGAACGTGCTATCCACTTATTTAAGTAGACAATTGGAATTAGGCGAAGCGATTTTGACCACAAGAAATTTAACTCTGGCTGATGGTTCAACCAAAATGAAGTTGGGAATTTTTAAGGACATACCGATTGAGGTTCAAAATGGATTTGTTCCTTTAGACTTCATTGTGATGGACGTTCCGCCTACAAGAGAAAACATACCCATCCTTGGCGACCATTCTTGGCAACTGCAGGGGCTAAACTAAATTTTGAAAAAGGATGTGTCACTGTAAACCTAGGTTCCAATAAATATAAAAAACTAGGGCGTACGGCTCGGAAGGAAGCATTCCTTAAGAAATGGGCCAGAATAGATTAAATTGGTAGGATAGCGAATGCTATGCAACAAGCAGGGGAAAAACTCTCATTCAAAAAATATTTCTGCCAGAATGCCAAATTTAGTCATCTGGTCAGCAAGATCCTCCTTCAACAAAGGGAATTTCAGCGCTCTGAGATAGGGGCGCTGGCTCAACTAAGTCAATTATATGAGGAAGAGGAAGAAAGATCTAAAAACACGGCCAACGAGATATCCATACTCATCAGTAGAAGCGAGGACGATCCAAGAAACCAAGATCTCCTAGAAAAAATCATGGAGATAATGTCTCTCATAAACCAAGAGCTGAACCCCGACCCTGGGGATCAGTGACATGCAATCTTCTGGTGGTCCTGCCGGGGACGTTAAATCCACCAAATTTTGTAGATAATGTTATTTGGACCTCAGAGATTAGTAAGTAGGATTTAGTCAGATTTGTGTTATTTTGGTGCAGGCCACCTTTTTCGTTGTCCAGTTAAGGGGGAAAATTGTGGTTTAGAGGGTAGCGCCGCTCGGTAGAAAGGTCGTCGGTCATTGGCAGTGCGCTAGATGGTTCCATAATCACCGAACGGTGACTAATAATGCTCAGGCGATTGAACTCGATTCTGTTAAGCGGCGGGTAAGGCACCAACTGACGCACGGGCCCAGGATATATAAGGAATCATAAAGTAGGGGTTCATCACTTTTAACACCACTCGGCGAAGAAACACACCACCCAAATGCCCAAAACACAAATCCCGACCCCACAACCTCGCCTGCTCCTCTGACGACCTCCACGACCTTCCCGACTCTGATTTGAGCACCGTACTCTCGATGTTCCTCTAGAGTACGGGTTTGTTATGTGAAAAGGGTCTAAAAATCCTAACGAGGTAAGCCCAACACTCTCCTTGAATTCACGAGTTTAAGGTTTAATTGGTTGAGGAAAAGAGGAGAAAACCATCTAGAAAGTGTCGATTAGGAGGATTCATGGTTGTGGGAAATGAAATTTTAGAGTTTTAAGGTCGATTTGGTGTTTCTGGTTCAGGGGCACCAAGCGGTGTTGTCCTCACCGAGCGGCGTTCTTCCTGTGATTGACGCACTTGCCACCGTTCGGTATTTCCTCAGCAAGCGGTGCGTTGTCCACTGGACGACGGGTTTCAGAAACATGGCTGAATGCTCCTTAAGGAAGAAGAGACAGAAGGGACCACGATAAGATGGGAATGAACCTAAAATTCTAGAGCTAGGAGAGGATATGCGGGTTCGATATGACTGCCCCTTCCTGATTTACCATTAGAGGGAGGGGGAGGTCTTTTGGAAGCTAAGGTTTAAGGAGATCAGCCCATATCTTCGGATTAACTGGACAGATATTTTCCTCTGGATCAAGGATCAACTCCACCACTTCCTCTCTAATCTGAGCCTGCTGCTCTTGGGAGAGGAACCCATTGATGTGTTCCCTCTCTTCAACCTTGAGTTCCTGAGCACCGTGAGTATTGGTGCTAAAGAGGAAGCATCACATTCATATTATTTGGACGAGAGCACATGCTGACTGAGAATGAGGTGTGCAATCACCTAGGGCTAGAGCAGGGGGGTGCGTCTAATTTTGACACTTCTCCTCCCAAACTCAAGGAGTGGAAATACCTGACCAGGATTAGAGGCTTCAAGTCACCAACTTTGGTTCAGTTGATCCGCAAGAATGCTCAGTTGGTTTTGCATAGGTTTCTAGCTCAAGCGGTGTTTGGCAGCTCCGAGCTCAGCAAGATCTATGGATATGAGCTCCACGCCCTATACTGCGCTCAAAAGGGGATCACTTACAATTTCTGTAGGCACATACTTAAAGGATTCTGCCAGGTGACTTTGGGAAGCAAGAAATTCATTTGCTACGGCCATATAGTGACTATCTTGGCACACTCCGTGTGTACCTTAAAGGAGCAGCAACATATGTCACTGAGTGGTAGGGCCATCCCGAGGGAAATCAACACTTCATACTTGAATGTGGTTTTGCTAGTATTTTGGGATTTTCGAGTGAAGAAATACAAGTGGAAGCCATAGGCCCAACGCGCCATTGTGAAGAAGCTCATTTCAGCAGATCAGCTCCTCTTGGATTGCAACGCCAATGAGGATGAAGAGCGCTCCCTAATGACCCTGGCTCAGCAGCTAGAGGCACAATGGCTAGCCCATGAGGCTATAGACGCTAGAGTCACTGCATTGGCTGTATCCCAGAAGCGATTGGAGTCCCAGTTCAGTGTTGCTCTTGAACACCTGCAATACATGCGGCAGTGGATGAACCAGCACCCGCCTTACCCTCCTCCTTAGTAGCTATCCCTGTGCCTTTTTATTTTTCTATGGACCTTTGTTATTTCGCCCCTAGACAATTGTATTGGTTGTTTTTACCTCAGGACTCCCCTCCGACTGTCATTTCATTTTGTTATTTGTGTTGTTGCGTGGATTACTTGATTCTAGTTTTGTCCTCTGTGTTATATGATTGTTGAAATTTCTCTCGGCATTGTGGTTGTTTTGTGTTATTGCTGTGACCACGGAGGTCGTTATGTGTGCATTTGTTTGAATCATTTTGAGACTTTGTTGACCACGGTGGTCATCATTGTCATTCATTTTCTTTATCATTCTCTTTTCCTAGCTCTTCCCACATTGAGGACAATGTGTCATTCAAGTGTGGGGGGGAGTTCCACGTAGGAACTTGTATGCTTAGGTCTATATTAAGTTGTTAAGGTCAAGTTCTGGAATATTTTTGACAATTTTGACCCCCCCCACCCAAATTTTTTTTTGATTTTTTCGTTTTAAAACGAATCCTGCGGTTAGTAGGAATCTCACCCCGGTTGTAAGATATAGTAATGCGGAGCTTCCATACCCTCACTTGTTTAAACTTGTATTCTCCCTAGATGGGTAGACTCGAGGGTTGATGAGCGACCTTGTATGAGCTAGTTTTAAGCCGAAGGTGGAGACCACCGTCTCTAAATTTTTGTTCATGAGGTGCTTATATGCTCCAGGTAATTGGGGTATCCTACGAGTACTCGTTTGTCTCACCTTTTTGAGTAAGTTACGGGAGGACGGGGGCCGTGTTTTATTGAATTTTGTCCAAAGCCTTAAAAGCCTAACCCTGTATTTTCTTTTCCCTTGTACATCCCTTTGAGCAAGCCATTCCATTGATACACACATTCACCATGCTACCCCCAACCCAATTTTTCCACCTTTGACATCTAGTCCGAGAATGTGTTTAGGATCTATCTAACAGGGATTTGTGTAAGGGTTTCTTGATAGAATAGGCTCATTAAGGGATTTTACTTCGGAAAATTATGTAGAAAAGGGCCAAAATTATGCCAAAATTGAATAAAGGAGAATCATGAGAAGAAAAAAAAGAGAAAAGAAAAAAAATGAATGAAAGGAAAAACAACAAAAACAAGCTGACGAACATTCGGCAAGATCTAGATAGTGTCACTCCAACTCCGACACGAGGATACCATATCTCAAAGGCGCCATCAGAAACCAACTCCGCCGGCCAAACAGATCATATCAGAATCCATTGTATCCTTAGTATATGTGCACATATGCCAACATCCCCGGTTGGTCACGGGTAGATCTCTGCCTACTAGACGTCCATATCACAGAGCGGAGCCATCCATATAACAGACTTTCATATCATAACAAATTCATAGACTCCCAAAATATATCAAACATATCCAGTGCCCCGCTGGGCCAGATTACACAAACTTTCACAAATCATAATGTCATACAAATGCGCATATGACAAATGTACAAATGCACTCACATTACCATATTCAAATCATGACAAATAAATAGAGTGCGCTAAAGAAAGTACGAGTCACATATTATTTGTTTACCGTTTAACATTCTCCAAACTGTCTGGCAAGTTAGTTCCTTTCAATATGTAGTTCTCTCTTCTTAATCTGATCCTCCACAAATGTGTTGGTCGCTTCCAAAGTACAATAACATGTACACGATTCAAATTCAACTTGTCTCAAATCAACACCAATTTTCTAATCTAAATAAATTATAAATTATCTACTTTCCCAATTTACCCACAAAATATTTTATTCGAAGTAGGTTATTGTTAGCTATCTAATAAATCTTCATAATCAGAATGAGAACCAATTATTCTTTTTTTTTTCTAAGAAACAAATTTCTCACTAAAAGTGCTTACCTCGGTCGATAATTTCTTAGGTTTCCAATTGGCTTTGCTTCGGTTGAAACTAGAATTATATAAGGTCTTAAATTGCACTAATTCTCTTAATCAATAGAACATAACCATGTTTACTAAGTACTTGTAATTTAAATCGTAACACAAGGTCATCATTCCTACTTAACTTTTAATCTCATAATTAAATAACCAAGCTGGTTTTGATTTTACATTCATTCTGTTTACTTGCTAGCCTCTTCTGTTTCTCTTTTCCTTCCTTTTTAGTTTCGTTAAAAATTTAGTTCCAATTCAAGACAAGTTCCATCTTTACCAATTGTATTTTATAATTCTATATCTCATAAAGTTCTCGATTCAATCCCATCCTCCCAATAATTTTATCATGCAAAACTTTACGTTAAACATAAACTAACAGACATGAGCTTACCAAGAATGAATTTCTGTTCCACTTTCAACTTCTCTCCTCTTAAGTTGCATCTCGTCTTCTAATTTAGTCCTTTTCTTCCGTTGCTTCTTCTTTTTCTTCTGTTCTTATTTTGGCCCATGTTTTGATTAATTGATGGAACTGAGCAATTAATATTTGCTCGTTAAAAGTTTTCACCGCCTCTAAAGTTTGCTTAGTCATGTGAGACCCTTTTCTAAGGCATCCACGTTGCTTTATTTTTTTTCCCCCTTACTTTAACTTCTTTTGTTCTTATCTTTCTTTTGTAAAGTTATCCAAATCCAAATTGATCTATATTATATTTAGTCCGCTGCCTCTTTTATTCCTTTTTTTTTGTGGATTAAATCTAGACCACCTCTTGCAACCTTCATCAAATTTATAACTGCGATAGATCGTATTTCAACATAGATTTATAACTTGTCACGTTTCTATTTTGCACTAATTTTTATACCCTTTTTTTTCAATGAAATTCACAATTATAATTTTATTTAATATCTCGTATCAAATTATATCTAACCACATTTTTAAAATATATAGATGACTAATTTGCATGGGTATCTCCCAACATAGTATATCATTATTTTAATTAATAACTTTACATACTTGAATAAACCTAATTAAGCATAATTGACATAGTCGGGCATTACATTCTCCTCTCCTTATAAAAATTCGGTCCCCGAATTTACTTGCACAATGTTTTCTAACTGATCATCTAGATAGATGAATAATTTTTTTCACTATCTTATTATAAATTTTTGTAGTTTGTGTATTGTGTTCCTATTTTACTTTGTAAATTTGAAACTCTCTCTCTAGTCACTTAAAAAATTTCTGATTCAAAATTCTTTTTGGCACTTCTAATATGCCAAATTTTATTAATCTCAATTATTAATGGCTTCAAACAAATAGCAATGATTTATAAGTACATCTGATACCTATGCGTGACTTTTACGTGATAATATCACCATTGTTGTGGCAAAATCAGCATGCCACTAGCTCAATTGGCTTTAAATTCTCAAATGGGTCAATGTATCTAAGATTGAGTCTATAATTTCTTCCAAACTCATTATATTTTCCACATGTGAGATTTTGAGCTTCTCATATTAAACCTTATATCATTTTATTTTCAAATCAAGTAAAACACAATTCACTTCGATTATTTTAAAATTCTTATGAATGACCTTAGTTCACCTATTCATCTCCCAAACTATTCCAAACTGACTTATACCCCTTTTGTAGAAAAGTTAAATCCAATTATATTTCATATTTTTGGCACAACCACTTGAATTCTAAAGAATTCTCTAACACCAAATAACTTATTAGATGACTCATTCTTCTTACTTTAATTGATCTTCATATTTTCTTATATTTACTATGATTCTCACCAAAAGTACACAATATACTTATGTCTTAACCATATAGGCCAATTTCTAACCAAATGTCATACTCATTCTGTCAAAAAAATTTAAAATTCATTCTCAATTTCTCTACATTGAGCCACATGTGTTCTGCGAAGTATATAAGATCTAAGTATCTCATTTGATCAAAGTTTTATGTTGTAACTCTACCTCATATTTTTTTCACGACTTCGATTATATGCATCAGATCATTATCTGATTACACAGAGAAACTTTACTCTAATTCAGATGACTTTCCTTTAGTCTCAGAAATCTTTTCACAAATCAATAAGTAAACTTTGTAATTTGGTCAAAACTATTGACCATTTATGCTTTATGTTGTTGGACAACCTTGTCCATAACCATTGTACAGAGTATCTTATCAAAAGTTCTCTTTCCAAATCCATAACCATAATCTAAACCAGAATTCATACAAAATCTTAGCTTCCTCAAGTTACTCAAAGTTTTAATAACAATAACTTAGTTGTAATTTAATTCCCTATAACTTAATCTCATACTTTCCATTCATACTTAATCTCACATTACTTTCCCAATTTTGTTTTAATTCCAAAGCATACTTACGGCTTAGTTTCTCATGTATTCTCTTTTCACATAACGTTGTTCATAACTTCCTCTTTTTAAACATATTTAAACACAATGGTAGATTCTCAATGCACAAATAAACAAATTAGAAGAGTTCACAAAGACATAACCCAACATTCGGTGAGACTCAAACCAATGGCCCAATATATATTGGAAGAAATCAAATATATAAGAGTGTATCGATGATTTGGACAAAGTGGTGATCAGTCACTTCATCAAAATCTCACCCAAGGAAGGGTTTTCATATATATAAATATATATACTCAAATGGGCTCTTCAAAGGAATACATATACAAATGGTAATACAATTCTCACCAAAATGTAGAGTAAATGCCTTGTGATAACAACAATGCATCACACAAAAAAAATTTCACATAAGAATCTCAAACACAAACAACTCAAACAACTTTCCAATTCATCACACTATCATTTTTAAACATAAACAAATCTTCATTGACACAGAAAAGATTAAGGAGCAAATGACACAGAAGGAAGGGACACAAAGATCTGAGAAATCCTATGCTCTGTAGCACAACTTAAAATACTTGACAAGATAGTTCAAACAAGGCTCTAACCTAGAGCTCTGATACCAAGTCTGTCACGACCCACATCGGTGGTCGGTGATCGGCGCTAGACTTCAACTCCTTTAATCACATAAGAAATCTAGCCAGCCTCAAACGTATTCAGAATTTATAATAAGTCTTTAAACGTAAAATTATGACTTAATGATCTTTAGTTTCATATTCCAAATTTACAAAATATAAGCCAAGCTTTTTCTTTATTATACATACTCCCCAAGATCAAAACAAATCATGTGACTACGAAGCTTTTAGATCAAAAAGATAAATACAAACTAGAGACCTCGATGCAAGTCCTGGAGAACAAAACGGACTTGGTACAGTCATAGTAGATCTCTGAACTAATACAACTCATGTACGAGTTCCTGCAAAACTGGTAGGAGGGGGGATGAGTGTTTTGGAACACTCAGTAAACAAATAAGATATGCATCGCAATTTATTTAGCTACTCAATGCTCAAACATACCTAACACATGCATATGACTAACATGGCAATTGAATCATGCAGACATTTAGATTATCATAACGTCGTATTTACCAGATGACCAAATATTAACATATAATCACAAAGGCAGAGAAACATGAGCAAACTACGCAACGTCCCATACCATCACGTAATTTGACACATGACACATAATTCAAATATCATATAGAAGAGCTGACGAACATTCGGCAAGATCTAGATAGTGTCACTCAAACTCCGACACGAGGATACCATATCTCAAAGGCGCCATCAGAAACCAACTCCGCCGGCCAAACAGATCATATCAGAATCCATTGTATCCTCAGTATATGTGCACATATGCCAACATCCCCGGTTGGTCACGGGTAGATCTCTGCCTACTAGACGTCCATATCACAGAGCGGAGCCATCCATATAACAGACTTTCATATCATAACAAATTCATAGACTCCCAAAATATATCAAACATATCCAGTGCCCCGCTGGGCCAGATTACACAAACTTTCACAAATCATAATGTCATACAAATGCGCATATGACAAATGTACAAATGCACTCACATTACCATATTCAAATCATGACAAATAAATAGAGTGCGCTAAAGAAAGTACGAGTCACATATTATTTGTTTACCGTTTAACATTCTCCAAACTGTCTGGCAAGTTAGTTCCTTTCAATATGTAGTTCTCTCTTCTTAATCTGATCCTCCACAAATGTGTTGGTCGCTTCCAAAGTACAACAACATGTACACGATTCAAATTCAACTTGTCTCAAATCAACACCAATTTTCTAATCTAATTAAATTATAAATTATCTACTTTCCCAATTTACCCACAAAATATTTTATTCGAAGTAGGTTATTGTTAGCTATCTAATAAATCTTCATAATCAGAATGAGAACCAATTATTCTTTTTTTTTCTAAGAAACAAATTTCTCACTAAAAGTGCTTACCTCGGTCGATAATTTCTTAGGTTTCCAATTGGCTTTGCTTCGGTTGAAACTAGAATTATATAAGGTCTTAAATTGCACTAATTCTCTTAATCAATAGAACATAACCATGTTTACTAAGTACTTGTAATTTAAATCGTAACACAAGGTCATCATTCCTACTTAACTTTTAATCTCATAATTAAATAACCAAGCTGGTTTTGATTTTACATTCGTTCTGTTTACTTGCTAGCCTCTTCTGTTTCTCTTTTCCTTCCTTTTTAGTTTCGTTAAAAATTTAGTTCCAATTCAAAACAAGTTCCATCTTTACCAATTGTATTTTATAATTCTATATCTCATAAAGTTCTCGATTTAATCCCATCCTCCCAATAATTTTATCATGCAAAACTTTACGTTAAACATAAACTAACAGACATGAGCTTACCAAGAATGAATTTCTGTTCCACTTTCAACTTCTCTCCTCTTAAGTTGCATCTCGTCTTCTAATTTAGTCCTTTTCTTCCGTTGCTTCTTCTTTTTCTTCTGTTCTTATTTTGGCCCATGTTTTGATTAATTGATGGAACTGAGCAATTAATATTTGCTCGTTAAAAGTTTTCACCGCCTCTAAAGTTTGCTTAGTCATGTGAGACCCTTTTCTAAGGCATCCACGTTGCTTTATTTTTTTTCCCCCTTACTTTAACTTCTTTTGTTCTTATCTTTCTTTTGTAAAGTTATCCAAATCCAAATTGATCTATATTATATTTAGTCCGCTGCCTCTTTTATTCCTTTTTTTTTGTGGATTAAATCTAGACCACCTCTTGCAACCTTCATCAAATTTATAACTGCGATAGATCGTATTTCAACATAGATTTATAACTTGTCACGTTTCTATTTTGCACTAATTTTTATACCCTTTTTTTTCAATGAAATTCACAATTATAATTTTATTTAATATCTCGTATCAAATTATATCTAACCACATTTTTAAAATATATAGATGACTAATTTGCATGGGTATCTCCCAACATAGTATATCATTATTTTAATTAATAACTTTACATACTTGAATAAACCTAATTAAGCATAATTGACATAGTCGGGTATTACACTTTGAGACTTAGAACTTAAAATTAGGATTTTAGTTGTTAAAGGAGGAGCTCGAGGAGCAAGAGGTGGATGATAGGTTCGGATCGAGCAGCTCTCCACTAGGATTGAGCACTCTTTTCCCTTCTTTTTACCACTTTTGTGACATTGTTCCTTTGAATGCATAGTTATTTTGCTTAAATGACTATGTGTGAGAAATTCTCATTTGGGTCGGGTGTGTTAGCACCCCCGAAATGCTTGGTTTTGAATGGGCTTAATCTTTAGAGCGTGTAGCAGTTAGTGGGCATAATTGCTTGGGTAATGGACCTCCATTCGAACCTAATAGAAAGAGCATTAGTAATGACCTAGAGTCCTTACCAATAGATTGTAGCGTGACCCAAAGTACTTAGCCATAAAGGGGAGCGTGGAAAAGCCTAACCGTTAGACTACACATTTACCCGAAGAATATAACCGTGAAAATGGATTATGCCAAGAATGGTGGTGTGTAGTTGGCCCAAGGGTGGTGCATTAGTGAGTGAGGTTTAGGATGGCTAGTTGTGGTAGTCTCGACACCTATGTGAGGTTGACAACTTACCAACATTAGGTGTGAGTGACATTCTCGCCGAGACCTCCTAATACTTTCTTTGTGGTGTGAAGTACTTAGCCATGGAGTGTCATGCCATAATACACTTAGGCCTGCCACGGAGACAAAAGCCCAAGAGAGACCAAGCACGTAGGGATTTGTGAAGGGCACCTAGCCCAATTTTCTTTAAATTATTTTTATACCCTTTCTAATTAATCTTTGTCATCACTTGCTTCTCCCAACTGATTCATAAACACTTTTCAGCCTAATCTTAATTCCAATTCACTCGGAATGTCTTGAACCCTCTCCTTGTGGTTTGACATTACACCCGTACTCTCTTTATTGCAAAGTGGACCCAAAAATCCACTCTTCAGATCTCCCCAATCTATTATCCTTCCACTAATAACCTTCTTGAAGCTTAGCATATTAAAGCGTTCTAGAAACTCCTCATGCTTGAAATGGAAGTTATCATAGACATGATGCAGTATTACCAATTTGTGAGACTTTGGTGTATGCTTTCTCCCAAAAGCATCTTTAGAGCGAGTAGCCTATGAGTTTTCTCCATTTTCTTCATCTACTTGAACCACCCTTCTTTTGGAGGTCTTTGAAGAGGAAGAACCCTTATCCCCAGAGGAGGGCTTGACCCTCTATACTTTGGGCTCGTCCTTAGAAAATGACCTCTTTTTTTTGCCCAAGTTGACTTCTTCCCCTTTCTTTCTCCGAACCTTCTTCTCGCCAAGCTCGTACTTAGGGTTTTTTCCTTTCTCTTCGCTTGACAGAACAGGAGGAGTGATTTCCTTTCTCTGCATGCATCTCCAAATCTTCCATCTCTGGTTGGTTTAGAAGGGAATGTCGTGTTTTTCTTTTCAGAGAGGGTTTAGCTTTGGGCTTTGACTTAGAGGACACGCATCTTTCTATAGTGGAGAATTTAGAAACTTTCCCTCTTTTTTTTACCCAAGAAACCACCAGACTTTTCTTTTTGGATGGATCTTGAGGATTGGATATACCTTGAATATGGCTAGAACGCCTCATTTTTCCAATCGAGAGAGAGAGAGAGAGAGGGAGAAATTTCTTGGAAAACTCTTGCGAGAGAGAAGAAGTGGAGGATTTCGGGTGAAGAAAAGGAGGGAGAGAGAGGAGGAAGATGATTATGACTGACTTAACTTAATAAGTAGATATAATCTCTTTTCTTTTATAGACTTAGTAAACCCAGCTGAAGGGACACCAAAAATTAGCCGTTACGATGTGACAGCCGACGGTTATTGTCCATTGGTCTTTTGTAACGGTTGAGAAGATCTCTTAGTCCATCACAACTTTTGTATTTGAACTTCTCCTTCATATGCAAGTCCTAGTTCTCTCATAATCCTTATGAAATCTTCTTCTTTCAAGGGTTTGGTAAAGATGTCCGTTAATTGATTTTCAGAGCAAATAAATTGTAGCTCTATATCACCTTTTTGGACATGATATCTAATAAAGTGATGCCCAATTTCAATGTGCTTGGTGAAAGAATGTTGCACCGGATTTTTACTAAGGCGAATAACACTAGTATTATCACACATAATTGGCATTTGATTAAAATTCATACCATAATCTTAGAGTTGTTGCTTCATCCAGAGAAGTGGAGAACATTAACTTTTAGCAGAGATGTACTTCGTCTCAGCTGTTAAAAGAGACGCAGAATTTTGTTTCTTGCTGTACCAAGATATCATCATATTTTCAAGCAATTGGAATGTTCTCGATGTACTCTTCCTATCTAGCTTGCAACCTCTATAATTGGCATCAGAATATCCAATCAATTCAAATTCACTTTTTTTAGGATACCAAATACCCATGTCGGTTATCTCCTTCAGATATCTAAAGATTCGTTTAACAACCATAAAATGGATTTCCATGGGATTAGATTGAAATCTAGCACACAAGCAAACACTGAATAGTATATCAGGACGATTGGCAGTTAAATAAAGTAGGGATCCAATCTTAAATAAAGTATGGATCCAATCATACCTCGATACTTCTTTTGAACAAATAGAACACCCTCCTCATCTTTGTCTAGTCTTGTGCTAGCAGTCATTGGAGTGTCCATTTCATTCAGCTTCATCATGTCAAACTTCTTCAAGATATTTTTGATATACTTAGTTTGTCTTATGAAAATTCTCTTTTTAGATTGGTTAATTTGAATACCAAGAAAATATTTCAATTCTCCCATCATAGTTATCTCAAACTCTTTTTGCAGAGTTTCTGAAAACTTTTTGCACTTAAAATCATTTATTGCACCAAAGATAATGTCATCGGCATAAATTTGCACAAACAATAGATTATTATTTTTGCCCTTAATGAACAACATTGTATCAACATTGCCCCTTTTAAAACTCTTTTCGATTAGAAAGCCACTTAACTTTTTATACCAAGCTCTAAGAGCTTGTTTCAAACCATATAAAGCTTTATTTAAATGATAAGCATGATTAGGCTTATCAAAGCTTTCAAAACCAGGTGGCTGTTTAATACAGACATCTTCTTTAACAATACCATTTAAAAATACACTCTTAACATCCATTTGGTAAAGTCTGAAGTCCATGTGGCATGAAAATGCTAAGAGTAATCAAATGGCTTCCAATCTAGCACCATGTGCAACAGTTTCTTCGTAGTCTATTCCCTCTTCTTGGGAATAACCCTGTGCAACTAGTCTAGTCTTATTTCGAATCACAATAGCATTTTTATCCATTTTGTTCATATAGACCCATTTTGTTCCTATGATAGGATGATCAGATGGTCTAGGAACTAGTGTCCACATATTATTTCTCTTGAATTGATTTAGCTCTTCATGCATGGCTATCATCCAAAACTCATCATCTATAGCATTATTTATATCTCTAGCTTCAACTTGAGATAAAAATCCAAGATGCGTGCAAGTATTATGGATTGATCTTCGAGTAAGTATACCTTCATGTGGATCACCTATTACTTGTATGAGGGGATGATCTTTGATGACTTTCCACTCTCTTATGGCTGGAGGATGCCTTCTTGCATTTACCTCATGTCCATCGTCATTGGTGCTGATATCCTCTTCATCCTTTTTCTCATCAGAAAAGTCAACAACTTTCTTTCTAGGTATCAAGGCTTGTTCATCAAACAAGACATGAATGGACTTCTACCTTGTTATTTTGCTTATTGAATACTCGATATGGTTTTGAGCTAATTGAATAAGCCAAGAAAATAGCCTTATCACTTTTAGCATCAAATTTGCCAATGTGTTCTTTGCCATTGTTGTGCACAAAGTATTTAGACCAAAAAACATGGAAGTAACCAATATTTGGCTTTCTTCCCTTGTATAGTTCATATAGAGTCTTTTTGAGCAATGATCTAATGGAGGTTCTGTTAATGATGTGGCAAACAGTATTAACAGCCTCTACCTAAAATGCTATGGTAAATTATACTCACAGATCATAGTCCTAGCCATTTCCTCTAATGTTCAATTTTTCCTCTCGATAACCCCATTTTGTTGTGGTGTCCTAGGAGCAGAGAAATTATGATTAATACCATTTTGATCACATAAATTTTCGAACTCAGAGTTCTCAAATTTTGTCCCACAATCACTTTGGACACTTATGATTGTGGTACTTTTCTCATTTTGCACTTTCTTGCAAAACTTGACAAATACATTAGTTGCTTCACTTTTTATTCTTAAAAAGAATACCAAGTAAACCTGGAGTAATGATTCCTCCAAGACTTTGTATCCGAGTTGGTCCAAATAGATCTATGTGGATCAACTCTAAAGGTCGAGAAGTAGATAAACAATATTTTGGTTTAAAAGATGATTTAACATGCTTCCCTTTGGCGAATGCCTCACAGAGTTTATTCTTTTCAAATGATAAGCTTGGCAAGTCTTCAACCAATATTCGCTTAGAAAGTTTGGACAATGTTCTCATGTTAACATGTCCCAATTTTATGTGCTACATCCAACTCTCTGCTTCTTGGACTATTAAACATGTGTTGTTTGCATCAAGACTCTTCAGGTTAACTACATAGACATTGCCTCTTCTATGTCCTATCATGTATAAACCTTCAGAATTTTCCACTTTGCAAACATTTTCTTCAAATTTAACACATAGTCCATTATCGCAGAGTTGTGACATACTAAGTAGGTTATGCTTAAATCATCAACAAGCAACACATTTCTTATAAGTGTGGTAGAGGAATTTCTAACGTTACCTTGACCGATAATTGTGCCTTGTCCATTATCTCCAAAGGTGACCTTCCCACCTTTCTCTTTCTTTATACTGGAGAAGAATCTTCTATCTCCAGTTATATGTCTCGTATATCCGCTATCGATATACCATTCCTGGTTTGGCTCATGATGCGCTCTGAGACATACCTGCAAAAGCAACTAAGTCTTTGATTTTGGCACCCAGACCTTGTTGGGTCCAAACTCGTTAGCTAAAATGTAAGTTCCCTTAGGAACCCAGACTCTCTTGATTCTAGCATTCTTGCCCATCCGTCAATCTCTAGCTAGGTGTCCACTATTCCCACAAGTATAACATCTTTTGTTAGTTCGGTGATGACTTCTATGTTGTTTATTGCTTGTGTTGCTAATGGATTGTATTGGCTGAGACACACGAACAGTGTCAGGAATAGTCTTTTCAGAATTCAGTCCTTCATCTCTGAGAGTTAACTCATTTACAAGTTTGGATCTTTTAATCACAGCATCTCTCAGTTCACCTACAACTTGATCAAAGGCTTCATATAGCTCTTCAAAGGTAAAGTCAGCAAAGTCATCATCTTTTACCAGAGAGGGTTCTCCTTGCTCAATCGCCATTAAGCATAACTGTGCTTCCTCACTTACGTCGAAGGTGGATGAGTTGGACTCGGTGTCATCCCAAAGGGCTACGTGACCCTTGTCTTTTCCTCTCTTCTTGTCATTGCCTTTCTTCGGATTGAGCTTAGGACATTCACTCTTGACATGTCCAAGCTTGTTGCACTCATAGCATCAGATGACTTCCTTTCTCTCATTCTCCTCTTTCTTCTTGAGGAACTTCTGGTTAGGAAATCTTCTTTTCTTGAAGAATTTATTGAAGCATCTTGCCAACATGGCTACGTCTTCATCTGAATCACAAGATTCAACTTCCCTTTCCTTGGCCTTGAAGGCTAGGTTCTTTTTTCGGGACTTAGCATTTTCCTCAACTTCCTCATTTGACTCTTGAATCATCTTGATCTCATGAGTCATCAGAGAGCCAACCGGTTCATCGATAGTAAGCACATTGAGATCCTTAGCTTATTTGATGGCAGTGATTTTTGATGACCAAGACTTAGGCAAGCTTCTCAATAATTTATGTACAATTTTGTGATTAGTATAGCTTTTGCATAATGACTTTACCCCGTTTACTATGTTAATAAATCTTGTCACCATCTCACCAATGGTCTCATCAGGTAACATCTTGAAAAGGTCATACTCATATAGTAACATGTTAATTTTAGACTCTTTCACCTAGTTAGTACCTTCATGGATGACTTTGAGTTTATCCCAAATCTCTTTGGCCAAAGCACACATTGAGATTCTATTAAACTCTGAAGCGTCTAAAGTAAAATGTAGCATATATATGGCTTTACAATTTACCTGTACTTTTTTCACCTCTTCTAGAGTCCAATTATCTTTGGACTTGATTACCTTCTCATCTCCTTTCATCTCGTATGGGGTGAAGGGACCATCTTCGATGGCTCTCCATGCTTCCCAATCATTGGCTTGAATGAATATCTTCATTCTTGCCTTCCAAAAGGAGTAATGAGCTCCAGCAATCAAAGGAGGTCTCGTGGTAGATTGCTCTTCAGCAAAGGTGAGATTTTATGTGGTTGCTATAATCTTTTCCCTCGAATGTTAGTCCTGCACACTTAATCAAAATAGTCAAACGTATAGTGTGTAAAGTATGAGACCTGCTCTAATACTAGTTGTAGGTCCAATAAGGAACCTAAGAGGGGGTGAATTCGGTTTCTAACAATTTTCTTGATTCTTTTCGGTACTTAGATAATCAGCGTAATCGAGAATAGGGATAGAGAGAATTGACACAAGATGTATAGTGGTTCGACTCGGTCCACTTGAGCCTGTGACCACTGTCAAACGTTCTTCCACTTTTATTATCCACAATAAAAATACAAGAGAATACCATAAGTTTTATCAGGTTCACTTGCAAAGTTACAATCACTAACTTGACGGACTCCGGCTAGCTACCGCTTTAGTTTTACAAGTTCACTAGCCTCAACAATACACTAGCTTTAACTGGCTCCGATTAGCTACCACTCTAGTTTTACAGGTACACTAGAAACCTTGAGCTTATCGTTATTTTCGCAAATATACTTCTCCTAACTTCACTACAGGGTACTAAATTGTAAAAACGTAAAACTACATGATACTTATGTGTACTTTTCCTATATAACATATTGTTTCAAAAGTAACAACCGAGCCATATCAACAAATAAGAAATAACCTTTCTCAAAAAAAGACAAATAAGAAATAACAGATTTATGAGATTGGGAGCATTGTGCCAAAATCCGTAAAAGATTTGAATTTTTTAAAGATGATTTTTAAGATCAAGTTTTTGGAATGTACAAAATATTATTAAGAGAATCATTTTTAAAATAGTGTCCAACAATACTCGACTATAAATATTATTCTAAAAAAATCGTTAAGCTCACCACGGTTCAAGACAGCCCATCAACAAATCAAGCCCAAAGAGGGAGGGAGTCTGCATTGCTTGCCCCCAGCACAAGAAATGTGAATTTACATATATACCATTAACACCCATCTCCCCTTTCCTTTGTCCTCCCCCAAATCTCTCTCCCCTTCTCTTCTACTCTCCCCTTTCTGGTCGCTTGTTTTTCAGAGAATGAAGCTTGACACGAGCGGCCTCGAGAATGCCTCGCAGCTGTTACGGGCGGCCGGCGATCTGGGTGGGCTCGGGCTCTCTTATTCTCCGTCGTTTCAGCTCGCCAACGCCGCTGATGTGAGTGATTTGCTTTCCCCTTTCTGATTTCATCACTCTGGTGTTTCGGTTTCCGCGGGATAGGGACACACTAGGATGAAACTGTGGCCTTTGTTGGTGCGTAGGAAGCCCGGCATTATGGATTAATCGGGTGATCGAGGATGGGATCTATATGTGTATCTTTGTGTTGTTGAAAGCTGGTTCAGGTGACTTGTTGCGGCCTGCGGGCTGTTTATCAACTAATAGGGTTACTTCAATCGACATTGTTCCGGGAACAAGCTTTCTGTTTCAGTTGGGAAGCTGACTACGCGTGTCTTTGTTTGCTGCATCAGTTTGATGGGTTTGTGAAGGATGCTGTACAAATGGTAAAGCCCGCTAAGGGGACGACGACCTTAGCTTTCATCTTCAAGGAGGGTGTAATAGTGGCTGCTGATTCTCGAGCTAGCATGGGAGGCTATATTTGTATGTTTATTATTTAACAGATAGTTTTGTTTTGTGGTTTGTAGATTTTGCATGGTTTTTGCATTCTAAGTGTATTTTGGTGATTTTATAGCTTCCATCGTTCACATTACATTAGTGAGCGTTTTTATTCTTTGACAGCATGTGGTGTTGATAGAAATCGCTTTGTTTTTTCCTTGCAGCTTCTCAGTCAGTGAAAAAGATCATAGAAATAAACCCTTACATGCTTGGTACCATGGCTGGAGGAGCTGCTGACTGTCAGTTCTGGCACAGGAATTTGGGTATTAAGGTAATCCATCTGAATCGTGTTTATGCAGTTGGTCCATGCCTCTTTTTATCTGCCAGATATCATTTATAAATTGGATATTGATTGATATTTGTGAGGGTTTTCTCAAGCTAAAAGTTGTTGCTGCTGGCAGGGCTATTGCTGCGTCTTTTTACGAAGCAAACTGTACAAGAAAAATATGTAGTGTTGTTATCATTGAAGAACTGTTGTTGGTAGTGATACTTTGAAAGTAGACTTGAACTACCGCCTTTTGCATCTCGAAAGCACGATAACTAGGAATCAAATATTTGCAGACGAAGATGCCGTGTTCCAATAGCAAGCTCATAATTTGTTTTATTTGATATTCAGTTGCTTCGAATCATCCTATTTTTGCATGTGATCTTGAGTTAGATCTTTGGGTTCTGCCCAAGTACAGCATGACCAACTTGCTCAAAGTTGGCGAATGACTGCTATAGCTGCTTGTAGTTCTAGCTTAAGGGAGTTCATCTACAAATTACATTAACATTGACGGACTCGTATACCTTTTATTCCTTAGCTTAGTCTGCTGTTGATGTCTTTCCACTGTGAATTTGAATAAGCATTGTATTCCATTTTTCACGATGATTATAAGCATGAATGGTCTTCCAATGTCAAGCAGCAGTAAATGAAGCTGCCAAAAAAATTGATAGGAGTATTGTAGGCCCCAAGTTCACATTGTACTGCTGTAGTCTTTTTGTCATCTTCAATGGTTGATAAAATCTTTTGTTATGAATTAGTGCCGGCTCCATGAATTAGCAAACAAGCGGAGAATTTCAGTTACTGGGGCATCAAAGCTTCTGGCGAACATATTGTACTCATATCGTGGAATGGGTCTATCAGTTGGAACCATGATTGCTGGATGGGATGAAACGGTATTAAAGCTTGACCCATTTTCTGTTGTGTTACTGCATTCTTAATTGTACTCATACTGCGTTCTTCTCTCGTTTATTCAAGGGTCCAGGACTATATTATGTTGACAGTGAAGGAGGAAGGCTGAAAGGAAATAGATTCTCTGTAGGTTCTGGTTCTCCTTATGCTTACGGTGTGTTGGATAGCGGGTGAGTCCTCTTGTTCCTATTTGTCTTCTTGTAATGATTTATGTTTCGTGATTTTCTCTTTCTTCATTGATCACCATCTCTTAATCAAATGTCTCCGCTCTTCAGAGTGGAAACCTGGTTGTTTCTTGTTTACTAGAAAAATCAAAGTAAGGGATGGGAAAAAAAATATGTGCAGGAATAGTAGCCAGATACAATGTATTCAATCCACAGGGCTTTAGCTATCCGGCTTTTAATAGATCTCTGTTAATTAGATAAGATTTGGAGTGGGTACAATTCTGCATATTAGCTAGATAAGTTTGCTCCACTGAGCACATGCTGCGGTATAAACTGAAATGGAAGTATTGAATGTTATTAACTCCAGGTATCGTTTTGATCTTTCGATTGAGGAGGCTGCGGAGCTGGCTAGACGAGCAATATATCATGCAACATTCCGCGACGGAGCCAGTGGAGGCGTCGCTAGTGGTCTGTTGTTCTCTCTGTGTCTTCGTTTAATCTATGCACTACGATTTAAGAACAAAATATTTCCCTTCTTCCATCATGTTTGCATCCACGCACCTAACTGCACTATTCTGATCGGATTTTTTTCTGAAACCAGTTTACTATGTTGGCCCAAACGGTTGGACGAAGATGTCGGGTGATGATGTCGGAGAACTCCACTACGAGTATTTTCCGGTGGCTCCCAGTATGGTAGAGCAAGAGTTTGTCGAAGTGGCGGGCGCTTGAGCCCTTTCTTTGTTCAAGCTCACTACGAGGTTGAAGGTTATTCTACTTGGTGGTACCTGATGAGCACAAGATTCCAAGTGGCTGAAACTTTTCATCTGTATAACGAATCTACTTCCGGAAGCAGTTTAGGGAAGAAGACGCTTTTCAACGTACCATTTGTGTGTTGGGAAATAACCCACTTTCCCGTGGACCCAAACAACGCAGCGAACAAGACAGGAGCAAGATCTACGAAAAACAAGAACAACAGATTTGGTAACCCGGTTCGATCTTAACCGATCTACGTCCGGGGGCGTACCAAGCCAGGAGATTTTACTATATCAAGCTCGATCTACACTTTGGAGCTACGCAGGCTCAACAATGGTAGTTTCTCTCTCCTCTTCTCTCTCTCTCTCTCTAGAAAACGTCTCTCTGTCTGCCAGGAAGAAGAAGAAGAAAACAGTGACTGGAGGAGCGGGGTATTTATAGTGCCAATAAACCTAGGAACCAAAAACACACACGCAGGGGCATTTTTGTCCACGTTTCATTTCGTCGTCGACGCGTACCAGTTCTGGACGATCCCAGTTCTGGACGGTCCCAGTTCTGGACGATCCCAATTCTGGACGGGGGCTACGCCCCCCCGCGGTGTCCGAAGTCTCCATACCCGACATTGTGGCCACCATGTATTATTCTTAAATTTTAGAGTTACTATAGAGTTATTGAACATGCATTTTGTTCAGTGCTTTTCGATTACATTTGATTCGTGGTCACCCCTACATGAGAAAAGATAAACCACTGGACATGCTTCCAAAAAGCTTCCATTAAGGGCTACCGTAAAGAATATTGTTAGGACTTGAAAAATATAACATTTAATAGAAGTTATCAATAAATACATATATAACAAAATATTATTTTGTTTATATTTAAATTACACAAAAATATTGATAAATTGTAATAATTTTTTGTCTATATACAAGTCAAAATTAATTTCTAAAAAAATGAAAGAAAGTCAGGGTATAGCGTCAACTATTTCTCAGCACGCTAATTAGTTAAATGTACACATATTTTCATTAATGACCATATAATAAATATACCAAGTTTTTTGAAAAGACAGAAAAAAATTCAATTTTTTCTCTAATCATATTTACTACGGCGACTAATAATCGAGGAAACTTTGCCAGAGTTCCAGCTCCGCAATTCCTTAGGGACCCATAGGAATAATAGAAAAAATTTAGGAAAGAAAGATTAATTATTCACTTACTTGCGTTGTTCAAATACTTTTGTTAAAACACGTTATCAATTACACGGACCGTTTTGAAGACGATTGATAAGATGAAAGATGGTGTAAAAATATCAAATAATTAAACTTATCACAAAATATTATATTCAAATATGCTTCAAATTTTAAAGTGCGTAAAAATAAATATGTAATTATTCAAATATTTTATTTTATATGAATTCTAGGACCAAGATTTAATACTAAATTTTTTTGCACAATGTTTAGTGCACGATAATTTCTAGCTTGTTAAAAATATTTTTCCTAATTTAATTTTTTAAGAGAAAATGAATTGATTGTTTTTAGCAAGCATAAATAACGAACAACAATTTGTAATTAGTACATCCTCAAAAAATATTAAAATAGAGTTTTGAGCAATAAATACGTAAATACAAAAAATATTTTGTCTATATTCCAATTGTAAAAAATTTCGGCTTATAGCGTTATTGAAATTCTACAATTGATTGAGATATTTTATTACAACAAGATGACGTTCACATGGATTATTTAGAGACAATTGAGAAAATGATGTAAAATTTATCAAACAAGCAAGTCCAGCACAAACTGTTATGTTCAAATATTTTTCGAATTCGTAAAGTATGTAAAAATATATGTATTTATTAAAAAATATCACATTATGCAAAAATTAGGACTGAAATTTAACACTAAAATTCTATGAAAAATTATTAATTATTACGATAGAGGGGTTATTAAATTTTAACACTGGTCCTGTTTCAGGACCTTAACATTTTATCAATTTAGAGAGGTGATTACTTTACTGGAGATTATTTTACATAAGTTTTACTATAATAGTATAAACTCAACATGTAAAACAAAGTCCATCGGACTAAAATTTATCAAGTTTTAATTTCACAAATGTGTCACAATGAGTTGTGCGATGACATGAGTCATGATTTCAAAATTTCAAAATCTTATGATACTATGTTAAAATCTTTTTACTAACGTAACACAAAATTTTATGATACTAACAGAACACAGAACACAGAACACAGTTGTAACTAGAAATTTGACCATCTGTTTGAGATTTTATCTTTTGAAATTTTGATAGTTTAGAAAATTGCAATATAGAGTTACGAGTAATGATTTGATGAATATTTACAGTTATTAACAAATTCAGCAAATATAAATATTCATTCCTTAAAAAAAAGGCAAGTGTCAGTGGCGATTGCTCAAAAGATATCTACTATTTGAGCATGACCACCGAATCACTATCCCCGAAATGTAAGAAAATTTATATTTTATACTATTACATGAGACCAGAAACTATACAATTCTAGCCTTTTTCATATCGACTTTCTTCATAAGATTTAAGATGGCGGAACCTAATTTGCTAGCCAAGCAATATAAGAGACTTTAAATAAATAAATAAATAAATAAATAAATAAATATTTATATTTATATTTATATAAACTCATTAACATGAAACATGTATTGTGTATCTATATATCTTCGATACAGGCTAAATTTAACAACATTTTTCTCCGTAAAAAATATGACCAATATTTTTATACCAAGTTATACCTGCCACGGATTGAACTTTAAATCTCCGTCAATTTATTTCCATTAACCTGCTACCTTGTTCAAGCTCGAAGTAGGCACGCAGGTGCTGGGCCCTTAATAAAGCGGAAAGGTCCGCAAGCAGCAAAATAAACTGTGACCTTGTCTTTGAACCTCTTCAGAACCAGCACCTTGTCTTCGCCCCACTCGATCACCGATATGATTTTCTCCTTTAGCCGTTTCCTTGGAGTGGTTTTCTTGCAAACTCCCTTCACTTCCTTGGTGCTTTCATCTTCTCTTACCCAATTAAGAGGGTAGCTCCTTAAGAATACCCTCCTGTTGGAGTAATCTTCGTTCTTGAAGCTTCTTGACCTTACCCCATCTATTTGTCCATCCATTCTCTCGACTGTCGTGTCAAATTAACATCTGGGTCTCATAGTTTCTTGGGAATGAAGGAAGGAATTACGTATGGTTTCTCGAGGCCTTACTCAAGTGGTTGAGGTGTGATTAAATATAGGAATGAGGGGAATCGAATACCGTCGGACCTTATTTTAGATAGTAATTTTTTTAATGATATGTTCTATATTCGCAAGATTTGAAACCAAAACTTCCTTAATCGACCAACTCCCAAGGGTAGGACGGAGGTTTATTCTACGGAAATGTCTACTTATGAAAGAAAGAACGTGTTTCCTAAGGAGGTATATATGCCAGAAAGAAATTAGGGATTGCCGCTTTGGGATGGTATGATATTCCAAGAGAAAAGACATACGGAATATTTTTGCTTTTATATGAAAATGGTTAAATAATCTTTTTCCAATCCGTGCCGTTGACGTTGAATGCTGTCATGTATTCCGTAATCTAGATGGTTATTTCCGTTGTAGTTTGTTTGTCTGTTTCTTGTTTGTTGGTATATTCCTGTGCACTTATGTGAGGTACGTGGTAATCATCTTTATGCGAGGACGGATTGAATGCTATTAATATAGAGTGAACAACATCATTTGGTTTAGATTTTGAGTCGTTGATCTGGGTTAAAACACGCATCATTTTTTATCCTACGACTACGATTGATATGTACAAGTACCTAGGTATTTTAGGAAGGAGCGTGTCATTAATTTTTTTACAAGGCAAATTAATAATTATTTTTCTTAATTGTGTCGGTTGAGGTGCAAAAAAGACTTCGATGTCGGTTAGGTAAAACCGGGTCAGATTATAGATGACTACTTAAGACGATCTGCTAGGTTCAAAGAGTCAACCATTCGCTTCGGTACAAGCGCTCAACTTATTGGCACAACTTCTTGGTCTAGGTCACGATGACTTCACAGCTAAATTGAGGTGGAGGGTACCCAATCTGACTTCAGACTGAGGGTAGCCAGGCTACCTTACGCATATCCAACCAAGGCAAGTTGGCATCCAAGTTCAGGTACCTCAATGATTGCCTTTAGTCGACCCCGAGTCCCAAACACGTTATTTTTACACTTCAACAATGCCTCCCACATGCCTTTGATTCGAATGGCCAAGGAGAATTGAAGGCATGTACCTATGGTGTAAAATTGGGCAGGGGTCGGCTACCTCCAAATCATCTCATAGGTAGTAGGTAAGGCCAACATCCGGCCTAACCAATGGTTGATATTCAATAGGGACCTTGTCCGAGCGTAGCAATACATCATTCATAAGGTCTTTTACTCCAGCTTTTGCATCACCTAGCTTACTTAGAGCAAGGTGAAGATTATTTATTTTGAGTAGCTCCAGGGGGTCTAGGCCATCGTTCTAAAAGACATTCCCGGCCGGCTTGTAGGGTAACAAGGTGTAGACCTCCAACCACCTTGTCCCATATGTAATGCGAAGTGCTTGCCCCCCGGTTATGTCACTAATCGGGCATTGGGTAGTAGCAAACCTTTGCTCGATCGAGCTCAAATACCGGGCAAACCAGCCGTCTACGCTACTCCAGGCCACCCTCGTTGGCACTATAGAATTTTCGTAGAAGTCCACCTCTACACCTTCAATAGTCGACAGGAAAAGATTGATGTTTGGTGTCACGATCTTTATCCTTTCATCCGGCTTCCACTGAATCAAAAACATGTGGAGGGAAAATGGGGTTACTTGACTTGACTGAATCCAATCCTTCCCCAATGGATATAGTAGGTCTTATCACTTATGACAAAGAACACGACCTCTGGAGTAGTAGAGCTCACACTAACTTCAGCCGCAAGTACTATAAGGGGACAAATACCTTTACCGATGAAACTGGCTATTATCATCTTAGAGGGGGTCTGCTTCCCCCTCTCCTTATTCTGCTTCTTCAGGAGCGACCGAGGTAAGACATTTACAACTTTCCAATTGACTATGAGGACTCTCTCAATTGCCTTCCCAAAGATGTGTGCCATGATATACAAGGACTTCAGGCTCTCACACGTCCTCCAGGTAGGCCTAGCGATAATGATACTATTGTTGAAGTCTTCCACCAGGGGTACTGGTGAAGGCCATTTTCCTACCTCAACCACAATATGGTCACTCTCCATCATGTCTCTCTCTTGATGGCTCGTCTAATTGGATTTTGACCTGAAACTAGCCGGGGCTACGTTAATCACCACTTTGTTTGGGAAGTTCCTAAAGTTGACGTACCTGGTGTCAAGGTCGATCGAGGTTCTTTCCCTTCTGGTCTCCCTTGTCCTCTTTGGGCCAATATTCCTTAGGTGGACCTCTCCTCTCGCCTTAGGTACCCACTTGCGAGTCAACTTCTCACGTCGACCAGTGGGTGCCTTTGGTCTAATCTCCTTAACGTGATTGAGGTCCTTTTCCTTTTGTGCCTTAGAGGCTACAACCTCCTTGCCCCGGCCTTGAGTCATGTTCGAGTGGTGTTTAACCCGTGGATGAGCTAAGAGAGTCTTTTATTCCTCCAGCTTTGCCTTTTGTTCTGCAAGTTGCCTTTCGAGGTCCTTGATTATTTTTCTCTGCTTCTGGACCTTCCTCTCAAGACGACATCCCTGAGTCTTAGTCAGGATGCCTTGTGTCGGTGACATAGGTGTGATCCTCCTATCTCCAAGATGGTTGAAGGTCTTTTCATGTGGGTTAGGCTTTCCTTGAAGGTCTACCTTGATGCGAGGATGATGGAGCCTCCATGTATAATTGCATCCCTTCGGACAAAAGAACTTCAGAGTCCTTAGGAGACCGTTATCAGGCGACCTTCCTTGCCCCCAAGTCTTGTGCCCCGGGTTGTAAGGTCGGCCTTCCCTTGCTTAGGTCTTTCTTTCTTCTAACTCTATTGTAGGCCCACCAAGGCAACAGAAAAACTAAAGTGGGGACTTATTGATGGCTGCCCCTTTGAGACTTGGTGTGAGGCTAAGCTCTCAACATCACACAATTGGGTTTGCCCCACTGTCTTCGGACGAAATGAGGGGTCGAGATAGGAGTAGGAACGCTTGGATCAGAGAGCATGGGTCCCCTCACTCATAGGAGACTCTTCCAACCTTGGGTAATTAGAGGCCCCAACCATTGGAGGTCGGCTAAGTAAGCTTCTAAAGTTTGGGGTCTTAGGATCGTGGTAAGGCAAAGATCCTACCCTTAGTTTCTCTGTCGTAGGCTCAGTGGAGGGTGATAGCCCTTTGTGTGCCATTTCATTACTAAGATATGGCTTCTCAATCTCAAGATCAATCATCCTAGATGACTCACTACCATGAGATGTTTGCTGAGGTGCCTCATCCATATGTTCGGAACTACCTGGACTTGATTGATGATTGCCTAAAAGGTTTCCCTACCACGCCTAATAGACTCCCCAAAGCACCTGTAGGACTCCCTCTCAAAATGAGGAAGGGACTCTTTAATATGCCTACGAGACTCCTTATAGCTCCTACAAGACTCTTTATAGCACCTCCGAGTGATAAAGGTAGAATATGTCTTTATCGGGATGTCGATTATTCTCATCTGGCTCATTGGAGGGAGCTGCGGTAGATGAAGACTCCTCATAGCACCTATAAAACACCTTATAATGCCTCTGAGCGACAAAGGAAGCATATATCTCCATTGTGCAATGCTTGTCTCAGTCGACTCTTTGAAGGGGGCCGTGCTAGAAATGTTCTTATAGGAAGAACGAAATTGAGGCCGAAACTACAAACTAAGATAAAAGCCAAAGCTTGGGATATTTGTGTGTATGATTTCTGGTGTCCCTATGCCTTGCCCCATGCCTTGCTTATGTAGAGAAGAAAATAGACCCAGCCTCCCTCCTAAGCTGCATTGTAGTTAGACTCGAAGACTTCAAAGCCTATCCTTGGCCAAGCCTTATCCTTATCCTTATCCTTATCCGGACTAGACTCGAAGACCTCGAAGCCTAGCCAATTTCCTCGAGCTCATCTTGTTCTTTTTGGAGTCCATGTTTATCCATGTCCCTTGAGAACCCGAGTGAATCAAGTATCCTAGAGCTCCTCCAACTTCTTCGAGAGTCTGCCTCGAATTTGGCAATGATTCGGCCTGTGATGATCTAACATATATGAAACCCGGGATGATCCAAGTCATATCAAGAGATGACCCAATGGAAATGGGCCTGCGATGAACCAGCATCAACGAGGCTTGCAATGATCCGGGGTACATAAGGCCCTTGACCATTCAGCCTAAATGGATTTTGCGACAATCAAGCCCAATGAATCCCGCAACAATCACAAGCCGACTAACCCAACTGAAGACTCGCGATGATCCGGGCCCATTCAATCCCGCGATAATCTAGCCTGCATCCCACGATGATCTAAGGAAGCTAGGCCAGCAATGATCCGAGGGGGTTTATTCTGCGACGATCCAGGAAGTCCAAACCCTGCGATGATCAAGAAAATCCATATACCCATGATGATCTAAGGGCCACGATCCCAAGATGATCACCTGAGAGCATGTCTATCAATGATCCCCAATGCCCTGGACTCCTCTCGAAATTCCATCCTTCAACAATGCCTCCTGCTTGGTGTCCTTCGATATAACCAATTGAGAAGGGTCGCCATGCAACTTTTGTAGCCGCCTAGACATCCCTTATGTTACTCAAATAGATTTTGACGCTTGTCTTAAACATCCGGCTTTGATTAAACTATTTTGCTTGATGCATGTATACGAATGAGTAATAATGAGCAAGAATTTGGATGGACTTCGAGGGCCGAGGAAAGGATATAACTTTTATTAAGATATAGCGACCTTGGGTAGGCTGGGTAAAAGTCATGCAACAAGATGAACCTGTTCGAGTGAAGACTACAAAACGTAACTAAGATCGTATCAGGCGTATGAGTATCTTCTTCTAGAGGATCTTCTACTCTAATATTGGCATCATTCAGCTTGCATAGAGCGAGGTGAGTATCACTTATTTTTAGCAGCTCTAGGAGGTTATGTCCATCATCTTCGAAGACACACTTGACCAATTCGTATTATGACAAGGTGTAGACCCCCAATTACCTTGTCACCTCCTCTATGGCTTTATTCCTTATAGGTGAGCAAGCTTCAATGCTTGCCCCTAGGTGCGGCATCAATTAGTCATTGGGCTGAAGGGACCTCCCATTCGACTGATCGCATACCCGGCGGTCTGGCCATCTATGTCACTTTGCACCATACTAGTTGGCACAATGGAGCCATCATAGAAAGCCGCTTCCATATAATTTGTAGCCACCAGGAAGGGGGTCCTCATCTATGGTTATGATCTCTATCCTTCTGTTAAGCTTCCATTGGATTAGGAACTGGTGGAGAAAGGATGGGATGACCTGACTTAAATGGATCCAATCCCTCCCCAAGTAGGCAGTTGTAGGAGGTCTTCACCTTCATGACAAAGAATGGAACCTCCCTAGTGACGCTACCTAAACTGACCTCAGCTACGAGTTCTCCAAGAGGGCGAGTACCTTTATCGACGAAGTCAGTCAACACCATATCCGTTGGACCCAGCTTCTCATTCTCAACTTCTTGAGGAGTGAATAAGGGATAATATTGACCACTGCACCACTGTCTACGATGGTCCTGCTTATCGGTTTGCCAAAGATGTGGACTTAGATGTAAAGTGGCTTCAAGTGCCCACGCATCTTCCGGATAGGCCTTACTATTGTGATGGTGTCACTGAAAACCTCAAACACAGTTACAGCTAGAGCTTTATCTCTGATCTCAAGTTCAACCACGTCTTGTTCAATCATGTCGCCCTCAAGGTAGCTGGGTTGACCATCTTTCGGCCCAAAAAAGAGCGGTAGGGTGAAGACCATATTGATTGACAAATCTCGATCGTCTAAACTGAGGTCTTCCTCACTCATGCTATTGTCTAAGTATACTTTCTCCCCTTCGTCGCCTTTACTAGAGCTATCACCCCAACTTAGTTTCTCGTCCTGACTAGGGTTACCTACTGTGTAGCCTCAGCTTCTCAAAGTCCCCGATTGTTATGCAGGCTGGGTCTAGGTTGACTATGACCTCTTTTCCTTTTTGGCTAGTTGGCACCTGTTGTGAAGGGTTGTCTTTAGGGTGGACCTCACTTTTAACCTTAGGTACACATATCTTGTTCAGCCTCTCCCTAAGGTCAGCTTGTGTCTTGGCCTTCCTGGGTCACTTCCCTTTGTGAGACTCTCTTGTCGGTGCTTTTGCCTTACTAGACTATCTCATCAACGCCTTTCGCTAATTAGGCTTAAGGGCATCGACTTCCATAGGTTGGCCTTGATCAGAAGCTGAATGACGTTGTATATTGGAAATAGCTAGAAGAGCTTGTTGCTCCTCAAGTTGAGCCTTGTGTTTGGCCAGCTGCCTCTCAGGGTTCCTTGTGATCTGCTTCTGGGCTTGGACCTTTCTCTCGAGATGATGGCACTGAATCTTTGTCGAGACTATTAAGCATATTATTCGGTCTTTTTGGCTTCTCTACTTTCATAGATTGTCTAGGGATCAAACCATCTTTCATGTTATCAATGATGAACCAATAACCTATATCTAGGTTTCACTAGGGTGCGATGCATCAACATAAATGAAAGTCTAGGATAAGCCTACTTCAGTATCAATAACAGCGAAAGAAAGGTAAGAATTAAGCATTCCGAACAATAACCATTTCTATGATCAATCCATAATCTCACCTATCAACGTGCCCTACGGGCACCGTACTCAAAGGAAACTCCTCCCTACTCATGGCAATCATACTCGACATAATCATAGGGTAGGAAAGAAGTCACCAATGACGGAAGTCGCACAAATCTTGAAAAAATGATCAATCCCGAACACGTAGCAACTGGGAAAAAATGTAGAAAAATGTATCTGGAAAAAGTATGTCTAACCCTAGAACTAGGTGGGTATATATAAAAACCCAAAATTTCAAAAACCATAGTTCTAGATCCTTCTATTTTCTTCAAAAAAAAGTCTCTGGCGGCACCTTCAGCGTACGCTAATAGGCATCAGCGTACGGTTCCTTTGAAATTTGCCCCTTTCAGCGTACGCAAGCTGCTACCTATCTCCGGCCTTTGGCCATTTTGCCTCTGACTCCTTTGCTCCACGCTTGACTGCATTCTCAAACCTTGACAACCCACAAGACAAAAAAAGTGTACACGTGTAAGCAAACATGATAACATAACGAAAAAATAGACTCAAATCAATATAAATAGTATATCAAATAATGATGCAAATTGACACGCATCACGTACCACTTGTAAAATCTCATCGCCTTCAGCTCCTTCTCATCCGGGATCTTGTGACCCTTGGGTAAGGTGATTTGTCCATTTTTTAACAAGTTGTCAATAATATCATCGGCCTTGGTAACATTAAACGAGTACTCCTTCCCGACCTCGTTGAGGCCCTCAGGTTGATTAGGCTGGGCATCTGGGCGAGTGAACTCATTGGGTACCAACATCTTCTTATAAATCAAACTTTCACATTTCTAAGGCTTATCATTGGTGAGCTCAGCCACCATCTCCTACATAGTCTGATCCTTACCCTTTGAGGAGACAGCCTTCCTATCTTTCTCATTGATCAGCTGCTACGCCATCGTAGCCTTTTATGCCAGCTCAGAAAGGTCTCGAAACCTCTCTATTCCTAACTTCTTCCGAAGGCAAAAAGTGAGCCCCTGCATGGCTAAACTGCTAGTTCGAACTCTGAGAGGTTGGTCGAGCATCGGTTATTCATTTTTCAAAAGTGGATTATGAACTCCTCCAATGACCCGCCCTATAGCTGTTGCATATGGGGGAAGTCCGATATGGTTATACTTATCGTTTGATAAGAATAAACTCTGTGAGGCATGCGCCAAAGGGAAGAATTTTAAGTTATTATTTAACCCAAAACATTATTTATCTACTTCTCGACTTTTGGAGTTGATCCACATAAATCTATTTGGACCAACTCGGATACAAAGTCTTTTGATTACTTCAGATTTACTTCGTTATCCTTTTTAAGATTAAAAAGTGAAGCAACCAATGTATTTGTCAAATTTTGCAAGAAAGTGCAAAATGAGAAAAGTACCACAAGAATAAATGTCTAAAGTGATCATGGGACAGAATTTAAGAACTCTGAGTTCAAAAATTTCTGTGTTCTGAATGGAATTAGTTATAATTTCTCTACTCTGAGGACACCACAACAAAGTGGGGTTTTCGAAAGGAAAAATTGAACATTGGAGGAAATTGCTAGAACTATGATCTGTGAGTATAATTTACCAAAGCATTTTTGGGCAGAAGCTATTAATACGGGTTGCCACATCATTAACAAAACCTCCATTAGATCATTGCTCAAAAAGACTCCATATGAAATGTATAAGGGAAGGAAGCCAAACATTGGTTACTTCTAATTTTTTTGGTCTAAATGTTTTATGCACAAAAATGGCAAAGAACACCTTGGCAAATTTGATGCTAAAAGCGATGAGGCTATTTTCTTGGGTTATTCAGTTAACTCAAAAGCCTATCGAGTATTCAACTAGCAAAATAATAAGGTAGAAGAGTCCATTCATGTCTTGTATTCATGTCTTGTTTGATTAACAAGCCTTGATGCCTGGAAAGGAAGTTGCTGACCTTTCTGATGAGGAAAATGATGAAAAGCATATCAGCACCAATGACGATGAATAGGAGGTAAATGGAGGAAGGCATCCACCAGCCACAAGAGAGTGGAAAGTCATCAAAGATCATCCCCTCATATTGGTAATAGGTAATTCACACGAAGGTATACTTACTCAAGAGCAATCCATAATACTTGCACACATCTTGCATTTTTATCTCAAGTTGAACCTAGGGATATAAATGATGCTATAAATAATGAATTATGGATGATTGCTATGCATGAAGAGCTCAATCAATTCAAGAGAAGTAACGTGTGGACGCTTGTTCCTAGACCAACTGATCATCCAGTGATTGGCACTAAATGGGTATTTAGGAAGAAGATGGATGAAAATGCTATAGTAACACAAAGAGAGGATAGACTTGTAGCACATGACTATTTCCAAGAAGAGGGAATAGATTATGATGAAACATTTGCTCATGTTGCTAGACTAGTAGCCTTTTGGTTTATTTTAGCATGTTTATGCAACATGGACTTCAAACTTTACCAAATAGACATTAAGAGTGCATTTTAAATGGTATTGTTAAAGAAGGAGTCTATGTTGAACAGCCACATGGTTTTGAAAGCTTTGATAAGCCTTGTCATGTTTATCATTTAAACAATTTTTTATATGGTTTGAAACAATCTTCTAGAGCTTGGTATGAAAAGTTAAGTGGGTTTCTAATCAAAAAGGGTTTTAAAAGGGCAATGTTGATACAACGTTGTTCCTTAAGGGCGAAAAGAATAACCTATTGCTTATGCAAATATATGTTGATGACATTATCTTTAGATCAACAAATGATTCTATGTGCAAGAAGTTTTTAGAAACTATGCAAAAAGAGTTTGAGATGAGTATGATGGGAGAGTTGAAATATTTTCTTGGTCTTCAAATTAACAAAAAAGGAATTTTCATAAGTCAAACTAAGTATATCAAAGATATCTTGAAGAAGTTTGACATGATGAAGCTGAATGAAATAGGCACCAATATGGCTGCTAGCACAAGGCTAGACAAAGATGAGGAAGGTGTTCCATTTGATCAAAAGAAGTATCAAGGTATGATCATATCCCTGCTTTATTTAACTACCATTTGTCCTGATATACTGTTCAGTGTTTGCATGTGTGCTAGATTTCAATCTAGTTCCATAGAAACCCATTTTATGGTTGTTAAATGAATCTTTAGATATCTAAAAGGGACAAGCAACATGGTATTTGCTATCCTAAAGAAAGTGGATTTGAATTGATTGGATATTTTAATACCGATTATGGAGGTTGCAAGCTAGATAGGAAGAGTACATCAGAAACATGCCAATTGCTTGGAAACATGCTGATATCTTGGTATAGAAAGAAACCAAATTCTATGTCTCTTTCAACAGCTGAGGCAGAGTACATCTTGGCTGGAAATTATTGTTCTCAACTTCTCTGGATGAAGCAACAACTACAAGATTACAGAATGAATTTCAATAAAATGTCAATTATGTGTGATAATACTAGTGGTATGAATTTTCTTGTTGTCCTTTCAACTGGGTTGCTAAGTTTATAAAATAGAGAGATTATACTACTTATCAAGATAACTCAGTCACAATCATCTTCCTCCTCTCTCCACCCTTTCCTTCACCTAAGACCCTCCACTTCTTCTCCCCCTCGAGAGTTTTTCAAGAAAACTCTCTCTCTCTCTCTCTCTCTGGATTGGGAAAATGAGGCGCTTTAGCCGTCTTTAAGGTTTTTCCAATCCTCAAGATCCACCCAAAGAGAATAATCTGGTGGTCTCTTGGGTAAAAGAAAGAGACAAGTTTCTAAATGACTATAGAAAGAGGCGAGTCCTCTAAGTCAATGTCCAAAGCAAAACTGCAGGTCTAATAAGTAACCTTGGGGGGGGGGGGGGGGGGGGGGGTGAATTAGGTCTCAATCTATTTTCCCAACTTTCGTTGGTACTTATTCAATCAGCGTAAACGAGAATACGGATAGATAGAACTGACACAAAATGTATATTGGTTCGGCTCGGTCCACTTGAGCTTACGGCCACTATTCAACCGTCCTCCTATTTTTTATTATCCCTAATAAAATACAAGTGTACACGACAAGTTTTACCAGGTTCACTTGCAAACCTCACACCACTAGCTTCACGAACTCTGTCTAGCTACTGCTCTCTAGTTTTACCAGGTTCACTAGTAACCTCACAACACACTAGCTTTGAAAGGCACCGGCTAGTTACCTCACTCTAGATTTGTAGGATCTCTAGAAACCTCTGAGCTTATTGTTGCTCTTACAAATGTACTTCTCATACCTTCACACATAAGTTCAGTAAGTATCCTAAGACAAAAGTATATCTGATACGCACTTTGTCTTAACCACTTCGTGATCACATCTTTTCTCTCTTGAATGTAGGAATTTAGCTTGACCTGGATTTCTTCTTTGAATCTTTTTCTCTCGAGTGGTCCACCTTTGTCTTTAGCTTGATCTTCTATTTATAGGATCTCCCTTGCATGTAGCCGTTAGCTCTTGCTCTCCAAGCAAGTCTTCAAGCTTGCTCTCCACGTCTGAAGCAGCTATTGGTACCCGTTGGAGGAGAAGCTTTTCTTAGCGATCAAGATAGCCAACTTTTCTTTCCAGGCTTAACTAGAGTAGACTTCGATATGAGGGTTGATTTGATCCCTAAAATAGCTATTACAAAACAAAGCTAAAAGAACTTCTGAAACCTCTTTTGTATCGGGTTATGTTAGATCAACATAATTAAGATTTAAACAATTGTTCCTTGGACAAAAGATTGAATAGTCTAGGGCATTTGCCTATTACGTGGACTTGTTCAAAGATGATTATAAAACTCTTTCCAAAGTTTAATCTCTTTATTCCATATAAGAGTGCTTTAACCACCAACCAACCAAGCCATGTCGAGGCACTTATACGACAGGTAAAAGCCTTAATTATCTTGATCTTAGCAAGGTTCAAATTTGAACTTACCTTGGGATAAATATTTAGATCATCTGGTCAATCTTTAACTAGAGTGTGTATGTGAAGACTTGATCTTGACTTAGGAGAATTCTTAACAACCAAACTCATACAACAGTCTTCGTTGACCACTCAAATTTTACCGAGAAATCAATGATCACACGACAGCAAAGTTTATGATCCCGTGTAAGAATAAACTTAGTCTTAATGAAAAAGTCACTTACCTAACTTGTAAGTTAAGTTCTTGTAGGTTATGACCGATCTCTCGATATACTTCTTTATCCTTTTGATCATGACTATCATTTTGTACTACTTAAAGATAACTGAGTTTATGATTAGTGTACTACTATGCATAGCCTTTTTCTTGATCATACTTAACCGAATTCTGATATGCACTTAATCAAAATACTAAGGCATTTTCAAAAACCCACTCTGAAAAGAAAAACATGCCATTCCCTTCTAAACCAACCAGAGATGGAAGATTTGAAGATGCATGCAGAGAACCAAGCAGAGGAAATCACTCCTCCTATGCTGACAAGCAAAGAGAAAGGAAAAGCCCCTATGAACGAGTCTGGTGAGAAGAAGCTTCAGAGAAAGAAAGGGGAAGCAGTCAAGTTGCACAAAAGGAAGAAGTTATCTTCTAAGGACGAGCTTAAAGCAAAGAGAGTTAAGTCCTCCTCTGAGGATAAGGGTTCTCCTCTTCAAGGACCTCCAAAGGAAGGGTGGTTCAAGGAGACGAAGATGATGAGAAAGGCTAAGAAGCTACTCGCTCTGAAGATGCATTCGGGAGGAAGCATACACCAAAGTCCCACAAACTGGTAAAAATGCATCCCGTCTATGCTAATTTCCATTTCAAGTATGAGGATTTTCTAGAATATATGCCGAGCTTCAAGAAGGTTATTAGCAGAAGGATAATAGATTAAGGAGATCTGTTAGGGAAAAGATTTGGTGAATAAGCAAAAGAGTGGTTAGATGTCTCTGGCTTATTTGGCCTGACGACAATAGTTTGTGGGATAAATGCTAATAAGGTTAGAGAGTTTTATGCTGCCCTACTGACTTATGGACGATTAGCACCTAGGGCCACTGGAGGCTCTAGATATGATGCAAGGTCCTTGCAATGGTTCAATGGAAAGAATTTCTACAAAGTTTCTCCTTAGGACTTAGGAGAAATGTTTGGGATAAGTTGTGATGGGTTGAGTTTAGCCAAATTTGAGAAAAAGAGGCTACAAGGGTTAGATACATGGAATCAGATTAGTGGGACATCATTCAACAAACTAGAAGTATATTCCAGAGCCACCACTATCTATGATGCTGAGTTCATAATGGTTTAGCATTTCATATCTACCACGGTCTTCAACAAACCTTCGAACACCAATGCAATCACCAATGAGGAAATAAACTTTCTTAAGTATATCTGGGCAAAAGAAAATATAAATGTTGCTGAGTTCCTGATCTGTAAGATCAAGATAGCTACAAAGGAGCCCAAACCGGTCCTTCCTTATGGGAGGATCATATATGTCATCCTTGTCATGGTTGGTATATGTGACCTTCTAGATAAGGGAGCTGTTCCGAAGGTAGTCTACAATCGTGCAACTCTGCAGAGCATTGGAATTAAGGAGAGGAATGGGAAGTGGATGAACAAGAATAGGAAGAATGCTGTTCTGTCCATCAAAAGAAGGGCTAAGCTATTTGAAAGAAGACAGGAGCTCACACTCAAGGGTTCCTCCAATAAAGTCCTATTCCCTAGTTGCCCCAAGTTGAAGAAACCCAAACTCAGTGACAAGAGAGTGAAGAAGAATTTACTTGCCTTGAAGAGGTAGGTTCTGATGCTGTAAAATAAATATAAGAAAGTGATGAAGGAAGTCATGTTGTTAAAATCTCAGTCTGGTCCTTCCAATCTAGTGCCCTCTCATTTGTCTGAGGATGATGACATAGTGATAGTGGACAACATCAACCCTTCTGCTCAGAAGCCTTCAGACTCCACCCAAGAGGAGAACCATTCTCCTTATGTCAGTGCCTCCTCTGATCACTTTGTTCATGAAGAAGCAGAAGAAGAAGTTAATGCACCTATTGAAGAAATCAAAAATGAGGAAACTCAAGATAAGGATCTCTCAAGGTACCACTGCCCACATCAAGGCAAACATCACTAGTTCCTCCCTTTGTTCCACTCTCTAAAAGTTTTGATTTTTCTCAAAAGACAAGGAGCAAGCTGTCCATCACCCCAACAAATTGTAAACTATTTGTTGAAGGTTGCCTTTCTGATAAGGGCACCTTAGGGGGAGAAGATGATATGGCTAATGGGAAAGGAAAGGAAGCTGTAGTTCAAGCTACACATAAAGGAGATGTTTCTAAAAAAGAAACTCAGGAAGAAGTTGAGAAAGAGGCTGAAGGAAGCCAGATTACAGATGTCGATGCTGCTACTACTGCTATTGCTACACAGATCATCATCCAGGAAGCTGATGAAGAAGCAAGGAAGAAAAAGGGCAAAGGCATGGCCGTAGCCTAGAAGAAGAAGGCTAGCTCAAGTTCACGAGTCAGGACCTCCTTGACAGAGAAGCCAAAATAGAAAAAGAAGAGTCTGGCCTCCGCCAAGACTCCATCAAAGAAGACTAAGGTCTCTGCTATCAAGAAGAAGGAATCCCCCACTCCATTCCAATGACCTTTCTTTCTCGATCACAACTGGTACAAAAGCTCTGAAGAAGAAGAAATAAGTGAAGAAGATGTCGTCACACATAGGAGAAAGCATGGCCGAGATAGTGAAGATAGTGAGGATGAAGGCAACATCCCAAGATCCTCCAACTGATTAGCTCCTCTCCTCATGAACAAACATGTTGAAGATCTTTTGATCTTAGTGCCCTAGGATAAAAATATTCTATACTCGTAAAGCCACTATGTTTGTTTGTTGTCTGCTCAAGTACTTTTCTCTATGATTGCTGCTACTATTTATCATATTTTATGATCGAAGCATGTTTGTCATGGACTTACGTCTTTTATGAATGCGTTAAGTATTATTAGCTTTTATCGCAGTATAGTTATTATGTTTATGGTGACTCAGTCTGTCTTGGACTTAAGTCTATCACAAATAATCGAACATGTGTGTTGAAGTGCAAATAGACAGGGAGAGCACGACGAGTGAGGAAAACTTAATCAACAAGGATTAAGGGAGAGCCTTAGCCAAATTCTGATATGAAGTTGCCCTTATCAAAAAGGGAGATAGAAAATGCCTTAAGTGTTTTTGTTAAGTGCATATCAGAATTCGGTTAAGATCAGTCAAAAAAGGCTAGGGATAGTAGTACACTGATCATAAACTCAGTTATCTACAAGTACTACTAAATGTAAGTCGTGATCAAAGGGATAATGAAGTACATCGAGAGATCGGTCATAAGCTAAACGTATGAGTTAGGTAAATAACTTTTTATTCTCACTAAGATTATTCTTACATGGAGTCATAAATTTGTGTTTTGTGTGATCTCCGATTCTTAGTGAAATCAGAAGATAACGAAAATGTTTTATGAGTTGGGTTGTTAAAATTTTCTTAAGTCTAGTTCAAGTCTTTACTTACACAATGTAGTTAAGCTAGAGCTTGACCAAGAGATCTAGATATTTATCCCAAAGCAAATTTGAATTTGAACCTTCCCAAGATCAAGATGATTAATGCTTTGATCTGTCATATAAGCGCCTCACAAGAGCTTGGTTGCTTAGTAGTTAAAGCTCTCTTCTATGGATAAGTGAGATTAACTTTGGGGAGATATTTATAATCATCTTAAGACAGTCCACGTGATGGGGCACCTACCCTAGATGAACCTCTCTTTTGTCCAAGATATAATTGCTTAAATTATGTTTGTTTTTACACTAACATTGCCCGATATAAAATAGGTTTCAGAAGCTTTATTTTGTCTTTGTTTGTAATAGCTACTCATATGGATCAAATCACCCACATGTCGAAGTCAACTCATCAAATCAAACCTAGGAAGAAAAGTGTTAGCTACTTTGCTAGCTAATGAAGGCTTCGCCTCCAACGGCTACAAACGGCTGCTTACGACTTGAAGGGATGTTTGAAGACTTGCTTGGTGAACAAGTTCTAACGGCTACATGCAATGGAGATCCTATAAATAGAAGACCAAGCCAAAGACAAAGAATGACCACGTGATATAGAAAAAAGTGGTCAAGATTCAAAGATACAAATCTAGCAAGAGCTGAATTCAGATATTCAAGAGAGAAAAGTTATGATCAAGTGTGTTAAGACAAAGAGCAGATTAGAAAAATCATTGTCTTAGAATACTTGCTCAACTTCGGTGTGAAGTTAGGAGAAGTATATTTCCAAAAGCAACAATAAGCGAAAGATTTCTAGTGTGCTTGTAAAACTAGAGTGGTAGCTAGCCGGAGCCAGTTAAAGCTAGTGTGTTGTTAAGGTTGCTAGTGAACCTGTAAAACTAAAGTGGTAGCTAGCCAGAGTCTGTGAAACTTGTGGTTGTAAAGGTTGTAAGTGAACCAGGTAAAACTTGTGGTGTTCTCTTGTGTATTTATTGGGGATAATAAAAAGTGGGAGAACGGTTGAAGAGTGGACGTAGGCTCAAGTGGACCGAGCCAAACCACTATATATCTGGTGTAAATTCTCTCTATTCCTATTCTCGATTACCCTAATTATCTAAGTACTGAAAGAATTAGGAAAATTGATAGAAACCTAATTCACACACACACCCTGAGGTTGCATATTTGACCTACAGTATACCTTCGTGTGGATCAGCTATTACCATTATGAGGGAATGATCTTTGAAGATTTTCCACTCTCTTGTGGCTGGAGGATGCCTTCCGGCATTTACCTCCTGTTCATCCTCATTGGTGCTGATGTGCTCTTCATCCTTTTCCTCATCAGAAAGATCAACAACTTTCTTTCTAGGTATCAAGGCTTGTTCATCAAACAGTACATGAATGGATTCTTCTACCTTGATATTTTGCTTGTTGAACACTCGATAGGCTTTTAAATTAATGAATAACCCAAGAAAATAGCATAATTACTTTTAGCATCAAATTTGTTATGATGTTCTTTGCCATTGTTGTGCACAAAGTATTTAGACCCAAACATATGGAAGTAGCCAATATTTGGCCTTCTTTCCTTATACAGTTCATAAGGAGTCTTTGAGCAATGATCTAATAGAGGTTCTATTAATGATGTGACAAGCAGTATTAACAGCCTCTGTCCAAAAATGCTTTGTTAAATTATACTCACTGATCATAGTCCTAGCCATTTTCTCTCATTTTTTATTTTTCCTCTCGACAACCTCATTTTGTTGTGGTGGTGTCCTAGGAGCAGAGAAAGTATGACTAATGCCATTCAGATCACAGAAATTTTTGAAGTCAGAGTTCTCAAATTCTGTGCCTTGATCACTTCAGACATTAATGATTGTGGTACCTTTCTCATTTTGCACTTTCTTGCAAAACTTGACAAATACATTGGTTACTTTTCTTTTTATTCTGAAAAAGAATACCCAAGTAAACCTAGAGTAATCATCTACAAATAGAAAACCATATATAGACTCTTCTTCTTTGACTATTAAACTTGTGTTGTTTGCATCAAAACTTTTCAGGTTAACTATATAGACATTACCTCTTATATGTCCTATCATATATAAACCTTCAGAACTTTTCACTTTGCAAACATTTTCTTCAAAATTAACAGATAGCCTATTATCGCAGAGTTGTGATATGCTAAGCAGGTTATGCTTCAAACCATCAACAAGCAGCACATTTATTATAACATTGGTAAAGGAGTTACCAACATTACCTTGACTGATAATTGTACCTTGTCCTTTATCTACAAAGGTGACTTGCCCCATTTCTCTTTCTTTATACTGGAGAAGAACTTTCTATCTCTAGTCATATGTCTCGTGCATCCGCTATCGATATAACATTCCTGGTTTTGATTTTTGTACCCAAAACTTGTTGGGTCCAAACTCGTTAGCTAAAACATAAATTCCCTTAGGAACCCAGACTCTATTGGTACTAGCATTCTTGCCCATCTGTCAATCTCTAGCTAGGTGTCAAACATTCCCACAAGTATAGCATCTTCACTTAGTCCAGTGAGGACTTCTATGTTGTTTATTACTTGTGTTGCTAGTGGATTATGTTGGGTGAGATGCACAAATAGTGTTAGGAATAGTCTTTTCAGACTTTAGCCCTTCTAACTCTTGTTAAAGAGTTTTGATCCTTTCATCTCTGAGAGTTAACTCATTTCTGAGTTAGAATCTTTCAATCACAGTATCTCTCAGTTCTCCTACAACTTGATTAAAATCTTACATAACTCTTCAAAGGTAAAGTTAGCAAAGTCATCATCAACTACCTGAGAGGGTTCTCCTTACTCAATTACCATTAAACACACTTGTGCTTCCTCACTTTCATCGGAGGTGGATGAGTCAGAGTCGTTGTCATCCCAAAGGGCTGCGTGACCCTTGCCTTTTTCTCTCTTCTTGTCAGTGCCTTTCTTCAAATTGAGCTTAAGACATTCACTCTTGATATGTCCAAGCTTATTGCACTCGTAGCATTGGATGGCTTCTTTTCTTTCATTCTCCTCTTTCTTCTTGAGAAATTTCTTGTTGAGAAATTTTATTTTCTTGAAGAATTGTAGGTCCAATAAGCAACCTAAGAGGGGGGTTAATTAGGTCTCAATCAAATTTTCCAACTTTTGTTGGTACTTAGTCAATCAGCAAAAACAAGAATAGAGATAGAGAGAATTGACAACAGATATATAGTGGTTCGGCTCGGTCCACTTGAGCCTACGTACACTCTTCAACCATCCTCCCACTTTTTATTGCACCAATAAAAATACAAGACCACACCACAAGTTTTACCAGGTTCACTTGCAAACCTACAAGTTTTACCATTTTCACTTGCAAAAACCTACAAGTTTTTCCAGGTGCACCTGCAAACCTTCAAGTTTTCACAGGTTCACTTGTAAACCTACAAGTTTTCTCAAGTGCACTTGCAAATCTCTTACCCACTAGCTTCACGGACTCCGGTAAGCTACCGATTATAGATTTACAGGATCTCTAGAAACCTCTGAGCTTATTGTTGCTCTTACAAATGTACTTCTCACGCCTTCACACAGAAGTTGATTAAGTATCCTAAGACAAATATATTCTCTAATACGCTCTTTGTCTTAACCACTTTGTGAACACAGCTTTTCTCTCTTGAATGTAGGAATTCAGCGTGAGCAAGATTTCTTCTTTGAATCTTGATCACTTTCTTTTTCTCTCAAGTGGTCCACCTTTCACTTTGACTTGATCTTCTATTTATAGGATCTCTCTTGTAAGTAGCCGTTGGCCCTTGCTCTCCAAGCAAGTACTCAAACTTGCTCACCATGTCCAAAGTAGCTGTTGGAGGAGAAGCCTTCTCGAGCTAGCAAAAGCTAGCCATTTTTTCCTAGGCTTGACTTGATTTGACTTTGACACGAGGGTTGATTTGATCCTTGAAATAGCTGTTACAAAACGAAGCCAAAAGAAATTCTAAAACAGCTTTTTCTATCAGATTGTGTTAATATAAATCAAACACAATTTAAATAATTATAGTTTGGACAAAAGCATGATTCATTTTGGGTAGCTATCCCATCATGTGGACTGCCTTAAGATGATTATAAAACTCTTCCCAAAGTTAATCTCTCTAATCCATAGAAGAGCCCTTTGACCATCAAGCAACCAAGCCAAGGCGAGGCTCTTATACGGCGGGTAAAAGCCTGAATCATCTTGACCTTGGCAAAGTTCAAATTTGAACTTGCCTTGGAATAATTATCTAGATCATTTGGTTAAGCTTCAACTAGAGTGAGTAAGTAAAGACTTGAACCAGACTTAGAAAAATTCCAAATAATCCAAATCACAAAAAGTCTTTGTTGACTCTGGACTTCACACAGAAATCACAAATCACTCAAAAGACAAGTTTCTGACCTCGTGTCAGAATAAACTTAGTCTTGGGAAAAAGTCACTTGCCTAACTTCTAAGTTAAGTCCTCGTAGCTTATGACCGATCTCTGGATATACTTCTTTATCCCTTTGATCATGACTAGCATTTTAGAGTACTTAAAGATAACTGAGTTTACGATTAGTGTACTACTATGCATTGCCTTTTTCTTGATCATACTTAACTAAATTCTGATATGCACTTAATCAAAACATCAAGGCATTTTCAATCTCTCCCTTTTTGATAAGGGCAACTTCTTATCAGGATTTGGCTAAGGCTCCTTCTTAATCATTTACCGTCTAAGTTTTCCTCACTCATCGCGCTCCCCCTATCTATATGCACTCAATAACCATGTTAGATTATTTGGGATATGCTTAAGTCCATGACAAACATGAGCCATCACAAATTTGGTTTAAGCATAGTCCATCAAGAGCTATTAGCACTTAACATATTCATGCAAGACATAAGTCCATGATCAATATGCCTCCAATGTAGAACGTGATAAGTAAAAGTAGCAATTATAGCATAGACAAAAGTACTGAGCAAATATCCAACAAACATAACAGCAATAAGAATAGAGAGTTTTTTATCCTAGGCTCAAAAGATCAACAGATCTTTAAAAGTGTTTGTTTCGAGGAGTGGAGCTTTGATCAATAAGAATCATCATCACTGAGATTTCTTCCATCATCTGAGTCATCACCAAAGACATCATCATTGCTTGACTCAGAGGAACTTTTGTTCCAATCTTTACCTACTAAGAAGGCTCTTTGGAAAGCAGTGGGTGATTCTTTCTTCTTCTTCGTGATAGCAGAGGCAGAGCCTTTTTGGTCTTTAATGGAGTCTTGGTGAGACTCTTTTTCTTCTTCTGCACAGGCTTCTCTGTCAACGAAGTCTTGACTCTTGAAGTTGAGCCAGTCTTCTTCTTTGGGGCTACGACAAAGCCCTTGCCCTTCTTCCTCTTATCTTCATCAGCTGCTTTGATAATAATCTGTGCAGCAGCAGTAGTGTCGAGGACTACAGTTTGGCTTTCTTCAGCCACAGCTTCAACTTCCTGAGCTTCTATCTCAGGAAAAAATTATTTTTCCTTCCCCTTAGCCAGGTCTTCTTCTCCCCCAAAGGTGCCCTTATCAGAAAGGCTACCTACAGTAAATAGTTTACGTGTTGTTGGGTCATAGACAGCTTGCTCCTTATCTTCTTAGACAAATCGGTGCTTTTTGAGCGTGGAGCGAAGGGAGAAATTGGTGATACTGGTGTTGGAGTTGGGAACGGAGACTTCTGAAGTCCCTCAAATAAGTCAACCACTTGGTCAAGTGGGAGAGAGTCATGCATTCCTTCAACTTGGTTTTCTATATTGGGAGCAGTAACTTCTTCTTCTTCTGCATCTGGTACATGATGTTCTGGAGAGGCACTGACATAAGGAGAATTACCTCCTTTTTTAGCAGGATCTGCAGATTTTTGAGGAGAGGAGTTGGTGTTGTCCATTGGCAGGATGCCAATATCCTCAGACTAAGGAGAAGGCCCTGGATCAGAGGAACCAGCCTTGGCCTTCAACACCATAACCTCATGCTGCAACTTCTTGTACTTCTTCTGCAACTTTATAACTTGCCTCCTCAAGGCAAGTAGAGCCTTCCTCATCTTCTTGTAGGCTATCGTGGGTATCTTTAACTTTGGACGTGTGGGAAAGAGGACTTTGTTGGAAGAACCCTTGAGAGTAAGTCCCTGCCTTTACTCAAATTAAGCAGCCCTTCTCTTAATGAATGTAATAGCATTCTTTCTATTCCTATTTGTCCATTTTCTATCTTTCTCTTTCATCCCAATGCTTTGCAATGTTGCACAATTGTAAACATCCGTAGACATAGCTCCTTTGTCTAGAAGGTCATATATTCCAACCATAACAAAGATAAATATATGATCCTCCCATAAGGAAGGAACTATTAGGGCTCTTTTGCTACTGCTTTGATCTTGTAAATCAGAAACTTAGCATGATCTTGTCATTGGCCCACACGTGCTTAAGGAAGTTCATCTCCTCATTGGCAATAACATTAGTGTTGGAGGGCTTATTGAAGATAGTCATGGCAATAAAGTGCTGAACCATCCTAAACTCAGCATCATAGATCGTGGTGGCTTTATAGTTGACTTTAACCTTTTTAAACGAAGTCCCACTAATCTCATTCCACATTTCTAACCCCTGCAGCCTCTTATTCTCAAATTTGGCTAAACTTAGCCCTTCACAACTTACCCCAAACATCTCCCCTAAATCCTGAGGAGTGACCATGTAGAAATCCTTCTCATGAAACCATTACGAGGCCCTAGCATCACATCTAGATTCTCTAGTTGCTCTAGGAGCTAGCCTTCTATGGGTTAACAAGGTAGCACAGAATTCTCTCAATCTATCCGCATTGATCCCGCAGCCTATCATCGATAGACCCAATAGACCAGACACTTCCAACCACTCTTTGGGCCTCTCACCAAACCCTTTGGACAATAGATTACCCCAGTCTATTATTCATCAACTAATGACCTTTTTAAAACTCAGCATATTAAATCGTTCAAAAAACTCTTCACGCTTGAGCAAAATGTTCTCACAGACAGGATGAATAATTACCGGTTTGTGAGACTTAGGTGTACATCTTCTCCCGAAGATATCCTCTGTCACAGTGGCCTCAGTATAATCTTCATTGTCTTCTTCTTCTAGAACCGCCCTTTTCTTGAAGGTCCTTAAAGAGGAAGAACCTTTCTTCCGATGAGGGCTTGACCCTCTTTGCCTTGGGCTCGTCCTTGGAAAAGGATCGCTTTTGCTTGCCCAAGTTGATAGCCTCCCCTTTTTTCTTGCGCACCTTCTTCTCCGGTAGCTCGACCGTGGGGGCTTTTCCTTTCGTGAGCACAAGAAGTGGTACTTCCTCCTCGTGCTCCTCTGCATGCCTTTCTTCCTTTATCTCTGGTTGGTCTCTTGAAGAGTGGCGAGTTTTTATTTTCGAAGGGAGTTTGACCTTGGGTTCTGACTTGGAGGACTCTCCCCTTTCTATAGTAGGAGCACCTGATGCCTTCTCTTTCTTCTTCAACCAAGAAACCACTAGATTCTTCTCCTTGGGTGGTTCTTGACACTTGGAAAGACCTTATAGTTGGCTAGAGCGCCTCATCTTCCCAGGCCCGAGAGAGAGAGAGAGAGTGTGTGTGTGTGTGTGTGTTTTTTTTTTTAAAGAAAAACCCTTGGGAGAGAGATGACGTGGAGGGTTTAGGAAAAAGGACGAAGAGAGGTAGAAGATGATTATGACTAATTTTTCAAAAAATGTAGTATAATCTCTCTCTTATATAGACTTAAGCAAACCCAGTTGAAGCTGTTATGATGTGACAGCCGACAGTTATCGTCCATTATTTCTTTGCAACGATTGAGAAGATCTCTTAGTCCATCAACGACATTTGAGTCTAAACTTTTCGTTCGCATGTATGTCATAATTCTATCCTTATCCTAATAAAATCTCCTTCATTTAAGGACTTGGTAAATACATCCGCTAATTGATTTTTCGAGCATACAAAATGTAGTTCTATATCACCTTTTTGGACATGATCTCTAAGAAAGTGATGCCTAATTTCAATGTGTTTGGTGTGAGAAAGTTGCACTGGATTTTTGCTAAGGCAAATAGCACTAGTATTATCACACATAATTGGCATTTTATTGAAATTCATACCCTAGTCTTGGAGTTGTTGCTTCATCTATAGAAGTTGAGAATAGTAATTTCCAGTAGAGATGTACTCTGTCTCAGCTGTGGAGAGAGACACAGAATTTGCTTCTTATTGAACCATGATATCAACATGTTCCTAAGCAATTGGCATGTTCCTGATGTGCTCTACCTACCCAGCTTGCAACCTCTATAATCGGTGTCAGAATATCTAATCAATTCAAAGCCACTTTCCTTGTAATACCAAACACCCAAGTCGGTTTCCCTTTTAGATATCTAAATATCCTTTTAACAGCCATAAAATGAGTTTCCATGGGACTAGATTGAAATCTGGCACACATGCAAACACTGAATAGTATATCAGGATGACTGGCAGTTAAATAAAGTAGGGATCTGATCATACCTTGATACTTTTTCTGATAAAATGGAACACCTTCCTCATCCTCGTCTAGCCTTGTGCTAGCAGCCATAGGAGTGCCCATTTCATTCAGCTTCATCATGTCAAACTTCTTCAAGATATCTTTGATATACTTAGTTTGACTTATCAAAATTCTATTTTTGGATTGGTTAATTTGCATACCAAGGAAATATTTCAATTATACTCATCTCAAACTCTTTTTGCATGGTTTCAGCAAACTCCTTGCATATAGAATCATTTGTTGCACCAAAAATAATGTCATCAACATATATTTGCACAAGCAACAAATTTTTCTTTTCACCCTAAATGAACAACGTTGTATCAACATTGCCCCTTTTGAAACCCTTATCAATATGAAAACCACTAACCTTTTCATACCAAAGCTCTGGGAGCTTGTTTCAAACCATATAAAGCTTTGTTTAGGCAATAAATATGGTCAGGTTTATCAAAGCTTTCAAAACTAGGTGGTTGTTCTACATACACTTCTTCTTTAACAATACCATTTAAGAATGCACTCTTAACGTACATTTGGTAAAGTTTGAAGTCCATGTGGTATGCAAATGCTAAAAGCAACTAAATAGCTTCTAATCTAGCAACATGTGCGAATGTTTCATCGTAATCTATTCCCTCTTCTTGGGAATAACTCTGTGATACAAGTCTAGCCTTATTTTGAGTTACTATAGCATTTTCATCCATCTTGTTCCTAAAGACCCACTTAGTGCCAATCACACGATGATTAGCTGGTCTAGGAACGTTACTTCTCTCAAATTGATTTAGCTCTTCATGCATATCAATCATCCAAAACTCATCATCTATAGCATAACTTATATCTCTAGTTTCAACTTAAGATAAAAATGAGAGATACGTGTAAGTATTATGGATTGCTCTTTGAGTAAGTATACCTTCGTGTGGATCACCTATTACCTGTATGAGGGGATGATCTTTGATAATTATCCACTCTTTTATGGTCGAAGGATGCCTGAAGAGTAGATTTTTGAGTCCACTTTGCAATAAAGGGAGTTTGAGTATAATGTCGAACCACAAGGAGCGGATTCAAGAGATCCTGAGTGAGTTACAATTAAGATTAGTTGACTAGTGTTTCATGAATGGTTTGGGTGAAGCAAGCGATGATAAAGACTAAGTTAAAAAGGGTGTAAAGATAAATTAAAGGAAATTGGGCTAGATGCTCTTCGCACGTCCCTACGTGCTTGGTCTCTTGGGCTTTTATGTCCATTGTGGGCCTAGGTGAACCTAAAGCATGGCGCTTCACGACTAAGTAATTCATGCCAAAAAGAAGTTGTTAGGGGGGTCCTGGCGAGAGCGTCACTCACACCTAATATTAGTGAGTTATTAACCTCACCTAGGTGTCGAGACTACAACAACCCTCACTCATTAGTGCACCACCCTTGAGCCCACTACACACTACCATTCCCGAAAAAGTCCATTTTCACTATTAAGCCCATTTGAAACCAAGCATTTTGAGAGCACTAAGGCACCATTTAATTAAAACAACAATGCATGAAAGGAAACAATGTCACAAGAGCGAAATTAAAGAAAAGAGATAGAGAGTGCTCAATCGTGGTGACGAGCCGCTCGATCCTCTCCCAGCATCCACTCCTTGCTCCTTGAGCTCCTCCTCCAATTACTCAAAAATCCTAAGTTTAAGTCTTTTGTGTCAAACCTTACAAATTGAGGGGTTAAGGGGGGTTTTTTATAGAGAAGTCTCCGCCTCAGCCCAAGAATAAGGAAAAATGTCTGAAATGCCCTCAAAATATCTAATTCTCTCGAGAAAAATTTGGCAAAAATGCCATCTGGTGCAAGGGGCGACATCCGGCGAACTGAGCTGGCAGGCAATTCTGAGTTTTGGGCACCGACCGACGGATGCAGACTTCAGTCGGCGGTATGGGCACCGCCCTGTGGCAATTCTGTTGTCCCTTGGGTTCATCGTGAAAAGCTCACCTCATTCCCTTTAAATGCCGCTCGGCAGGCTGGTGGCGCTGTCCGGTGTAGACAGAGGGTTGAGAAAAACCCGGATGAACTCCTTTCGCCATCCATCGTATGGGTCACCATCCGGCATCTTTTTACAAGAGAGACGCCGGCGGTTGCAGCCTAGTTCCGGCTGGCTATCTCTCGGCTCGATTTTTTCAGTGCTTGCATCTTCTAACTTGATTCTCGTGTCACTAGAAAATCCTCCTTCAAAAGACAAAAAGATAAACGGGTGAAACCATCATAGGCAACGAACCTAAAAATGGCATAAAATGACTCAAACAAACAAAAAAATGGGTTTAATTGACCCTAAAATAAAGAGATAAAATGAGCATTTCTTGTGCCCATCATACCCCCACACTTGAATCTTTGCTTGTCCTCAAGCAAAAGAAACAAAACTCAAAGACACAAACATGTAGGGCAAGATTTGGCACAACCTTAGCCCCCACAATTTTGATCTCTTGACACAAGACCACCCCACAGCCAAATAGTTCACTCCCTAAGTGCAAGATATAAAAATACGCAAGGACTACACCCTCGAAGGTTTAAATTAGCTCTAACCCAAAAGGGGTGAGGCTAGGCGGTTGACCACTTAGAGGATATGGAATCATTTAAGGTTACTATTTTAGTATTAAACTTCCTATCACTCGTGAATATGTCCGGAGTCAAGAGATATCTGACTCCCACTCAGAGTCGCCTCACATGAAATGGGTTCTGTGATCAAGGGAACCTTGTCCTGAGTTGTAATGGGGTTAAGGTTTGGGTGAGGATAAAAATATGGGTGGTAGCTAAACCACCCAATCTGAGGTGCAAGTTACTCAAGTACTCTACCCTCGTCTAGTCTACTTACTCACCCTAGCTCCAATATCGTTCAACCATTGATCCCCAAGACTTTTGGCCTTATGACACAAGCATTGCCTCTTGTTTGGTAGCCTTATTCTCATCACGACTTATTTTTTTTTAGTGCTTAACTTTAGTCATTTCTTGGCAATAATTTCTTTTTGATTTGGGCAAAGCTTGGTCTTTAAGTTTGGCCCTTTTTCTACCTGGATCCTCTACGATCAAACCCAATAAATTGGGCCTATCCTTACCATGCTTCCTTTATAAATAACCCTTAAGATAAGACCTATGCATAACCTCGGATTAGATGTCAAAGGTGGGAGAGATTTGGAAAAGAGTTTAGCATGATTAGTGTGTATATGCAAAGAATGGCTAGGCTCAGCAGGGTTTAAAACAAGGGAGAACTAACAGGTTGGCTTTTTGGCACTAGGCTCAAACTATTCAAAAATGGTTCCATGTTTTCCTGCAAGACACCCACTCAGAAGAAACGACAAGAGTGTAAGTAAGATACCCCACTCATCCAGAACATATAGGCACCTTACGAACAAAAATTAGAGATGGAAATCTCCTCCTTTGGCTCAAAACCTTTCATAAGGTCCCACATCAATCCCATACGTTCACCTTACAATGGGAAATAGCGAGCTTAAACCATCAAGGGTGTAGAAAATCCATATTCCTACGCCTTTACAGTCGGGTTGTGATACCTAAAAGGTATGCAGTTTAGCTTTTGACTACAAACCAAAAATTGAGGGGGGTCTAATTTGTCAAAAATGTGCCAAAACTTATCAAAAACAACTTGATCTAGACCTCAGCATGAAAGTTCCTATATGGAACTCCCCCCACACTTGAATGACACATTGTCCTCAATCTGGGAGGAGCCAGGAAAAAAAATGACAATGAAAAAGGGTGACTTTGATGACCTCCGTGGTCAACAAGGTCTTAAAAATAATTCAATCAAAAGCACACATCAAGACCTCCGTGGTTACACGAATACCATGATTAAGGAAAAAAATAAAACAGCAACATGATTGATGAGCGCAAAAAATGCTCACTTTATTCCCTCATTTTAGGGTCATTTAGATCTAATTTTGAGTCTATTTGAGTCTTTTTATGCCATTTTTAGGTCTGCTACCCAGAATGGTTTCACGTTTGTATTTTTGTGTCTTTTGGAGGAGGGTTTTGCAGGGATGTGACGACCAAGTGAGAGGAAGCGAGCATTGGAAAGAGTCGGGCCGAGAGATAGCCAGCCCGAACCAAACTGCACCCGCCAATCGGCAAAATTTTCATCGGCCGGTGCCTCTTCTGCAGGCAATGGCCAAGCGGTGCCCCATCCATCGGACGGTGGGAGAACTTCATCCAAATTTCCCTGAACCTCCTGTGTACCACCGGTTGGGGCCACATTTTCATCGAGCAGCACCAGAAGAGAAGGAGGTGAGCATTTTCACGAAGAAACTGCCGAACGGCAGAATTGCCCACTGGTCAACACTTAGTCATTTCGCCGCCTGAACTCCGCAGCTGCCACTCGGTGCCCAAATCCTAAAGTCGCCTGCCAACTAAGCTCACCGGACGGTGCCACTCGCATCAATTTGCATTTTTGCTAATTTTTGCCTGGGAGAATTAGATATTTTGAGGACATTTCAGACATCTTATCTCATTCTAAGGTTGAGGGGGAGACTTCTCTATAAATACCCCCCTACCCATCAAGTTGTAAGTTTTGACACTTAGAACTTAAAATAAGGTTTGAGTTATTGAAGGAGGAGCTCGAGGAGCAAGAGGTGGATGATGGGTTCGGATCGAGCGGCTCTCCACTACGATTGAGCACTCTCTTTCCCTACTCTTTACCGCTTTTGTGACATTCTTCCTTTGAATGGATAGTTGTTTTGCTTAAATGACTAACTGTGAGTAGTTCTCTTTTGGGTCGGGTGCCGTAGCACCCTTGAAATGCTTGATTTCTAATGGGCTTAATCTTTAGAGTGTGTAGCAGTTAGTGGGCGTAATGCCTTAGGTAATGAACCTCTATTGGAACCTAATGGCGAGAGCATTAGTAACGACCTAGAGTCATTCCCAATCAATTATAGCGTGACCCAAAGTACTTAGCCGTGAAGGGGAGCATGGAAAAGCCTAACCATTAGACTACACATTTACCCAACGGACATAGCCGTGAAAATAGACTTTGCAAAGAATAGTGGTGTGTAGTTGGCCCAAGGGTGGTGCATTAATGAGTGAGGTTTAGGGTGGTTAGTTGTGGTAGTCTCGACACCTAGGTGAGGTTGACAACTTACCAAAATTAGGTGTGAGTGACATTCTTGATGAAACCCCCTAGTACCTTCTTTGTGGCGTGAAGTACTTAGCCGTGAAGCATCATGCCATAGCACACCTCAGCCCGCCACGGACATAAAATCCCAAGAGAGACCAAGCATGTAGGGATGTATGAAGGGCATCTAGCGCAATTTCTTTTAAACTGTCTTTAAACCCTTTCTAATTATTTTTATCATCGCTTGCTTCTCCCAACCAATTCATAAAACACTTTCCAACCTAATCTTAATTGAAATTCACTCCGGATGTCTTGAACCCGCTCTTTGTGGTTCGATATTACACCCGTATTCCCTTTATTGCAACGTGGACCCAAAAATCCACTCTTCAATTATCATGACTTAGGACGGGAGATAGGGGACGTCCCCGATTTGAAGGCTCATTGTTAAGGAGCACAGTGAAAGTGAGACAAATTGCTCCCCTGCATCTGCCGCTGCTTTGCGCGTGGGCCACTGCCCGGCAGATTCTGGAAATTTACCACCCTTAGCTCCAGCTCGTCTTTCGACTGTTGACGACTTCGGGCAGTCACCAACACAAAATTAATTGGTCACCCGAAAGCTGATGATCACTGGGGGGGGAGGGTCTTCTTCTACCTACACGAATAAAAACAAACAAAATGTGCTAATTTTTGGTCTTTAGCTTGACCTCTCTCTCTTTTTTCAGAAGTTTGGATGCGGAAATATTAGATCCTCCCCTCCTTTCACACTCAAGTGTGAGTGCACGCTCCCCTCACTCGGGTTAGTCTCTCCCTGGCTGTGATTGGCCTCTCTAATACTTTCTCGTTGTACTTTGCGTTTCCGCTGGGCTAATGCCGCACTGAGTCGAACAACTTCGAGATCAAACACCTCAAGGTCGCCTACGAAGGAGAAAATGCACATTCTCTCTTGAGGGCTTCTCATTGGTGGGCCAAAAAGATTTTATGGTCCCTTCATAGCTTTTCTATCATATCCCACAGTCACAGCATTTAGTGTAATCTTTGCGCCATCAATTGTGAGGGAGATGAGCCTTCCCTGACCATCTATAATTGCTTGTATTTTGGAGAGGAATGGGCTTCCGAATATGTGCACGAGTTGAATCGAGCTTAGATGTTCCACTACTACGAATTCTTCCACCACTTCTTCACCTTGTATATAGATCCAAATTTTTCTTACATCTCCAAAGAGGGTGATGAGCCTGCCCGTGTGCGAGATTAATATCAGAGTAGAATGGGTACAATCTGATGGTGTCATGTTTCTTCCACAAGCGCATCGGTATTAGGTTGACCGGAGCCCTTCCAACAAAGATCACGCACTGGACACTGACATGGTCGATGATGGCTGGAATTCCTAGTCCTTGTGCTTCCTCCTTCTAGCTCCTTACCATCTCTTAGGTTTCTCGATCTTCGTTCGGTGCCATGTCTTCTCGTTGAGAACATTTTCCTTGAACTCTCCCCTCCATCTTCTTGCTTATCTCTTACTCCTCCTCCTTCTTGCACTCCAAGGGACCCCTTTTCACTTGTCACAAGGAGAAGATTAAAAGTGTAAAAAGACTTGTTGTAAAGAAATCAACCTAAACTAGAGTGCAAATGTCAAGGGTGCCTTGGGAGACATAGCTTCTCAGCAATGGCACCAACTAAAGAGTAGATTTTTGGGTCCACCTTGCAATAAAGGGAGTACGGGTACGATGTCAAACCACAAGAAGCAGGTTCAAGACATCCCGAGCGAGTTGCAATTAAGATTAGGTTAATTAGTGTTTATGAATGGTTTAGGTGAAGTAAACGATGACCAAGACTAAGTTAAAAAGAGTGTAAAAAAAAATTAAAGGAAATTGGGGTAGGTGCCCTGCGCACGTCCCTACGTGCTTGGTATCTCTTGGGATTTTATGTCCGTGGTGGGCCTAGGTGAACCTAAAGCATGCCATTTAACGGCTAAGTACTTCACGCCACAAAAAAGGTGCTAGGGGGGTCCCAACGAGAGCGTCACTCAAACTGAATATTGGTAAGTTGTCAACCTCACCTAGGTGTCGATACTCCACAACTTGCCCCTCCTAAACCTCACTCATTAGTGCACCACCCTTGAGCCAACTACACACTACATTCCCGGCAAAGTCCATTTTAATAGCTAAGTCCCTTGGGTAACTGTATAGTTTAGCGGTTAGGCTTTTCCATGCTCCCCTTCACGGCTAAGTATTTCAGGTCATGCTATAATCGATTGGGAAGGACTCTAGGTTGTTACTAGTACTAGGTTTCAACAGAGGTCCATTACCTAACTCATTACGCCCACTAAGCGCTACACGCTCAAAAGATTAAACTCATTCAAAACCAAGCATTTCGGGAGCACTAAGGCACCCGACCCAAAAGGAAACTACTCACACATCGTCATTTAATGAAAACAACAATGCATGAAAGGGAACAATGTCGCAAGACCAGAATTAAAAAGAAGAGATAGAGAGTGCTCAATCGTGGTGATGAGTCGCTCGATCCTCTCCTGGCATCCACTCCTTGCTCCTTGAGCTCCTCCTCCAATTACTCAAAGCCATAAGTTTAAGTCTTTTGTGTCAAAAGCTTACAAATTGAGGGGTTGAGAGGGGTATTTATAGAGAAGTCTCCTCCTCAATCCTAAAATAAGGAAAAATGTCTGAAATGCCCTAAAAATATATGATTCTCCTGAGCTGAGCTTGCAGGCAATTCTGGAATTTGGGTACCGACCGATAAGTGAGACTTCAGTAGGCAGCATGGGCGCTGCCCAGTGGCGATTCTACCGTCTGGCGGGTTCTTCGTGAAAAGCTCACCTCATTCCCTTTAAACGCTGATCGGTGGGCTGGTGGCGCCGTTCGGTGGGACATAGAGGGTTGAGGAAAACCTGGGTGAACTTTTTCCATCATCCGTCGTATGGGTCGCTGTTCGGCGTCTTTTTACAAGAGAGTTTTGGCAGGTGCAGCTTAGTTTCGGCTGGCTATCTCTCGGCTCAGTTCTTCCAATGCTCGCCTCTTCTAACTTAATCCTCACGTCCCTGCAAAATCGTCATCCAAAAGTTACGAATACAAACGGGTGAAACCATCTTAGGCAACGGACCTAAGAATTGCATAAAATAACTCAAACAGATTAAAAATGGGTCTTATTGACCCTAAAATGAAGAGATAAAATGAGTGTTTCTTGTGCTTATCAATGCCTTCCTACATTTTTCTCCTGTTTATCGTCATTAGTGCTGATAAGCTCCTCATCCTACTCCTCATCAGAAAGGTCGACAACTTCCTTTCTAGGTATCAAGGCTTGTTCATCAAACAAGAGATGTAAAGATTCTTCTACCAGGCTGCCTTGCTTATTGAATACTCGATAGACCTTGGAGTTATTTGCATAACCCAAGAATATAGTATCATCACTTTTAGCATCAAATTTGCCAAGGTGCTCTTTGGCATTGTTGTGCACAAAGCATTTAGACCCACACACATAGAAGTAACCATTTCTTACCTTGTATAGCTCATATGGAGTCTTTTTTAGCAATGATCTAATGAAGGTTCTGTTTATAATATGACACGTTGTATTGACGGCCTCTGCCCAAAAATGCTTTGGCATATTACACTCACTTATCATAATCCTAGCCATTTCTTCTAACATTTTGTTCTTCCTTTCAACGACCCCATTTTGTTGAGGTGTTCTAGGAGCAAAGAAATTATGGCTAATTTCATTTTGATCACAGAAATTCTCGAACTCTTCGTTCGCAAATTCTGTTCCATGATCACTCCTTACACTTATGATCGTGGTACTTTTCTCATTTTGCACTTTCTTCTAAACTTGACAAATACATTGGTTGCTTTACTTTTTAATCTTAAAAAGAACACCCAAGTAAACCTGAACTAGTCATCAACGAACAAAAAACCATAGTGTTTTCCTCCAAGACTTTGTATACGAGTTGGTCCAAATAAATCTATATGAATCAACTCCAAAGGTCGAGAAGTAGACAAACATTATTTTGGTTGAAATGATGATTTAACATGTTTCCTTTTGGCGCATGCTTCACAGAGTTTATTCTTATCAAAAGATAAGCTTGGCAAGCCTACAACTAATTTACGCTTATCGAGTTTGGACAATGTTCTCATGTTAACATGTCCCAACTTTCTATGCCACATCCTACTCTCTTCTTCTTTGACTATTAAACATGTGTTGTCTACATCAAGACTCTTTAGGTTAACTACATAGACACTGCCTCTTCTATGTCCTATCATGCATAAACCCTCAGAACATTCAACTTTGCAAACATTTTATTCAAATTTAACACATAGTTCATTGTCGTTGAGTTATGACATTCTAAGCAAGTTATGCTTTAAACCATCAACAAGTAGCACATCTCTTATAAGAGTGGTAGTTGAATTTCCAACATTACCTTGACCGATAATTGTTGTTGGGGAAATTACCCACTTCCTATGGACCCACACAACTCAACGAACAACACAAGCACGAGCAAGCACGAACACAACTAAGCACGAACCACAAACACAAAGGAAAGCACAAAAGGAGGGACACAAAACTTGTTCACCCAGTTTGATCCTCAACGATCTACGTCTGGGGGCATCCAATCCAGGAGAGATTTTACTATATCATGCACACACACGTGGAGCTTCACTCGCTCGCTACAATTGGCTCACTCTTTTATCTCTTTCTCTCCTCTTCTCTCTTTTCTTTCTTTTCACTTGGAGAGCTCTTTGGCAATGGTCACCACACATACAAATGAGGCTTGGATGGGTATTTATAGGGACACCCTGTATTCTAGGATTATTGGATCAAGAGGGGCAAACTTGTTCAAGAAAAACTCACTTTCTCGAACTGATTGGTGGGCGCCAACCAAAATGGCTTGAACCTCTTTGGCGGGCGGGAGCCAGCCCCCCCCCCCCCCCCCCCCATTTTTCCAAGTTGGCAGGCGCCAGCCCTTCAACTTCTCCTCAACCCACTTTGTCTCGATCCCTCGGCTTTGTCCCTTGACCGAATCGTCTCCCCAATCAACCTCAAGGCTCTCCACTCGAGCCACACGACCCTCGGATATCCTCAACATGTTCATGCAACTCTTGACTCGCTTGATTCCCCGAGTGTCCTCAGACTCCAAACCCAATCGATCAACTCTTGGACCATCCTCATGGCTCTTCACTCGAGCCAACCGAATACTTCACTCGTACTCAAGCTCCATACCCAACAATCTCCCACCTGAAGATTGACCTCCACACAAACCACCTGTCACTAGGCGATCCTCATCTTCACTTGGCCATCTCCCACCCGAAGACTAACTACGTCGTCTATCATCCGTCATCGGATGATCTTCTCTATTACTAGGCAATCTCTCATCCGGAGATTAACCTCTTCATCAATCACCCATCACTAGGTGACCTTCATCACTTTTTTACAACTTGTCACCATTCACTTGATGACCGTCTTTACTTGGTTGCTTATCATCCTTCACTCGGATGACCATCTTCACCAATCTGTACTCGTCACTCGTCACTAGGTGACTTTCTCCCAATCGGTACTTCGGCCTCTTCTCATCCCTTCAAAATGCTAATTGAAGCCAATCATAGCTCCAACTTCTCCAAGGCACCCTCCTCGGGCTTCACACTTGCAAGAACACCTCTTCTCTCAAGGTGATTTGATGCCACATCTGCATCAACGCATCTTGCCACTTTAGCCTTTTTACCTTCATCACTTCGGCCATTCATTACAAAGCTTGTCAAGTGGACGGGCACCCACTTCTTTGTCTTCTCTTATTGCTTTCTAGGACTTCTCTTGAGCCTTCTCACTTCTCCTACCGCATCTGCACTCACCGGCCTTATACACCTCTTGGCATACCTCTCACAGCCACCTGCAGAGCCACTTGCAGTCTTCTTCTTCTTGGCTCTTTCCTTGCAACTTAGTATCTTCTTACTCCCACCCGTGTTCAAGATGTCTAGCTTGGCCATCTCAAAGCTAGAATTCCCATCAACTGACACACTTCCATTATCCTCAAACTCTAAGAGCTTGTACTCTTTGCCATTTCTCAATCTCAATAACCCCTTAAGACCCTTATCATGAATTGAGGTCTTATAGCACAACGAACCACCCAAGGATGCCACCGGTGCCGGTCCCTTCACTTGGACCAATTGAAGCTTCTCCTCCTTCCGGGAAATATCACCTCTTAAAAAGCTCACTTTCTTCCGCTCTTCAAGACCATAATGCTCACGAAGACCCACCTCTACGGTCTTCAAGCTTAGGAGCTTCCCTTTTGAACAAAGCACCTTCATCCCCTTCTCACTCTCATAGCCGCTTTGCCACTCACAAGTTTTCTTCATCGCATACAATGTCCCCTCCTTCACTCCTCAAGCTACCACCATAGCTCCCTTGGTGACTTTATATAACCCACGGCCAAAGGTCAAACCATAACGATCCTCACTCAATTGCCCCACGGATAACAAGTTTATCCTCAACCTAGGAACATACGTCACACCCTTCATTTGCAATAATGATCCGTTAGGGGTCTTGATTCGTACCTCTCCTATGTCCACAACTTGCAAGGTCTCACCATTCGCTTGACGAACCTTGCCAAAGTCACCTAGGACATACTTCTCCATCACCCTCGCATCACTACAAGAGTGGAATGAGGCTCCCGAATCCACTATCCACTCCTCCAATGGACTCCACTCACTCAAGACCAACACAACTCTATGGTCTTCTATCGTTGCACAAGCCGACTCGTCCTCTCTCTTTGGTGCTATACACCGATCTTGGAAATGGCCATACTCTTTGCACTTCCAATACTGCACCGAGCTCAAATCACTATTTGATCCACCCCTCAATTTAGATCTTGACCTACCCCAGTCCTTCTCACTCTTCCACTCGTACCTCCCTTTATTGCCCACACTCAAAGCCAATGTCAATGCTACTCCAGATTCTCTCCTTCTAATCTCCTCACTCATAATCAAATCCCTCACCTCATCTAGCTTCAACTTCACCTTTCCCGCCGAGGTACTCACCGCCAAGACTGTGCCATTCTAACTATTGGGTAAGGAACTTAGCAAAATTAGGGCTTGTACCTCATCGTCGAAGTCAATCTTCACCGAGCTCAATTGGGCAATCGTCGCATTGAACTCATGTAGGTGCTTGGCCACCATTTTACTCTCCACCATCTTGAGGTTGAAAAATCTCCTCATCAAATGCACTTTGTTGGCAGCCGAGGGCTTCTCATACATCTCAGACAAAGTCTCCAACATCTCCTTGGTGGACTTCGACTTCATCGTGTGCAATGCCATATTTTTTGACAATGACAAGTGTACCACACTCATCGCCTTTCAATCTAGCAACTTCCACTCCTCCTCCTTCATGTCATCCGGCTTCTTCTCATCGAGAGGTAGGTGAAAATCCTTGCCATACAAATAGTCCTCTATTTGCATCTTTCAAAAGCCATCATCTACACCATCGAACCTCTCCACGGGCGACTTCCCATCACCCATTGTGCTTGCTCTCACCATGCCCTAACCTAGGCTCTGATACCAGTTGTTGGGGAAATTACCCACTTCCCGTGGACCCACACAATGCAATGGACAACACAAGCACTAGCAAGCACGAACACAACTAAGCACGAACAACAAACCACAAACACAAAGGAAAGCACAAAAGGAGGGACACAAAATTTGTTCACCTAGTTCGATCCTCAACAACCTACGTCCGAGGGCATCCAGGCCAGGAGAGATTCCACTATATCTTGCACACACACGTGAAGCTTCACTCGCTCACTATAATGGATGCCATACTTTGGCTCACTCTTTTCTCTCTTTCTCTCCTCTTCTCTCTTTTCTCTCTTTTCACTTAGAGAGCTCTTTGGCAATGGCAACCACACATAAAAATAAGGCTTGGATGGGTATTTATAGAGGCACTCTCTATTCTAGGGTTATTGGGTCAAGAGGGCCAAACTTGTCCAAAAAAACTAACTTTCCCAAACTGATTGGCAGGCGCCAAACAAAATGGCTGGAACCTCTTTGGCGGGCTCTAAAAAGGTGGCGGGCGCCAGCCCCCCCCCCCCCCCCCCCCCTTTTTGCCTAGTTGACAGGTGCCAACAAGCTTGCAAGTGCTAGCCCTTCAACTTCTCCACAACCCGCTTTATCTCGCTCCATCGGCTTTGTCCCTTAACCCAATCATCTCCCCGATCAACCTCAAGGCTCTTCACTCGAGCCACACGACCCTCGGATGTCCTCAACATCTTCATTCGACTCTTGACTCGAATGATTTCTCGAGTGTCTTAGACTCTAAATCTAATCGATCAACTCTCAAACCATCCTCACGGTTCTTCACTCGAGCCAACCGAATACTTCACTCGTACTCAGGTTCCATACCCAACAATTGTGCCTTGTCCATTATCTCCAAAGGTGACCTTCCCACCTTTTTCTTTCTTTATACTGGAGAAGAACCTTCTATCTCCAATCATATGTCTCGTGCATCCACTATCAATGAACCATTCCTGGTTCTACTCATGATGCGCCTTGAGAGATACCTGCAAGAGCAACTAAGTCTTTGATTTTGGTACCCAAACTCGATTAGGTCCAAATTTTTTAGATAAAACATAAGTTCCCTTTGGAACCCAGACTTTCTTTGTTCTAGAAATCTTGCCATTATGGAAATTTCTAGCTAGATGCCCAATATTGCCACAAGTATAACATCTTTTGTTAGTCCGATGAGGACTTCTGCGCTATTTATCACTTGGGTGGCAAGTGGATTGCGTTGGCTGAGACACACGAACAGTATCATGAGCTTATAACTCTTGTTCAAGAGCTTTGATCCTTTCATCTCTAAGAGTTAACTCATTTCTGAGCTTGGATCTTTCAATCGTAGCATCTCTCATTTTGCCTACAACCTGATCAAAGGCATCATACAACTCTTTCTTAGGTAAAGTCAACATAGTCATCATTTACCTGAGATGGTTCTCCTTGCTCAATCCTCATTAAGCACAGGTGTTCTTCCTCACTTCGTCTGAGGTGGATGAGTCAGAGTCGGTGTCATCTCAAAGAGCTGTGTGACCCTTGTCTCTTCTTCTCTTCTTGTCTGAGCCTTTCTTCAGATTAAGACAGTCACTCCTGACCTGTCCAGGCTTATTGCACTCATAGCATCGAATGGCTTCTTTCTTCTCGTCCTCCTCTTTCTTCTTGAAGAACTTCTTGTTGGGAAATTTTCTTCTTTTAAAGAACTTGTTGAAGCTTCTTGCCAATATGGCAACATCTTCATCTTCTTCATTCGTCCCACAAGAATCAACTTCCATTTCCTTGCCCTTGAAGGGTAGGTTCTTGTTTTGGGAGTTCGTATTCTCCTCAATTTCCTCATTTGACTCTTGGATCATCTTGAACTCATGAGTCATGAGTGAGCCAATGAGTTCATTGATAGTAAGGACATTGAGATCCCTTGCTTCTTCGATGGTTGTGACTTTCGATGACCAAGACTTAGGCAAGCTTCTCAATAATTTACGTACAATTTTACAATTAGTATAGCTTTTGCCTAGTGAATTTAACCCATTTACTATGCTAGTAAATCTTGTCACCATTTCACCAATGGTCTCATCAGGTAACATCTTGAAAAGCTCATACTTATATACTAACATATTTATCTTAGACTCTTACACTTAGTTAGTACCCTCGTGAGTAACTTCAAGTTTATCCCAGCTCTCTTTGGCCAAAGCACAGATAGAGATTCTCTTAAACTCTGAAGCGTCTAATACACAATTTAGCATATTTATGTCTTTACAATTAACTTGTACCTTTTACACCTCTTCTGGAGTCCAAGTATCTTTGGACTTGATTACTCTCTCATCTTCCTTTCTCTCATAGGGAGTAAAGGGACCATCTTCGATGAATCTCCATGCTTCCCAATCATTGGCTTGAATGAATATTTTTATTCTTGCCTTCTGAAAGGAGTAATGAGCTCCAGCAAATAAAGGAGGTCTCGTGTAGACTGTCCTTCAGCAAAAGTGAGGTTTGATGAGGTTGCCACGATATTTTCCCTCGGATGTTAGTCCTACACACTTAATCAAATACGTCAAACATATAGAGTGTAAAGTGTGGGACCCACTCTGATACCAACTGTAGGTCCAATAAGTAACTTAAGAGGGGGATAAATTAGGTCTCAATCGAATTTCCTAACTTTTGTTGATACTTAGTCAATCAGCAGAAACAAGAATAGAGATAGAGAGAATTGACACCAGATGTATAGTGGTTCGGCTCGGTCCACGTCCACTCTTCAACCGTCCTCCCGCTTTTTATTACACCAATAAAAACACAAAAGCACACCACAAGTTTTACGAGGTTCACTTGCAAACCTACAAGTTTTACCAGGTTCACTTGCAAACTTACAAGTTTTTCCAGGTGCACTTGCAAACTTTCATATTTTCACAAGTTCACTTGTAAACCTACAAGTTTTCATAGGTGCACTTACAAACCTCTTACCCGCTAGCTTCATGGACTCCGGCTAGCTACCGATTCTAGATTTACAGGATCTCTAGAAACCTCTGAGCTTATCGTTGCTCTTATAAATGTACTTCTTACACCTTCACGTAGAAGTTGAGTAAGTACCCTAAGACAAATGTATTCTCTAATACGCTCTTTGTCTTAACCACTTCGTGATCACAGCTTTTCTCTCTTTAATATAGGAATTCAGCTTGAGATAGATTTTTCCTTTGAATCTTGATCACTTTCTTTTTCTCTCAAGTGGTCCACCTTTCTTTTTGGCTTGATCTTCTATTTATAGGATCTCCCTTGTAAGTAGCCATTGGCCCTTGCTCTCCAAGAAAGTCCTCAAACTTGCTCGCCATGTCTAAAGTAGCCATTAGAGGAGAAGTCTTCTCAAGCTAGCAAAAGCTAGTACTTTTCTTCTTAGGCTTGACTTGAGTTGACTTTGACGTGAGGGTTGATTTGATTCTTGAAATAGCTGTTACAAAACAAAGCCAAAAAAATTTCTGAAACAGCTTTTGCTATCGGATTGTGTTAGTATAAATTAAACATAATTTAAACAATTATAGCCTTGACAAAAGCATGATTCAATTTGGACAGCTATCCAATCACGCGAACTGCCTTAAGATGATTATAAAACTCTTCCCAAAGTTAATCTCTCTAATCCATAGAAGAGTACTTTGACCACCAAGCAACCAAGCTAAGGCGAGGCTCTTATACAGCGAGTAAAAGCCTTAATCATCTTCATCTTGGCAAAGTTCAAATTCGAACTTGCCTTGGGATAAATATCTAGATCATTTGGTCAAGCTTCAACTAGAGTGAGTAAGTAAAGACATGAACCAGACTTAGGAAAATTCCTAACAACCCAAATTTTAAAAAGTCTTTGTTGACTCCGAACTTCACACAAAAATCATAGATCACTCAAAAGATAAGTTTATGACCTCGTGTCAGAATAAACTTATTCTTAGGAAAAAGTCACTCACCTAACTTGTAAGCTAAGCCCTCGTAGCTTATGACTTATCTCTCGATATACTTCTTTATCCCTTTGATCATGACTAGCATTTTGTAGTACTGAAAGATAACTGAGTTTACGATCAGTGTATTACTATGCATAGCCTTTTTCTTGATCATACTTAACCAAATTCTGATATGCACTTAATCAAAACATCAAGGAATTTTCAAGAATTTATTGAAGTGTCTTGCCAACATGGCTACGTCTTCATCTTCTTCATCTGAATTACAAGATTCAACTTCCCTTTCCTTAGCCTTAAAGGCTAGGTTCCTTTTTTGGGAGTTAGCATTTTCTTCAACTTCCTCATTTGACTCTTGAATCATCTTGATCTCATGAGTCACGAGAGAGCCATCCAGTTCACTGATAGTAAGGACATTGAGATCCTTAGCTTCTTCGATCGCTGTGACTTTTGATGACTAAGATTTAGGCAAGCTTCTTAATAATTTATGAACATTTTTACAATTTGTGTAGCTTTTTCCTAATGACTTTAACCCATTTATTATGTTAGTAAACCTTGTCTCCATCTCACCAATGGTCTCTTCAGGTAACATCTTAAAAAGCTCATACTTATTTACTAACATGTTGGTCTTAGACTCATTCACCGGGTTAGTACCTTCATGGGTGACTTCGAGTTTATCCTAAATCTCTTTGGCCGAAGCACACATAGAGATTCTATTAAAATCCGAAGCATCTAAAATATAATGTAGCATATTTATGGCTTTATAATTTACCTGTTCCTTTTTCACATCTTCTAGAGTCCAAGAATCTTTGGACTTGCTTACCATCTCATCTTCTTTTATCTCGTATGAAATGTAGGGACCATCTTCGATGACTCTCCATGCTTTCCAATCATTGGCTTGAATGAAGATCTTCATTCTTGCCTTCCAAAAGGAGTAATGATCTCCAGTAAACAAAGGAGGACTCCTGGTAGATTGGCATGATCTTTTTCCTTGGATGTTAGTCTTGCACAATTAATCAAAATAGTCAAACTTATAGTGTGTAAAGTATGGGACCTACTTTGATACCAATTGTAGGTCCAATATGCAATATAAGAGGGGGGAGGGGGTGAATTAGGTTTCTAACAATTTTCCCAATATAGAGACAGAGAGATTTGACAATTGATGTATATTGGTTTAGCTCGATCCACTTGAGCCTATGTCTACTTTTCAACCGTTCTTCCACTTTTTATTATCCCAATAAAATCACAAGAGAACACCACAAGTTTCACCAGGTTCACTTGTAACCTTACAACCACTAGCTTCATAGACTTCGGCTAGCTACCACTTTAGTTTTATAGGTTCACTAGCAACCTTTATAACACACTAGCTTTAACTGGCTATGACTAGCTACCATCTCTAGATTTATAGGATTTCTAGAAAACTCTAACTTATTGTTGCTTTCAAAATATACTTCTCCAAACTTCACACAGAAGTTGAGCAAGTATTCTAAGACATTGATTTTTTAGTCTGTTTTTTCTCTAACACACGTGATCACAGCTTTTCTCTCTTAGATCTATGTAATCAGCTCTTGCTAGATTTGAATATTTGAATCTTGATCGCTTTCTTTTATCTCACGTGGTCCACTTTTGTCTTCGGCTAGATCTTTTATTTATACGATTTTCTTTGTATGTAGCCTTTAGAACTTGCTCTCCAAGCAAGTCTTCAAGCATCCCTTCAAGTTGTAAGTAGCCGTTTGGAGCCGTTAGAGGAGAAACCGTCATTAGCTAGTAAAGTAGCCAACACTTTTCTTCCTAGGCTAGTAAAGCATTAATCATCTTGATCTTGGCAAGGTTCAAATTCAAACTTGCCGTGGGATAAATATATGGATCTCTGGGTCAAGTTCTAGCTTAACTAGATTGTGTAAGTAAAGACTTGAATTAGACTTAAGAAAATCTTAACAACCCAATTCATAAAACATCTTCGTTGATTTCTGACTTCACTAAGAATCAGAGATCACACCAAAGATAAGTTTACGACTTTATGTAAGAATAATATTAGTCTGAACAAAAGTTATTTACCTAACTCATAAGTATAGCTTATGAGTGATCTCTCGATGTACTTCGTTATCCCTTTGATCATGACTAGTATTTGGTAGTAATTGTAGATAACTGAGTTTATGATCAGTGTACTAGTATCCCTAGCCTTTTTCGATCGATCTTAATCAAATTCTGATGTGTACTTAATCAAAATACTTAAGGCATTTTCATGGATGAACCAACCAACCAGTCACACATTGCATCCAAACCTTCCATTTCTACCTAACCTCACCCAACCAACCATTTCCTCATCCTGTCCAACTTGCCTCATCTAATCCCACATTATCTCCACAACTATGTCTTTCCTTTAACAAGACAATTTCTCCTAAAAGGTCTCACAAAGGCAAAACCATCCCACATTATCTCCAATACTATAAATCTTTTATGATTCCATCGCACTTAAATGATCACTCTCCAGCACATGTATATCCTTCTACTCCATCCTATGCTATTTCTATTATTTATCCTATTGATAACTTCTTTACATTCATCTAGCACCTAGCTATGTAGTTTTCACTTATTCTATAACATATATTGTAGAACCACACAGCTTAGGAAGCTATCAATGAAAAGTGTTCGATTAATGCTATGAAATTGGAGCCGCTTGCTCTTGAACATAAAAGTAAATAGGAACTTGTTATGTTACCTCCTGGTTATAGGTAAAAAATGAGTCTATAGGTAAGATAGGAGTGCTGAGAGTTACAAGCTCGCATTGTAGCTCAAGATTTTACCCAGACACTTGGTATTGACTACTTTGAGACTTTTAGTCCAGTAGCCAAGATGACAAACATTATATTTTTTTATTGCTTTAGCCATCACCAAAGGCTGGTTTTTGCACAAGCTTAATGTCAATAATGCATTTCTTTAGGATAAGCATGATGAGGAGGTTTATATGCAAGTTCCACCTAGTTTGGCACTTGCAGAGGGGGACCAACATAAGGTTTATCATCTGAAGAAGTCTCTATATGGATTGAACATGTTAGTAAGCAATGGTTTACCAAGTTAACATATATTCTTCTTCAATTTGGGTATGCACAATCAAAGTGTGACTATTCCTTGTTTATCAAGAAGGACTCGGGCACTTTCACAATTTTTTCTTGGTATATAGATAACATAATTCTTCTAGGATCATTAAAGTCTGCAATAATAACTACCATGGCATCTTGAAAGTACACTTAAATTCAAGGATCTTGGGAGGCTGTAATGCTTTCTAGGATTAGAAATGGCAAGAAATATAGATGGCATACATCTTTGTCAAAAGAAGTATGCATTAGGGACCTTACAAGATGTTGGATATCTTGGTTGCAAGCCAAGAAAAACACATATGGACATTAGCATTAAGTTAAATATCTTAGTGGTAACATTGCTAGATACTTTAGCCTGTAAAGATGGAAAACCAATGTACAAGGGGACAGTGGATGGCAAGTTAATAAATTTGATGTATTTGGCTTTAACTAGACCTGACTTAAGCTTCATTGTTCAATAGCTAAGTCAGTTTTAATCAAGCCTACCAATGTGCATCTTCAAGCAGCCTATAATGTACTCAAGTACATGAAAGGTGCATTAGGAATGGGGTTGTTCTTCTCAGCAACATCTGCTGGGAAGCTCAAGGCCTATTAAGATAGAGATTGGGAAGCATGTTGAGATATATGAAGATCTGTGATATGCTATTGTGTTTATCTTAAAAATTCTATGATTTCTTGGAAAGTTAACAAGCAAGATACAACATCACGATCTTTGTTTGAAGCAGAGTATCGGGCACTAGCTGGAGTGAGCTGCGAAGTGCAGTGATTAACTTATTTGCTTACAGACTCGAATAAATCAGTCTTGCATATTGCAGAAAATTCAGTCTTTTACGAAAGGACAAAACATATAGACATTGATTGTCATCTAGTGAGGGAAAGATTGTGCAAACAGTTGACCAAGCTTTTCCATGTGCAAACTCATTTTCTGCTAGCTTATATTTTCACTAAATGTCTCTCGGCGAAAAGATTTGAATTCTTACGACCTAAGTTGAGACTTCTTGACAACTATAGTCAAACTTATAAGAGGCTATTGAATACAAATACTAATTATGAGCAGGGACATGAAGCTGAAGAAGAGTTGAATATGCTTGAGTATGAAGAAGAGGAAGAACATCTAAGTATGGAGATGGGGGTGTGAATGGGAAAAGCCATGTTTTAAGTTAATAGACGTTGAGTAGGAAAATTGTAAATAGGTCGAAGTAGAGTAACACGTGTACAATGACATAGTATAAATAGGGGCTGCTACTGTACATAAAAATAAGAAAATTGGAACTTTTGTTTCTCCCACCAAAAACACCTTCCCTTTTATTTCATTCCGCAACAACCGTTTCCTCTCGAACTTCTTCAAGCTCAATCTTTGTCTTTCACATGGCTCATCCATGGTGATCTAGGTTTACCACAAGATTGAATGATGTAAAAGTTGAAGAATGGGAAGAGATACTTCTAGTGTTTTGAAGTAAATTTGAATTAAAAAAATTACACAAAATGAATGTGACCATTTTCATCACCAGCTGGTGGGGCCCACCATGGGTCCCTCTACGAGAGCTGACGATTCTCTTCGTGCCCACGGTCTCCAATGGGAGGGGAGTCTCCCTAGAGCCAACGACTCTCTCCCCCTCCCTTCTCTCTTTTTTTTTCCAAATAAATTTTAACTGTTCAAACGCCAATTCTAACAATAGGTTGGAATCACTGTTTCGACGGTTCCGTATAATGCCCAACCGTAATCAAATTTTTTTAAGGAAGATTTTGGGAAGGCTCAAGAAATCTTAACCACATTTCAGATTTTAGTCAACGGAATTATTGTTTTCCGAGTCGTCAGTTGGGTGGTTCGAACCGCACTGTAACCTAGCTTAGTTACATATTTTTATTGATTGGTGGAGCAACATCATAGAAAGTACCAAAGAAACTCTCTCGCTACATCCACTATAGGCGCACCGTCGGATGTTATGAGGGTACTTTGCACGCAATATAATAAATGAACTTTATTTCAGGACTTGCCATAAGCAAGTCGTTTGAAAATTTATTATGATTTCAGCATAATTTTTGTCTAAGAAGGACAAGTACTCGAGAGTAGTAAATGTCTAAATACGAGATAGTATCAACTAAAAAACTATTTGTTTGGTGCTACGTTGAAGTAGTCTTGTTTTGTTTTTTGGGAGAAGTTGAAGTAGTCTTGTTGTTGTAGGGTTTATACGTTTGTAGTGTTTTCGGCTCCTGTATTTAATTAATTATCTTTATGAAATGTACTTTTCTATGTTGGTTGATATGGATGAATGCTGCTCTTTTCTTGTAACCAATTTGATGTCCAAGACTGAAATAGAATTGTTTCTAGCCAAATATGCGAAAAGAAATGTCTGAAAATTTATTGTCCTGGAAGTAGTTGAATGCAAGATCGATGGGCGTGAATTGCAATGCAACATTTTTTTGGCATTAAGTTGGTTTCATTTTCTGGCTGATGTCTACCTTTTCTTAGTGGGGTCTGACTTCTGTCTACCAATCTGTATTTATTGTTCTTCATGTACACAACCAATGCTAATCTTCCTCTGGCATTCATAATCGAGTATATCGGGCCCTATTTAAAGATAGACTCTTATAATACTATTTTTTATATTGATAAAACTTAAAAAATTTAAATAGTAGAACGAAATATTTTATCATTTGAACAAAATTTCATTAATAAGTCTCTCCTCACACTTGCAGGCCCGACGAAATCAAATTTTCCCCAAAACACACAAAAGTTGCTGGTAACAATAACTTTGTACTTTGAATTTATTTCCACCCACCTAACTATTGGTTTAGAGGAAAAAAAAAAGATATAAACCCAAAGGATATGTGCCGCTACAACGCTGGTTGAGGCGAGATTGAAGTCTTTTAACAAAAAAATACTACTAGAGAAGGTCCACCGAAAAGAAAGAAACAAGATTCCTGAAGAACTAGAAAAACCTAAAGGTCAAATTTTGTAATCATATGTAGCGCACATCTTGTTACAAGCCTACCCAATTAGCGAGCATTTCCACTTAGGATAGCAGAATTAGTACACCAGTTTTTAAATTAAAGCGTCTTTACGCTCTTGAGTTCCTTTCTCCAAATTCAAATAGCATATGATTCACCAATGAAACCCACTAGTTCTGACGCATGATTATGAATTTCGATACTTAGCTTATGATTTATGTATCCATTTTATCTTCACATATTATGGAAATAATCATCTCGATCTAGATAACGCAAGTTTTTTTACCTAACACTTCTGTCTTCTACTCTCCATACCTCTCTACTATTAACCTCTTTATTAGGAATGTTCAAATATTCAAGTTTTCGCTTCCGGTTATTTGCCAAACTTATGGAAAAATTTAGAAAGAAATAAACGATAGTTCAAAGTAATATTCAAGCAACCGCAATAATGTCATAGGCTAGAGTTGTCCCCTAAACACAGTAGAACTAGAAAGTGGTAGTTACCAAGAGTAACACCACGAAAAGAAAATATCAGAAAAAGGGACCCATTTCGGCCAAATTGCTCCATTACTTTGCTTTCAAGACCAATCGACTTCCTTCTTTCGCAACTTGGGGTGTAAATTAAACTAGTTGTTCTAACTTAACCAGATTTTGAGTTCAAATTCTTGGAAATGTAGCAGTGTTACATATTTGTTAAGAAAATTTTGTCACCTTTTAAAGATCTTACCCGACTCAAATTTATATTAGTCGATCCAGTCGGATATCAAAGCGGTATAAGACAAAAAACTTCGGGTGTAAATGTGGCCATACTCTCTCCTGCCCAGCTTAAATGATGCTTCGGCTCTAACTTAATTTGTCTTCCATAGGGAACCAAGAACACAAAAATCTCTGTCTAATTGCGACATGGACCAGTAGGAGCAAGCTCAAGTAGAGAGGCATTTATGGGAAATTGCGTATCGGCTCACGATCAAGAGGTCTCAAAGAATGACCAACTTGAATCCGTCACGATGGAGATTGAAGCGAATAGTCATCTGTCTAAGGTCGGAGCCGATTCTCCACTGTCTAACCAAGGTAAATCATAAGAAGCCCAAGTATAGAGACATCGCTTGATTTTTCTTTTGTTGTAGAAAGCATGACACTAAAGGTTATTGGCACACTATACCGACTAAACCATGTTTGAATCGGGTATAACATTTGAAAGGTGAAAATTTTTTTTGAACCGGTATTGAATATTGTTGTGTTCCTAAATGTTCGAACTTGAAATCTCTTAATTAAATTAGAATAATTCTCTTATCTAAATGCTTAGTTTTCATCTAAGCGTCCATAACTTATGCGATGGGAGTTTGAAAGAACAGTAATTCATTGAATTTGGGCATGGAACAAATAGTAGTTTGGGGAACATTGGCTTTTTTCTCATGGGCTATATGTATCATAGTGAATATATATGTTAATGTTGATAACCTCATGCCTACTATTATTGTGTATATATAATTGAAATTTCATATATATTTTTTGGGTGGAATTTCATATATATGATGCAAAGTTGAACTTATGAAGGTGACCCAGATGATATGTTCCTTGACTCGTATGCCTGGCTAGAATCTGACTGTGAAGACTTTGCAAGTGTTGGCTGTGGTAAGTTCAAATCTGTTACTTTTTGGAGAACATAAAACAAAAAACGAAACGTTTTCATATATTAGAACCAGTCTCTCATTGTTCACTTTACATCGGAAAATTGGTATTGAACGTAACCCCGCATTCGCAAATACAATCTGATTTCTCTCGTAAATTTTAAAGTATGTTAAAGGACAACTTTAGTGCTTTCTGGGAGGATGGAGAGTGGCATTTCTGCAATCCAATTCAAATTTGACCAAGGATTACAAGGGAAATTATATTCCACTGCAAGTCACGTTTATATTACTAAAAGGCATCGGATTGAAACATTTACTAAGATTTTTGAATAAAGAAAAGGGAAAAGTCTATTTTAATACCTTGTGGTATCACAAAAAATTACTTTAGTACCTTGTAGTAAAAAATCCATAAATCGAGTCAAACCACAGGTAATTAACATCACTTAGGTCCACGGACAGCTGCCCAAATTCTTCCCGACCTGCCCGGATCTTGCCCGATCATCTGGATTAACCACATCATCGTTAGTTGATGCCGTGGCGTCACGTGGCATCTCATCTTTCCTTCTTCCCCTCTCTCTTCTCTCTCTCTTCCCTCTCTCTCTCCTCCTCCCCCTCCTCCTTCTCCTTCTCCTTCTCCTTCTCCTTCTTCTTCTTCTTCTTCTTCTTCTTCTTCTTCTTCTTCTTCTTCGTCCCAAAAACAAAACCCAGAAAAATTGCTGCAGAGGACGGCACACAAAAATAACACCAACCAATACTAAAATCACTTACGGGCTTCTTCTTCTTCTTCCTTTTCAAACCCATAAACGAGTTATCCACACCATCAGACACTGAAAACAACACACCACATCCATTAAATAAAGAAACAGAGCCTAATCGCATAGGGAAAAGAAAACCAGAAGCAACCCGAGACAGAATACCTGACGAGGACTCGGCTTTCTCGGCCGACTTGTCCAGGGAATCATCAACCGCCTCCTGCACGGTGGGATCAAACGGAGCAAGTTAAAGTGGTTGAGATCCTTCGGAGCGTGTCCTCCCAGCGCGCGGTGAAGGTCGGGGTGAATGCGCCGTTCGCGCTCTGCCTAGCAAAGCAGACGAGGCACCGAGCGGCGGCGGCCGGGGCCGCGTCGGCGCTGGTTGACCGACTCGCCTCCGGCGGCCTCGACAAAACCCGGGAGTGGGAGAGAGGAGATGCCACGTGGCAACGCTGATAGTCCGGCAAAACCCGGGCAGGTCGGGAAGGGTTCGGGCAGCTGTCCGTAGACCTAAATGATATTAATTGCCTATGATTTAACTCGATTGATAAATTTTTTAAGTACTAAAATAATTTTTCGCGATACTACAAGATACTAAAATTGATTTTTTCCTAATGAAAAACTATACCAACAAGTGTAACACGTCTAATTTTCATGTTTTCCCAAAACGCAAATAAGTGCATTGTCACAAACTTGGCGAGTTGATTAGTGTAATTTGAGAAATAAATATTAGTGTAATTTGAAGTTATGAATAAATATCATTTACTTGAGTCATTGAATAACTTGCGTTTGGTCAATTTTTTCATATATTCTGATCATTAATTGGAGCGACAAATATAATGAGATATGATTATAAAGTGCTATGCATTTTTATTTTAAATTTTAATGCAACAATATTTTTTGAGTTAAAATTTTAAATCTTTATTAAGTTAAAACAAATCAGAGAAAAAAATTAGACCAAACTCATTAAAAGTTCAGTTCATCTACATATTTATTGATTGTTAGTGTATTTATTTAAGCACATTCTATTCATCCAAATTTTTAGAGTTACACCTGTCAAAAATTGAGCCATGAACTTTCGTAATTCGTTTACGCCATGTGCCATTACGAATGACCTTTGGCTTTTACAAACATTCTATTTATCAACCTTTTTTTTTCTCCCCAGATTTCACTCCGTCACTGGGTGCGACCCCAATTCATAGTAGTTTTAGAGAGCCATCAGCTGGATTGAAATCCTCGTCGACCCAGAAACAACTGATCGAACTCTTCTGTGAGAGTTTCAGAAGTGACCATGAAGCTACTGATGAAGTTCAACTCAAACTAGACATTAAAGAGAAGGTTGAAGCCAAGCTCATCACCTTCTTCATCTCCCCAGATGGTACTAATAATCCTAGTCCTTGTAATAAGGACGAGCCCTTAGGACCATCCTATAATTGTCCTAGAGAAAACACAATTACCATATTTCCCTGCCCCAATAACACCAAAGAAACAACACCCATTTCAAAGGAACGCAGTAGTTGCCTTCCATGTCTAGTAAAGAGTTTAAGCTCTAGCAAGAAAAAGAAGGGGCTAACCCATACATATGGTGGAGACTGATGAGAAGAAGATCGGAGTCTATAATATCAGTTCTCTTGTATGCTTGATACGGAAAAATTAATGTGGCAACAAATTCTATGACCTGTTTAATTAAAGAATAGAGAGTTATATATTTATTAAGTGACATCTTATGTTACATCTCTGGACGGATGATCTAGTGCAATTTCGATGCATAGCCGTAGTTTGGTACTTCTCCAATTCAAAGAAAAAAGAGAGGAAGAGATCGACTTTTTAGAGCACATTTTTCGTGTGACGTTCGTGACTTATCTTAACATATCGAATATCAAATCAAGGTAAGTTTTTCATTTTCAACAAAAAAGTAATTTTTTAATTTTAAATAATTAATAAAAAACATTTGGTAAACATTAATCGTAAAATTGATTTGAGCAATAATAGAAAATTCAGTGATATAATGGTAATTGAACAAAGCTAGGGTTAAGCTTTGTTAAAGTTTTCTCTTTTCATTTTTCTTAGAGAAAACACTATGTTTAGATAACATAAGTAATTTTCGGATTGAACAAAAATTTTGAGAGTTTGTTCCTAACACCTTAGACAAAATTATGTACAATGGAGATGTTATTTCGAAGTCTCTAAGTTTGTCTGCATAATATAATTTAGATTAGAAAGAGTAAGATTCTAGGAGTAGCACTCATTGTCGGTGAAATCCGACGAAGAAATCTTGTCTCATTGGAGGAAAACTTGGTGAACTTATTTCTAGGATCTTGAGAAAGATTTTGTACCGTGAAGATCTTGTTTGGAGGTTTCTAGAGTTGTTACACATCTGAATTAAAAGTGGAACTAGCATGGCAAAGGTAAGGCGATTTCTTTCTTAAGGCGTCGTGTGCTATGAGTTGCCATTTATTATTTTCGTGCTATGAGTTATGTCATGTTTACTTGTTGCTTTCTGTGGGTTTCGTGTGATTTGTTATGGTCTCAGTGCGTTACTGTTTGTCTTCGTGTATTTTGGTTCATTTTTGTATGTTCTATGATTACGGTTTTGTCTGTTTCCTTATGTTTCGTTCTTCTTTGGTTTTGGATTATTTGTGTAGATGTAATCTGTAAGTTTGAATCTCGTCTTACCTTAAAACTATTCTTGAATCTCATTTGATACTATTCTGTCTTCGTTCTAATCTGATTTTTTTTTGAGAAACCGTTCTAATCTGATTTGATTGTGTATGTGTTCTTGAATCTATTATATGGATTTCCATATGAAGTTATTGTTCTGTTATGTTTGGTTATTGCATATGTATTTTGTTTTGTATTGTTCGAGATTATGTTCGTTCTGTAGTCTATCCGATTATCGTTTAATTGCGTTTAGATTATTCTGTTCGATTTCGTACTATATTCGGTATGTGGTATTTATAATTTTTGTTCGTTTTGTTTAGGTCGTTGAGTTTTATTTTGTCTGTTATGTCCTGCTTGTTCTATCCTATTCTAGTTGGCTTCTTCTTACGTTAATATGCTCGTAGAGTATATAGACCTAGGGTTATATAACTTAACGTGAGTGCAGAGAACTATCTATGTACCATGAAGAGAGTCATCTTTTCTACTTCTATGCCTTGTACTACGTGATTATACGTCCTTTGAAAGATATCCACAGTCCTCCAAGAGACCCAATATAATTGCGTGACCTAATATGTATATTGAATTCTTCCTACGCTTTTGTACCTCGTATAACACATATGTATTTTGTAGGAGTGTGAATAATTTGTGTTTCACAGAGTTTACATCTATTTATATCTTTTGGGTTCGCAGCATGATGAGTGCGAGAAACGCTCATTTTATCACTTTATTGTAGGATCATTTTGACCTATTTTCGTATCTAAAGTCTTTGAGTCTTGAGTCTTTTTTCCATCTTATAGGTTTGTTGTCTTGGATGGACTCACTTGTCGTGTTGTAGGTCTTTTGGAGATATTCGGAGAAGTTCAGGGCCAACCGGAGCGAACATGGACGAAAGCTCGATGTGAAAAAGCCAAAGCAAGGTCCCGGAAGCCAAGGGATGGTAGAAAACTCACCGGGCGGCGGATTCGGGCTGCCAAAGTCCCTGAATGCTACCGGGCGGCGGACTTTCCCGCCGGTCGGTGGGTTCATCTGGCAGACGAAGGATGCTATACTTAAAATTTTATAACTTCTTGATCAGGCATCAGAATAAGTCATATAAGGTACCGTTGGAAAGCTAAGACAAAGATCTACATTTCATCTTCAGTGACCAATACCCAATTCGGAGTGGAAGACAACCAAAATTATGAATTTCGTCGGCCCATAAACCAGAGCGGGCACCGGACTGAGCCAAATCCGCCGGACGACGAGAGCAAGGCAGTTTGCACCCGAAACAAGGCTAAAAATGACCATTTTATCTTTGAATCATCCTATCTCTTTATGGTTTTGTTGGGAGTCTATAAATAGACCCTTTAGGTCCCCATTTCAACTTGCCAATTTATTTCTATAGTTTTGGCCACTTAGGATAGCCAACACTTCTCTCTCTCTCTCTCTCTCTCTCTCTCTATAGGAGAAAGCTAGAAGCATTGAAGAAGGAAGAGGAGTTAGGATGCTTGAAGATCCTTTTGAGCTTTTCTAAATTCTTTCCTCTTTAAATTAATGTTTGTGACACTAGCTTATTTATAGTGATGTTGAGTTTGAGTTTGTTGATGTGTGAGTAGTTATGTGTGGGTTGGGTCCCCTTGAATGCATCCAAACAACCTAGGTTAATGGGCTTGTGCATTTTAGTCGGTAAATGTAATGCTTTTAGTTAGGTCATGTAGGATTAGGGTTGAAGAACACCTAAAAAGCCTTGAGAGGGGAGTGGTAGTGTTATACCCTAGTCCAAGCTCTATACTCCCGAGAGGGAATCATTGAGGGCCTATGACTTAACTAATTGATCTAGTACAATACCGAAGGACTTGACTGTGAAGGGGAGCCATAGAGCTAGCTGACTAGTTGACTTGAGGACACCCATTGTTTGTAACACCGGAGGGTAGAGCCTAGTTGTCCTTAGGGTGGAGTGAAGCATCACGCTTTAGATTCGTCTAAGACCGCCACGAGCCCAAGAGAGACCTATTTAGGAGGGTTATTTTTATGTGATTTCCTTGCCCACTACTTATATTCTAAATTACCTAACTTTGTTTATAGTAGTTTAGGTTGTTAATATTCTCCCTTTTCTATTTAAACACACCAATCACTATTGTACATTTGTTCAAAACTAACTAGTCAGGCATTTAGGTGCTCTAGATCCTGCTCCCTGTGGGTACGACAACCCTACTTACTCTTTATTGCAAAGTGGACTAAAAATCCACTTATCAATTGGCGCCGTCACTGGGGAGTGGCGCATTTAGACGTCTATTTTACGCTTACGAATTAGTATTAGGACATTATTGATAGTGGGTTGTAAATATTTTGTGTCTTATTTTTTTTTTTTGTATATATTGTGTGGTTGAGATGGATTCCTTTGGTTACCGTAGGTCCAATGGGGTCCACGGTTCGTTGAAAACTGATGAAGTTGAGGCATGACAAGACAGGCACAAACACAAAGGAATGAGTTCAATCTTATGCATCCTCAACTCTGGCGTTCTCTTTGGTGCAAAGGTGTGGGACATTACCTAGGCAAATATGAAGAACTCTGCACTGATTTTGGACTACCCTCAGATGACGAGCTTGACAAGCAATATGATGAGGGGGGGGCATTGCACCAATTCGGATTCAAGTGGATCCCCTTATGCCTCAAGGTACCAAGAAGAAGTACGACCTCCAAGTTCATCCTCAAGTGAAAAAGAAGTGCGAGTGGAGCAAGGCAACAAGCAAAAAAAGTTGGAAGTGGAGAAGCCACCATACGTGCTTCTACCACAAGACATGTCACGAGTGCCATTCGCACAAGTTTTATATGATCAAAAGACTCATAGTTTTTGTTGGTGGGATTGCAAGAAAAAGAAAATGATAGAAAGAAAGATCCCAACGAAAGCTTGTGGTCCTAATAATTCACTTCAAAAGGAGGAGAAACAAAAGGAGGCAAAGGAGGAAGAAAAAGAGGAGATTGAGATTGGGGAGAGTACTGAAAAGGAGGGCGATGAGCCCATAACTAGCCTAGTGCATGACTCTGGCTCAACCGAAGATGTGTTGAATATTGAATACTTGAAAGACAAAGAAGATGCCACATCCAAGGAAGGGTTTAGTGTTATCCGCCATACCATTCTACCTTGACTTCAAGATCCAAGAAGGTTTGCTATACCATTATTCTTGGATACGGTAAATGAAGGTAAAACACCCGACCTTGATTATGAAAAACCTCCCACTTTTGGTTGAGATTGGTTAATTTCGAGTGTAGTTAAAATCCCTCACAACCCTGTTCTTAAATTGTGTGTTACTAATCCTTTGGGTGATTGGCACTTGACCACATTTTTACGGTTGACGATGGATAAGAAGTTATTCATATACGATTGTTATTTGAAATTCTTTATTGATGAGTGCTTCTCCATGGAATCAAGCTAATATTGATGATTGAGCTTATTGAAATCTTGATTCTATGGTAATTTTGTGAAAGTCGAGCTTGAGACTTAAAACAAGTGCTTGTTGGGAGGCAACCCAACGCAATTTTTTGTTTCTTTTATTTTTGGATGCTAGGGAGTGCAGTACTTCAAGGAAAAGGTCATGCTTCGACCTGCCCATTATAGCCGAACGGCAAAAACCCACCGACTGAAAGGCATAGCGCCAAACGGCACCCTTAGCAATCCGGACTTCCCAAACCCCCCCTGAATGCCACTGACCATCACTTAAGTGCACCGACTAGCGACAAGGAGAAGGGTAGTGAGCGTTCAATGAAGAAACTCACCGAACGGCATAATCGCCCGAAGGATGGTACATAGCCCACCGCCTAGAGTACGCAACCACCGATCGGCACCCAAAGAAAGAAGCATTGAAGAAAGAAGATGAGATAGGATGCTTGAAGACCCCTTTGAGATTTTCTAAATTTTTTTCTCTTTAAATTAATGTTTGTGACACTAGATTATTTATAATGATGTTGAGTTTGAGTTTGTTGATGTGTGAGTAGTTGTGTGTGGGTTGGGTGCCCTTGGATGCATCCCAACGAGTTAGGTTTCGAATGGGCTTGTGCATATTAGTCGGTAAACGCAATGCTTTTAGTTGGGTCATGTGAGATTAGGGTTGAAATGCACCTAAAAAGCCCCGAGAGGGGAGTGGTAGTGTTATACCTTAGTCCAAGCTCTAAACTCCCGAGAGAAAATCATTGAGGGCCTATTACTTAACTAATTGATCTAGTAGAATCCCGAAGGACTTGACTGTGAAGGGGAGCCATAGAGCTAGCCGACTAGTTGACGAGGACATCTGTCGTTTGTGACATCAGAGGATAGACCCTAGTTATTCTTAGGGTGGAGTGAAGCATCACGCTTTAGATTCGCCTAAGACCGCCACGAGCCCAAGAGAGACCTAGTTAGGAGGGTTGTGTTCATGTGGTTGCCTTGCCCACTACTTATATTCTAGGTTACCTAAGTTTGTTTATAGTAGTTTAGGTTGTTAATATTCTCCCTCTTCTATTTAAATACACCAATCACTATTGTACATTTGTCTGAAACTAACTAGTGAGTCATTTTGGTGCTCTAGATCCTGCTCCCTGTGAGTACGACAATCCTACTTACTCTTTATTGCAAGGTGGACTAAAAATCCACTTATCACACCACATCCTAGACTATTTTGTTCTCTAAAGAAACAGAGGGGATATTTCATTTGTGCTCGTGGAATACAATCATATATTAGGTAAAAATCTAGAATCGGTACGATAGCCATCTTAATAAAATTAATAAATAATTTTTACTAAAATTCTTGGTCGAGTAGAGAGAAAGAATTTTTTTAATTTCCTTACATATGATTGTTTTATTTTTCAAATTCATAAATAACTAATTCATTCCATTTTGCAGTAAAAGTAGATGATAGTAAGAAGATTTTAACCTGTAACATTTGAATAAATGATAGAAATTAGACAAATTAAAATTTTGATAATGCTTATAAAAAGTTAATAAAACATAAGAAAGAAATATTAGGCCCTTTATAAACTACCTTTATAAACTACCATACAAATAATATTTGTTTGGATAATTAAAGGAATAAAGTAAAGCCATGTGATGTAATTGGTAGTTCCTTTGTTTGTATAAGAACAAATTAGACAATAATGTCAAAGTTTCATAAAATAACATGTATATATATTAAGTGACCAAAAAATCAATGTTATAAAAACCATGGTCGGGCCACTGTCAACCGGTTCGACTGCCAACTGGAAATAATCCCGGGTCATTTTTTGAATAAACCCTAGAGAGGGGTTGAACTGCCTAAATTCTGGGCAAACTGTGCGGTTCACCAACTTGGTTGACCCGGGTAAACCGCTAGTAAGAAAAATAATTTTTAAAAAAATGCCATCCAAAGTAAAAAGACCAAAAATTAGAAACCCTTTTTGAAGGACAAAGCATAAAAACTTATATTAAATGTGGAAATCGTTATACAAAAGGATATCCAACTCCGAGGGATGGGAAGTAGCCCAATCCAAGGGTAAACGGTATAAAAAGGCAATAGATTCAGTTCACAACGAACATTAAAGACCAAATTCTCAACGCGTCAATCCACTTGAACATCGGGAACCATAAGAAGCAGATGGGCCAATCGACAATCCCTCTCGATGGTAGTTTGAACATTAGCAAATTTGTCACAGGCCATCTTCATCGCAGTAGAGATAGCTTCGAGTTCAGCATCGAGGGCCGATGAAGCGTAAGTGGCAAAAGCCTGACCATCAACCATATGGCCGAATGAGTTTTGAGCAATTGTAGCAACTCTAGACCAGACAGCATATTCCAGCCACGAACCATCACAATTGAGCTTGATGACACCCCTTGGAGGAGGAAACCATGAGCTTTGATTATCAATACTATTACCAGCGACATGGGAATGAGCTGGTACAGTCTGCAAAAATTCTAGGCATAGATAAGTAGCCTCTGAGCAGTAAGCAAAAAATGAGGTGCCTCCCCATAAAAAATATGCCTATTTCTTGCCAACCATATGGACAAACAAATATAGACAGCCAGAGAAGCAATGTCCTCGGTTTCAGCAGCTCTTTGCATATCAAAAACCTCATATAACCAATTGCCAAAATTAATCAAATGCCTAGGGTCAAACAGAAGATGCATAATAGTTTCATTGCAGTCAGAGCACATAGAGCATAAAGAAGAAGGGTTTAGGTTACTCCTTTTCAAATTTGCAGCGGACGGCATAGCATCATTAACCAACTTCTAGATGAAGTGTTGAAGCTTTGGAGGGACCCTCAGCTTCCAAATATTCTTCCAAATCCCAAGCTCAAAGGGAGGAGAACTAGAAGAAGTTCGATCCAGGTTATCCCTAAGAACCTATTAGGATTTGAATCTGAAGTACCATGCTTTCATAGAATAGTTACCAGACTTGGCAAATTGCCAAATGGTCTTATCCGCAGCAGCAACCTGACCAATCTGGATCCCTACAATAGCAATGCATTCTTCTCTAGAAAATAAAGAATGTAAAAGATCCCACTTTCAGCTCCTAGTAGCAAAGCAGATCAAATAAAAAACTTTCTCAATAACATTAAGAGAAGAACATCTCAGAATTGGTTTGGCAAAAGGCAAAGAAGGGATCTAAGGATTCCCCCAAATTTTGGTAGCTTGGCCATTACTGAAATGAAGGATTTTTACACCCCTCTTGCAATACGTAAGGGATTGTCGTCCCACAAGGACTAAGTTCTAGGCCACAAATACGACTCCACCACTAGTTTAGGACTACAAGTAAAGCATATGTCAATTCAAACACGAGTTGGTTACTACAATGACTAAACAAGAAGAAGAATTAAACAATAAAGGAAAGAGTGGGCTTGGTACCAATGACTCCTAAATAACCAAATGGCCTATGGGGTTTATTAAGTTCGTGTTATGGTCCTAGTATTTCTAAAGTAACTAATCAACGCTCCCACCATTAATTAGTCTAAATTGATTATTAATTAAATTTAGTTGAACTAACTGTACTCATGCAACTAATTAGCCACTTAATCTAACTAATTACCAATTATAACCATCACCCTTTGGACAACTAACCACCTAATGAGATCCCTCATCAATAGGCAACTAATTAACTAGTTAAATAGTCCATTAATCCTAACTCTTCTCAATAATTAGTATTAATTACGTTCATAATCAAGGAGATCAAGAAAAATTAAGCATTAAACTTATTAACTAGTTCACAAACTTTAGCATTTTAACCCCACTAGAACATAGGCTAAGTAGATGCCATCAAGGCACCTAACCCACTAATCAACTACTCACACATATCAACTACACAACTAAACACATCCATTAAACAAAGCAAGTAAAGTATGAACATAAAAGAGAGGGTTAGAGAAAGCTCAAGATGATCTTCAAGCTTTCAAAAGTTCTCCTTTAAGTTCTCTACAAGCTCCAACAATGGTGAGCCAAGTTTCTCTTCCAAAAGAGAGAGAGAGTGCAGTTGGTGAGCGTTTTTGGGAAAATATCTAAGTCTAAGGGTTCTTTAAGTTGGCTTGCAAGGAAAGCCAATGGCTATTTATACAAAAATTTTCACTCAAACTAACTAAACTATTCATAAAGTTCCAGCCAACTAAAGCCATGGACAATCCCGAAATGGGCCTAAAATGGTTCATGAATTCCGGCCCATCTCGGCTAGGCAAGTTCTCATATTTGAAGCTTGACTTTGGACGCATTTTTCACCCTTTTAGACTCCGAATTTGAAGAAGACCATCACAGACAAAGTTGTAGCCACAGATGTCGTTATTCCAGAACCGTCTCACTCGTCTCCATTGGACTTCATATGCCAAAGTTATCTTTATTTGAGTTGCTCAAGGTCAGTCTGTCCAATATCGTCGAGGTCCCGATCGTGCACCATTCTTCACGATGTTCCAATCATCTTTGACACGATCCAAGGTGCACCAATAGCCTCCTCGCATCTCCACAAAGTCTCCTAGCAATAAACACGAACAAAATATAATAAAAATCAGAAGAACTACACTAAAACATTCAAAGCAAGAAATATGACATTACATCAATACATAACAAACAAAAATACTAGAAACAACATAAAATTAACACTAAAACATACATATATAATAGAGTGTTTCCGCACTCATCAATTACCAATACGAGAAATGAGACCAGACCTTAACTCATCTTTACCTTTACAAAGATTAGACCAAATCCAGGATGGTTTACTACCTTTCACAGCCTCAATGAACTCAGAGTTAGGAAAATAAAGCCCCTTTAGGACTCTAAAACACAGAGAACTTTGGTTAGAATTCAGCCTCCAAGCCTGTTTAGGTAGAAGGGCCAAGTTAAACACTTTAAGATCTTTAAAACCTAATTCTCCCGAGTGTTTAGACATAGTTAATTTCTTCCAGCTAACTCAATAGATTTTTCTATGATCAACATCGTCGGACCACCAAAAATTAGCCAAAATGCTATTCAATTTATCACAAAAGTACTAGGGAATAGCAATACGTACATCGCGTAGCATGTAATTGATGAAAGGATAGCCTTGATGAGGACTTCCCTTCCAGCCGTTGAAAGCAGCTTTTGTTTCCATCCCTGAGCTTTGTTCCACATTTTCTCATAGATGAATGTGAGGGCTTCTGGCTTTGACCTGCCCAAAAAAAAAAAGAAACCCTCAAATCCCTAATTTCCCAAGTTCCAATAGAGAAAATAACGAACCTGTCATCGTTGGAGTATCTTTGCTTGATGGGTATTTGAAGTGAGTGAGGTGGAGAGAGATTGATTAGGTTGGCTTTGTATCTAGAATTGGACTGGACAGAGAAACCTTAATGGAGAGTTGGTATAAGGAGAGGGAGGTTTATTTAGAAGATAAGAAATTTTTTTGAGAAGGATTTAGAAGATGAGAGATGAAGATAACATTTTGGGCAAATTACTGTAGCACCTCTCTTGTTTGACTGAATCGATAATTTAGTCCTTCTAGTTTCGAAAAATATTATGACATCCCTCGTCTTTGATTTTATTATACGTTCGGGTCCCTGGCTCACGTTAGCAACTCTTTTTTACATTTTTGTAGTTGAAATGACTAAAATATCCTTAAAAATAAAAAAAACCATCCCTTTCCATGGATCGAATCCTTCTCGCCGCCGGCCAACCAAATTCATTCCGGCCAAGCTTCCGTTCACTGGCCAACCAAATTCATTATGTTCACTGGACCCTAAACCCTTCATCTCCGAACTGACCCCCGGCCCGCCCTCCATTTTTGATTCTACTCCTGCGAGCACAACCACCCACGGTGACCTACTCCTGCGAGCACAACCACCAGTGGCCAAACCAGGTTCGGACCAGCCACCCAAACCGCCACCACCAACACCAAAACCCTAACAGGGACCAGCCACCGTCAGCCTCCTCCAACGAAGACAGTGACAGCTCCTCGATCGCAACCCCGCGCGGCCTATCGGCAGAAGGTCCACATCATACGAAAAGAACGACACAATTACTACCGCGTCAAGGAAAAAAAAGGGGGAAAAAGGCACTAACGAGGCACTAACGGGTAGCTGCCTGGCCACTTATCTGTCCACGTGGGATCCACATCCCCAAAATGTCATCGTTTGGCATCCACGTAGGACGTTCTAATGGTTTAAATCATCGCTGACGTGACGTGTAGTATTACCAAATTGATCCTAAAACTTGAATAAAAAAATATTATTTTCCATCCTTTATTTTTTATATTTTTTAAATACCTTTCTTCCATATTCTTCTTCCTCCTACGATATTACCTCCTCCTCCAACCTTCAAAACACAAATTTCCATTAAAATAAACCCATAAAACAAACAAGTGCGTACCAGCCTAGGGATAGAACTCGAGTACTTCACCGACCTCACCTCCCCAAACAAAAATGGGCTACAGAAATCTCGACCCGCTACCCACCGACCCGACACCGAGAAGAGAAAGAGAAAAAGAAACAAGTAAACAATTGACCACCAAAACGACGCCGCAATGGAGAGACACGCTCTATCCGGCTCGGACGACGACGTCGACTGGGAGAACCTAATCGACCAAAATGACAGAAAGCACCCCGCCCACCTCCACCCGCCTTCTTCCCCCTCCGCCACGACACGGCACCATTTCTCCGCCTTCGATCTCCCTCCCGCTTTTCGTCATCCTCTCTAAACGGTGGCGCCGCCGCCTCGGCCCCGCTGTTTAACTGCATGCGGGAATTCAAGCTCAGAGCACTTTTCTTGATCCGGCGGCAGTAGGACGCGCTCCTCTCGCTCTACGGTAACCGCTCCTCGGGGAATTACGGGAATGCCCCTAGGGAGGAGCTGGAATCGGCCGTATTGAACCAAATCTTGCTCAACAAGCAGATCCAGGAGGCTTTACTTTGCCAATCCAGTGCCGTGCTATGTGGACGAGGATCACTTTAAGAAATCTCGACTACTACCTCCTCCTCCTCTTCCATCATCTTTTTTGGTTTTGGATGATCATTTATGGAGTCTCCCTTCGTTATTTTTATTTTACGCGGGTCCTAGTTCTATTGGAGAAGAAAGAGGAGAGAGAAGAGGGCGGGAGGGAGGTCGAAGAACGAAGAAGAAGAAGAGACGGGAGAGAGGAGGGGTATTTCAAAATTGGGACTAATTCTGATATTTTCTAGTTTCTATGTCATCTCGACTTAAATAAGTGGACTATGGATCCACAGGCCAATAATTTTTGGATCCACAGGCCATTTGTGTAAGTCGAGATGACGTGGCCTGTCCACGTAGGACAAAAAATGATGGTGTTTAGGTGGATGTGGCACCCACGTGAACAGACAAGTGGCCGGGCAGCTACCCGAGCTGCCCAGGACCAAGTGGTGTTCGAGGAAAAAAAACACAGGAATAAAAAACACAATTTAAATTACATGGCCTAAATTTAGAAAGTGTAAAACTACAGTGTATTTAAGTGTACTTTTTCGTAAAAAAAACAAAGTGGTTTCCCCTTGAAAAATAAAAAAAACACGTATACCGTAGAAAAGATAGAAGCCTTCTTGAAAACTAAAAGGACCATAAGAGCTTACCGGAACAGGTCCAAGCCCATGATCTCGTCAATACCAATCCAACCAACAGTTAGACCAGATGATTCGGAAATTTGAACACCTTCCGGATCGATTTTAAAAAGGCTGCAAAAAAATATCAGCGAGTCATCCGTAAATATAATAAAATTAAATAGAAATAATCATAAAAAATTGCATATAAGATAGGACCAAACACTAAAAACATCCGGATAATTTTGCCCTTAAATTTTTTTTCCGGCGGGCTCTTTAGTATAACCAAAGCATTAAGAACAAACTTTTACCCGACCGACCAAAGTCAAAAACTATCGCGGTCTTCTTCAAGTAAAACCTCTAAACCCACTGAAATTCGAAACCTTACTACTGTTCGTCCGGCGATCGGCTCCAGAATGGCCGGAAGCGGCCGGAGCAACCCGACCCGGAGCAGAACCAAATCCTCATCATCGGAGCCTGGCGGAGATACGAAACCGGCCGCGAGACCGCGCCTAGACAAGAGGAGAGGCCACCCCCACCGTCCGATCAAAATCTTCCAGGCGGATGTCAAGATCATGGTCGGGATCTCCCTCCTGGCTGCCGCGGTCATCCTCGTCACAGTCTACAACCTCGAATCGGATCCCGCGGAACAATCCCCGCCCCCTCGCGTGGTCACCCCTTTCCCTTCTCCCAAGCTCATGGACCTTCCCCAGGTAATTGAATTCCATTTCCGTTTCCATTTCCCGTAGCCAAAGAAAATAGAATTCATTTCTTTGATTATACCTTTCTCGTTAGAAGTAGAGTGGAGATTTAATCAGAGAAAATATAATTCATTTTTCTTATATGTAGCCGATTTTTCATGTTTCGAATTCGAACTTGAACTTTGAAATTGATCTATATCTTTCCCTAATTTGTGTTCCTATAAGTATCTTTTTATTTACACTTTTGTTTAGTAATGTATAATGTCTGATGGACGGACCTCTAACGCAGTTCGAAGGGGAGCACAAAGAAAGTTTGTACTGGGGAACCTATCGTCCTCATGTTTATCTCGGGATACGCGCCAGGTACTCCCTTTCTGTCTTTTGCTAGAACGTAGGCGACTTCATTTCTGAGGTTGGTTACTTTTACTGATTTGGTAGGACGCCCCGGTCATTGCTTGCGGGTTTGATGTGGATTGGTATTAAGGATGGAATGTATTCCGTGCGCCATGTGTGCCAAGACTCTGATGACCTTAGCACGTACGGTTGGGTGCAGCATAATGGCCGTGATTTTGGGCACCAGGTGCTGGTTGATCAGGACTTGAGGCTGACAACTAGCTTCTTGAAATCCAAGGGTGAAGGCAGCGGATATGGTGGAGACTGGGCTGTTCGAATTGATGTGCAAAGTGCAAAGTGAGTAACTTAGTTCCAGTAAAAGAACCCGTGGGCTAATGTGAGAATTACTCGAGCATTGGAATAGCACGAGCTTGTCACCAATTGTTTGTTAACAGTTTTTTTTTCCTGTGTCTCGTGGTGACTTTCAGATTGGGACAGAATGAGGAAATTCAGAGAACTGGGCACCTTTTTTTCTATCTAGCTGATGAAGACATGGATCACAGTTTGAAAATTCGAAGACCAGATATTCGTGAAAGTTCTCTTTTGGCATCAGGTGTGAGGCCAGATGTTGGAGGATGGCAGCTACATTTAAAATCTGAGGTGAGATCGCAATGCCATTGCCTTGAAATCGTTGTAGGTCTTTCATTTTAGCAAAATATGTTGCTAAAGGTGCAGAACAACTTTATGACATCGTAGTTCCGAATTTTGAAGTAAAAGTACGCCTTGGGTGGCTAACTTAGCCACGGTCGTTGAGTTGCTATGGACAAATTGGCCTTATCATGTTAAATAATCAATACTGTCATTTCAAAAGTAATAGTTCTTTTCTAGCTTATATCAGGGATTTGAGGAGACGGGTTTCTGAAATTTCACTGGTACTTTAATTTCTATATTTGGTTCTGTAAGATTGTTAAAATCAGTGAACAGTTTATTTTTGGGGTTTTAAACTGACATAATGTTATTAAAATGCTAATCAGTGAACTGCTATTGGAAGAGAGTGTAAGATGGATGAATCTTTAAGAACTGATCCCTATGGATTTGGATTGAAATTATAATGCTAATTGTTTGTTATGTGAACTCCTATGATATCAGTTTTCTTTTGTGTATTCTTGCCTGGGTCATGTGGAATGCATGTGTACTCAATCAATGTAGTGGATCACTGATCAGTTTGGCGGCCTTGCTTACGAGTTGGTTTTCTCCTCATTGTTGGTTAATATAGGATTATGCACAGTTACCTTTACTTTGTTGTTTCTTTTTTTTGTTTTTGAATTTGCAACCTGGTATGGTCTCTTCTTTTTCTTAGCATGTATCATTCATCTTCTCTGAAATTTCTTTCTGATTTCATTTGGTGCTGACCTTGAAGCAAAATCTTTGATTCTTAGGATCCTCTGGAGCTGCACTATGCTGGATTCAAGACACCTAATATTCATAACCTCTCCGATCTTGTTCAGCTAAATATTGGGTCTCAAGTACTCCAAGATGACATTTATATTATTTCAGGTTATTTACTTTTTTCAGGTTTCTGATTCTCACTCCTCTGTGAACGAATTTATTCATGTTTACAGGTAAGAAAGTTTCGCCGGCTGGAGCTATCTGATACATCTGAAGATTTGCCAAACATTCTAGTTCTTCAGGTTGTTACTGGGCAGAGGCTTTAACTTAATTGCTCAGACGTATTGACTTGTGAGTTTTGAGCTATTTTCTCTGTTTGCCAATCTTGTGAAGATATCTGGAAAGATTCCATTCAGCTTAGATCTCTCTTTTCTATCTGGAGCTCGGGCTGAGGCTGAGGCTGAGGCGCAAAGTTTAAGTGTTGATGAACGTCTGAGGAGCCTCACAGGTTTCTTGACTACTATTTCTCAGTATTATAATCAGTGTCTACCTTCAGTTTTCTTTTAATTATGAGATCCCCTAATGGACATATATTCTCAGCCTTAGTTCTTCAACAGAAACAACCACTTCTCTGTTTTGGCTATTAAATAATACATCCTCCTGACTAGCTAGGAAATTTTGCCAGGCGTTACTTTATGAACTTACTGGTAGCATTGGATTAGAATTCAGCAGAAGCGGGGTGTGGCGGCGTGTTGGGATTACCACATTGCAGTTGCAGTTGCAAGTGTGTGGGGCTTGTTTTATAAGTAAATACACCTACTCATTGCCTGAAAGTTTTGAATTGGATATGGAGATTCTAATAGTTTTGAGGTGTAGAAGCACCCTCTTATAAAAAAATTGCATGGTTCATGTTGTATGCAAATGAGCTCACCTTCCCCTTAGTCTCGAAACTAGTCAGAAACTTTCTGTGGGCGCACTTTTTTTACATCCATGTGTGATTCAATCAGGCAGCCAATAGGTTTTTAGTCTGTACTTGGGCCTCCAAAATCATTTTTTTTCCTCATGGACTTTCTTGATTTCATCTGTAATTTGCAGGTTCATCACTATCAAGTAAATTACATGAAAAGAAAAAAAAGTTTGATGATAAATTCAGCCAGTGCTTTAATATAGCCGACAAGGTATTATCCCTTGTGCATGCATTAGTTTCACCTATTTGTGGGCTTTATGTGTAGCACACTCAGCTCATAAGAACAATTGCTTCTAGAACTTTCCTAGTGGCCATGTACAATATGAAAGGTTGGAAATCACGTTTTTAACTAGTAAAGTTAAATCTGAACCTTGCTGTTGGCTTTCCCTCTTTACACCTTGCATAAGAAATGATAAGAACATAAACCATTGAGTTAAATTGGTGAAATAGTCTTGCTAATCCAGGACTTCCTTCCACCCTCACATTTTATTAGCTGAAAGTTTATCAAAGTAAGCAAATCTTTCTAGAGGTTTCTTGATTCAGCCAAAAAATCTATATGGAGCATTGCTACTTCGTCATGCCAAAAGACATCCATGCTATTGGGACAACATTGTTTAGGTATGTGTTGTTTCTAAGGGCTACCAAGAGAGTAGAGCTTTATTCGAATAGTAGAGTCATGGTTGATGCAAAGCATTAGACCAAACAGTGAAAAAGGGAGTACTAGGATACATGGATTAAAGAAATAGGCAATACTGTTAACGCGAACAGAGTGGCAGGTCATAAGTTCTACTTGTTTATAGATGCAAAGCAGTTTTTTTTTGTGAATGTAATTGATGTTTTTCTATTACCGAAGAGATCTCGTTCTTCTTCTTTGAATAATAAAATGATCTATCGCAAAGGTTTTGGAAACGCAAGGAAGTCTTATGTTGTTTTTACTTTTTATTTTCAGCTTGATTTTGAATCAGTGGAAGTTGGGAAGGCTGCTATTTCCAACATGCTAGGAGGTATTGGCTATTTCTACGGCAAATCAAAGATTTCATACCCAAATATTTCTAATGTAAGTCCCATGCATTTGTTTTGTGTATGCAATGATGTCAGTTGATTTTGTCCCCATAGAATTGATATTCTGATTACCGTGTTTCCAGTTATTAATTCAGATTGCAAGTACTACATGCGTTTTTAGCTTGTAGATTGAATAATTTGTTGTCATCAGAGCAAGCGCTCTTCTGTATGGTATAAGATTTTGCTAATTACATATCCGGTTTATATGTTATTAGAGGATACTTAAATAACATAGGTCTAGTTTATTTGTTAGAGTCCCTCTCATGACTGCAAGCCAGGTTTAAATTAGGTTTAGTTTATTCGTTTGAGTGTGAGATAGGACTGTAATGAATATCAAACAGAACTATGCTAACAGGTTGAGCATTGAAGTTTTATTTCTATTCCTAATTGGATCTTGAGGATTTGGCAGGATAATTAGAATGTATAGCACAAAATTGTCATTGTTCAGAATTTTATTTGATCTGGATTTTGTTTTTTGTTTTTGGTGAGAAGAGTTGCTCATTCTTGGTTTTGATTAATTATCTTGTCGATGCCTTTGTACTATTACATAAAGGTCTTATATTGAAGAACTGGAGGATATGGTGGGAGGAAACCCCCTGTTGTGCAATCAATCAGCGAAATGGCTTTCCACTTGTATCTATAAAAAAAATTTCCTTTTTTTCCCGTATTTTTTATCCAGCAGTGGAACATATCATATCTAGTAACCTGCTTCTGCTGCACCTTGAACTTGCAGGAAAGGAATTATTTGCAAAGTACTGGCTTGTATCTCAGTTAACATGCCTTATTTAAATCATTCAATAGAGTTGTAGCCCTTTATAATGTATGCCACTCTTTTCTATTTGTACCAAATAAGCTCCGAGGTCCAAACAAATGAATTTTTGTGCAGGAAAAGCCTCATGACAATTTTATTTCATATTGGCCGGCTGAGCTTTACACAGCTGTTCCAAGTCGCCCCTTCTTTCCAAGGGGATTTCTTTGGGATGAAGGTTTTCATCAACTGCTAATCTGGTTAGTCTACAACTCTGTCGAGGTTCTTTTTTATGCTAGGACAGTTTCTATTTGTTAATTTGGCTAGATATATTACAACTTCCACTTGCTAGTATGTGTAAGTAGTCACTTACTACGAGCTAGTTAATCAAAGTATAATGGTGCCACCTCTTCCCTTGCTTATGCAGGCGTTGGGATGTACGAATATCTTTGGATATAATTGGACACTGGTTAGATTTGATGAATATTGATGGGTGGATTCCTCGGGAACAGATATTGGGATCTGAAGCTCTAAGGTACAATAAAGCACAGGTGCTTTAATGCCATTTTCCTGCCAATCAAATTATTTCTGAAGGACTGTTGTGATGGAATTGCAGTAAAGTTCCAGAGGAATTTGTTGCTCAGTATCCATCTAATGCAAATCCTCCCACCCTATTTTTGGTCATACATGGTAATATTTGATTCAGTAAATATTGTTTCTTCGAAAATATTGAACCTTACTGTAGAGTGGTACTCTGTTCTATGCTCTAGCTTTTCTGTATCTTCCATTCGAAGAATCTCAATTTGGGATATTAGAGTAGCTTGATATTCAAACAAGTTTGCTGCTTGGTAATGATTTGGAAATGGGAAGCAAAGGGTGGCAATGTTAGATGTTATAATCACACTGAATCGATTTGCAGATCTACTTGATGGCATAAAGGGTGGCAAATTTACAACCACTGAGATTGGTGATATAACCACCTTCTTAGAACGGGCGTTTGTTCGCCTTGAAGCTTGGTTTCGGTGGTTCAACACCTCCCAGTCAGGTATAATGTGTGGTCTGTGTTCCATTATTTCCTTTCAAAAAATACTTGCCGGTTTGAACCCATGGATTTTGGATGTGAGGGTTATGCTCGGAAGTGTGCATCTTTCAATCTGGCATTCATGGACTGCTTCCAGAGATAGTATTATCTTTAATAAGAGGGTAGATGGGAAACAAAATTTTCCTTCTGTAGTGCTAGTAATGGCTTACAAGTTCAGGGACTTCTTAGTACATTACTTTAAACCATAAGGACCAAACAAAACTAGCTTGAACCTATAAATATATGTTGTCAAACCAATGGGAACTTTGTAAAATTATCTTGTCCTCTGACAATTTGCTAGAGTAAGTTGATAATGCAAAATTTGATACACATGTTGTATTAATTTCCAAGCACGATTCTGAGACATATTTAGGATTATTGAGCTGTCTTTCTTTTCCTTGGTTTTTTTTCTCTCTGTGATGCTTCTCTTTTGGTATCTATTAATAATTATTGGTCTGTAATCAGGAAAAGAGACTAGCAGCTACTTTTGGCATGGCAGAGATAGCACTACGAAACGTGAATTGAATCCAAAGGTTTCTTTCTGTCTATGTTTAGCACAAGCATCCATCTGCTCAATACAGGCGACTGATGGCAGTTATAGATTTGGAATATGTTGTGGCACGCTAGTTTTTTATGTTCTTTGACATGTTGTTTTTGAAACCTTTTGTGGCATTTTTGTCACTAATTGTTACAAGTACTTTACACTTGAAACACTTTTCTGGCTTCCGCAGACACTATCATCTGGGCTGGATGATTATCCTCGTGCTTCTCATCCCAATGACGATGAACGCCATCTGGATCTTAGAAGCTGGATGCTCCTTGCAGCAGAATGCATGCAGTCTATTAGTCATTTAGTTAATAAGGAAGAAGTTAAGCCAGCAGAGGTACAAGAAAAAGCCGTGAATGGCATCATGTTTTGTTTTTTAGTGGAGAATTACATCATGTTATTTTCCTTTAAATTGTTTAAAAGAGCTCGAATGTTACAGGATTACCGAGCGACAGCGGCTCTTCTTTCTGATTTCGACCTTTTAAATAAGGTTTGTTTTCTATTTATTTGACTTCACTGATACTAGTGCATATTTCTAAATGGACCTTCCATATTTCAAAATCTTTTGCATTTAGAATTTCATTCAACCAAGTCCAGGATATAGAATAAGGTATATAAGTACTGAAACAATTTCTTGTTGATACTTGCTTAATATCATCAACAGATGCACTTTGATCCGGCATACGGAGCTTACTTTGACTATGGGAATCATACAGAGAAGGTACTGTGATGTTTGTTTTGTCTTATAACGGCCTCATTTTTTGTTGTTGTTGTTGTATTGGACCACCTAGGGATTGCAGAGGATCCTAATGTCTTTAGACTATCTTCTATTTGTTTCTGTTCAATTTTTCTCTGAGATGAAATTTTTGGAATAATCTCATCTTATGCGTATAATTTTGTACCTCATTCTCTTGGTGGAAATAAATTTAGACTTGAAACGTTGCTCAAGTGTATTTATGTTCTCGTGCATCCTTTGCATGATTCATTGTTCGAGTTTGTCGAAGATCATTGCAATTACGGAACCCTGGTGCTTATTAATGTATGATTTTTGCATGCCATGCCAGGTTCGTTTAATTTGGAAAGAGTCAGTGGTAGGTAATGGCTATGCTACTAGAGAATTTGTCCGGGAAGTATTTGGTAAGCCAGAATTGAAGCTGGTTCCGCACTTCGGTTATGTCAGCCTTTTCCCATTCATGAGGAAAGTTATTCCATCTGTAAGTTTTGCTCGGAATATGTTGCACCACATTTTGTAATAACCTTATTTTATTCAGAGTTCGGTAACGTTTTTATTGTTACCCTACCAGGATTCATGGATTTTGGAAAAGCAACTTGATCTCATTTCAAACAGAAGCCTTCTTTGGACAGACTATGGCCTTCGTTCTCTTGCCAAAACAAGGTACCTATTCCTAATCAAAAGAATGCAATTCTTGAAATGGCTATCAATTTGTTATTGAATGCCCAATTATATGATTGGTGGACCACGCCACTTAAAAGCTTATCATTTGGCATGCAGTTCCGTGTACATGAAGCGCAACACAGAGCATGACCCACCTTATTGGAGAGGCCCTGTCTGGATAAATATGAATTATTTGATTCTTTCCTCTCTCTATCACTACTCCAAAGGTATCGAACCCCGCCCGTGCTTTTATGTGCAAATCAAAATGAAGTCTGCTCCCAGTCGAATCTCCGCACTTTTATGTCTCTAATGTGCGAGTAAACAAAGCAATGGCGAGTTTGTTTCAGCACGGCTACTGCATTTTAGCAGAGAAACACTAGAAGTAGTGAATTTCACAGGATAATACAAGAATAACTGAGGTCCGAAAACTAATCAAAGATTAGTCAGCCTACCGAAAAGCTTTAGGTGTAAGGTGTAGATAACTTTTACTTCGTCCCGACCCCAAAAAATAACCTTGTTCTTTGTTTGTGATCGTCGTATCAGATTATCCTTTTGGACTAATATGATTTCCTGCAGTGCCGGGACCTCATAGAGGAAGATCCGGAGAACTTTATAATGACTTGAGGAATAATTTGATAAGGTATTAATTATATCTGCTCTCAGTTACTAATTTGTGTACAATTTGGTGGTTAATTAAGGAATTCGATTTTGCAGAAATATAGTTCTCAACTATAAGCAAACTGGGTTTTTGTGGGAGCAGTACGATCAGAAGAAAGGTAGAGGCAAAGGTACCCGTCTCTTTACCGGATGGACGGCTCTTGTGCTTCTAATCATGGACGAAGACTATAGCTAGTTCTAAATTTTAAAAAAAGGTTACTTGTTCCTTTGGCCCATAAGAAGATGGATAAATTATTTTGGTCCCTAATGTTTTAAAAAAGAACCCATTGACCATTAGCTCCAAATTATATCCTTAACATGGTTCCAGCTCCACCCTCGTACGGTCCGGCACCATGATGTTTTTTCAGTTTGAAATGACAAATATGCTCCTAGAGTGAATGGAACCCGACCGTGATCACCTGAATAAACCTCTAAAAAAAAATATCGTTTTCGCTTCTCCCATTCCGAGTTCAAGATTAGTGGCGAAATGAAAGGCTGGACAATTCTGGAAGATTTCAGATTGTTCGAAGGGGTGCCTCACCGAAGAGCCACGAGTAAACTATCTGGCCGAAGAGGTGCCTGAAGGGCAGTCTGCCTGCTGGACGAAAGGGTGCATCTCCTCGGAATTACCTCGTGCCCTCTCCCATCTAGAGCCTATAATAGGCCTCTCCCCCTCATTTGTAAATCAATCCACTACTCATTGCATAATATCTCTCTTTAGCAATAGTAGTTTCTCTCTCTCTCTCTCTCTCTCTTGAAAGTTTCGAGTATTCAGCGGTTCACTGAAGCTTCAAAATTCAACGATACAAATAAGATGAAGAGCTTAATTCAGTTCATTCTGAGAGAGCGCTAATAGAAAATATTGTCTTAGAATACTTTCTCAACTTCATTTGTGAAGTTTATTTGCGACAAATTAGCACAAAGAGTCCATTAGTCACCAAAAATTCAAAAGTTAACTAAAATAAAGACAAGTGTACAAAATGACTCAAAATCCTATGTGTTTAATGGACATTTTAGACACACATCATCACCCCTTGAGGAGCAGAATACGCACGAAGTTACAATACCGCATTTGTGGCGTATGTTGCTCCAATCTAGCGTACACCAGGTTGCGTAGTGCCATGTCATCTAGCACGATTCGTTACAGAAACATGTTATCCGTTTTAGATTTTTATTATTGGGTAGTTGTAGCCCTAAGATTTTTTTTCCTATTTTAGGTCTTTTACCTAGCGCTATATAAACTTATCTTAATTGTAGGTTTGAGATACGTTTTACTTTACAGGCCAGATACGATGTTGCTTACAGGTGAAGCACCATGCCTTAGGCTGACTTAGGCCACCTAGTACTTTGTAAGCCCATGAGAGATTAAGTTGTAAGGGATTGCATGAAAGTACCTTGCCCATTTATCTTTTATTGCTATTTCCCTGATATCTTTTTGTCTTGGCTTGACTTTTCCCAAAAACATTGTTCAACCTAATCTACCTGTGCAATTTGCTAGGATGTCTTGATCCTGCTCCCTGTGGTTCGACATTTTCATACCTGTATTCCTTTTATTACATCGGAGTGTAAAAACTCCCTTGTCAATTGGCGCCATTGATGGAGAGCGGCGTCTCCCCAAAGCACCCTAGTTGATTTGCATTCTTGATTAGGTTATTTTTACTTATCGCTAGTTATCTTTTTGTTTTGTTTTGATCCTAGTATGAGCACTCCTTGGTCTTAGGTACATCTATGAAGGAGACAATGTGGGATGAGTATGGGTCTTCATGGAATGGGAGAGAGGACTTTGAAGTGACAACGTTGATGCTCTCCATCCTGAAGACTACAGTACAATTTGATGGGGTGATGGAAAGTGACCCTAATGACCACCTTTCAGGATTCTTGATCATATGTGATGCTTTCGAGATAAGGGATGTGTCTATAGAAAGAGTTAAGGTCAAGCTCTTTCCATACACATTGTAAGGAGAAGCAAGGCAGTGGTTCGAAAGAATGAATCACTCAGGACTGACCATATGGACGGAATTGGCCAATGCCTTCTTGGACAGGTACTTCATGTTTGGCACTACGGGAGAAGAGATAAAGGACATTGGCACCTTTAAGCAATACAAATATGAATCCTTGGAGGACGATTGGCTTAGGTGCAACAAGTTTAAGAGGGTCAGCCCGTACCATCAGTTTACACCCAATCACCTCCTCCGGATCTTCTATTATGGAATGGACATTAATTCCCGTGCTCCTTTGGACATTATAGCAGACAGAGCTTTTATTAACTGTCCGATCCAGGAAGCTCTGGGGATAATGGAGGAGATCACATGGGTAAGTGTCCCACTAGCAAGCTGGGAAGGAAGGGAAGTGAAGATGGCTTTATCAGCAAATATCTCATGCCAAGCTAAACTTCTGACCCATTCTAAAAAAATTGATGAGCTCGCTAAGAACTGCTCATATCCTCCAAAGAGAGAGGAAGTAAAACAAGCTAACCTTGCAAGGTGCAAGCGCTCTTGTGACGATCAATCCGAAGGAAAGCAGAGAAGAACTTTGAACAAAGGGGCTCATCGGGATACGAAAGTGGCGAAAGCAGCAGCAGACATACCTGAGAGATGGGACGAAGTCATGGAGAGGATAGTTGCAATGACCACCCACCAAAGTACTCTCCTGGGAAAACTCTAGAAATAAGATTCGATGTTATCAATCCGAGAGCAATCAATGAAGGGGCATCTTACTTCTTTCCAGAATCTCGAGTTCCAAGTTGAATAGATGGCGAAACATCAAGATCCTCCCCAGGAGAACACACCTATTAAAAATAACCTAACCACGGCAAATGACAATTGTGCAATGATAATGTTCGAAGATGAAGATGATTCTTGGCTACAAATGGAAATATGTAGTGAAGCAAGCCCTAATGGAGCTCACACTGATGATGAGCACTCCAAAGGAGAACCAACGATTGATAAGGACTACTTAGTGGAAGTATGCCAAAGGTGCAAAAAGGTATTTGAGAAGCTACCCTGTGATGCTTCCTGGATGGAGTTTCTACAAGCATGCCCTCCATTCGCATTTCTAATGGAACAAGAAGCGAGGTATAAGCTTTGCAAAAATTCTCAAGACTACTCTCTTCTTTTCATAGATATGAAGCGATGGGAGAGGGAGATCTTTTGGACGAAATTTGTTCCTGACACAATAGATCTAAAAGCTCCTTATCAAAAGCACCCAAGACGTAGTGAGTATGATCAAAGCTTGAAGGAGTGGGAGATGGCTCAAGAGTGATGAGTGTGAAAACACTCTATCATCTATGTATGTTTTAGTGACAATTTTCTATTGTTTCTAGTATTGTTGTGTGTTATTTATCGTTGTATTGTTATATTTCGTGTTTTCAACGTTTTAGTATAGTTATTATGATTTTCATTAGTTTCGTTCATTTTTTATTTCAAGGAGGCTTTGTGGTGATGCGGGGAGGATATTGGTGTACTTTGGAGCGCGTCAACGATGATCGGATCAGCCTTGAAGAATGGTGCACGATCGGGAAGGCGACGACATTGGGCAAACTGACCTCGAGCGACTTAAATTCCGATAACTTTCTCATCCGAAGTCCAATGGAGGCAAGCAAGGTGGCGCTGGAAAGAAGACATCCGGAGCTACAACTTTGTATAGTCTTCTTCGAATTCGAAGTCTAAGAGGGCCAAAAATGCACATGAAGTCAAGCTTTAAATCTGAGGACTCGCCTGACCGAAATCGGCCAAAATTCTGGGACCATTCCAGAATTTGCCATGACATTTTCTTGGCTGCCATCCCACTACCTTTTGGCTGGAATTCCACTACCTAATTCTCCATACTCCACTACTTCCATTGTCCCCCACTACCTTACATTGTCTCCCACTATCTCCCACTCCATCTCTCCATACTTTGACCACTACACCATTCACTCATGGACTATCATCCTCTCCCTTCCTATCAACAAGAAAACCGTGGCCCTCATCCTTGGAAGACCATAGAGAAAACCGTGGCCAAGAGTAGAAGCTAGGAGAGGAAGCCATTGTTGAAGCTTGAAGAAGGAACTTGAAGAAGGAGCTAGGAGGGAGCTCTTGAAGACATCATTGAGCTTTCTTAAACTCTATCTTCATGTTCATGTTCTATTTACTTTGTTCAATGGATAATTTGTGTTGTTTGTTGAACATGAGTGAGTAGTTGATTTGTGGGTTAGGTGCCTTAATGGCATCTACTTAGCCTATGATTTTGTGGGGTTAATATGTTAAGGTTTATGAACTAGTTAATGAGTTTAATGCTTAATCTTGATTGATCACCTTGATTATGAACTAAGTTTATGTTAATCGCCGAGAGGGGTTAGGATTAACGGACCATTTAACTAGTTGAGTAGAAACCTATTGTTGAGAGATCACCTTAGGTGACTAGTTGTCCAAAGGATGGTGATTAAAGTTGGTGATTAGTTAGATTAGATGGCTAATTTATCGCAAGAGCGTGGTTAGTTCATCTAAGTCTAGTTAAGAATCGATTTAGACTAGTTTGTCGCGAGAGCGTTGATTAGTTGCCTTCGAAACATCCGGACCATAACACGAACTTAATAAACCCCATATGCCATTTGGTTATTTAGTTGTCATTGGCACCAAACCCACTCTTTCCTTTATTGTTTACATCTTCTTGTATTTAGTAGTTGTAGTAACCAATTCGTGTTTGGAATTGACACCTCCATTTATTATTGTCCTAAACTAGTGGTAAAGTCAAATTTGTGGCCTAGCTTAGTCCTTGTGGGACGACAATCCCGTACTTACTCTTTATTGCAAGAGGGGTGAAAATCCTTCCTTTCAATTGGCGCCGTTGCCGGGGATTAAGTACTAGACACTTAATTTGGCTTACGAACTTGGATTAGGACTTTTTTTTTGTTTTGTTTACTTGGTTACTTAGTACCTTTGTTGTTTGTTTTGCAAGGTACTTGTTTGTCGCATGCCCCTCACTCGTTCCACCAACAACTTTCCGGTGGAAATCGAAGCGGATATTGGATACTTAGAAAGGGTGTTGCGACAAGAGAGAAGGACACAAGCAAGGATGAATCAACAACCTCATGTGCAAGAAGCTCCACAAGGAGCTCCGCAGGGCGATGCGCAAAGAGTTGGAGTTCCTCAAAGGTCTCTCATGGACTATGCTAGGCCCACCTTTAGAGGGGCAATGTCTGGAGTTCCGAGGCCTGCTATTCAAGCTAACACCTTCGAGATCAAGCCAGCACTGATTCACATGCTCCAAGCTTCGGTCCAATTCTATGGATTACCGAATGAAGATCCCAACGACCATATTGCTAATTTTCTGGAGATAGTCGACACCTTCAAGCACAATGGAGTTACCGACGATGCTGTGAAGCTGAGGTTGTTCCCATTTACCTTGAAGGACCAAGCAAAGATATGGTATAAGAATCTGGTTGGGACAACAATTACGACATGGGAAGAGCTAGCTAATGCCTTCCTTGACAAGTATTTTCCCTTCTCCAAGACAAATAGACTCATGAAGGAGATTAACAACTTCCAATAATTCGAGAATGAGTCGTTGAGTGAAGCTTGGGGGAGATTCAAGGGATTACAAAGGAGTTGTCCACACCATAATATATCAGAGGAGTCTTTACTCCAAACTTTTTACTTTGGTCTTGGACACTCTACAAGGGGGACGGTTGATGCTGCCTCTAATGGATCCTTTTTGAGAAGAGAGAGGGATGATGCCTACCACATCGTGGAAGAATTAGCAGCTACAAACATTCTTATGGAAAATGAGAGAGGAAGACAACCTATTGACCAGCAAAAGGGAGTGATTGATGTTGATGTTGCTTCCTCTATTCAAGCCCAATTGGCAATGTTGGCAAGAAAAGTGAACGATCTTAGCTTGAACAATACCAATGTGGCAGCCGTAAGGACGACTTGTGAAGCATGTGGAAATGTTGGCCACGGGATGCAAGAATGTGCTATGATGAACACGGAAGTGGAGCAAGCACACTTTGTTGGTGGCCAAGGACAAGGCCAAGGTCAATGAGCAAATAGGATGGGAAATAACCCCTATTCCTCCACCTACAATCCGGGGTGGAGAAATCACCCAAACTTCTCTTGGAAGGGAGGAAGTAGTGGAGACAACATGGCAATTGTTCCGGATAAGGGACTTCCTCTTCGTACTGCACAACAAGGACCTCTTCCGGGTTTCCAACCACGTTTCTCTTTGATGGATCGAATGGGAACTATCGAGGAAAGGTTTGACAAGATGGAAAAATTTATGCAAGACGTTGGAGGGGTGGTTAGCCAACAAGGCCAAATTTTGGCAGCCATACAACAACAAGCATCAAGGCAAGATAGCTTTGAACAAATCCTCAAAGGTCAAGCAACCGCCATGCATAATATAGAGAGGCAACTTGGGCAAATAGCAAGTGCAAGTTCCCACAGAGCGTCCGGCTCTCTTCCTAGCTCCGCAGAAGTGAATCCTCGAGGAAATGTGTGTGCAATTTCTTTGAGGAGTGGTAAGGAAATAGCTTCTGAATTTTCAACCCGGAAGAACAATGATGATCATGTGGAAGCCAATGAGGAGGAGAAAGAAGTAGACGCGGAGAAGGAGAAAAGTCCACCAGTTGAGAGTGCTGAAGAAGAAGTATATGTGCCACCACCACCTAAAGCTCATCGACTACCATTCCCTCAAAGAGTGAAGAAGAAGAATGTGATGGATGACAAGTTTATTGGCTTCATGGAGAAGATGAAGAACATCCAGATCAGTGTTTCTTTTCTTGAGATGTTGGATCAATTGCCGCAATACTCGAAGTTTCTCAAGGAACTCATCACCAAGAAGAGGAAGTGGAAAGATGGAGAGACGGTGGCCCTCACAGAGAAGTGTAGCTCTCTTATCTCTAAAGATCTCCCGACAAAGTTAAAAGATCCAGGGAGTTTTACTATTCCTGGTTTTGTTGGTGATGTTGAGTTTCCCAAGTGCTTATGTGATTTAGGCGCTAGCATTAATTTGATGCCTTTGTCTATTATGAGAAGACTTGGCTTGAGTGAGGTGAAACCAACTTCTATGCGTCTCCAATTGGCAGACCAAACCATGAAGAAGCCATTCGGGGTTGTGGAGGATGTCTTGTTGAAGATTGATAAGTTTATCTTCCCCGTGGACTTTGTGGTGTTGGATTTCGAAGAGGACAAGAGTTGTCCACTAATTCTTGGCCGACCGTTTCTCAACACGGCACGTGCCTTGGTGGACGTACATGAAGGAAGATTGGTCCTCCGAATAGGGGAGGAGAGGGTAGAGTTCAAGATGTCCAATGCAATGTGTCACCCTCTTGATGAAGGCATATGCATGAAGATTGATATGGTTGATGATGGTGTCCTCAAGTTGGGCAAGGAGAGTGCATTGAGGATTGAAGATGTTATAGATGAAAAGGATGATGGAGAACAAGAAAATGATGACCTGGAAGAGTTTGAGGAAAAAGTTGAAAAAAAAGGTCACCATAAGGGTTTGGAGGTTGATTTGAAGTATCCTACTCCACCTTCCATCATTAAGGCTCCAAGCTTGGAGTTGAAAGAGCTACCCTCTCATTTACGGTATGCATTCTTAAAGGATGAAGGAAGACTCCCCATCATCATCTCCAACAAGCTTTCTAAGGAGCAAGAGGAGAAGGTGCTTGAAGTGGTTAACAAGCGGATTAAGGGCGTGGCATGCCAAAAATCTGATATGAAGGGGATAAATCCTAACATGGTTTTGCATTACAACCACTTGGAGGAGGAAGCCAAGCCCGGAGTAGAAAGGCTTAACAAGGTGGATAAGAAAAAGGCACATGATGCCTACAGCGTGAAGAAAGAGTTCAAGAAGGGTGATCAAGTGCTACTCTACAACTCCCGTTTAAAACTTTTTCCCGGAAAACACAAGTCCAAGTGGAGTGGACCTTTCAAGGTGTTAAAGGTTTTTCCATTTGGAACTCTCAAGTTGGAAAGAATCAATGGAGGAGTATTCAAGATGAATGGCCAAAGGTGCAAGACGTACCTTGGTGATAATATGGAACGGCAAGCGGAAGTGCACTCCGTCACTTCACCCTCCTATGCATAAACCAGGGGAGTAAAGTCAAGCTAACGACTATAACTTAGCATGTGTTTTATATTGTCTTTATATTGTCATTTGTCTATATGTGTTTTTTTTATTACGTTTGTTCTTATTGTAGTATAATTTTGATGTCCTAGCTCCATGTTTATGGGATCTCCCGCATTTTGAAGGTGATTTGGGCGGTTGGATGATCGACAAAATGCTTGGGGGCGTAGCCCCCGCCGTGGCAAACTGGGATCGACCTGTGGCTCAACGAGGAGGAAATTTCTCTGGACGTTGGTGAGAGGGAAAACCGAAGAGGCCATGATCGTGGCCCAGCCAAGCCAAAATATGCCACGGTCGTGGCCAACCCTCTGTGAGTCCGCGTAAGGAAAAACCAAAGATGCCACGATCGTGGCCCACTCTCTGGCTTGGCGGAGGCCATGTTCCTGTTGTACGCCAACCAAGTTACAGGGGGCTCGAGCATTCAAGAGTTGGCGGACGCCATGTACCTGGCGTATGCCAGAAAAGTAACAGGGGTTTCTAACGTTGGAAATATGGCGGACGCCATATCCTTGGCGTACGCCAGGTGACTTACAGAGGGGCTGAAAATTTTGGGATGTTGGCGTACGCCAGGTTTGCCCTGCCAACTTAAAACTCAAACCGAAATCCCCTCTTCCTTCCCAAAAACAAAACACCACCACCACTCCTCCTCAACTCTTCCTCCCCAAAAATAACAAGAACCCAAGCTCCACCTCCACCATACCATTCTATACCTTGGATCATATGCGGCAAGCAGAGGTGTTGGACAAGTACTCTCATTTCCTCCACCCAGCGGAGAGACAATGTTGGAAGCTACACCAAGATGAAAGACCAAGGTCGGTGGAGGGAGGTAACAATGAAGGAGAGACCGTTCAAGATGAAGGAGGTGACGACGCGGAACCATCTCATGTGACAGGTGGAGCGAAGTCCTTGAGGTAATGCACACCATGAATGCCCGAACCACACTAATAGAGCGGGAACTTCAACATCAAGGCTACTACATCGAGCAAATGGTGAAGCGATCCGGATACAACATCCCACCACCACCACCATATCCAACGCAAGATTAAGGGGAGTTTCCTTGCACTTTGTTTTTCCTTAGTTATTTTCTTGTCTTCGTGATGTTTTCCGTTTGCTTTATGTCTTTGTGATGTCTTGCTCTTCATGTTTGATTGTTGTTCATGCTTGTTTCTTATTGCATTTGTGGTTCCACTTAGGAATTGTTTAATTGTTTAGATGTATGTATGCTTCATACACCTTGAGGACAAGGTGTTCTTCAAGCGTGGGGGTGTTGTGGTTCCACTTAGGAATCCTTGTATGTTTAGATATGGTCTGTCCTGTTTAGGCAATGATTTGGCATGAATTTTCAAAATTTGACCCCCTTCAAAATTCTTTAACTTATGTTAGAAGCTTACCACACGCCTAGTTAGGAAATGAACTCCAGCACAAGGCCTAAGAACTTGTAGAAATCGCACCCTCGGTTGTTTAGACTAGCGGTCTCACTATGTAGATTAGACTAGAGGGTTGATGAGTGACCTTGTGAGGAACTTTGAGCCGAAGGAGGAGACAACCGTCTTCATTTATTCATGAGGTGCCTACATGAGTTCGGTTGATCGAGGTATCCTACTAGTACTTGACTTGGTCTTGGTTGTGTGGCGTTAATGAATGAAGGGGGCTAATCCTTTGAAATTGAGCCTAGAGCTTTAGAGCCAAGAACCTTTATATCCATTGCTTTAACCCATTGAGCCTAGCCATTCTTTGATCATATTATATGTATACCAACTCTAAGCCTTATATCCACTATCTTCCCGACCTTTGGTCATCCGATCCGAGGACACGTAAGTTTACATTTTTTGAGAAATGATATGTATTGGGTTTAGTTGGTAGCTTAGTGTTCTTATGGGTTAATTCATTGATAATGTCGGTAATTGAGAGGCCATACAAAGAAGCCGAGTTTTTGCCTAGAAAATGTCAACTTTGTATTTGTGTTTGTATTTGTAAAAGAAAGAAAAAAAAAGAAGAAAAGAAAAGAAAAGAAAAGAAAAGAAAAGAAAGAAAAAGTGAATGTTGAATAAGGCATTAATAATTGGCATAACTCGTGCTACGGTCTTAGGAAATGGGTGAATTTTGGGAGTGTGCTTCAGCGATTTATGGTGAAGATGTTTAGAATAGACGAGTGACTAGAGTACTTTTGTAACATGTCCTCGGATTGGGTGGTTTAACTACTATCCATACATATTTCCTCACCTTTAACTTAGCCCCATTACAACCCGATTGAAAGCCCCTGGTTCATGAGCAACCACACGACTTTGAGACACTATTGAGTAGGACGTAGGATACTTTGAAAGACATCGATCATGTATGCGAGAGATAGGAAGTTGGCTACTTACAAATCGTGAGCTACAAATTTCTGAACCTCTGAGTGGTTAACTTTCTAGTGTCTTTTACATAGCGATAACACTTGGTTAAACCATCGAGTGGTGAGATGTCTACCGGTTCTTACTCTTTGTGTTTGGGTTGATGTACTAGCTAGGTTGTGGGGTGGACTTTTGATGTGAGTTTGAGATTTTGAGGGGAGTCAAGTGGTGAATTGATCATGCCTAGTCTTGTCCTTTTCATGTTTTTTTGCTTATGTGATTGTGATTGTGATTGTGATTGTGTTTGTATGAGTATTGCTTGAGGACAAGCAATGATTCAAGTGTGGGGGTGTGATGAGTGTGAAAACACTCTATCATCTATGTATGTTTTAGTGTCAATTTTCCATTGTTTCTAGTATTGTTGTGTGTTATTTATCGTTGTATTGTTATATTTCGTGTTTTCAACGTTTTAGTATAGTTATTGTTATTTTCATTAGTTTCGTTCATTTTTTGTTTCAAGGAGGCTTTGTGGTGATGCGGGGAGGATATTGGTGTACTTTGGAGCGCGTCAACGACGATCGGATCAACCTTGAAGAATGGTGCACGATCGGAAAGGCGACGACATTGGGCAAACTGACCTCGAGCGACTTAAATTCCGATAACGTTCGCATCCAAAGTCTAATGGAGGCAAGCAAGGTGGCGTTGGAAAGAAGACATCCGGAGCTACAACTTTGTATTTATAGTATTTTTCAAATTCGAAGTCTAAGAGGGTCAAAAATGCACATGAAGTCAAGATTTAAATCTGAGGACTCGCCTGACCGAAATTGGCCAAAATTCCGGGACCATTCCGGAATTTTCCATGACGTTTTCTTGGCTGCCATCCCACCACCTTTTGGCTGGAATTCCACTACCTAATTCTCCATACTCCACTACTTCCATTGTCCCCCACTACCTTACATTGTCTCCCACTATCTCCCACTCCATCTCTCCATACTTTGACCACTACACCAAACACTCATTCACCATTCTCTCTTCCTCCCTCCGAAGCAAATTCCGTGGCTGCCAACCTCTCTCCCTTGGACCAAAAATGTGGCTCACCATTGAAGATGAGAAGAAGAGAAAAACGTGGCCAAGGAGAAGCTAGGAGAGGAAGTGAAGGGAGAGCTTGTAGAAGGAGCTTGAAGAAAGAGCTAGGAGGAAGTTCTTGAAGAATCATTGAGCTTTTCTTAAACTCTATCTTTTTGTTCATGTTCTATTCACTTTGTTCAATGGATAATTTGTGTTGTTTGATGAACATGTGTGAGTAGTTGATTTGTGAGTTTGGTGCCTTGATGACACCTACTTAGCCTATGGTTTTGTGGGGTTAATATGTTAAGGTTTATGAACTAGTTAATCTATTTATTGGTTAATCTTGCTTGATCACCTTGATTATGAACTAAGTTAATGCTAATCGCCGAGAGAGGTTAGGATTGACGGACCATTTAACTAGTTAACTAGTTGCCTATTGATGAGAGATCACCTTAAGTGACTAGTTGTCCAAAGAATGGTGATTATAGTTGGTGATTAGTTAGATTAGATGGCTAATTTGTCGCGAGAGCGTGGTTAGTTCATCCAAGTGTAGTTAAGAATCGATTAAAACTAGTTTGTCGCGAGAGCGTTGATTAGTTACCTTCGAAACATCCGGATCATAACACGAACTTAATAAACCCCATATGCCATTTGGTTATTTATGTTGTCATTGGTACCAAGCTCACTCTTGTTTTAAGTGTTTTACCCTTCTCCTTGCTTAGTTGTAATTTTATTTCAAGTAGCATATTGTGTTTGGAATTGACAACTCCATTCCTTATAGTCCTAAACTAGTGGTTGAGTCGCATTTGTGGCCTAGCTTAGTCCTCGTGGGACGACAATCCCGTACTTACTCTTTATTGCAAGAGGGGTGAAAATCCTTCCTTTCAAAGAGCAATTTGAGGTGAAAAAACTTAACGACCCAATGATCTTACAAATAACTATAAATGGAGTCCAAGTGCAAAAAAGCCTTTGTGATTCGGGATCATCGGTAAACATTATATCCACCTCCTTGAGCAACAAAGTAAGACTTGATGAAGTTATCCCGACCACGAGAAATTTGACCTTCGCCAACGGTACGACTAAAAAACCTCTTGGAGTCATCATTCATCAAGGATGTTCCCGTGGAGGTACAGAATGGTATTGTGCTCACAGACTTCCCAGTCATGGAGGTAATACTCCAAGCTTGGGAGTAAGGCTAGAAGAGAAGGCTTTTTGAAGACATGGGCCCGGCCGGATCAACTAGCTAGAATAAAATGCGTGATAAAACTGAGTGAAGCAAAACTTTCTTTTAAGAGGCACTTTCACAGTAATGCTCTTTTTGCCAACACTACATTGGTAATCGTCGTCTCCAACCATGGGCTTCACCGGCGCGGGAATCCTAGGGAATTTGGGGATAACCTTCCCTATAAGAGAATTAGGGTTCATCCCTGATTTGGGGATTTTTAGGGCAAAGTACAAATGCATCACAAAGTTTATCCATATTTGCAAATAAGGACATGCCTCTCTTAGCACACATACACGACTATTATTACAGTTCAATAAGTATAATTTTTCTGCTTATGCATCCAAGGACGGCAGTAACACCCTCTTAAGAATAGTTTGGTGTCTTATCGAATAATTTCCTAGGTTTCCTTTTCATGGGACTAAATACTTAGCCACCCACATCACAAAGAATCCAATCATTACCCAAAAACCTGCAGTACACTGTCATCCAGGGCCCTAGTGTCATGCCTAAACTTGTTTCTCACTTAGTCGTGCCAGCACTCTAGCTTATCTCGCCCCAAGTCAGCCTTCTCTCTCACACTTGCACTCTCTCTCGCGGAAAGAGGTTAAGTATGCCTCAGAATTTCTGTAGCACTCACTCTCACTTTGAACACGAAATTGGCACAAGGAAGTAAGTACTTTATTCACTCTATATTTTTGGATACCTTACACAATGGGGGTCGGCCCTATTTATAGGCAATATGGGCAGGCCCCTCTCTTTACAACTCTTGGCCGAAAGGCCATGTACAACTCCTACTCTGAATGGGCACCTTAAGTGCCTACAATCTGGCCAAAATGGCCTACTGGGTGGCCTATTTCGTGGCCCCTGGTGCCCTTCTATTTATTCCCTCACAGCCATTCAAACTTAGCTTGGCGGGCTGTCGCAACCCTTCGCTGGCTGGCTCGCAACCCTTCGCTGGCTGGCTGATTTCTATCACAACTCTTCACATTTTTGGCCTTGCCTCTTCGTGGCTCTTCGCTGTACGCCAGGAAGGCCTAAGCGCTCACACCTCCTCGCATGTCTTGCTGGCCACGGGGGTGCGAGGTGTGACACTAGGATGTGGTCCTCTACTAGGTTATCGCTACTCGGTCTCGTCAGCTCAGATGGGTTCAGATGACCATCCATTCCAGACGGGGTTGGGTGACTAGGACTCGGATCTGTTTGAGGGAGTGCCGTGCTACTCAGGCTCGGCGTCGTGGGGCAGGTCGTGGACTGATGGCCGTAGAGTCCGCATCTCAAGCTGATCACATGGAGACCCTCGTACTTGACCTTAAGCCTCTTCCCATTGACAAGGATGATCCCAGGGAGGGGCTAGTTTAGGTCAAGCTCGAGACAGACTCGGGCATACCATCTTCTGGCCTTGAATAGGTTCTCCGATGGCCCTGAAGATAGATTTTAGGACGAGGCTATCGTGGAACAGAAACTCACACCAGAAAGTCGAGTCCACACCGCTGTGGAGGTGATGTTGGTGCAGTCTGGGTTGAACTCTAGCGTCCAGCACTTCACCGTAATATAGTGTTCGAGCATGGTCCAGGGCCCTTCGAGGAGGACCTTATCCATGTCGTGGTCAGCTGTGAATCGAGCTAGGTAGTAGCCATTTGGGAAATCGATAATTTTCATTGTGCCAGTTGGTTTTCATAGTTTCCGGAGTCGTTTCTCCATCACCGGCAGGGTAACGAACTGGCAAAGCAACTTGATAATGAGGCAATTCTTCCCCTCTAGACCTAGCCCATCCACCGCTGTCTGAGCTATGTCAACAGAGGTAGGTTGATTAGATCCCACAACCTTACAAATCGTAACCAGAACCGCTATTAGTAGGTTGCCGTGGTGGCAGAGACAAGACTTGGCTTTGAAGGCGTTCGTGAATTTTTCTTTGAAGGAGGCTTTAGGTTGGTTCGGGTCCTGAGCAGGGGGAGCATGTTCCTGGCCATCCATCTCCACGGCTACTCCTTGGTGACCAGGTTGGGCTGAGCTTGCGACCTCAGCTACCCCAGAGGGGGGAGGTGAAGCCATCCCTTGTCCCCTGAGTGACTGGCCAGAGAAGAGCCGGGAGGAATTGTCGGAGAGACCAGATTTCATAGAAGGAGGCTCGAATCCCAAGTCAGAGAGCAAGCCGTATATCTTAATCACAAGTGTAAAGAGTGTACATCCTCATTAATTGCCCTCGTGTACGAGCCACGTGGTATATCTCTTCCTTAGGATAAACACCTTCTGCAGCTGCTACACCAACTTCTAAATCATTTGCTTGCAAATTTTCAGGACCTTGAATAAAATGGCCAATAAGTGGATATCCAACAAGTTGGTTTCATCTGCTCACAAATCTGATTGGCAAGAAATGGATTCATTTTAACAAAAAGAAACTAGATCCTCAACCGATATGGAAACTTGTCAAACACAAAGCTTTGGAGTTCACCAATCTTAGAAAACCTGCCATTGTATCTGATATAACAGCAGTTCAATGTTGGCACCCCGATGTCCATTCACTTAAAATCAATATGGATGCCTCATGGATCTTACATTCGGCTGAATTTTGTATCTTCCTCTCTTGATTGACATATAGAATTATATGCTATGAAAATTGTAACGCCTCGTGATCCGACTGACTGTCTCCAATGACAACCACAGACATTTTTTAGCATATTTTATCTTCACTCACACGAGTCAAGCTCCAGGTCAAGCGCATTTAATCTTGGAGTTCTTTCAAGATGTCTACCAAAAAAGAAGGTGCACCTTGTTGATATGGATAGTCAAACAAATCACATAAGCCTTTCATAATATATATCATTAATGGGATATCACATTCATCCCTCCTTAAATATCTGACGTCCTCGTCGTGCCAGATTTAGACAATCCTAGAATCTCTTATATTCAGGTGTGTTCGATCCCTGAACCACACCGTACTAGCTGAGGTCTTGCTATGATACCACCTGTAATGCCCCGTGATCTGACTGATTGTCTCCACAGACCAACATGAGCCTTTTCCAGCGTGTTTTGTCCTCTCACTCACACGGGTCTCGAAAAACTTTCCAGTAGGTTACCCATTCTGAAATTGCTCCAAATCAAACGCGTTTTACCTTGGAATTCTTTCATGATCTATGCCAGAAAATAAGATGCACCTTGTTGATTTGGATAGTCAAATCAAATCAAATCATATAAACATTTCATAACATATCATTAACGAAGTATCATAAAAAAAAATCTTTTTGAGTTTACTTTCGTGTAAGTTTTTATATATATATATTTAGATAACAAAAAAAAAGCGCAAAAAGAAATATCTGCCGAACGAGGCGTAAACTAAGTTATGGAATGGTTAGCAAGATCAACTAGATTAGGTACTACATTAAAGAACATTTTGTCTCAGCCACCTCTTAAACTTGACCAATTAATCTCGTATGATTTCAATGATTAAATAAAGTTAGTTTTTAATCTTAAAAATAGATACATATGCAATAACGTTCTAGTTTTCATTATCTGACTTTACGACTACTATAATTGATTGAGCTACTTTTACCATGCCCACTTCGTTAAAAGCAAGTGAAATCAAATTGGCTATACCAAAGGGGTATGGAATAAAATAAAAATCAAATAGACCATATCCTATATTTCATTTTGCAACAGAGATAAGCATGTCTAAAATTGCAGAAAAGAAACGGCGTTCTCTAATTGCAGTTCTCTAATTTAGCTAGATAAGCCATTTCTTTTTTTACTTTTTATTATAATATCGGTGACTGTCATAGTACTTGTTAAGAATTTTAATATGTGAAATTGAACATCATTACAAAGACAAACAAATAAATAACTCCTTTTATCCCCATTCAAACAATATTTATTTTTCGTATCTTGTCTTTCTCTCTATTTCTTTATCCCTCTTTTTATTTCTTTCCTTTTTCCTTGGTTTTTATTGGTATTGTTGGTACTACCATCCCTTGATCTGTGGTGTTCATAACATCTAATATGTTTTCGCCCTAGAGATACTTAGGAATGGTCCTTTCCTTTTTTCCTTCTCATAATAAATGACGTTTAACTGCGTTTGACGGGTATGGATTGGGTACAGAATGCCCAGATTCTGAACCGTTCGGAATGAAGACACGCAGGGTTTTTTTGTTGCAAAAATGCTAAAATACGGGGACCAAAATAAAAAAAGTCACGCTCGCCATTATCATAAACGGGACTTGCCGCTGTCACAAATTCACATGCCATTACCACATAACTGTACATGTCAGTATCACATAACTGTGCTTGCTAGCGCAAGCCCCCTTCACTTCAAACTGTTTGGAATGATTTTTTCACTCCGTACCCAATCCAAACCCGCGTTTGACTACGCTACCGTAAAATTTTTATAAAGTGATATATTATAAAGTAATAACTTCTCTAAATTGAAAAAATCTTGAGCACGAGTCAGGATCAGTATTAAAATTTAATAATTTCTCTATTATAATAATTAATACTTTTTCAAAAAAATTTAGTGATAAATACCGGTCTCAATTTTCGCGTAAATACATGTATTTTTACATACTTTATGAAGTTAAAAAATATTTTAAGATATTAAATTGTGCTAGACTTCCTTGTTTGATAAATTTTACATAATCATTCATCTTTGAATGATCCTTTTGATTGTCATGATGTTGTAAAAAAATATCACAATCAAGTGTAGCATTTGAATAAAATTTTAGATGACTTAAATATAGGTAAAATAATTTTTGATATTTATGTATCTATTGCTCAAAATTTTAATTTTAATATTTTAGAGAAAAAAAATGTAAACCTTACTTATGCAAAAACTTCTCTAAAGTAGTATTTATTCCGATCCTAACAATATGATTTTAGAGAATTTTTCAGTATTAATAAAATGGAAAGAAATAGAAATAGCACATCACATTTCATTTTCAAATTTTACGTCTAGCGTCGACCTCTATTTTTGGTTGTCACATTTCCAGTCCGGAAAGTAAGTAGGAATTGCTTTCAAATTAATGTGCCCTTTCGTCGTCCTGATCCATAACTTATTATTCGGCACCAAAAATGAGAGTGGTGGGTATTTATTGGGGGTGACCCACCACGCGAAAATATTACTAGCTGACAGATGTAACAATAGCGTTTAGTTACCGGCATTTGACAAAGTCAATGATTTTGGCAAAAAAACAAAGAATGAGTTGTAGAAAAAAAAGGTAATGAGCCAAATTTGTCAACCGAATATAGAAGTGGGTGCGTCAAATTGACAATATACATTCAACTGCAAATTGACAACATGAGAAAAAAATAAGTTTGTGCGGTTCTTAATGTTGAACAATGGCACGGTGCTGGTCCTCTCCTTTGACATAGATGGCAAATTTCGATTTGTACGTTGGTTTCTGTTCATCATTAAAGAGACGGTGTTGACAGTGTCAATTTAAATATAAATACATTTTTTAGATAAATTGTTTATCTTTTTCAAAATTTGAATCTGAATTTTTTTGGATTTGACGATACCTTGTGTGGGCTAAATGTGTTTTGCCTCAAATATATATACATACACATTATTTTTTAAAATGCGGTCCGACCGACCGGTCATGATGGAGATAGCTCCGGGAAGACGACGATGGTTGATAGGCGCAAGACAAGTTCTAGGATAAGTTTCTGGGATGGGTTATTTTACTGGTTTTTAAGTTTGATTGAGAGAGAAGACGAGGTAATGAAATAAGCTGTGGGCATGAATCGTTTTGGGGGAGGATTTGGTGGGGACTGGGTTAGTCCCCATCTATGGGGATTAACTCAAACCAATATCACTACATATGCAAACCAATATCACTTCACATGCAAATTAATATTACTTCATATGTAAATCAGCCTCTTGCAAACCAATATCATTTCACATGCAAACCAATATCACTTCACATGCAAATCAATATCACCTGATAGGTTATTGACCATCAGATTTAAAGATAATCAAATCTGACGGTCCAAAATATAGTCCCCACCTGTGGACAAACTTTCTTTAGTCCCCACTCAATCCGGTCTCATGGTTTTGTACTTTGGAAGTTTCTGGGAGATTTTTTGACTTGCAACATCTGTGGGTTTTTCAAGGTATGTGTAACTTTTCAGAGACGTCTTTTCTTTTTTATATGATTTTAACTATTTACTATTTTACTACTAAATAAAGAGGTGGGTTGGAAAATTTGTCCTTCATTTGAGGTATAAAATTATTTTTAATATATTTTTATATAATGTAAAAACATCTGGTCCAACCGTCGGTCGAGCTGATCGGGCCAGTTAACCCAAAAGTTGAACCAAAATTTGGGTCGGTCTCCGAGTCATTTTTGAAAACAATGTACGTACGTGTGCCTTTCGTAAACAATGTGCATACGTCTAGCAACAATCACTTAGATCAACTGGTGAGGGAGTTGTTCTAGCTTAACCAAGGTCTCGGGTTCGAGCCCTTGGGAACGCAGCAGTGTTAAATACTTGTTGGGAGAGCTTTGCCACCTTTCAAAGGTTCTACCCGGTTCGAATTTGAATTAGTCAGCCCAGTGGATCGGATACCAAGTAGTTATAAACAAAAAAAAACTAATAAGACATATTTATCAAAAATAAGACATATTTATACCACTACCGAAAAAAAGACGCATTTATCTCAACAAATGCTTAGATCATGATCAAATGACAATAGCTTATTTATGATTTTTTAAGTTTAAATTATTAGAAATACAATAATATACTGATTAAAGAAACTTTGTATTTATTTAATAAATTTATCCAACTTAAACATAAATTAATTGGCCTAATAAATTTTCGTGTTACAATTGGTTTCTATAACAAATAAGTAGTATTAATTTATAAACGTAAAATATTTTTGGGTAAAATGCATATGGCTACTTGTGGTAGCGGTGATTGACCACCGAGGATAAATGGTGGCATCTTTAGTACTACTTGAAAAAATTGTAGATCTGAAGTGCATCTGTTGGATAGAACCGAAAATCATTTTTCTTCTTATGTTTGGTTTCAAAAAAGAGAAGAAAAAATTTAAAATTCGTCTAAACATCCTTCAAATTCCTGATCCATCTAAATTTTTTCCAAAATTCCTGACATCATTATCATCCACCTAATCTGAAAAACTCCACCTCAAATAGCATCTTTCAAAAATATAACAACTTATACTCACTATGGGTCTTCAATTTTCAAGAACCAATATGACGGCTAAGAATTAGTATGCGCATAAAACCGAGAGTTCACATTAAAAAAAACTACTCCAATGCCTAAATATCATAGGCCAGTTTCAATCTAACAAGCTCCAACGCGACCAATACTTATAGGCTGGAGGAGGCAGGGAGGCAGCCACCCTGAAGGGACGCGTCCGCTCGGCCAGCAGGCTGGCTGGCTGCGCTCGTGGCCCTTTGGTGGCTTCTGGATCCTTCTAGGCGCGCCCAGGCTGCGCTGGCGCCCTTTCGCGATGGATCTCGCACCCCTTCGGCCTTCTGGAAGTCTCCTGCACATTCATGGCCGTCATGCCTCTTCGGTGGCCAACCTGAAGCTGCTTGCAGCTCCTCGTCACTCCGGTAGCTGCGCAGCTCTCTCCGGACCCGGGCAAAATACCTAAGGCTCCTCCAGCTCCTCGCGACGATGCAAGTGCGCCACAAAGTGCCCATTGCGACCTGCGTCCAATGCGCCATGCGCACACGCACACGTGCGTGCGCGTGCGCAAGCGCGTGCTCGTGCGCGTGCTCATGCTCGTGCTCGTGCTCGTGCTAGCACCATCCTCATCGCGGTCCGAGTTGGCTTTCTCTCCTGGTGGTCAACTTATTTCCTAGTCAACAAGGATTGCCTCCTTATAAACTATGAAATGTTGGTGCCACTTTCCAATGTGGGATTGCACTTTTCATTTCCCTTTTGGGCCTCCATTTTGGGCCTTTCCACTTTGGGCTTGCATTGAATTTTCATTCAAACCCAACAATCCCCCATATGAATGATGATTAATGCATGCAGAGTCTAATCGAAAGTTCTGACGTGTTATTATTGCATTGAGACAGGTAGCTTGCGACTTTGAACCTTCTCTAGTAATATGTTATCGGATTTACTCGCTGCTCGGTGAAGGTGATGTCTTGAACCGTGACGTAAACCAAGACAATAACATTTATACAATAATAACCCTAGTATATTTGGGTTCTCATGTTGTGTCCGTTTCGGCCACGGACCATTTCTTGGATTCATAAGTATTTTTCCCATTTGAAGCGGCCTCACTTCACACTTACATAGGTGATCTCCTATCAGGAATGTCCTGCCATACTCCACCTTTATCAAGGTATAGGAATCATTAAAAGCGTAACGCTTAACCTTACCACACCTCTGCAGGTTAATACCTGGGCAGTTTCTGAGAATGAGATAGGTTCCAGGTGATTGACTGAACCCTCCATAACTTAGTTGTCTCATTGAACCAAGTTTGCGGGATCTCCACTCATCATGGTTGAGTTACCGCTATGGACGTTCTTTAGTGTGTAGATTTTAATCACATTCCCCTTACTGCATTGTACATTTGATCTCTATTGATTTCTTTCGTAAAAGGATCAGCTAAGTTGTCCTTGGACTTTACGTAATTAATGGTGATCACCCCACTAGAGATCAACTGTCTAACGGTATTATGTCTCCGACGGATATGTCGAGAATTTCCGTTGTACAATGTACTTTGTGCTCTCCCGATTACAGACATGCTATCACAATGTATCAATACAGGAGGCACTGGTTTGCTCCACCACGGAATATCCTCTAGGAAGTTTCTGAGCCATTCAGCTTCTTCTCCAGCTTTGTCTAGTGCTATAAACTCCGACTCCATGGTAGATCGAGCTATGCACGTTTGTTTAGAGGACTTCTAAGACACAGCTCCTCCTCCTATGGTGAATACGTATCCACTCGTAGATTTGGAGTTCTTAGTGTCCGATATCTAGTTTGCGTCACTGTATCCTTCTAATACAGCTGGATATTTAGCATAATGTATGCCATGGTTTATGGTATGTTTTAAGTACCGTAAAACCCTTTCCAGAGCTAGCCAGTGATCCTTCCCTGGATTACTTGTGAATCTACTAAGCTTACTAACTGAGTACGCAATATCGGGACGTGTGCAGTTTGTTAAATACATCAAGCTCCTGATAATTTGCGCGTACCTCAGTTGAGATACTGGGTCCCCTCGATTCTTGGCTAAGTGTAGATTCAAATCTACTGGAGTCTTAACCGAAGGTTTGTCAAAAGCGTCAAATTTTTTGAGCACGCTCTCCACGTAGTGGGATTGGGTCAAGATAATTTCGTCAGCTTTCCTAGAAATTTTTATTCCTAGTATGACATCTGCCAGACCCATATCTTTCATATCAAAGTGGTTCTTTAACATGTTCTTAGTTTTCACAATAACCTCTTTATTGCTTCCCATAATTAGTAAGTCATCTACGTAGAGACATACAATTACGTAAGCTTCAGGTATGCCCTTAATGTAAACACATTTATCGCACTCATTGATCTTAAATCCATTTGACATCATTGTTCTGTCAAATTTCTCATGCCACTGTTTTGGCGCTTATTTTAGCCCGTATAGTGACTTGACTAGTCGACATACTTTATGCTCTTGACCGGGAGCCACAAACCCTTCAGGTTGCTCCATGTATATCTCCTCTTCTAGTTCTCCATTTAGGAAAGCTGTTTTTACATCCATTTGGTGGATCTCGAGGTTATAGAGTGCTGCAACAGCTATGAGTACTCTAATTGATGTGATTCTTGTGACCGGTGAATACGTGTCAAAGAAATCATATCCCTCCTTCTATTTGAACCCCTTAGCTACCAATCGAGCTTTGTACTTGTCGATTGATCCATCAGCCTTGTATTTCCTTTTTAGGATCCACCTGCATCCCAAAGGTTTACAGCCCGGTGGGAGATCCATGATTTCCCACGTGTGGTTTTGCATAATGGATTCTATCTCACTATTGATAGCTTCCTTCCAGAGAGGAGCATCTGGACTGGACAATGCCTCTTGGATTGTCCTGGGTTCATCTTCTAACGCGTAGGTCAGATAATCCAGACCAAAGGATTTGGTTACCTTCGTCCGTTTACTACGTCTAGGTTCATCATCTACCTGATTTGACCCTTGCGTAGTCTCGTGAGCCCTTTTCTTTGAACTTCCTTCCTTTCTTTCCTTATTAGGAAAGCTATTCTCAAAGAACGTTGCGTTCCTTGATTCTATGACCATTCCCGCATTTATCTCAGGGTTTTCAGATTTATGCACCAAAAACTAATAAGCACTACTATTTTGCGGATATCCGATAAAGATGCAATCAATGGTCTTGGGTCCTATTCTCACCTGCTTAGGCTTAGGTACTTCGACCTTTGCTAGGCAACCCCACACTTTAAGGTAACCGTAGGAAGGCTTCCTTCATTTCCATAGTTCATATGGGGTTTTATCCCTTTTCTTGTGTGGTAATTTGTTTAGAATGTGGTTAGCTGAGAGCACAGCTTCCCCCCACATGTTCTGGGGTAAGCCTGAGCTAATCAGCATAGCTTTCATCATCTCCTTGAGAGTTCGATTTTTGCGTCCAGCTACGCCATTCGATTGAGGTGAATAAGGAGCAGTCGTCTGATAAATAATGCCATGTTCTCGACAGAGTTCATCAAACGGAGCTACATATTCTCCCCCTCGATCACTACGGATCATTTTGATTTTCACGCTGAGTTGATTTTCAACCTCATTCTTATATCTCTTAAAGGCATCAAGAGCTTCGTCATTGCCCTTTAGGAGATATATGTAACAGTATCTTGTGCAATCATCGATAAACGTGATGAAGTATTTCTTCCCGCCTTTAGTTTGCACGTGTTTCATATCGCAAGTGTCCGTATGAATTAACTCTAAAGGCATAGTACTTCTTTCCACCGAATGGAAAGGTGCTTTGGTCATTTTAGCCTCCACACATACTTCACATTTATCGGATGGGTTGAACTCTAGATTCGGTAATAATTTTAAACTTACTAACTTTCTTAGCGAGTTTAAATTTATGTATCCTAATCTACCATGCAATAAATTAGAACACTCAGCCAAATAAGAAGAAGCGTTAACTTTATTTTCACCGTTAAAGGTGTGATGTACAGTTATTACATTCATCTTAAACAGCCCCCTCTCTAGATAACCCTTTCATTACATTCATCTTAAACAGCCCCCTCTCTAGATAACCCTTTCCTATGAATTGACCCGCTTTGGTCAGTACAAACTTATCAGCCTCAAATACAAGCTTAAGAACGGCTTTGCTTAACAGTGAGCCAGAAACTAAGTTCTTGCGGATGTCCGGGACATGCAGCACATCCTTGAAGGTCAGCTCCTTTCCTGAGGTCAGCTTCAGAACCACTTTACCCAGACCGACGATCTTGGACATTGCGGAGTTTCCCATGAACAGCTTTCGGCCGGTGATCGGGATATAGCTCGAGAACATCTCCTTGTCTGAGCAGATGTGGCGGGTAGCTCCTGTGTCCACGAACCACTCTCTCGGATTGTTCACCAGGTTGGCTTCAAACACCACGGCTGACAGATCCATCTGGGACAAGTCTTCAGCCAGGTTAGCCTTTCCTTGGTCGTCCTTCTTCGGCTGGCGATAGTACTTAGCCATGTGTCCGGGTTTGCCGCAGTTGTAGCAGTCGCCCTTGATCTTTTTTTTCTTCTTGGGCTCTTGTTTCTCCTGCTTATCCCTGAACTTCTTCCTCTTCTTGCTACCTTTTCCCTCGGTGAGGTGCACGGTGGTCTCAGGGTTGGCCTTGCCTTGCTTGACTTTTGACTTTCGGTTGTCTTCCTCGATCCTAAGTCTCACGATCAAGTCTTCTAGGCCTATGTCCTTCCTCTTGTGCTTGAGGTAGCTCTTGAAGTCCTTCCAGAGCGGGGGGGAGCTTCTCGATCATCGCAGCTACTTGGAAGGACTTGCTGAGTTACATCCCTTCGGCTTGGATCTCGTGAAGGATCAGCTGCAACTCCTACACTTGGTCGATGACCTTCTTGGAGTCCACCATCTTGAAGTCGAGGAATCGTCCAATGATGAATTTCTTCGACCCGGCATCCTTCATTTTGTACTTCTTCTCGAGTGAACTCCACAGCTCCTTAGCAGTTTTGGTTTCCGCGTAGACGTTGTAGAGCATGTCGTCTAGTCCATTCAAGACGTAGTTCCGGCATAGGAAGTCGCTATGGCTCCATGCATCGAGGGCGTTGATCTTCTGTTGATCTGCCTCATTTTCTGCCACCTTCGGAGCCTCTTCCTTCAAGAATCGGACCAGGTTGAGCGTCGTCAGGTAGAACAACATCTTCTGTTGCCATCTCTTGAACTCGGTACCGTTGAACTTGGCCGGCCTTTCGGCGTGGACAGTTCCCGGGACTGGTGCTGAGCTTGTCGATGCCATCTTCAAGTACACAATCTCGTCTTACGATTGTTGTTTGTCAGAGTGGTGTACTTGATTAGGATCTACGGCAGTCGAGGCAAGTGTTGGATACTTTCTCCGTAAGACGAGATTGCCCCGTATATTTCAGTGCGGTACGGGCTTTGGCAATCGTCCCCAAGATACAACGACTGTTAGGGCGACCTGCGTCCAATGTCCCATGCGCACACGCACACGCGCGTGCACGTGCGCGAGCGCGTGCTCGTGCTCGTGCTCGTGCTCGTGCTCGTGCTCGGATGGTGCTACGCACCATCCTCGTCACGATCCGAGTTGGCTTTCCCTCCTGGTGGTCAACTTATTTCCTAGTCAACAAGGATTTCCTCCTTATAAACTAGGAAATGTTGGTGCCACTTTCCAATGTGGGATTGCACTTTTCATTTCCCTTTTGGGCCTCCATTTTGGGCCTTTCCACTTTGGGCTTGCATTGAATTTTTATTCAAACCCAACAGAGTAGGCATGTGTTATTGGTTCAAGATTAACAATATGAAGTGTTGTGTGATCTCTAGCTAATCTACTATCCTAATGGATGTAGAGGAGCCAAAAAGCCGAATAATACACCTTCAGTCTAGACGGATAAAACTCTATGTAGGTGATTCATGTGGAGGAACATAATTAATGATAAATCCAGATCGTTGCCTCACACGTTAGATTTATCAGTTACGCTATTAGTAGCCTTGGTAGTTGCCTAGCACCCTTGTGTTATTAATAGTAACTTAGGAAACTCCGAATATCATTTCATAAAAAATCCATAATTGATCTTGTCAACGTGTTAAGAGTGTCGTACTTTTCTTTATCATTATTGTATTTACCCTTTTACACTCTCCATATCCTTGTTCTTTTCTTTATTTTTATTTTTATTCACTCATTCGTCTGCTCTCATAATCACAATCTGCAAATCTATTTTGTATCGATTTTTGTACCAATTTCTCAGTTCAAACTTACTTATCACTATATTATTCGAATAAAATTAATAAATTAATTACTAAATTTACCCCTATCAAGGAGGGATGGGGTGGGTGTTGATGTACAGTATAGGAAAGGAAAAGAGTAAAGAAAACTCTAAAAAGAGTGCTCCTACTTGGAAGAGAATTCTCTCTGGATAAGTTTATTTTTTGATAACGAGAGCCTAAATAAACACTTTTTAAGGATGTTATCTGGACAGCACACACGACTTTTGCGTAGCGGTCAATATCATCACGCCCAAGAAATAATCTTTCATAATCGAAATTTGACATTTACCCTCTCTCGATTCCGTTTAGTGGACCTTCTCAGCTTTATATCGGCATCTCCATGATGTTGGCAACAAGGTCTGATCTGATCAGAGGAATCATCAATCTAGAAAATTTAGGATGACAGAAAGATAAACTCTTTGGTTGGTCGGACCCAAAATTTAAATATGTTGACTTCATCCGCAGAATCTAGATACTCCAAGTCCACTTGGAGAAATATATGTTTATTAAAACTTTTCCACCAAAACAGTAATAGTAATTTAAATCTCCTCCCTAATTTCCAAATTCAATTCGGCCAATTTACTCTTGGGAAAAAATTAAGAAGTTCCTAAGTTTTGATATATTGTATTAAGAGGTGCATATTTTAGTTAACTAATCCCTGAATTTTGAGAAATCGAACTCGTTAATTCCTAGTGTCAATTTCCATCTCAAATGACACTTAAGAGTACAAAAATACCCTTCCATCATTTTAAACATAAACATACTAAAGTGAGTTTACAGTGCTGATGCAAGAAACTTTGAGTCTCTACTATGGATCGGTCTCGAGGTCAATGCAAGCAACAGCAAAACCGTGTAACTTTGTTTGGTGTAACCATGTAATCTCGATACAAATTTACTTATACTAAAGCACACGACAAACATTTGGGCGATCACAAAAATTATTCGAACACCGAAACAAATAATACTTTCTTAAAAATGACTTCTTGTAGTCAATGGTTAAGATTTCATAATTTTTTATGATTCACATTTTCTCAACTACGTTTTTAAAAAAAAATTAATCATCCATAATCACTCTAATAATAATAATAATAATAATCCCCTCACGTGTCTTTCAACATTTGGCCAAAAAACCTCTATAAATTGGTATGATTCACAAACCTTCAAGTGTCCATGAACAAACACTCAATCAAAGTAAAAGATGAAGATGACCAAAGAGGTGATCATCTCCCAAGATGTACTAACAACCCTTGTCTTTTGCACTTTGATTGCTTCCATCTTTGCCTTCCTCTTGATAAAGAGAAGAACACACTCGAGAACTAAAAGGGTTCCTCCAGGTCCACCAAAGCTACCAATAATAGGAAACCTGCACCAACTTAGACACCCTCTCCATAGAACACTCCACAATCTGTCCCAAAAATATGGAGACCTCATGCACTTGCAACTTGGCGCCGTACCCACTTTAGTAATCTCCTCGGCCGATATGACGAGCGAAGTGATCACCAACTTTGACACTACCTTCGGAGGCAGGGCCTCGCGTTACGTTTTCGACATGGCATCCTACGGTTGCAGAGACATTGTATTCGCTCCCTACGGCGAACATTGGAGGGAGGCGAGGAAGATAGCGGTGCTCGAGCTGCTTAGCGCGAAAAGGGTCCAATCTTTCGCGGCTGTCCGCAAGGACGAGGTGACCCTCTTGATTCAATCAATTGCTGGTTCCTGTCCAGGCCCCCTGGACTTGACCAAGCTGCTCCATCGACTAACAAACAACGTACTCTGTCGGGTCGCATTCGGGAGGACGTTTTATGGCGACAAGGGGATGATGAAGAGTCCTCAGGACATTCTGGAGGAGTTGCAGCTCCTAGCTGGGGGCATCTCGTTGCCTGACTTCTTCCCGAGGTTGGCGTGGCTTCGTAAGGTAACCGGATTCGAAACGAGGGTGAAGAAGAACTTTAAGGATCTCGATGAACTCTACGATTTGGTGATTAAGGAACACTTAGATCCCAACAGGCCCAAGTCTGATCATGAAGACCTTGTGGATGTGTTGCTGCGGTTGCAAAGAGGGCCAGATCAGTCGTCAGTCTTGGACAAATACTTCGTCAAAGCTCTCATCGCGGTAATTTTTTTTAACCGAACCTTATATATATATATATATATATATATATTATTTGGAAAATTACAATTTGGTGTATTTAATTGTTGCAATTTTAACGAAGATATTTGTTACGGGAAAAAAGAACAAGTAACCCGAGACGAATCCGGAGTGGTCGTCCCAAGGTCGGTCTAAAACTATGCTAGGCTATCGGCTATGCTAGGCTACGAACTAAGGAAAAACGATAAAGATAGAAGAGTAGTTTGTTATGTTGGTGATGTCCGTTCTCTCGCCCGAGCCCTCCTTATATAAAGTGCCTTGACCTAACCTCCGCGCCTTCACAATAGGAAATCGTAAACCGCCTCCAAGACCTTCGGCTCCAAGTCTCAATTCCGAGAGATCCGCTTCAAATTATTTGTTCCTAACATGACGGGATCCTCTCGGCTCAATACAAGCCATCTTCCTTAAATGATCAAATCCCATCCTCGGGTAGGAAGCTTTCAAAACGTGACGACCAAGCGATCGCGGCCTAAAGAGGAACTTACCAAGTCTTGCCAAATATTGAGAATTTCGGCTCAAGTTAGGACACTATAGATCGTTTTGACCTTCTCGAATCTCCCACGCAAAATCTTGACTCAAGTCCGTCATCGCCCAAGACGGACATCTCGTCAGACCCAAAGTGAATCTTAAAATGGGCTCAAGCTAACGACCTCCTCAACCAAAGTGGACCTATTCTCGGAATTGCCTTCCCGCCTACGAATGTCAAATGAGCTTCCCGCTAGGGTCCAAGTTGGCTTATCACCTTCGGCTTCTCGCCTTAGGCTCCTTGCTCGTCTTCTCGCCTTAGGCTTCCGGCCTTAAGTTTCTCGCCCGGCTTCCCGCTTTAGGCTTCTCGCTCGGCCTCTCGCCGTAGGCCTCTCACTCGGCCTCTCGCCATTCGGTCCTTTGCCACTCAGCCTCTCGCTCGGCCTCTCGTCGTAGGCCTCTCACTCGGCCTCTCGCTCGGCCTTTCGCCACTCAACCTCTTGCCGTAAGCCTCTCACTCGGCTACTCGCTCGTGCCTCATATCGGCCTCTCGCCTATTTGAGTCGGATGAGTTTCTCGATAGGACTCGGCCATGTGGGCGAGAAGTGCCTTTGCTCGATCTCGCCTTCGGGGGCGAGAGGAGCCTCTCGCCCGAATCACCAACGTGAGCGAGAAGAGCCCTCGCTCTGTCTCGCCTATGTGGGCGAGAGGGACCTCTCGCCCGGGCTCCTTGTTCCGACGAGCCCGAGCCGATTCCCGCACATCCAGAGATATATCGACTTCACGTACCGAAGTGCCCAACCCGGACATATCGACTTCATGTACCGAAGTGTCTAACCCGGACATATCGACTTCACAGACTGAAGTGTCCAACCCAGACATATCGACTTCACAGACTGAAGTGTCCAACCCGCACATATCGACTTTACGGACTGAGGTGTCCAACCCGGATATATCGACCTCACGAGCCAAAGAGCTCGGCGTTCACTCGGACATCCAACTTCGAGGGCACAACCCAGACATCCCGGATGAATTCGGAGATAGGACATCCACTCGGACTTCAAGGATGTGGCGCCCACTCAGACTTCAAGGATGGGACGCCCACTCGGACTTCACGGATGGGGCATCTACCTTCGAACTCTAAGCAAATATCCCTGTTAAACTATATTTTTGGCCTCCTTCTGCTCCGAATCCGAAAATGTTGTAAACTAAAGAGTTGTATATCCATGTCTTAGCTTTCCATAGAAACTTGAATCGTCTCATTTGGATCTACAGACAGAAAGTTATGAGTATTTTACTGAGGAGCATTACCCAGGCAGGCGAGAAGCTGACCGAACCGGGAGCTTTGGTCTTGGAAGCCGTCTATCATCACCGGTTTCGACCAAGTAAGACCATCTTCGGACTCTATGGAGGGAAAACCATCTACAACCTCTTTCCACATCGATCACCGGTCAACCGGTCACCCGATCACTTTGCAACCACACCAGGTACCTCAAAATATATTGACAATGTCGAGATTATTTTTATACCTCAACAATGCCCCCCGCACGTTAACACTTCGGTACGGTCAGGCGAGAAGTGTTGACGTGGTCGATCATCTCCGACTTGGCACCCGCCAGCTAACTTGAAACAGAATGAAGATGAGCAGCTCAAAGAGGTCTAGACCGCTGTCCTGATGACATACCCGGCCGAGTTGTAAGGTGATAAGTTGCAAACCTCCAATCACCTTGTCACCTCACCTATTGCTTTATTCCCCAAAAGTAATGGGGAGTACTTGCCCCCCGGATGTGGCACTAATCGGTCGTTGGGTTGAAAGGACATTCTGCCTGATTGAACTAGCACACCAGGCAAACTAGCCATCTACGTAGCTATAGACCACCCTTATTGGTATTGTGGTTCCGTCGTTGAAGGCCGCCTCTATGTAGCATATGGCCGGGATGAATGGACATGCATCGGCCATCATAATCTCCACCTTTCCATCTGGCTTCCACCGGATTGAACATTGGTGGATGGAAGATGGGATATCCGGACCGGAGCAGATCAAGTCTCGCCCTTTCCCGTTAAGGTTGGTCATGACCATGCCAGTCGGGCTGACATCCTCTTTTTCCTCATTGCGATCCCTGAGGAGCAACTGAAGAAAGGTGTTCGCCACACCCATGCCATCCATGGGTACTCTCTTGATCGGCTCCCCAAGCATGTGAACCGTGATGCAAAGAGATTTTTTGTGCCCGCCTATTCTTTGGGTTGGCCTCACAATGGTGACGTCGCCATTGAAGGCTTTCACAATGGGAATGATATATGACATCTCTCCTATCTGTGGCTCAGGTGTATCTTTCTCACTCATGTCCCCCTTCAGAAGACTAGGTTGGTTGAGTTTTGGCCTAAAGATGGCCGGGAGGGTGAAAAACTTGCGGATCGACACCTTGTCTGGGAAGTCTCCAAACTTAACATAACCAATGTCAAAACTGACTGAGACATCTTTTTCCTTCCAATCGTCTTTGCCTTTACGAAGGTTGCCTTCCCTGGAATGGATCTTGCTTCTCGCTTTAGGTACCCACTCCCGGATCAACTTCTTGTGTCAATTTTTGGATGCCTTTGGCCGAACCTCCTTGATGTGCTTGAGATCCTTTCCCTTGATTGTCTTAGAGGCTTCAACCTTCTTGGCCCGGCCTCGGGTCTGGGTCGATCGATGTTCAACTCGTGGGCGAGCTAGGAGCACCTTTTATTTTTCCAACTGAACCCTTTGCTCTGCGAGTTGCCTTTCGAGGTCATTGATGGCTTGCTGTTGTTTCTGGACCTTCCTCTCAAGGCAACATCTCTGAGTCTTAGTCAGGACGTCTCGCGTTGGTAGATCAAGGGTGATCCTGTTATCTCCAAGTCTGTTGAAAGAGTATCGGTGTGGGTTGGACCCGTCTTGAAGGTCTACCTTGGTACAGGGATGACGGAGCCTCCACATCTTGTTGACTTCCCTGGAAGGGTAGAACTTCTGAGTTTTTAGTATACCGCTATCGGGTGATCATCCTTGCCCCCCGAGTTTTTCCTCCCGCGTCTTAAGGTCGGCCTTCCCTCGCTTGGGATGATTGACTCCCCTTGAACAAAAGGATTTGTGAGCGTTTGGTATATCGTTATCAGGTGGCCTTCTGTGTCCTCAGAGTCTTACCTCTCGGGTCTTAGGATCAACTTTTGCTTTCTTAGGGTCTGGTCATCCCTGCCCCCCGAGTCTTGCCCTTCGGGTCTTAGGATTGGCCTTCTCTTGCTTGGGATTTCTCTTTTGACTTCAGTCGAAGTCAACTATGGCGACATGAGTAATACGGTGAGGACCCATCGATGACTGGTCCTCCAAGAATTGATGCGGAATGAAATTCTCAGATTGGGAAGATAAGGGTTGCCCTTCTATCCCTTATCGTCGGGTAGACCCCAATGTCAGCTGATAGTTGACGTTGTCCTCATCGAGCTCTTCTTCCCAATTAATATCGTCGTCATTGAGCTCTTCTTGTCGATTGACGTCGTCCTCATCGAGCTCTCCTTGTCGATTGACATCGTGCTCATCGAGATCTCCTTGTTGGTTGATGTCATCCTCATCAAGCTCATCATCCTCATCGAGCTCTTCTTGTCGACTGACATCGTCCTCATCGATCTCGTCATCCTCATCAAGCTCTTCTTTTTGGTTGACATCATCAAGCTCATCATCCTCATCGAGCTCTTCTTGTCGGTTGACGTCATCATCATCAAGCTCGTCATCCTCATCGAGCTCTTCTTGTTGGTTGACGTCATTGTCATCGAGCTAGTCATCCTCATCGAGCTCTTCTTGTTGGTTGACATCATCGTCATCAAGCTCGTTGTCCTTATCGAGCTCTTCATCCTCATCGAGCTCTTCTTGTTGGTTGGCGTTGTTGTCATCGAGCTCGTCATCCTCATCGAGCTCTTCTTGTTGGTTGACGTCATCGTCATCGAGCTCGTCATCCTCATCGAGCTCTTCTTATCGGTTGACATCGTCGTCATCGAGCTCATCATCCTCATCGAGCTCTTCTTGTCGATTGATGGGATGGCGATTGTCCTCCTCGTCTAGGTCCATCTGTGCTTAATCCATGACTTGGAGGGTCGAGGTAGGATTGGAAACCCTTGAGTCGAACAAAGGATTCATGCAAACATCCCTCCTTTTGAAAGAGTTTTGGTCTGCCGAGACCCTAGATGGGTATGACCAGTCTTGGGTCAGGGCCGATTGGTACCAGCTCGATCCCGCTTGGACATTGTTAGCCCCCATCCTTGCGGTCATGTATTGTCCCAAGTAGTTCACTCTATGTGTCCCCATATAAGGAGTTGTTTGGTACGGGGGATACATAGGAATTTTGGGTATTAGATCATAGTTGAACACATCCGGCGATGGCGGAGCTGCGGTGAAAGGTATATGACCGGTCTATGCTTGCCCAAAGGCTGGTTGGACGGGTACAACGGATCTGGTGGGTACGCTCATCCCTTGGTGTTGATTGATGACCAACCGTGAGGACTCCTTATAGTGCCCAAAAGGCTCTTCATAGAGCTTCCGAGCACGGAAAGCGGCATATGTCTCCATCGGGATGACGGGTGTATAGAACTCCATCGGGATGACGTTAATCTCAGCCGGCAATTTGGAGGAAGCCGCAGTAGGTGAGTTCCTCCTCACGTTTAGTTGAGAGGCGGAAGGTGTTGGCTCCTTAGAAAGAACCGAAGCAACAAACTTCTTGATACCCTTGGCTGGGCAAAGGTGTTAGACCGCCCTCTCAGACGCCCTCCTTAATCACACCGAGCGTGCCAAAAATATGTTACTGGGAAAAGAGAACAAGTAACCCGAGACGGATCCGGAGTGGTCGTCCCAAGGTCGGTATAAAGGTATGCTAGGCTACCGGCTATGCTAGGCTATGAACAAAGGAAAAACAATAAAGATAGAAGAGTAGTTTGTTATGTTGGTGATGTCCGTTCTCTCGCCCGAGCCCTCCTTATATAGAGTTCCTTGACCTAACCTCCACGCCTTCACAATAGGAAATCCTAAACCGCCTCCAAGACCTTCGGCTCCAAGTCTCAATCCTGAGAGATCCGCTTATAATTATTTGTTCCTAACATGACGGGATCCTCTCGGCTCAATACAAGCCGTCTTTCTTAAATGAGCAAATCCCATCCTCGGATAGGAAGCTTTCAAAACGTGACGACCAAGCGATCGCGGCCTAAAGAGGAACTTACCAAGTCTTGCCAAATATTGAGAATCTCGGCTCAAGTTAGGAAACTATAGATCGTTTTGACCTTCTCGAATCTCCCACGCAAAATCTTGACTCAATTCCATCATCGCCCAAGACGGACATCTCGTCAGGCCCAAAGTAAATCTCAAAATGGGCTCAAGCTAACGACCTCCTCAACCAAAGTGGACCTATTCCCGGAATTGCCTTCCCGCCTGCGAAAGTCAAATGAGCTTCCCGCTCGGGTCCAAGTTGGCTTCTCACCTTCGGCTTCTCGCCTTAGGCTCCTCGCTCGTCTTCTCGCCTTAGGCTTCCGGCCTTAAGTTTCTCGCCCGGCTTCCCGCTTTAGGCTTCTCGCTCGGCCTCTCGCCACTTAGCCTCTCGCTCGACCCTTTGCCACTCGGCCTCTCGCTCGTCCTCTCGTCGTAGGCCTCTCACTCGGCCTTTCGCCACTCGACCTCTTGCCGTAGGCCTCTCACTCGGCTACTCGCTCGTGCCTCATATCGGCCTGTCGCCTATTTGAGTTGGACGAGTTTCCCGATAGGAATCGGCCATGTGGGCGAGAAGAGCCCTCGCTCGGTCTCGCCTTCGTGGGCGAGAGGAGCCTCTCGCCCGGATCACCAACGTGAGCGAGAAGAGCCCTCGCTCGGTCTCGCCTTCGTGGGCGAGAGGAGCCTCTCGCTTGGATCACCAACGTGAGCGAGAAGAGCCCTCGCTCGGTCTCGCCTATGTGGGCGAGAGGGACCTCTCGCCCGGGCTCCTCGTTGCGACGAGCCCGAGCCGATTCACGCACATCCGGAGATATATCGACTTCACGTACCAAAGTGCCCAACCCGGACATATCGACTTCATGTACCGAAGTGTCTAACCTGGATATATCGACTTCACGGATTGAAGTGTCCAACCCGGACATATCGACTTCACGGACTGAAGTGTCCAACCCGGACATATCGACTTCACGGACTGAGGTATCCAACCCGGATATATCGACCTCACGAGCCGAAGAGCTCGGCGTTCACTCGGACATCCAACTTCGAGGGCACAACTCGGACATCCCGGATGACTTTGGAGATAGGACATCCACTCATACTTCAAGGATGTGGCGCTCACTCAGACTTCAAGGATGGGACGCCCACTCGGACTTCACGGATGGGGCATCCACCTTCGAACTCAGAGCAAATATCCTTGTTAAACTATATTTTTGACCTCCTTCTGCTCCGAATCCGAAAATGTTATAAACTAAAGAGTTGTATATCCACGTCTTAGCTTTCCATAGAAACTTGAATCGTCTCATTTTGATGTAGAGACAGAAAGTTATGAGCATTTTACTGAGGAGTGTTACCTAGGCAGGCGAGAAGCTGACCGAACTGGGAGCTTTGGTCTTGGAAGCCGTCTATCATCTCCGGTTTCGACCAAGTTAGACCATCTTCGAACTCGATGGAGGGAAGACCATCGACAACCTCTTTCCAACTCAAAGTCGGAAGTGATTGCTTTGAGACAATACCACCCACCGATTACTCTCAGACCACATCGGTCACCGGTCAACCGGTCTCCCGATCACTTAGCGACCACACCGGGTACCTCAAAATATATTGACAATGTCGAGATTATTTTTATACCTCAACAATATTATTTAGTATATTTAATGGTTACAATTTTAGTATATTTCTCTTTTATAAAAAATCAAAAGATTAACCTTGTGGAGGTAATAATTCAGCAGAAGAGAACATTTTAAAAGTAGCAAAATCAAGAATCCAGTGTTTGGGTTTAGCCGGATAGAGTTATAAGGTTGGGTTTTATAAAGAAAAATATTAAAGTGGAAGTATAGGCCCTCTGCACACAGCAAGAAGAGGTATGGAGATAACGGATCTCCTTGGCGCAGACCTCTACTCGGGATAAAGAAGTCTCCCACATGTCCATTGACCTGCACAGCATATCTCACAGTACCGACACACCTCATCACCAAGTTAGTAAAATTCTCATGAAAACCCAAGGCCAGAAGCATCTTCTCAAGAAAAGTTCATTCAATCCTATCATAAGCTTTCATCATATCTAACTTTAGTGCACACCAACCTAAATTTCCAGATGTTTTTTTCTTCAGATAGTGATAGGACTCAAAAGCAACTATAGCATTATCAGTAATTAGCCTTCCCGGAACAAAAGCCTCCTGATTCTCATGAATGATATCATTAAGAAAAACCTTCATCCTATTCATAATGGTCTTAGTGATAATCTTCATAACAATGTTACACAAACTTATGGGCCTAAACTCTGCGCAGCTAGTAGGGCGCTTAACCTTCGGGATGAGAGCAATAATAGTATCATTCAGGTAAGATGGATCAGCCCCATCATTAAGAATAGCTAAAGAGGAACGAATTATCGATGAGCCAACCACTTTCTAGTGCTTCTGAAAAAATAAAAGGGGCATGCCATCAGGTCCGGGTGCTTTCGTCGGGTGCATCTCACACAGGGCTTTATACACCTCATCTTTCGTATAGGGTGCAGCTAGTTGAAGCTGCATCTCCTCCGTTACTCTCATTTCCATTAAGTCAGTCACCTCTGACACCTGCAAAATAGCTTCAGAGGAAAAGAAATTAGAGTAAAATCCCCTAAATGTACGTTCCAAGTTGGACCAGCCTCTAATCTTTGCCCCGTCCGGACCAACTAACTCGAGAATTTGATTTCTGACACCTCTGCTCTTTGCCTTATGGTGGAAGAAATTGGTGTTACGATCCCCCTCATGAAGCCACTCCACTCGTGATCTCTGAGCCCACATAGCCTCCTCCCTAGAAAGCACTTCTTCTCTCCGCTGGACTAGATCTTTAAGATCAATCTTCCTCCTTGCAGTCAACGGTTGTTCTTGGATAGCTCTAATTTTCTTATCAATCTCAGCCTTCTGTCTTTGCACATTACCGAAGATAGTTTTGTCCCACACCTTCAAGTGCTCCGCGCAGGCAGTCAATTTTGTAGCTATATTCGCCTCTTGAGTGCAATCCCAACTAAGACAAATTTCCTGTTCAATGTCCTCGTGTCTCTCCCACATTTGTTCAAAACGAAAGCGTCGATGTTGTGGTCGAGAGTCTTCAGCCCGTAGTTGAGAAACCAATGGTGAGTGATCCGAACCCATTCTCAGATAAGCCTCTACGCAGGTATAAGGGTATAGATTGAGCCACTCAGTTGTAGCAAAGACCCTATCCAATTTGCACTCAATATGATCTGGCTCCTCTCGTCCATTAGTCCACGTGAACCAAAGACCTGTTTGTCGAATCTCAGTGAATTCACAGTAATGAATAACCTCCTGAAAAGCATCCAAACGCCTCTGGGGGATAAGGTTGCCTCCTCTCTTTTCTGCCATAGAGATTATCTCATTGAAGTCCCCCCCACAAACCCAAGGTAATGTCAAACGTTCATTTAGTTGTCGTAAGAGTGACCAAGATCGATGCCTCTCCTCCGTGTTCGGCCATCCATAAAAACCTGTAAATCTCCAACAACAAGAATCTACGACTTCCACATCTATATGGTGGAGTGAGAAAGAAAGTAAAGAAATATCCATTCCTCGATGCCACAGGAGGGCGAGTCTGCCACTACGCGCTCTACCCGTTCCCTGACAACCCACAAAAATACAACACTCGAAACCTAGTCTCCATTTAAGATTCTCTGCTTTAGTCTCCTTTAGTTTTGTTTCACATAAAAATAGTAAACTGGGGTTACATGATCGAACCAGCCTATGCAGCTGGAGAACTGCTCGCGGACTCCCCAATCCACGGCAGTTCCACCATATTACCTTCATGGCTCCTGGCGGGGCAGCTTTGCAGCCTCCGCCTGGAATAGGGAAAGACCTTGAGCATCTGAAACAGCAGAAATCTGCTTGCTAACATGATACTCTTCGTCATTCCTGAAAATACCTTTCCTCTTCTCACCACAGATAAAGTCCATCTCTACATCTCCGAGCCCTCCATCACCCGTTGCAATTCTTGTCCTTCGCTTCCATCCACGAACATTCATGTTATCAATAGTCCCATTCTGAGCCTGAGCTGTTCCCATGTTCCTCGATTCCTCCTCATTTCCATCTTCCACAGCTGGGGGATAGACATACACCTCACCTCTTGGGTTGACCAAGTGCTTTTGCCTAACCGAAACAACAGTCTCCATGTCTTTTCCAGCTTTAGGGACCATCCGCCTCTCATCATTGTAACAAGATGTACGGAATTCCTCGACTCTATGTTGACTCGCCAGTTTAAGTGCCTGTTCCTGTACAATAAAAACATGTCTCTGAGGGGGTATATAATGCGGGGGACAAACACCAAAAATAAATGATGTAGGGTTAGATGAAGCCTGGTGGAGGGGATGCGCCTCCCCCCCTTCTAAGGTGTTGTGGGCTAAAGCAATGGCTCTTGGCGTCCCACCGGAAGCAGTTCTGATGCCTGGAGCACAGACTGTAGTTCTGTCACGGCTGCTACCCCATCTTCCACCATAGATTCCATCCTACTGTCAGGTTCCTGGGTTGGAGTTCTACTCCCTCGAACAAGCTGAGCCCTCATATTAGCAAAAGAGAAGCGTTCTAAATCTGGGTTTGGTGATCGCCGCGATACATAGGGTGGAGCCCGAAGCCATTCTCCATATGTCTCCTGTGATGGAACCCTTGAGACATCTTCCTCTTCCAAATCTCACATTTTCTCAATGTGTCCAAGGCAGCCGCATCGATAGCAAAAGGACATAAGCTTCTCATACTTGAAAGTAACCCTAACGACCACATCACCTCCAAGCTTGATCATCTTCGACTTTAACAGGGAGACCCTAACATCCAGCTGCACTCGAATTCGAAGGAAATTACCCTTCAGCTCTTCCGATTCATCCATGGCCAGAAAGGAACCCAACACATTCCCAAGAGCTTTAGCTGTAATCAGGTTATAGCCTCCCATTGGTAGATCATGCACTCGAATCCACAACGGAACATGAAAAAGATCGATAACAGAAGGTTGAACCTCATCAGTCACCTCCTGAAGGAGGAGAAAATTCTTATCAAATAACCACGGTTGGTCTCCCATAACCCTTTCTAAATCACGTCGATCATTGAAACGGCACATAAAACGATTGCGCCCTATCTCGGAGAATCTCAATCCCTTCCGTGGGTGCCATACTTCCTTCATCACCGTACAGAAAGCCCTTGAGTTGACCGCCTTTTCAGACCAAACCAGCCCGACCAACTCCGTAGTCGCATGGGACTGGGTCAGTCCCGTGAGATCCGCCGATAGGTCCAATATATCTTGGTCGGTCTGGCCACGGAGCTCTAGGGCCACCGCTCTAGATTCCATGGTCCTTATTGTCAAGGGTATATTTTCTGAAAAAAAAAATGTGAGGATTGTGAAGATAAAGAAAGCGAAACCGATTATTGTGAAGAGAAAAATGAAATCCTAGCAAAGGAACGGAGGGCGGGCAAGCGATTAGGAGCGGGCGACGACGACGGCAAGCGGACGGAGGCGGCCGCGACGGTGGAGGTTGGGGAGGATGGAGGATGGAGAGGCAAGCATATGATGATGACGGCGGGCGAGCGGAGAGGAGTGGGCGGTGACGGCTCGGTGAGCTCACGACGGAGCAAACAGCAGAGATGTCGATGACGGCGGGCGAGCGCTTTGGGGCGAGCGGTGGAGGCTAGATGATGGAGAGCGGCTGCGACGATGGAGGTTAGGGAGGATGAGCGATGGAGTTTAGGGAGGATGAGAGATGGAGGATGGAGGTGTGGAACGGAAGAAGAAAGGCTAGTGCCCTGGAAAAGCTCCACTCAGGGAGATAGTGCTCCACTCAGGGAGAGCTAATTTCTCCAAAAAAAAAAAAAATTGTACAATTAGATCAAATGTTCTTTGACTTTGGCTAGAAAATATGTATATTCAAAAGTTAAAATTTTCTTAGATCAAAATATTTTTCATATCATCATACAAGTAAATAGTTGACCCTAAAGCTAACCTTGCCAGCACGTTCGAATTACTTACCAAAGAATCTTATGGAAGACAGTTACAATCAGAGTCTATCCAATATGTCTCTGTTAAGCTTGACTTTAGCGACACCAACGATGAATTATTTATCTTACAGAATGGGGCCCAAGATTTTTTTTTCCTTCAAAACATGGCTTAAAAATCTTTCATAAAGATATCGATTACAAGAAAAAAAAAATAAAGTAAACGATAATAGATTTAATCGTTCTTAGAGGATAGATTAGCCAAATTAATAGATTTTTCGATAAATTTAAAAAATATTGTAAATATTTTTTACTTTAACCAACTTTTCTTCTGTTTTCAAAATATGATATATTCGTCCATAAACATTTTGCTTAATGAAATGTGGAAAATTAAATATCAGGACATGTTCGTAGGCGGAACAGATACGACCGCAGCCATACTGGTCTGGATAATGACAGAACTAATGAGAAACCCTTCAGCTATGAAAAGGGCACAAGAAGAGGTGAGGGGCAAGGTCAAAGGTAAAAATCAAGTAGAAGAAAGTGACCTCCAAGACTTTACTTACATTAAAGCTGTAGTGAAAGAAACTCTAAGGCTACACGCACCAGCCCCGTTGATGATTCCCAGGGAAACAATGACGGAATGTGAAATCAAAGGCTATCATGTCCCTGCTAAAACCATGGTATTCATTAACACGCTATCGATGGCAATGGACGAGAAATCGTGGGACAATCCATCCGAATTCCAGCCCGAAAGGTTCTTAGATAGCTCCCTTGATTTTAGAGGGAAACACTACCAGTTTATCCCGTTTGGAGTTGGTCGTAGAATTTGTCCTGGAATTGCTTTTACCTCGGCGGTTACCGAGCTCGTGTTAGCTAACCTTCTCTACTGCTTTGATTGGGAGTTGCCCAAAGGCATGAGACCTGAAGATGTCGACATGGAAGAAGCAGTTGGTATCGTTGTTCACAGGAAGACATCACTCTACCTGGTTGCAAACCCAGCCATGTTTCGTCGTTGATGCCTAACTTGATAAAGACCGAGGTCGCTTTGTATTGTAATATAGTACGAGTATGCATTGTATTACAGTCAATATCCTGTCATAATTTTCTGCAGTTTGTACTTGTGGTGCTTTATCTTATGTTTTCAATATGGTATTGTAAGAAGCACATAATTATGTAGCGAACTTGTACTTGTTGTTGATAAGTAACAGTTTTTTATATCTTCAAAATAATTACAAAGTATAGAACTTGATTTTCATATGGATCTAGACAAAAATCCATTACATCAAAATAATGTAACCCCAATTTACTAATTCATGATGGGTGTCAAAATACTCATCTATTTATTATGATTTTTGTCGTATTTTGTGTGTCTTTTATAGGTTTTCGTACTCGTGCTGTTGAGTCTTCAATCATTTTGTGTTTGTAGGGTTATGAGAATGAACTTTTACGTTTTGTCATATTTTCTAAGAGTTTTAGAATCAATTGGAGCAAGAAGCGGGTGTGGATGCGGAGTGAGGAGCAAAGGAGCATGAAGATACCCATAGAATTTTGATTAAGTGCAAATCAAAATTTGGATAGATCAGTTAAAAAAGGCTAAACATACTAATGCACAAAGCAATAAACTTAAACATTAAGAGTGCAGAGCATATGTTAGTCGAACAGAAAGATAGTCAAGTATATTAGGAAACAGTCATAAGCTTAATAGATCACGTCTAACCGAAATTAAGTGTTAGGAAAATTGCATAGTTACTTGACTTTTTTTATTTGTTCTAGAAGTCATTAACACATAACAGAATATATCTTGGAGTTTCTCAGGTCGATTTGAATTTACAATTTAACTTAAGAGAAATCAGATTTGTGACTTAAGTTGCTGAGTAAATCGAAAGTCTAGTTCATGCCATTAGCTTAAGTAACTTGGTTAAGTTAGACTTGACGTGACTAGTTGACTTGATGATTACCCTAAGTGCACTTTGAATTTGAACCTCCCCGAGACCTAGGAGGATAGAAGATAAAGGCTTTACCAACGTATAAGCCTTGCCATTAAGCTTGGAATTCGTTGGTTTATGAGGTCTTCTGTCTGCCTGAAAAGGATAAACTTAAGTAGGATATTTTAACCATTCTCGGCAGTCAAGGAAGAGAGGATTCTGCCCAAGACAAATCTCTCTATTTTCTGAGGAACATTTGGTTAAATTTGAGATTGTGTTAAACTAACATAACCTGATACAATAGAGAAGATCAGAGGGCCTTCGTGTCTTTTTTAAACAAGCTTTAAAGATCAAAAGGTCTCCAAATTAAAGGGTCAACTCACCTAGTCTTGCGTGGAGATTAGTCTCGACTTTCAAAGAACCTTCACTCACCAACGGCTACACCCGACATGGATTTAACTAGGAGAAGCTTTTTGAAGACTTTCTTGGCAAGCAAGTTGAAAGGAAAAAAAAAGGAGGAGACAAGACTATAAATACTTATCGTAGACAACGAAGATAGCAACTCGTTGGTGATCAAAAAATTCAACGATAAAAATAAGGTGAAGAGCTTAATTCAATTCATTCTGAGAGAGCGCTAATAAAAAATTATTGTCTTAGAATACTTTCTCAACTTCATGTGTGAAGTTTATTTGCGAAAAATTAACACAAAGATCCCATTGGTCATCAAAAACTCAAAAGTTAACTAAAATAATACTAAAATAAAGACAAATACACAAAATAACTCAAAATCTGATACATTTAATGTGCATTTTAGACACACATCATCACCCTTTGAGGAGTAGCATACGCACGAAGTTACAATACTGCATTTGTGGCGTACGTTGAGTGTACACCAGGTTGCGCAGTGCCATGTCACCTAGCACGATTTGTTACAGAAACATGTTATCCGTTTTAGATTTTTATTATTGGGTAGCTGTAGCCCTAAGACTTTTTTTCCCTTTGTTAGGTCTTTTACTTAGCGCTATATAAACTCATCTTAATTGTAGGTTTGAGATACATTTTACTTTATAGGCCAGATACGATGTTGCTTACACACCAGTATAATATTGCTTACAATTTAGGAAAGTACTTCGTTAAACTTGGTTATCCTCAGTTAAACTCTAGTGTGGAGATTTTTGATATTTCCTTTAAATCTTTGTGGTGTAAGATCTGGAATTTAAACATTTATGCAAAGATTTAAGGTGTTGTTGTGGATAGTTGCCCAAAGTTCTCTTACATCCTTTACAAACTTAAACATAACAAAAGAACTTATTATGCCCTCTTTCTCTAGGAGAGAGAAGCTGCGCACCTACGTGTTGTGTCTCTCATCATAAGACAGTCAGCTGATAGGAGGGATTGACAGCATTCTCATTTGTGACAAACCTCCATGTTAGGATTGTGAGTGTAGAATCCTTTCCTAACCCTAGTTTCTTGCCAATTGATCTTAGCCTTGCTCGACAGACTTAATTATCATGGGAAGAGTGAAAATACTATCCGTAGTCTACTGATCCATGATGTGAGATCCTACGTCTATAACACCATAGAGAGGACACTAGTTGGCTATTAGGTAGTTCATTAATTAGTTGAGATTGGAAGGATAACTGGTGACTCGTGCACTCTCGTGAGGTTGACAACTCATTGTCAGAGGGAGTGTCCAAGGAGTGGGCCATTTGAAACCTAGATCCTGACTTTATGGTGTGATGGACTCAGAAAGTGAAGCACCATGCTTTAGGCTCACTTAGGCCACCTAGTACTTTGTAACCCATTAGAGACCAAGTTGCAAGGGGTTACATGAAAGCACCTTGCCCATTTATCTTTTATTACTATTTTCCTGATATCTTTCTGTCTTGGCTTGACTTTTCTCAAAAACAAAACAAAAATATTGTTCAACCTAATCTACTTGTGCAATTTGCTAGGGTGTCTTGATCCTGTTCCCTGTGGTTCGATATTTTCATACCCGTACTCATGTTATTGCATCGAGGTGTAAAAATCCCCTTGTCAATTGGCATCATTTCCGGGGAGCGACATCTCCTCAAGGAACCCTATTTGATTTGCATTCTTGATTAGGTTATTTTTACTTATCGCTAGTTATCTTTTTATTTTATTTTTGATCCTAGTATGAGCTTTCCTTGGTCTTAGGTACATCTATGAAGGAGACAATGTGGGACGAGTATGAGTCTTCAGACTACAGTACAATTTGATGGGGTGACGGAAAGTGATCCTAATGACCACCTTTCAGGATTCTTGATCATATGCGACACTTTCGAGATAAGGGATGTGTCTATAGAAAGAGTTAAGGTCAAGCTCTTTCCATACAGATTGCAAGGAGAAGCAAGGCAGTGGTTCGAAATAATGAATCACTCGAGACTGACCATATGGACGAAATTGGCCAATGCCTTCTTGGACATGTACTTCATGTTTGCCACTACGGGAGAAGAGATAAAGGACATTGGCACCTTTAAGCAATACAAACATGAATCTTTGGAGGACGCTTGGTTTAGGTGCAATAATTTTAATAGGGTCAGCCCGTACCATAAGTTTACACCCAATCACCTCCTCCAAATCTTGTATTATGGAATGGACATTCATTCCCGTGCTCATTTGGACATTATAGCAGATGGAGCTTTTATTCACTGCCTGATCTAGGGCGCTCTGGGGATAATGGAGGAGATCATAGGGGTAAGTGTCCCACTAGCAGGCTGGGAAGGAAGGGAAGTGAAGATGGCTTTATCAGCAAATATCTCAAGCCAAGCTAAACTTTTGACCCTTTCTAAAAAAATTGATGAGCTCACCAGAACTATTCATATCCTCCAAGGACAGAGGAAGTAAAATAAGCTAATCTTGCAAGGTGCAAGCGCTCTCGTGACGATCAATCCGAAGGAGAGCAGAGAAGAATTTTGAACAAAGGGGCTCATCCGGATACGAAAGTGGCAAAAGCAGCAACAGACATACCTGAGAGCTGGGATGAAGTTGTGGAGAGGATACTTGCAATGACCGTCCAACAAAGTACTCTTCTGGGAAAACTCTAGAAATAAGATTCGGTGTTATTAATCCTAGAGAAATCAATGAAGGGGCATCTTGCTTCTTTCCAGAATCTCGAGTTCCAAGTTGAACAGATGGTGAAACATCAAGATCCTCCCCAGGAGAAAACACCTATTAAAAATAACCGGACCACGACAAATGACAATTGTGCAATGATAATGTTCAAAGATGAAGATGATTCTTGGCTACTAATGGAAATAGGTAGTGAAGCAAGCCCTAATGGAGCTTACGCTGATGATGAGCACTCCAAAAGAGAACCAACGAGATAAGGACTACTTAGTGGAAGTATGCCATAGATGTGAAAAGGTATTTGAGAAGCTACCCTATGACGCTTCCTGGATGGAGTTTCTACAAGAATGCCCTCCATTCGCATTTCTAATGGAACAAGAAGTGAGGTATACGCTTTGCAAAAATTTTCAAGACTACTCTCTTCTTTTCATAGATATGAAGATATGGGTGAGGGAGATCTTCTGGAAGAAATTTGTTCCTAACACAATAGATCTAAAAGCTCCTTATCAAAAGCACACAAGACACAGTGAGTATGATCAAAGCATGAAGGAGTGGGAGATGGCTCAAGAGTAATTTGAGGTGAAGAAACTTAACGACCCAAGACTCATGACCTTACCAAGAACTATAAATGGAGTCCAAGTGCAAAAAACCCTTTGTGATTCGGGATCATCGTAAACGTTATATCCACCTCCTTAAGCAAGAAAGTAAGACTTGATGATGCTATCCCGACCAAAAGAAATTTGACCTTCACCGATGGCACATTTAAGAAACCTCTTTGAGTCATTAAGGATGTTCCCGTGGAGGTGCAAAATGGCATTGTGCTTACGGACTTCACAGTCATGGAGGTACCTCTATCAAGGGAAAACATACCTATTATTGGTTGTCCTTTTCTAGCCACAATAAAAGCCAAATTGAATTTCTAGAAGGGTTACATAACCCTGAATTTGGGGACCAATAAATACTCCAAACTTAGGAGTAAGGCTAGAAGAGAAGGCTTTTTGAAGACATGGGCCCGATAAGATCAACTAGCTAGAATAAAATGGGCAATGAAACCGAGTGGAGAAAAACTTTCTATCAAGAGGCACTTTCACAGTAATGCTCTTTTTGCCAACACTGCATTGGTAATCGTCGTCTCCAATCATGGGCTTCACCGGCAAGGGAATCGTGGAGGTGATTTTGGTGCAGTCCAGCTCAAACTCTGGTGTCCAGCGCTTCACCATAATATAGTGTCTGAGCATAGTCCATAGCCCTTTGAGGAGGACCTTATCCATGTCGTGGTTCAGCTATGAATTGGGCTAGGTAGTAGCCATTTGGAAAATCGACAATTTCCATTGTGCCAGTTGGTTTCCATAGTTCCCCGAGTCATTTCTCCATTGTGCCAACTTGATAATAAAGGCAATTCTTCCCCTATGGAGCTAGCCCATCCACCACTGTCTGAGCTATGTCAATGGAGGTAGGTTGATTAGATCCCACAGCCTTGCGCATCGTAACCAGACCCACTGTTAGTAGGTTACCATGGTGACTGAGACAAGACTTGGCTTTGAAGGCATTCATGACTTTTTCTTTGAATGAGGCTTTAGGTTGGTTCGGGTCCTGAGCAGGGGGAGCATGTTCCTGGCCATCTATCTCTACGGCTACTCCTTGGTGACCAGGTTGGGCTGAGCTTACATCCTCAGCTACCCCAGAGGGAGGAGGCAAAGCCATCATTGTCCCCTGAGTGACTGGCTAGATCAGAGCCGGGAGGAGTTGCCGGAGAGACCAGATTTCAAAGAAGGAGGCTCGAATCCCAAGTCAGAGAGCAAGCCGTATATCTTAATCATAAGTGTAAATAGTGCACATCCTCATTAATTTCCCTCATGCATGAGCCACGTGGTATATCTCTTCCTTAGGATAAACACCTTCTGCTCCTACTACACCAACTTCTAAATCATTTGCTTGCAATTTTTCAGGACCTTGAATAAAATGGCCAATAAGAGGATATCCAACAAGTTGGTTTCATCTGCTAACAAATCTGATTGGCAAGAAATTGATTCATTTTAACAAAAAGAAACTAATCCTCAACCAATATGAAAACTTGTCAAACACAAAGCTTTGAAGTTCACCAATCTTAGAAAACCTGCCATTGTAACTGATATAACAGTAGTTCAATGTTGGCACCCCTATGTCCATTCACTTATTATCAATATGGATGCCTCATGGATTTCACATTTGACTGAATTTTGTATCTTCCTCTCTTGATTGACATATATAATTATATGCTATGAAAATTGTAACGCCTCGTGATCCGACTGACTGTCTCCAATGACAACCACGGACATTTTCCAGCATATTTTTCCTCACTCATACGAGACAAGCTCCCGATCAAGCGCATTTAACCTTAGAGTTATTTCAAGATGTCTACCCAAAAAGAAGGTGCACCTTGTTGATATGGATACTTAAATGAAATCACATAAGCCTTTCATATTATATATCATTAATGGGATGTCACATTCATCCCTCCTTAAATACCCGTTGTTCTCATCGCGCTAGATTCAGACAATCCCAAAATATCTCTTATTCAGGTGTGTTCGATCCTTAAACCACATCGTACTAGCCGAGGTCTTGCTCTGATACCACCTGTAATGCCCCATGATCTGGCTGATTGTCTCCACAGATCAACACGAGCCTTTACCACCGTGTTTAGTCGTCTCACTCACATGAGTCTCAGAAAATTTTCCAATAGGTTACCCATCCTGAAATTGCACCAAATCAAATGTGTTTAACCTTGGAATTCTTTCAAGATCTGTACCAGAAAATAAGATGTACCTTGTTGATATGGATAGTCAAATCAAATCACATAAACCTTTCATAACATATTATTAACGAGGTATCATAAAAAAAATTTTGAGTTTACTTTCGTGTAAGCTTTTATATATGTATTTAGATAACAAAAAAAACAAGCGCAAAAAGAAGTATCCGCCTAACGAGGAGCAAACTAAGTTATGGAATGGTTAGCAAGATCAACTAGATTAGGTACTACATTAAAGAACATTTTGTCTCAGCCACCTCTTGAACTTGACCAGTTAATCTCTTATAATTTCAATCACTAAATAAAGTTCTAGTTTTTAATCTTAAAAATAGATACATATGCAATAAAGTTCTAATTTTCATTATCTCACTTTACGACTACTATAATTGATTGAGCTACTTTTACCATGCCCACTTCAATAAAAGAAAGTGAAATCAAATTGGCTATACCAAAGGGGTATGGAATAAAATAAAAATCAGATAGATCATATCCTATATTTCATTTTGCAACAGAGATGGGTTTGGATTGGTTACGGAATGCCACCATTCCAAACCGTTTGGAGTGAAGATACGCGGGGACTTTTTTACAAAAATGCTAAAATATGGGGACCAAAATGAAAAAAGCCATGTGGGCAGGTATCGTAAACGGGACATGCTGGTATCCCAAACACAGGCCGGAACAAAGGCCGGTATCACATAACGGTGCATGCCGGTATCGTAAACAAAAAATACCGGTGTGGTCCCCCTTCACTCCAAATCGTCCGGAATGAATTTCTTCACTCTGGACCCAATCTATTGCCAACAGAGATAAGCATGTCCAAAATTGCAGAAAAGAAACGGCGTTCTCTAATTGCAATTCTACTGCAGTAGACTTGATGACTAAAATTTAGCTAGATAAGCCATTTCTCTTTTTACTTTTTATTATAATATCGGTGACTGTCATATTACTTGTTAAGAATTTTAATATGTGAAATTGAACATCATTACAAAGATCAACAAATAACTCCTTTTATCCCCATTCAAACAATATTAATTTATCGTATTTTGTCTTTCTCTCTATTTCTTTATCCCTTTTCTTATTTCTTTCCTTTTTCCTTGGTTTTTATTGGTATTGTTGGTACTACCATCCCTTGATCTGTGGTGTTCATAACATCTAATAAATGATGTTTAAATGCGTTTGACTAAGCTACCGTAAAATTTTTATAAAGTGATCTATTATAAAATAATAATTTTTCTAAATTGAGAAAATCTTGAGCACGAGTCGGGACCAGTATTAAAATTTAATAATTTTTTTATTATAATAACTAATATTTTTTCAGAAAATATCTAAAAAGTCCAGGGTTCAAATCCTGACATGTAAAATTTACTTCAGAAAAAAAATAGCACATCACATTTCATTTTCAAAATTTAGGTCTAGCGTAGATTTTTTGTCTGAATGGTATTACTATTTACCACGTTTTGTGAAAAAAGTGTCCGATTTGAAAGTATTGCAGGGATGGTGTCCACGTGGCACGGACACCAAAAAAAGTCAGATCTTGGACCAAGATCTGACTTTTTTTGTCGGATGACCAAGATCCGACTTTTTTTATCGAATCTATCATCCGACTAAAAAAGTCAGATATTGGTCCAAGATCTAACTTTTTTAGTCAGTTCTTGGTCGATAAGCCACATCCGAAATCTGTAAAGTAGATTTCGCATATGGCCTATATAATGGATACCTCGCAGAGGCCTTTTTTCATTCGTTTCTCCTGCCATAGAAGACTCTGTCCAAAATCAGGTAAATTAATTTACTTAAATATTTTGATATATATGTAGAGTTCGTTCATTAATTAAAAATAATTAGTATATTTTAGCTTTGAAATTATTAATTCCTCCTATTTTTCAGCATGGCCACTAATATTCGTTCTACTAAGAAAATATTATTTGTTAAAACATAGATATGCCTGCATATCTTACCTGCAAGCAATTCGATTTTTTCATTATTAATAACTTAACTATATCTAAAAAAATATGTGTAGAATAGTTCATTAATTAAGAATAATTAGTATATTTTAGCTCATACGATGTACATAATGTAAGAGAATATTAAAAATAAATTGTCTATTTTTAGTGGATGTTTTAGATATACTAAATTTAGGCAAAAATCATCGTTGTTTATCAATTTACTCGAAATATTTTTTTTAATATTGAGAAGAACATTGTTGCCGACCTTGGCATATTTTTTGAGTGTGTTATCTGATTGTTTAAAATTTTGTGGGTGTGCTAATTTTAGAAACTGACCAACCCCAATGGCCCTACCAGTTTAATTAGTCGGACCAGTCGGGTCGGTCAGGCTAGTCGGACCGGTCGGGCCAGTTGGAGTATGAGTGTATTTTCTTGGTAAATTCTAATTAGTCCGATCGGTCTGATTAGTCTGACCAATCCGACCGGAACGACCAGTCAGATTGTGATTTTTTTCTTGGTAAATTCTGGATGGTCGAGTACAAAAAGTGACCACCCTTCCAGTCCGACTAAATTTCATCTGGTTCTTAAGATGGTCTCGGACCAAAAAATTGATGGAGAAGAATGTATGTTTATATGATATTTTTGTTAATATAAATTATGTTTTATTTTGCTAATATAGAATTGCATACTGTTTTCTTTTGTTGTAGTATTCATAATGGCTAACCGGGTTATAAGAATAAAGTTGAAATACGATGGAGTAATTTTTAACAATAATGAAACCGGTTTTGGTTACCAAGGTGGTGGGAAAGAGAAGTTGAAGTTAACGAAAAGATCCCAATAGGTTCAAATGAAGAATTTGGGCCATTGATATTTAGATGTCCAATTGGATGAGGACAATTTGGTCCAATGTTTATTAACGACGATGAAGATGTTAGGATAATGCTGCAGACCATGATTAACTTCTTTGGACCAATGGTGAAGGAGATTAAGCTTACAATCATTGTGGAAAAGAGGATTAATAATTACAACCCGTTTGTCGTCGAAGAGAGTCAGTTCTTGAGTGGTGGTGATAATTACTATGAAGCTGGTACGTCCACGGGGATGGTTGTTCCTCTTGAACCAATATTTGATTGGTTTGAAAATGATCCTAGAGAGACGGGTCCATATGCCACATACAATTTTGATCGTGAAGACGAAGCAGAAGAAGTAGAAGACGAAGATGAAGATGAAGCAGAAAAAGACGAAGATGAAGAAGAAGAAGTAGAAGAAGAGGAACAACAATACCGAGAACAATAATACGGTGAACTCGCTCTAACTGATCCTGGTGAATAATCATCGATGACTGTATATGCTGAAGAATGGGATTGCGACCGAGCAATAGATGGAAGTTGTTCTGGTTTGTTGAAAGAGGGTATCATTTGGAAGAGCAAATTTGATGCAAAGAGGGAGATCGAGGCATTCGTAATGAAAGATGGGCGGGAGTTTGTCCGAAAAGAAACAAGGCCTAAAACTTTCTCTATGAAGTGTAAAAAATAGGAGACTGATGATTGCAAATGGGAGATCCGTGTCTCACAGGAAAGAAGGGGCACACTTTTTAGTCCTTGGAAAATCGTGAAATATACCTACCCCCATACCCGTGGTAGCCTATGAAAGTCGTAGGATCATAAATAACTCACTTTTGCTTTCATTGCACAAATTATTAAGAAACGAGTAGAGGAACAACCAGAAATTCGTGTGGCCACTTTAAGGTCAGAGATCCACGACCATATGAAGTTTAGTCCCTCGTATACGAAGACTTGGTGAGCAAAAGAGAAGGCGTTTTAAGATTTATGGGGGGATTGGCAAGAATCTTACAATCGCCTTCCGCAATGGTTTGCAGCATGCAAGGCAAATAATCCTGGAACTGTTGTTGAATGGGAATATTATCACACCCTCCCTGGTTGTGACCATTACGTGGAAGCGCTGATGCTTGGAACAAAGATCTTTAAGCAATTTTTTTGGAGCTTCAAGCCTTACATTGAAGCTTTCAAACATTGCATGCCTGTCTTGGAGATTGATGGAACGTTCTTGTATGGAAAATACAAGCATGTCCTCCTGATCGCCACTGCAATTGATGGTAATAATGCTATAATTCCAATAGCATTTGCTCTGGTAGAGGGTGAGAACACGGATAGTTGGCCGTGGTTCATGAAACAAGTCTGGAAGTACGTCACGCCTGGCCGACATAGAATATGTGTTATTTCTGATCGACATGCTGGCATATTAAAGGCAATGGATACGGAGTATGGTTGGGGAGAAGACAGTGATACCGCCCATCGATATTGTCTTCGACACGTAGCAAGCAATCTTAACAAACACTTCAAAAATAATGCCATGAGGAATGTCATGAAGATTGCAGGTGACATGCACAAATGTTTTGTAGTCTATAACTATTTTACAAGTTGTTACTCCACATTTAATATTTTTACTATGTTGGTTGTAGGAATGCAAGCTCAACTGTGGAAGTTGGAAGCTAACATGCGAGAAATATGAAATGTCGACCAGGAGGTGTTCAACTAGATGTATGAACAGGAATTGCCCAAGTGGAGCTTAGCGTGGGATGGCGGACGCCGATATTGTAACATGATGATGAATATTACCGAGTGCGTAAATATGATCTTCAAAAAAGTTCGTCGTTTACCGGTGACGACCTTGGTGGCAGAGACATTTAACAAGCTAACCGAATATTTTAAAGAGAGATCAACTAAGTGTATGAAAGAGAGCTGTACTGGCAAAATATTGATGTCACACAAGCTCCTAAACAGGTTGGAGTGGTGGAAGGGAAAGGCCAATGGACATAGAGTGCGGGTTTTTGACAGTACAGTTGAATCGTATGAAGTTCGCACTGGGTACGATATGAGAAGACAAAAGGGGGACAGAAAGCATTCAATTAATCTTTCCACAGGATTTTGTGGCTGCGGCAAATTCCAGGCTTACCACTATCTGTGCTCACATGTGATGGCGTGTTGTACTGAACTTGGCATCGGTTACAAGATATTTGTGGATAAGTATTATCGCCTGGAAACCACGCAAGTTTGCTACCAACTGATGTTTGTTCCTCTGGGCAATCCTAAATATTGGCCGTATCATGAAGATCCAACGGTTGTAAGGCTCATTCCAGATGAAAGATTAGCGAGGGGTAGAGGACATCCACGGAAGCGTATACATAATAAAATGGATACGCTGTCTTTCGTCTGCTGTACGCTCTGTAAAGCAAGGGGTCACACAAAAGCCAATTGTACTGATATAAGAGCAGTTGTGGCGGCAAGAGCGGCTAAAGCAGCTAAAGCGGCAGCTGTATCCGGAGGGTCTAGTACGAGTAGACGCCGTCATGGATATTGAATTGTAATTAATTTTGAACTGAAAGGATTGTACTTTGTTATATTTTGTGAAACTCTATGTGGGTTGTGTTGAGTATTGTGTATTCAACTCTTAAACTATCTTTGTAACAGTCTGAAGTTTAAGTTACTCTATCTTAGCAGAATAATAACGCATTACACTCCTGGCGACGTATTCAAGCTGATGGGTCGAAACTGGTTTTTAGAAGATGAGTTTAATTATCCAATGGATCCATTGATGATGAACACGCGTGATGTTGGTCGAACAATGGTGAACGAATGGACTTATCGTATTGGTCAATCAATTACGTTACGCTCAGAGGCGCAGGGAGTTGGTCTTAAGGTTGTTAGAGCAAAAGCCATTAACATGCCGTGCTTTGATGCTGAATATTTACAGAGAGCTCTTTTTTGAATAAGGGAAGAAAATAATCTTATTCAACAACGTATCAACACATATTGGTGGAAACATAGGATTAAAGAGATGATGCAATCAGGTGAACATCAGGAAGCACGACAGTGGATATATATGCTATAACATGGTACATAAGATTACAGAAATGAATTTGTTTCGGATATTGAAATGTCAGATGAAGATAATTAAGACATGTATCTTCTAGTCTTCATTAGACATATACTCGTCAGACATGTATGCCTCATTATTAATAACTTTCTCTCTATGCATATCTGATAGGTCCTTACCTAAAGTTGCCACTTGCTGCCTCACCAAATCTAACATATGATATCGATTTCGTCGCAACATCATTCAATTACTCTTTTGACAGATCATTATGACTGCTACTTCAACCGAATCTACGTTGCTTCATTCCACATCCAACGACCTCCTTTTCAAAATAGGCGCGGCCTTCATTCGTAGACTTGCTACAAGTACTTCAGACTCGGCTGCTCGAAAAACCCACTCCCATCTCAAGCCAGCATAATACTCTCTCGTATTTCTAAGAAGTTCACGCCTATAATCATCATTGAAATCTGGTAGTATCCACCTCTCTTCATCCCTACGATTCATATCAATATTTTTCTCTTTGGATTGCATATAATAACTGCACATTCAACCTTTTATTTAAAGCCATAACGCGCATCGATGTACTTTTTAGACTACACATTAGTCACGGGTGTACTATTCAGACTACATCCACTTAGTCACGGGTGTACTATTCAGACTACATCCACTTGGTCATAGTGCTTTCATATCAGATGTGGCAGTATTAGTCATGGGTGTACTATTAAGACTTCACCCACTCACAGGTATTTGTCATAGTGCTATCATGTCATATGTTGGTCACAGTGCAACGACGACATGCTGTGTTCTATCTTCTTCTTCTAATAACCCTAAATAAAAAGTTAATTTTATGCTACAGTTATCTGAGACGTAAATTTTGGCCAGAATTTTCATTTAGTCACAGGTGTTTTGTCTTCTTCTTATTTTGATACCGCCCACACAACTATATTTTCTTAACACATTTTATGTATATGTTTATTGTCATAATTTTTCAGGTGTGCCGATGAGGAGAAGTGGCAAAGAGCCAATCGCACATGATGACGAAGAGCCGGAGCATCCTCAAATCGATTGGAATGCTCTATGTGGCTCTAAGTTTGGGTATATTTTCAAACGATTACAGAGGCCATCCAACGATAGATCAGAAGTCCCTCCTCAGAAACCTACCAAAAGCAACTGTTATTACAAGCTTGTCAAGCGAGATCCAGAACCGTGGAGTAGAACCATGGACTTTCTGGCAGTTGAAGGTATTCCGTGTTTCTATCTTGGATCACATAATATTTTTATTAATTTTTAATTTATTTTACAGGGATGATGATAGGAACCTGTTTTAAAGGGACAAGTATTCATAGCTTCAAAAATACCTATAGTGGTACTACAGTTATGTCGGTAATAAATTTTACATTATCCTTTAATTTGAGTTAGCATCATAGTCAATTTTATAACAAGTATTTTGTATTTGCTTGTAGATGGTTGTAGAGGTGACCCATTTTCAGCGTGTCAGAATTGGCGCACTTGGGACATTAAAGGTACAATTAAAAGAATTTTATTAATTCTTAAATATTTGTGTTATGTGAGAAATTTTTTAAACTTTTAATATATTGCAAGATTCTACCGGCAGTATTACCGGTACCATAAATGACTCTACCGATCTTGTTGAAGCTGGATGTGTGTTGTATCTTAAAAATGTGAGCATATTCTATTATTAATTTTTTTTTTACTCAATAGTCCCAGATAGTTGTTTACTGATTTTCTAGTTCTTCAACAGGTAAAAGTTGACTCGTCCCCATACCCGAACAATAAATTATTTAGCATTACTGATGAGAACGTGGTCAAAGTGTTCAAGAAAAATGGGGAATCTGATGAAGATTCTCAAGAACAAACTCGTCCAGCACCATCCTCTGATGCTCGTCGTCCTTATCCTCCAGCACCATATCCTGAGGGCCGTGGTGCCGATTTGAAGGCATTATATGGTTCAGAGGCCTTTGAGTGGCTCCAAGAACAAAAGAGGTTATAGCTGCATAAAAAGAAAGCTGAAGCTAAATCAGCCCTTCGAAGGAAAGTCATACGAGCTGAAGCAGACTGCAAAGCCAATGACATTTTCAACAATGAACCATGGACAATAGCTATTGAATTTGTTCTATCTCACGGTATTACGAAAATACTTATACTTGTTACTAACGTTGATGGAGTATCTATTGAGGATGTAAAAAAAACTCTGAAAGCATCACAATTCCACAGGTAACATTAGTACATATATGAAAATTTTGCAATTTGTAAGTAATGTTATTGTTAACTATGAGACTTGCAGATGGTTATGTACGTGAAAAAGAAGAAACATGTATACAATAATAGTTTCTGAGCAGTTTTTCAGGTATTATAATATAATATATTATTTGTTTCTTAATCATATATTTTAATTATCAAAGACTTCATATCTATAAATTTATGAAGGATCCTACTGGCAAAATCACGGGAAGTTTACAAGACATTGAGCGTACCTACTGTGATGGATGTGTGTTGCTAGTGAAAGATGTAAGCATATATTATCATTACACTATGTCAGTAAATTATTTTAATATAATCATTGACCTATTTAAGTATTTTTTGAACAGATTTATGTCTCGTATGAAGAAAATCGAATACATTTCAGTGTTGATCACGAGAATATTAAACGAGTTTTCAAAGAATAGTGGCAAATATGTCCCTACCGGGGATTCTGATGAGAATTGTGGCAACGTGTTGAGAAACTTAAAGACATTTTATTTTTATCTGTTATTTCAGATTTTTGTCATCCTATTTTAGTATTGCACTTCTTAGTTTTTTCATGTCGTTTTTTCTTATACCGTACTTTGTTTAATGTCTTGACGACATACTTATCTAGAAAGGTATAACGTTTGAAAAGTTTCGAAAACTAAAACACAAATCATCAAAAAAAAGTGAAGTTAATACAGTCATAAAAGCATCCAACGAATGTCTAGTACAGAAGAATAAACTACTTCTTCTTCTGAGGCTTCTCCTTTTGATGCTTATCTGGGTGAGCCTTCGCCTTCGCCTTCTCCTTTCCCTTTCCAGGCACATTCAGGTGTCCTCCAATAAAACATCGCACACCAGCCTCTCTAGCTCCTCGATTAGGCTGACGCCGGACTAGAGGTATTTCTTCTTCCTCCAAATCGGTTGGATCGTCAAATGAAGAGTCACCACTACCATGAGTTGAAGTAGCACGTGGCAAAAGTCCTATTATAAAATAACATACAAATTTATCAAAATCAACAAATTATGTTATCAACACAATAAAGCCATACAATCAATTCAAAATTTATAAATAAAATTCATAATTAACACACACCAAATTAAAGAGAACCAACCTCTTTGTAGGTGTCTCAAATAGTTGGGATGCCTGTATACCAGACCGGGCCAAACCAAAACTAGACTACGTGTCGGACGTATGAGCCCCAGTTTGTGCTGAAGCAAAACCAAACAGCGTTTCGGACCTATGAGACCCAGTTTGGGCCCAACCAAATATATTTTCCTTGAATAATGGATGAGCAGCAGAGGGGGCGACACCGAAACCCGATCCGAAAGGGCCCAGTCCGTATTACAACAGCTGAACAGACCTAGCTGCCGTTGTACCATCTCCAATGAGAACACCCCTAATAACAAAATAAAAAATTTAGATAATAATAAAATCAAATCAATTGAACATATTGTAATGAAATTCATAATTAACACCAAAAATTAAGAGAAGCAAATACCTCTGCCTAGGAGGAGTAAACAGCAGGGAATGTTGCACCCCAGTGTGGGCTAGGCCGTAACTCGAGTGTTGGTGGGACGGCTGGGAAGCAGAGCTGGGGATGCCAAAATTTGTGTGCTGGGAGAACGGATGAGAGGCGGAGGTATCCATGCTGTGAGACATCACTATATTTGCTGGAATCTACGATCTCGACCGATAATCTTCCCAGACCATGGGCTCCACTTGGTAACCATGTACGGGCTCAGGCCGGGGTATTGGTTGTCGCTTATTGAAAAGGGTAGTTTTGCGTCTGACGACAGATACCCTCTCTGATTGAGGAAGATCGTATGACATATGCTCTGCCGGTACCATAGGTGGCTGGCTGTCGCGGAGACCTAGGTACCGTCTCTGCTCGCCGGCAAACCCAAGTGCAACCTGAGACAAATTCTGAATTTCTGAAATGTCTGAAGACCTGTGGCGTATATGCTCAACAGCATCCGCCTACAAATAAAATTATATTATCATTAGCATTGTGGAACATCGCTAGGAAAATTAAAATAGACAACATCTTTATTTAACATAGCTAAATTGACTTACACTCATGTGTAACATTGCGCTAGCAGGGCTGATGAATCGCCGAGTAATCTTCCTGTACCAATCCATATATCCATCATGATAATAGATATACGGCGATGCAGGTACTCCGTGATACACATATCTTGTCTGAAATTCCACCCAGATCTTCACATGGCCTTCGTAAATAGCATTCCAATTTTGGCCAGCCTGACCCCGGCCATCCACCGCACTATATGTCGCCTCATCGATCTCTAGGCTAGCTAGAATACCCTGGAGTAATCCCAACTGTCGTAACACCCGATCAGGATAATGCCACTCCACATGCAAAAAGTATATCAACGGGACTCGTGCCAACCATAAGCCACAATCACGATGGCATATTGTCGGGAGATTGCCAAGAATCTCGTCGTTATACGGCATCCATACAACCTGTAATAATTGCACACAGTCGTAGCTCGTCCAAATGGTCATGGTGATATGTATGCAACACAATATGATTTTAGTCAAAACTATTCATTAAAATTTAATAAACAAATTACTTACATCTGATTCTCTAAGCTCATCCAACCTGCGTCTGTAAACAGATACGGTTGTTATTTTTTTGCTGGCCGCTCTGTTAAATTTTCCACTCCACCTGCACAGTGACATAAAAATACTACGTCAAGTCTATAAGGTTAATCAGCGGCTACAGCGCATTAAGTAATAATTTGTACGTGATGCCCAGGTTGTTGCACTGCGATTTAACAAAATCGGACGATTTGGGATGATCCGTTCCCAAGCCCACATACATACTAGCTTCATCGCCCCGGCAATAAGTGAACGTGTCGAGCTTGTGGCTCTACAAAAATGGCTGTACGTGTGTGACAAACACACACTACCCCAGCTGTAAGAACCAGTTGCCTCTACATTCTCTAGAAGTGGTAACCAGTATGTGTTGACCCTCGCATCACTGGACTCGGGAAAAAGAATGCATCCGATAAGTCGCAATATGTTCGCTCGAACATATCATTTCACGACCTAATCACCACCATCAATCGGGATAGTAGCAAAATGGTCCTCGAACCATTTAAGGGCAATTTGGTTTTTCCAAACCATTCCAGGGGTATCCGCCGGGTTATTGCCAAATAGGCGTACGCACAACTCGTGCCAATCAGGAGGTGTCTGCAACCCTGTTACTGGGTGTCCATCGATAGGAAGCCCAAACAACACAGCAATGTCCTGAAGAGTAACTGTCATCTCACCCACAGGCATATGGAACGTATGGGTCTCGGGCCGCCACCGCTCCACCAAGGCTGTAACAAATGCTGTTTCGAGAACGATCCAGCCAATACACCACACATCCCAGAAACCTGCCTCCTTCATATAGGCTATATAAGCCTTGTTCTGCACATGAGACACCGTCCATTTCCATCGGTGTATCTTCAACAATGTGTCCTGATTATCGTTAATCCCTTCACGAACCTCACGGTTCCACACGTCCTGAGAACGGTGCACATCCTGGTGCACTAATACCGACATATCTAAGGGTCCTCCATTCCCTAGAAGATGCCCGTACGGCTGTGCATCCATATCTAAACAACACAATAGACATACAATTCCACTTACCAATATATTAACAAACTTAGCAAATCCAACAATGTTAAACATTGAACAATTAGAACATTAATCAAAAAATTAATTAAAATAGCGTTATTACAGACCATATTACGGTCACACTGTTTAACGGTCAAACCAGTCGGACCATATTTTGGTCAAACTGGTCAGACCATATTTTGGTCAAACCGGTCGGACAATATTTTGATCAAACCAGTCGGACCATATTTCGGTCAAACCGATCGGACCATATTTCGGTCAAACCGATCGGACCATATTTCGGTCAAACCGATTGGACTATATTTCAGCAAAACTGGTCGGACCATAAATTGGTCAATTTGGTCTGATCAATTTTTTGGCCAGACCGGTCTGACCAAAATTTTGGTCGCACCGTTCGGACAAAAAAAACTTTAACCAATTATCTACAAATTATAATTAACCATCATCAACAATTAACAAATAAACTATTTAACTAACATCACCAATTAACCAATTAACTAACATTCCCAATTAACCAATTAAAAAAATAAAAAAATTTACCTAATACGACATCGGGCCGGACCGAGATGGCGATAGAGAGGCAAGGCAAGGCGACGAGCGGGAGCAGCGAGGCGGGAGAGGCGAGGCGAGCCGGCGAGCAGGAGCGGCGAGGCGAGCGAGCAGGAGAGGCAAGGCGAGCCGGCGAGCGGGAGAAGCAAGGCTAGCCGAGCGAGCGGGAGAGGCGAGGCGAGCGAGCGAGCGAGCGGGAGAGGCGAGCGAGCGGGAGAGGCGAGCGAGCGGGAAAGGCTTGGCGAGCCGGCGAGCGGGAGCGGCAGGCGAGGGACGGGCGAGCGGCGAGGTGAGTCGGCGATCGGAGAGGCGAGCGACGGGCGGGCGAGAGGCGAGTTGGGGACGGGATCGAACGAGGAGGGGTGTGAGCGCTGGAAAAAGTCAAATTTTGGTCTCTATTTACCGACCGAAATCCGACTTTTTTTGTTGGACTTTTTATCTGACTTAAAAAGTTGGATCTCGGTATCCATCAGAAATCTACTTTATATCGGATAGGATTTTGACCAAGATCTGACCAAAAACGTCAGATCTTGGACCAATATATGACCTTTTTAGTCAGATGATAGATTCGACAAAAAAAGTCAGATCTTGGTCATCCGACAAAAAAAGTCGGATCTTGGTCTAAGATCTGACTTTTTTTGGCGTCCGTACCACGTGGACACCGTCCCTGCAATACTTTCAAATCGGACGCTTTTTTCACAAAACGTGGTGAATAGTAACACCGACAAAAAACCCTCTAGCGTCGACCTCTATTTTTGGTTGTCACATTTCCAGTCCGGAAGTAAGTAGGAATTGCTTTGTAATTAATGTGCCCTTTCGTCGTCCTGAACCATAACTTATTTTTCGGCACCAAAAATGAGAGTGGTGGGTATTTATTGGGGGTGACCCACCACGCGAAAATATTACTAGCTGACAGATGTAACAATAGCGTTTAGTTACCGGCATTTGACAAAGTCAATGATTTTGGCAAAAAAACAAAGAATGAGTTGTAAGAAAAAAAGTTAATGAGCCAAATTTGTCAACCGAATATAGAAGTGGGTGCGTCAAATTGACAATATACATTCAACTGCAAATTGACAACATGAGAAAAAAATAAGTTTGTGCGGTTCTTAATGTTGAACAATGGCACGGTGCTGGTCCTCTCCTTTGACATAGATGGCAAATTTCTGATTTGTACGTTGGTTTCTGTTCATCATTAAAGAGACGGTGTTGACAGTGTCAATTTAAATATACATACATTTTTTAGATAAATTGTTTACACTTTTCAAAATTTGAATCTGATTTTTTTTGGATTTGACGATACCTTGTGTGGGGCTAAATGTGTTTTGCCTCAAGTATACATACATACACATTATTTTTAAAAATACGGTCCGACCGGTCATGATGGAAATTGCTCCGGGATAACGACGATGGTTGATAGGCGCAAGACAAGTTCTAGGATAAGTTTCTGGGATGGGTTATTTTACTGGTTTTTAAGTTTGATTGAGAGAGAAGACGAGGTAATGAAATAAACTGTGGGCATGAATGGTTTTGTACTTTGGAAGTTTCTGGTAGATTTTTTGACTTACAACATCTGTGGGCTTTTCAAGGTATGTGTAACTTTTCAGAGACTTCTTTTCTTTTTTATATAATTTTAACTATTTACTATTTTACTACTAAATAAAGAGGTGGGTTGGAAGATTTGTCCTTCATTTGAGGTATACAATTATTTTTAATATATTTTTATATAATGTAAAAACATCTGGTCCTACTGTCGGTCGAGCTGATCGGGCCAGTTAACCCAAAAGTCAAACCAATATTCGGGTCGGTCTCCGATTCATTTTTGAAAACAATGTACGTACGTGTGCCTTTCGTAAATAATGTACATACGTCTAGCAACAAGCACTTAGATCAACTGGTGAGGGAGTTGTTCTAGTTTAACCAAGGTCTCGGGTTCGAGCCCTTGGGAACGCAGCAGTGTTAAATACTTGTTGGAAGAGCTTTGCCACCTTTCAAAGGTTCTACCCGGTTCGAATTTGGATTAGTTGGCCCAGTGAATCGGATACTTATAAACAAAAAAAAACTAATAAGACATATTTATCAAAAATAAGACATATTTACGAAAAAGAGACATATCTCAACAAATGCTTAGATCATGATCAAATGACAATAGTTTATTTATGATTTTTTAGTTTAAATTATTAGAAATACAATAATGCACTGATTAAAGAAACTTTGTATTTATTTAGTAAATTTATCCAACTTAAACATAAATTAATTAGCCTAATAAATTTTCGTGTTACAATTGGTTTCTATAACAAATAAGTCGTATTAATAAACGTAAAATATTTTTGGGTAAAATGCATATGGCTACTTGTGGGTAGCGGTGATTGACCACCGAGGATAAATGGTGGCATCTTTAGTACTACTTGAAAAAATTGTAGATCTGAAGTGCATCTGTTGGATAGAACCGAAAATCATTTTTCTTCTTATGTTTGGTTTCAAAAAAGAGAAAAAAAATTTTAAAATTCGTCTAAACATCCTTCAAATTCCTGACCCATCTAAAATTTTTCCAAAATTCATGACATCATTATCATCCACCTAATCTGAAAAACTCCACCTCGAATAGCATCTTTCAAAAATATAACAACTTATACTCACTATGGGTCTTCAATTTCGAAGAACCAATATGACGGCTGAAAATTAGTATGCGCACAAAACCGAGAGTTCATATTAAAAAAATTACTCCAATGCCCACAACAATGCCTAAATACCACATGCCAGCTTCAATCTAACAAGCTCCAACGCGACCAATACTTATACTCAATATGATGTACTCTCACGAGGTAACTCAAACTATTTCTCAACCGACATAGAAGACTCCACCTCCACCTTTATGCGAACACTGACCTATTACCGTCTAAAACAGGAGACAGTTGATCCAAGGCCACCACAGGATAAGTAGACGATGCCCTTAGACCAAAGAGTTGCTACCTTCGTTGTCTACGATAAGTATTTATAGAGTCTTGCCTTCTTTTTTTCCTTTCAACTTGCTTGCCAAGACAGTCTTTAAAAAGCTTCTCCTAGTTAAATCCACGTCGGATGTAGCTGTTGGTGAGTGAAGGTTCTTTGAAAGTCGAGGCTAATGTCCACGCAAGGCTAGGTGAGTTGACCCTTTAATTTGGAGACCTTTTGATCTATAAAACTTGTTTAAAAAAGACACGAAAGCCCTCTGATCTTCTCTATTATATCAGGTTATGTTAGTTTAACACAAACTCAAATTTAAGTAAATGTTCCTCAGGAAATAGAGAGATTTTTCTTGGGCAGAACCTTCTCTTCTTTGACTGACGAGAATGGTTAAAATATCCTCCTTAAGTTTATCCTTTTCAGGCAGACAGAAGACCTCATAAAGCCACAAATTTCAAGCTTAATGTCAAGGCTTATACGTTAGGTAATGCCTTAATCTTCTATCCTCCTAGGTCTCGGGGAGGTTCAAATTCAAAGTGCACTTGGGGTAATCATCAAATCATCTAGTCACGTCAAGTCTAACTTAACCAAGTTACTTAAGCTAATGGCATGAACTAGACTTTCGATTTACTCAGCAACTTAAGTCGCAAATCTGATTTCTCTTAAGTTGAATTGAAAATCTAATCGACTTGAGAAATTCCAAGATATATTCTGTTATGTGTTAATGACTTCTAGAACAAATAAAAAAAGTCAAGTAACTATGCAATTTTCTTATCACTTAATTTCGGTTAGACGTGATTTATTAAGCTTATGACTTTTCTCCTAATATACTTGACTATCCTTCTGTTCGACTAACATACGCTCTGCACTCTTAATGTTTAAGTTTATTGCCTTGTGCATTAGTATGTTTAGCCTTTTCTAACTGATCTATCCAAATTTTGACTTGTACTTAATCAAAATTCTATGGGTATCTTCATGCTCCTTTGCTCCTCACTCCGCATCCACACCCGCTTCTTGCTCCAATTGATTCTAAAACTCCTATAAAACATGACAAAATGTAAAAGTTCATTCTCATGACCCTACAAACACAAAATGATTGAAGACTCAACAAAACGAGTACGAAAACCTATAAAAGACACACAAAACATGACAAAAATCATAATAAATAGATGAGTATTTTGACACGCATCACAATGTAATGGAAATTGGGGTTACATTATTTTGATGTAACGAATTTTTGTCTAGATCCATATGAAAATCAAGTTCTATACTTTGTAATTATTTTGAAGATATAGAAAACTGTTACTTATCAACAACAAGTACAAGTTCGCTACATAATTCTATGCTTCTTACAATACCATATTGAACACATAAGATAAAGCACCACAAGTACAAACGGCAGAAAATGATGACAGGAGACTGACTGTAATACAATGCAAACTCGTACTATATTACAATACAATGCGACCTCGGTGTTTATCAAGCTAGGCATCAACGACGAAACATGGCTGGGTTTGCAACCAGGTAGAGCGATGTCTTCCTGTGAACAATGATACCAACTGCTTCTTCCATGTCGACTTCTTCAGGTCTCATGCCTTTGGGCAACTCCCAATCAAAGCAGTAGAGAAGGTTAACTAACACGAGCTCTGTAACCGCCGAGGTAAAAGCAATTCCAGGACAAATTCTACGACCAACTCCAAACGGGATAAACTGGTAGTGTTTCCCTCTAAAATCAAGGGAGCTATCTAAGAACCTTTCGGGCTGGAATTCGGATGGATTGTCCCACGATTTCTCGTCCATTGCCATCGATAGCGTGTTAATGAATACCATGGTTTTAGCAGGGACATGATAGCCTTTGATTTCACATTCTGTCATTGTTTCCCTGGGAATCATCAACGGGGCTGGTGCGTGTAGCCTTAGAGTTTCTTTCACTACAGCTTTAATGTAAGTAAAGTCTTGGAGGTCACTTTCTTCTACTTGATTTTTACCTTTGACCTTGCCCCTCACCTCTTCTTGTGCCCTTTTCATAGCTGAAGGGTTTCTCATTAGTTCTGTCATTATCCAGACCAGTGTGGCTGCGGTCGTTTCTGTTCCGGCTACGAACATGTCCTGATATTTAATTTTACACATTTCACTAAGAAAAATGTCTATGGACGAATATATCATATTTTGAAAACAGAAGAAAATTATATTTACAGTATTTTTTAAATTTATCAAAGAATCTACTACTTCAGCTAATTCAGTTTGTATCCTCTAAGAACAATTAAATCTATTATAGCCTACATACTTCATATTTTTTCTTGTAATCGTATTTCTTTATGAAAGATTTTTAAGCCAGAAGGAAAAAACAATATTGGGCCCCATTATGTAAGATAAATAATTCATCGATGGTGTCACTAAAGCCAATCTTGGATTGTAACTGGCTTCCATAAGATTCTTCAATTGAGTTTTCATCCGTGAAAATGGCTTTTTGGCCGATTTGTTTTTCTTTTTCTTCCTTCACTTTTACCTAGAACGGATCCTTTTTGGAAGAAGCTTTAGGGTCAACTATTTACTTATATGGTGACATTAAAAATAGTTTGATCTAAGAAAAGTTGAACTTTTTACTTATATACACATTTTCTAGCCAAAACCAAAGAATATTTTATCTAATTGTATAAGGTCTATAGGTAATTTTGGTGTCAGAAAAATTATAACATGCTTCCCTATGCTTTCACTTTAATCTTTGTCTTTATAAAACCCACCCTTATAACTCTATCCGGCTAAACCCAAACATGGGATTTTGCTACTTTTAAAATGTTCTCTCCTGCTCAATTATTACCTCCACAAGGTTAATCTTTAGATTTTTCATAAAAGAGAAATATATTAAAATTGTAACCATTAAATATACTAAATAATATATTCGTTAAAATTGTAACAATTAAATACATCAAATTGTAATTTTCCAAAAAAATATATTAAAAAGGTTGGGTTAAGAAAATTACCGCGATGAGAGCTTTGACGAAGTTTTTGTCCAAGACTGACAACTGATCTGGCCCTCTTTGCAACCGGAGCAACACATCGACAAGGTCTTCGTGATCAGACTTAGGCCTATTGGGATCTAAGTGTTCCTTAATCACCAAATCGTAGAGCTCATCTAGGTCCTTACAGTTCTTCTTCACCCTCGTTTCGAATCCGGTTAACTTATGAAGCCACGCCAAGCTCGGGAAGAAGTCGGGCAACGAGATGCTCCCAGTTAAGAGCTGCAACTCCTCCAAAATGTCCTGAGGACTCTTGATCATCCCCTTGTCGCCATAAAACGTCCTCCCAAATGCGACCCGACAGAGTACGTTGTTTGTTAGTCGATGGAGCAGCTTGGTCAAGTCCAGGGGGCCTGGACAGGAACCAGCAATTGATTGAATCAAGAGGGTCACCTCGTCCTTGCGGACAGCCGCGAAAGATTGGACCCTTTTCGCGCTAAGCAGCTCGAGCACCGCTATCTTCCTCGCCTCCCTCCAATGTTCGCCGTAGGGAGCGAATGCGATGTCTCTGCAACCGTAGGATGCCATGTCGATAACGTAACGCGAGGCCCTGCCTCCGAAGGTAGTGTCAAAGTTGGTGATCACTTCGCTTGTCATATCTGCCGAGGAGATTACTAAAGTGGGTACGGCGCCAAGTTGCAAGTGCATGAGGTCTCCATATTTTTGGGACAGATTGTGGAATGTTCTATGGAGAGGGTGTCTAAGTTGGTGCAGGTTTCCTATTATTGGTAGCTTTGGTGGACCTGGAGGAACCCTTTTAGTTCTCGAGTGTGTTCTTCTCTTTATCAAGAGGAAGGCAAAGATGGAAGCAATCAAAGTGCAAAAGACAAGGGTTGTTAGTACATCTTGGGAGATGATCACCTCTTTGGTCATCTTCATCTTTTACTTTGATTGAGTGTTTGTTCATGGACACTTGAAGGTTTGTGAATCATACCAATTTATAGAGGTTTTTTGGCCGAATGTTGAAAGACACGTGAGGAGATTATTATTATTATTATTAGAGTGATTATGGATTATTAATTTTTTTTAACAAAACGTAGTTGAGAAAATGTGAATCATAAAAAATTATGAAATCTTAACCATTGACTACAAGAAGTCATTTTTAAGAAAGTATTATTTGTTTCGGTGTTCGAATAATTTTTGTGATCGCCCAAATGTTTGTCGTGTGCTTTAGTATAAGTAAATTTGTATCGAGATTACATGGTTACACCAAACAAAGTTACACGGTTTTGCTGCTGCTTGCATTGACCTCGAGACCGATCCCCTTTTTATGATCATAGTAGAGACTCAAAGCTTCATGCATCAGCACTGTAAACTCACTCACTCACAATATATAGTATGTTTGTGTTTAAAATGATGGAAGGGTATTTTTGTACTCTTAAGTGTCATTTGAGATGGAAATTGACACTAGGAACTAACTAGTTCGATTTCTCAAAATTCAGAGATTAGTTAACTAAAATATGCACCTCTTAATACAATATATCAAAATTTAGGAACTTCTTAATTTTTTTCCAAAAATAAATTGGCCGAATTGAATTTGGAAATTAGGGAGGAGATTTAAATTACTATTACTGTTTTGGTGGAAAAGTTTTAATAAACATATATTTCTCCAAGTGACTTGGAGTATCTAGATTCTGCGGATGAAGTCAACATATTTAAATTTTGGGTCCGACCAACCAAAGAGTTTATCTTTCTGTCATCCTAAATTTTCTAGATTGATGATTCCTCTGATCAGATCAGACCTTGTTGCCAACATCATGGAGATGCCGCTATAAAGCTGAGAAGGTCCACTAAACGGAATCGAGAGAGGGTAAATGTCAAATTTCGATTATGAAAGATTATTTCTTGGGCGTGATGATATTGACCGCTACGCAAAAGTCGTGTGTGCTGTCCAGATAACATCCTTAAAAAGTCTTTATTTAGGCTCTCGTTATCAAAAAATAAACTTATCCAGAGAGAATTCTCTTCCAAGTAGGAGCACTCTTTTTAGAGTTTTCTTTACTCTTTTCCTTTCCTGCCGTCACGCAACCCTCATCCTCTTTATTTTCTTCAACTCTCATCCTCTGTCCTCTACTGTACATCAACACCCACCCCATCCCTCCTTGATAGGGGTAAATTTAGTAATTAATCTATTAATTTTATTCGAATAATATAGTGATAAGTAAGTTTGAACTGAGAAATTGGTACAAGAATCGATACAAAATAGATTTGCAGATTGTGATTATGAGAGCAGATGAACGAGTGAATAAAAATAAAAATAAAGAAAAGAACAAGGATACCGAGAGTGTAAAAGGGTAAATACAATAATGATAAAGAAAAGTACGACACTCTTAACACGTTGACAAGATCAATTATGAATTTTTTATGAAATGATATTTGGAGTTTCCTAAGTTACTATTAATAACACAAGGGTGCTAGGCCTACCAAGGCTACTAATAGCGTAACTGATAAATCTAACATGTGAGGCAACGATCTGGATTTATCATTAATTATGTTCTTCCACACGAATCACCTACATAGAGTTTCATCCATCTAGACTGAAGGTGTATTATTTGGCTTTTTGGCGCCTCTACATCCATTAGGATAGTAGATTAGCTAGAGATCACACAACACTTCATATTGTTAATCTTGAACCAATAACACATGCCTACTCTTCCCTAGGGTGTGAGGAAATGACCTAGGGTTTATAGAATAAGTCTACTCCAATCTTAACAACAAGAAAGTATAAATAAGTATTAAGTATACCAAACAATAACCAAGTTGATATTTAATCCACAATCTAACCCATCAAGCGTGACGTACTGACACTGCACTAAAAGGAAACTACTCCCTACTCCTGGCAAGTATGCTTGACATAGTCATATTATAGAATATGAAAAGTATTAAAGAGAGGGTAGGAAAGAAGCCACCAATTACGGAAGTCTCACGAATACTTGAATGAAAATCAAACTCGAACCAAAATTACAAGGGAAATGTGTAAAGAAAATGTAAGTGTAAAGATGGATGTCTAAAACCTAGAACTAAAGAAGTATATATAGAAAACCTTAATGTGAAAAAGCATAATTCTATATCATTTTTAAAAGATACAACAGAAATGACTTTGGCTGCAGAACTTGCTGACGTGGCTGAAAGCTGCACGTACGTGGACAAGGTTGAGTGTACGTGCCCTTTGTATACCGCCATGCTATATGTACATGGCAAGGGGAGAGTGTAAGTGCCCTTTGGAAAATCAGAGCTCTAGCATACGTGGAGACTGATTAGCGTACGTGTCTACATCTGAATCGCAAAATCAAGCATACGTGGCGGAGTACCAGCGTAGGTGTAAAAATGTTATTCTAGGCCTACGCGTACGTGGAGGAAAGTAGCGCGTACGTGTCTATGTTCGATCTTTAGCCTTTAACTACTTCTGATCCAATACTTCTTTGCTCTGTCCTCGAACATGCTCCACAGACTTCGACTACCTACAAGATAATACATAGTGTAAAAGTCTACTCTGATGACTAAACTGGAATAAAATACGATAATACGAAGACTTAACAAACCGAAAACAATGTAAATAATATAGCAAATAAAGATGCAAATTGACACGCATCATACCCTCACATTTAAACTCTTGCTTGTCCTCAAGGAAGTAAAACAATCACACAGAATGAGTAAACCATCAAGAACAGACTATCCCGAGGAACTCTCATGTTAGCTCCCTTTCACAATTCAAGATCACCCCACAAATCCTGGTAGTTCCCGATATGTTTATCATTCTAAAAGTGGTGACGATCAATAAGCACAGGACCATAACAGCACACAACATGAAGAGATAATTAAGGAAACATTGCTCCATCATTTCACCTCACACCAAATAGTTTTTAGCTTGAATGGCAACTTGAGGACTCACTTTAAACTTTAGCAGGTCGAGCCACTCTACCACTTTTTTGGACTCAATTTTTTATAGCTACCTCTACTATCTTCGAGCTTGTCCCAGTTAGGCTGGTATTGACCCATCTATTAAGTCCACCCATTAATTTTTTATGAACTGGTGACATTTTTTATATATCACCTTTTGCATTGGACCTCCCATGCTTCTTTATTCATTTTTTTTGCCTTTGTCAAGGTTTGCCAATACCTAACCGCTGTCCTTCGGCGAAAAGATTTTTTCAAATAGGTTTTTGGCAGTAAGCACAAGTTCAAGCTATTGAAAATATTTATAATATATAAGGCAGAGTTATTAGCTACTAATAGTGTATCCCCTCGACTACCCATTTGCTGTCACAGTCCCGTAACCCATTAATCACGTAATCCGGTTATGAAAAGAAAGGCCTACATCTGAATATGGGCTTTACATTATCATTGCTACTACAGACCTAACATTGGCTTTCCTCGGGATCTAAAGTTCCTAATAGTTCACAAGTTCAAGATTGCAAATTCAAGTGGGTGACTCGATCAAATAAAGCAAACACACACCTAATTATAATAGCTAGACACAACCACATGAAAAAAAAAATTTAAACATGTAAACATCCCTCCACACTTATTGAACACATTATGCTCAATGTTAGGGGAAACTGACTCGCACAACATTACGTAATAGACAGAATTAAAAACACATATACTCAAAGGGAAAAGTGAGAGAGAACAGTACTGTCTAGATCAATAGTTGTATGAAGCAGAGGAGTTGTATGTTGTGCCGCATTCACCTGTAGAGTGCTTATACTCCTATTTTTCTTTAATTATACTTCTTGGAAATCTCGATCCTTGAGCAACATAGTCTGTGGCTTCTTATCCTGGTGGAAAACTTATGTTTTGAATTCTTTGTGCAAGTCCTCTTGGCATTGTGTCAGGTCTCTAATTGCAGCATTGAGTGTTATTAGGTGTGTTTCAATTTCTTTATTTGTCTACTTGAGCACTTCTGTCTCCATCCTCCTCGCGTGCATTATGTTCTTGCTGGGTACCCTTATAGGCAGGTCACTCTGCCATAGGCAGTGTGCGGACATTACAAGTGTTCGGTTCAGGTGCTGTCGGTGTAGCTTTGATGAGATTCAAGCTGTCCAATGTTCGAGTCTTCATCTAGCATATGCTCCTGATGTGGTTCTGTGTAGGTCTAGAAGAAACACGTAGAGCAATTTTAGTGACAATATAGCCATAACACATAATTTCTTTGCGCGGAGTTAGATATTTCTTAAAGTTGTGCATAATCACACCACATGTATTAAAAGCATATCCATTCTTAATACAAAAGAGAGCATATAACTATGTCCTAGCGACACGATCAAGATTTGTACTGGTAAAATAGGTAGATGCGATAAAGCGATGCAGGCAAAGCATAGTGTTATCCATAAGTAAGTATGCCTGTGCTTGAGCTTTATCAAATTTTGGCACTCCGGTTTGCCTAGCCCTTTCATTATGCATGTCCATAGCATTATTGAAATCAGTAGTTCCATCATGAGATAGACCAAAAATATCACAAAGTTCATAATCAGTAACGCCATGCTCTTTCCCAAAATAATGAAAATTGAAGCTCTGCATATCAACATTAAAGTTCAAAGTAGCAAAGAATTCAGCAACAAGTCCTTTAATAGCATGGAAACATTCTTGAGTAAAAATTCTCCAACCTATATGCTTAAGATATTCAGCAAGTTCAAAATAAACTCCTAAATTTTTAAGGGAGCTTATATCACAGTTAAGTATGGCAATACGAATAATTGAGAAAGAATTTATAGAGTTCTCCCTCTTTGACTGTGAAGATCAGAACTGGTATATTGAACTTGTGCCCTAGGTCACCATCCTCACATGTGTCAGAATCAGTACTTATGGAAGGTGTGACTTTGGTTGTCCACGGGTAGTGTCGGCGGCCTTGCTGTTAGGCCAATAATATGTTGGTCATATCTTCTCGGGTATCCTTGTACACCATCTCAAACTTTTTGGTAGTAGGTTTTCTATCTTTGTTTTCTTTCTTGTCCTTTAGAGTGTGCGTTCTGCCCGGGTTCCACAGCCTTTATATAAATTTCCTCTAGGTTGGCGTGCACTCAAGGATCATATCGCATAATTCAGTGTATGTGCTCTTGTAAGGACGTACACCTCGATATGCGATAAGCGTACACACATACGCACAGAGGACCTTGGCGTACGCAAGACTTCCTTCATCGTGGTCCTACCATAATTATTGAAAAGTGAAATCATATGATACTAGAATTTAAAAATCAAATCGAAACAAAAAAGAACAGCTGAAAAATAAAATGTGCTAATTTAAAATCGTTAGCTTGACTTATACTCCCTGAAAATTTGAGGAGGGTGGAAGCGCCCATAAGCTATATGGAATTCTTCTTTGTCTAGGCCTATTTAGAAAGTCATCTTTCTATTATGGACATCCACCATTACATGACTAATTTTTAGGAATGGTCATCCTAAGATCAACAGGCAGCTCGAGTCTTCTTTAAATTCTAACACCACAAATTCCGCAGGTATGTGGAATTGGTATACTTGTACTAGCACATCCTCCATAATTTCGTGTGACTTCTTTCTAGATTGATGTGCAAGTTCAAGTATTAAAGGCATAAGTGGACAAGGTAGAGCATTCGTGCCCTTTATAAACTACCAAGCTGCGCATATGTGAGCAAGGGGAGAGCATTTGTGCATTGTGGAAAATTGGAGCCCGAGATTACATGGAGATTGGTCAGCGTACATGTCTACATTCAAATTACAAAATCAAGTGTACGTGGCAGACTGCCAGCGTACATGTAAAAATGTGATTCTTGACATGTGCATATGTGAAGGAAAGTAGTGCTACGTGTCCATATCTAATCTCTGGCCTTTGACTGCTCCCGATCCAATACTTCTTTGTTCCGTCCTCAAACATGCTCCACATACTTTGACTACCTACAAGACAATACACAGTATAAACGTTCGCTCTCACGACTCATCTGGAATAAAATAAGATAATATGAAGATTAAACAAACCAAAAATAATATAAATAATATAACAAATGAAAATGTGAATTGACACGAATCACCCTTTCACCTTATTGTCTCTAACTATCTGACATCCTCCTCCCTTACTGCCTCCACTCTCCACCCTATTGTCTCTAGCCTTCCCGTCCTCCCTGCCACATTTTTTGACTTCACCTCCCTTTCCACCATGTCTGAGTTTGCTCTACGCCTGACCACTTACTGACCTGTTGTCTGCTTGGTCGCATGGTTCACTCCCACCGCCTTCTGAGGTTTCATCTTGTCATAGGCCACCCCTCCCATCTGAGCCTCGCCATCTTCACCCGCTCCCCCATCTATTAGTGGCTGGTAGCCTGCCTTAGGAGATAGCACGATCCACTCCCACGGCTGTCTGAGGCTCCAACATGATAGCCCCTCCTTAAGATCAGCTAGCCGCAGGCATTCGCTACAAGCAGTCCTCGCCGTCCATAGCAAATCTCGCGGGAGTCCCAACCTTCACCTATCCATCCACAACAACCTTCCATCTCATTGTCTAGTCTGCCTCTCACCTCGATCTTGCCGCCCACTTTGATACTTGCCCCGATCTCGCATCAGTCCTCCCTTCAGGTACTAGCTCCCTCTCTAGAGCACCAAGGACGGATGCTGATGTTCCCCGAGGGGGTTGGTCACCATCGAAATTCCCACCCCCTCGACTGGCCCTTTATTTTTATCGCGTAGATTATGTTCTGCTTATTGTTTTATTCACAAATGCCTCTGTTGCATCTTGTGTTGTTGTTGTTTTGTAGTCTAAATTTGTTGTTCAACTTGTTTTTGTTACTTTAGCTCCCAGGTCACATTTCTTTAGTGGCTTCATCAGGCTTAAGTTTATTTATATTTGTAGTCTAAGTTTGTTGTTCAACTTTGTTAGGCTTAGGCTTAGGCTAAATCTGAGATCCAGTCAAATCTCAAAACTTATCATGTTGGTGCAGGTGGATAAAATTATCTTGGATGCACTTGTTCAACCTTGGCTCTCATTTGCGTGCATCTCATATGCATTCAAATGCACATGAGGTTGTATCTTTTATGTGATCTTGTGGTTATTTAGCTGATGCTTGTTTTTGCACCTTCCCGCTTTGAACATTGGCTCTAGTAGCCTTTCGTCTGCTCTTTGTCTCCTCTCATGCATCTCTGCACTTTTTGGATTGGTTTTTGTGTTTTGTTCGGTGTCCTCATACATAGTGAATGTATTTCTTTTCTGTATTGTAAACCGTTTATTCTAATATAGGTTTTGCGCTACCATGCTAAAAAAAATTGACAAGCCTTTGTAAATTTAACAAGGAAAGCACACAGAGAGGGCTTGATGTATAAATTCCATTACATAATCAAGTGAATTCATTCTAAATAAAATTCATGCAAACATCAGTCAGTCTTCTCATCTACGAGCGAACATCGGACATTTCAGTATCATCAGACAAATATATTTTTCTTCAAAGGTATAACTTGTATTTCAAAGAAAAATCAACCTAGTACACAATGTTAAAAGTCACAACAACCACTTATGCTCGGTAAATTTTCAGCAGCATGTGAAGAAAGATAAATGTACTTGATAATTCTTGTTAGTTCTATATGTGGTATAAAAAAATTACATCAGCAAAACTTTTATAGTCCGTCCGCATTATTTTGTCAGTCCAAAATATGTTTTCCATCTGCTCATCACTACCTACTTTAATTTTATAGTAAAATGAGGGAGTTTGATACGCATTTGTTCTGAAATATTTCGACAAGGAAGTTACTTCACTCGACTTCGTTGACTTTTGTCTTTATATGCTCAGATGTTTAGAATAGACGAGTGACTAGTTTGAATTTGTACAATGTCCTCGGATTGAGTGGTTAAACTACTATCCAGATACTTTATCTCACCTGTACCTCAGCCCCATTACAACCCGAATGAAAGTCCCCCTGATCACAAGCAATCTCACGACTTTGAGACATTGTTGAGTAGGACGTCGGATACTTTGAAAAAAATCGGCCATGTACGTGAGAGATAGGAAGTTAACCACTTACAAATTGTGAGCGAAAATTTTCCGAACTTCTGAGTGGTCAACCTTCTAGTATATTTTACATAGTGTTAATACTTGGTTAAATAATCTAGAGGTGAGGTGTCTACCGGTTCTTACTTTTTGTGTTTTGTTTAATGAACTAGCTAGGTTATAGGGTGATCTGTTGATGTGAGTTTGAGATTTTGAGGGGAGTTAAATTTTGAATTAATCATGCCAAGTCTTTTCCTTATTGCGTTTTGATTTCTCTTGTGATGTTGTTTAGTATTCCATGGTTGAGTTTGCTTGAGGACAAGCAATGATTCAAGTATGGGGGTGTGATGAGTGTGAAAACATTCATTATTTTAGCATTGAATTCCTATCGTTTCTAGTAGGTTTACGTGTTATTTGATGTTAATATCTCTTATTTCGTATTATGTTAGTTTTCGTGTAACCTCTTAATTTTTATTGTGTTTCTTTCATGTTTATTGCTAGAAGCCCTTGTGAGATGAGAGGGAGGATGTTGGTGCACCATTGGTTCGTGTTGAAGTCTATCGGAGTAGCCTAAAAGATTGACGCTTGATCGGGCACTCGAAGATGTGGGCGAGTTTGACCTCTTGTGACTTAAATGCAGATAACTTTCCCATCCGAAGATCGATGAAGGCAAACTCAGTGGCTCCGGCAAGAAGACATCCTGAGCTACACATTTGTCTCTAATGGGCTTCTTCAAATTCGAAGCCCAAAAGGGATAAAAATCACGTTCAAAGTTGAGCATTAATTCTGCCAGCAATCTGTACGAATTTGGCCGAAAATTCAAGGACCATTATGGACCATGATTGCCTTTCTTTCTTTCACATGGCTGGAAACTTGAGTGCCTTGTATAAATAATTCTCCTTGGTGTTCCTTGTTGGAAAGAAGAGCTTTCCACCTCCAAAGTGGAGCTTTCCACCTCCAAAGTGCTTTCCACCATCAAAAGAAAGGCTTTCCAACTCAAAAGAGAGAATATTCATCCATCCACCTTATCTTTTGATGGATGAGTGGAGAAAACGCTCTCATCTCATTCACTATAAATAGAGGAGGGAATTGCTCTCTTTCAGATATCTAGTTTTTGAAGAATATAGTTGGAGATTGAGAGTTGTGAGGAATACCAAGAAGGAGTACCATTGGAGGAATGCTAGAAGGAAGCTTGAAAAAGGATGCTTGAGGAAGCTCTTGACCACATCTTGAGTTTTCTCTATCTCTCTCTTTAATGTTATTTTCTATCATTTTCTTGTATAAGTTTTCTTCTTGTATGAACATGACTTGTGAGTAGTTTTTCTTGTGAGTACGATGCTTTAATTATGTGATTACTTATCTATGTTGGGTTATGGTTTGATCATCTTTCGTAGTAGTTGTCAATTGATGATCGTAATGCTTAATCTAACTTGATCACTTAGATTATGATGTTAGTTGATGATAGTGGACCGAAAGGCATTAAATTCAACGGAAGGATCAATTGACATATTTTTAGGTATTAATGAGACATCTTCATACTAAGGGATAACCCACGAGGAGTTAACTTTATAATTGAGCTTAGCTTAGTTCACGATCTAATTAATGACCGAAAGCGTTAGTTGGTATTCGTGAACTATTCTAGCTTAGTTTTATCGGCCTAATGAGAGAAAGCGTTAGGAGGATGCACTAGAACACTCCGGGTACTAGTTAGAACTTCATAAATAACCATGATCTTGACATAGATAGGTAGTCCATAAAAGCATCGTGCTCTCTTTATTTCATTAAGTACAAACCGTATTTCTATATTTCTTAATTTACTTATTGTCTTGCAACCTCATATCATTCTTTACTTTACGAACTTGTTTCAATTTGGCTTCATACGATTGATTATTTCAATTTTCATGTTCTATCTCTCTCAGTTCAAGAACCTTACTTATACACTATACTATTTGTTTGTGCGTTAAATTGCTTGTCAATTTTGCGTACGTCAAATTGGCGCCGTCGACACGGAACTGAGATTTTAGGACATAAAACCAAAAGTAATTAGTTTTGTGTACAGCATATTTGCTGATTTTGTGCACTCGCTTTTGCGAGTCTCTTTAGTGCATGCCAAGAACCCGGAGTGCAGGACTTGGCCCTGACACAAACGCCTTACCTGAGATTGACATCAAAATACTCGAAAGGAGAATTAGGCGTGAAAGGAGAGACCAATCCAGATCCATGGCATAAAATTAGGATGATAATGACGAGGCGACCCAAGCTCTTTATGACGCTACTTTGGAAGCAACCCAAGCCCTTGCAGGTGCGCCACGAAGAAGGACCCTGTTGGAATCATCTGTTCCTACATGGAATGGGAATCCTAATGGGTTGCAACAACCACCGATAGGAGCCCACTCATTCCAGATCCCAGCAGCCATTGTGGGATTACTGCAAAATTCTGTCCAGTTTTACGGATTACCGAGTGAAGATCCCCAAGACCATCTTTCTCAATTCGAGGATATATGCAATATCATGAAGTTTCAAGGAATAGATGATGACGTCTTAAAGCTACGTCTCTTTCACTTCTCTCTGAAGGATCGAGCTCGTGTATGGTACAACAAGTTGAAAGGAGAGACAATAAGGAGTTGGACAGACTTGGCCCATGCTTTCCTGCGAAAGTTCTTCTCCATGGCCAAGTCGGCCAAACTCTTGCAAGAAATCAACACCTTTGTCCAAAGAGATGGGGAGAGCATCTATGAAGCTTGGGAGAGATTCACAGATCTCCAAGGAGCTTTCCCTCAACATGGCATATCACAGGAGAACCTCATGAAGATTTTCTACAATGGGTTAGATGGCCCATCTTGTGATCATATTGATGCCTCATCTCAAGGGGTGTTCTTAAGAAATACTGCTGACGAAGCCACTCGTTTGATGGAGGAGATGGCAGAAGTCAATGGCATGTGGCCAAAGGAGTGCCAGAATACCACACAGAGGAGCAACCCGAGGGATACTGGAAGTGGATAGCAATACCAAGCTTGAAGCCAGGCTTGAGGCCCTTACCAGAAGATTTGAAGACCTGGCTAAAAGCAAGGAAAAGATAGCTACAGTGCAAGATGTTTGTGAACTTTGCAAAGAAAAGCATCCCACCAACGACTGTCCAGTATTGGAAGAAATTCAAGCTGTCGCTGATAGGCAACCAGGAGGGTTAGGTTACTCCAACCAAAGTCAACCAAATTTCTCTCGATTTGGAAGGCAGCCATACAACACTGGCACTCAGCAAGAGCCTAGAAAACCATATGTGGGAGATCAAGTCAAAACAATGGGAGATAAGATCGACCAGTTGGTGGGCGACCAAGTCAACGTCTTCGCAAAGATCGACCAGCTAGTTGGAGTAGTCCAGCAGTCTATTCAACAACAATCCATAACTGTGCAGCGGATGGATCGTTGTGAAGTTCGACAGCAAGAGATTGAGACATTCCTCAAAGGGCAGGCAACACAACTCAAAAAGATGGAAATTGAACTTGGAAACTTAGCTGCAACAAATACTCGACGACCGATAGGTTCACTACCAAGCAACACAGAGGCTAACCCAAGAGGAGATGTCAAAGCTGTTACTCTAAGAAGTGGCAAGGAGATCGAAGGAGCCTCTACGACATCCAAAGAGAAGGAGAAAGTGAAGGAGAAAGAGAAGGAAGAAGAGCTAGTTCAGCCCATTGAAGAAGAGGAATTTTATGTTCCTCCACCGCCAAGAATTCCACCTCCACCGTTTCCTCAACGACTCAAGAAGAAACCAATAGAAGATAAAAGATTCATTGGTTTTATTGAAAAGATGAAGGGTATTCAGATAAGTGTCTCTTTCTTAGAGATGCTTGATCAAATGCCGCATTATGCCAAATTCCTCAAAGGACTCCTCACCAATAAGAAGAAGTGGGACAAAGAAGAAACGATATCTCTAACCGTCAATTGTAGCTCACTCATCTCCAAGGATTTGCCAGCTAAGCTTAAGGATCCAGGGAGTTTTACTATCCCTTGTTTTATTGGTGATGTTGAATTTCCTAAGTGCTTGTGTGATCTTGGTGCTAGCATTAACCTCATGCCGTTAACTATCTTCAGGCAACTAGGACATGGAGACCTTAAGCCAACAGAGATGCATCTTCAGCTGGCAGACCAGACTGTCAAGAGACCACATGGAATTGCGGAGGATGTGCTAGGCAAATTTGAGCAATTCTATGTTCCAGCAGATTTTGTAGTCTTGGACTTCGACCCAGACAAGAATTGTCCTCTTCTCCTAGGAAGGCCATTCCTCAACACCAGCCGTGCCTTAATCTATGTCAATGGAGGGAAGCTAACTCTACGTGTTGGGGAAAAAACAATAGAGTACCAAATGGCCAAAGCAATGCAGCACCACCGCGATGATGAAGATTGCTTACGCATCGACACGATGCCCGATGAAATGCTTTATTCTGAAGAACAGTGGAGCTTGTCTTTGACAGAGGAAAAAGAAGCAGAAATCCTTGAACAAGTGCACAAAGTTGAAGAGGCCAAAGAAAATGAAGAAGTAGACAAAGAGGAGGAAAAATTAGAGCTAGCATTTTACAAGGGGGCTCCTACGCTACCATCCATTGTTAAAGCCCCCGCTGTGGAGCTGAAAGAGTTACCTCCTCACTTGTGATATGCTTTCTTAAGAGAAGGAGGAAGGCTGCCAATAATTATCTCCAACAAGCTTACTCCGGAGCAAGAAGAGCAAGTTCTTACACTGGTGAACAAAAGAATCAAGGCCATGGGATGGCAAATTTCTGATATCCATGGAATTAGCTCTGACATTGTGATGCACCGCATCAACATGGAGGAAGGGTCAAAGCCCAGGGCCGATCGTCAACGAAGACTAAATCCAAACATGAGAGAGGTTGTGAAAAAAGAGGTAATCAAACTTTTCGACGCTGGAATTATTTATCCTATTTCAGATAGCGAATGGGTGAGCCCTATCCAATGTGTGCCCAAGAAAGGAGGTATGACGGTGTAAACTAATGAGGAAGGGGAACTCATCTCAACAAGAGTAGTTACTGGGTGGCGTGTATGCATCGACTACAGAAAACTCAATGCCGCTACTCGGAAGGATCACTTTCCTCTTCCCTTTATTGATTAAATGTTGGAGCGTATTGCTGGACATGCCTACTACTGCTTCCTAGATGGTTATTGCGGGTATAATCAGGTACTCATCTATCCTGGAGACCAAGATAAGACTACTTTCACTTGTCCTTTTGGCACTTTTGCATACAGGAGAATGCCTTTTGGTCTGTGCAATGCTCCCGCCACTTTTCAACGGTGCATGATGGCAATCTTTTGGGGGATGAATGAAGACATCATGGAGGTTTTCATGGATGATTTCTCTGTCTTTGGAGATTCATTTGAATATTGCCTCCACAACTTGGATAGAGTACTCAAGAGATGCGAAGAGAAGAAGCTCGTGCTTAATTGGGAAAAATGTCATTTTATGGTGGAAGAAGGCATAGTATTGGGTCACAAGATCTCAAAGGCTGGAATTGAAGTTGATCGTGCCAAGACCAAGGCGATCGAAAAAATGCAACCACCGACGATGGTAAAGGGCATCCGCGCATTCCTAGGACATGCAGGGTTTTATCGATGCTTTATAAAGAAATTCTCTTCTATTGCAAAACCCTTGACTAACCTCTTGAATAAGGATGTCACCTTTGAGTTTGATGATTCTTGTCTAAGTGCTTTCAGGACACTCCAAGAAGCATTGGTCACCGCTCCAATTATCACTTCACCATCGTGGGACCTCCCATTTGAGCTTATGTGTGATGCAAGCAATGATGTCTTAGGTTGTGTCCTCGGACAACGAAAGGAAGGGCGACTGCATGTCATCTATTATGCAAGTCGTGTTCTCGCTGGAGCACAACTTAACTACACCACCACGGAAAAAGAGCTACTTGCAGTGGTGTATGCTTGCGAAAAATTCATGCCTTACTTGTTAGGCTCTAAAGTCATCATCTACACCGACCACGCAGCCTTGAGGTACCTCTTTGCTAAACAAGATGCAAAACCCCGACTTATCCGTTGGATTTTACTTTTACAGGAATTCGATCTAGTGATTAAGGATAAGAAGGGCACGAAGAACGTGGTCGCAGATCACTTGTCCCGCTTGGAACACAACGATGGAATGGAAAAGGAAGGAAGGATTCTCGAATACTTCCCAGATGAAGCTTTGTTCTATGTCCAAGCAGTGCCGCCTCCTTGGTACGCGGATTTTGCCAACTATTTGGTGAGTGAAGTCATGCCCGAAGACTTGAGCTACCCTCAGAGAAAGAAGTTCCTCAGTGATGTGCATTTCTATGTGTGGGATGAGCCATATCTATTCAGGAGATGTGTGGATGGCCTTCTACGACGATGTATTCCAGATGAGGAAATACCATCTATTCTCCAAGAGTGTCATGGATCAGTTTACGCTGGACACTTCGGAGCATCAAGAACAGCTTCATGAGTTCTTGAGTGTGGTTTCTATTGGCCTACAATTTTCAAAGATGCAAGAGCATTCACTGAGCATTGTGATCGTTGTCAACGAACAGGTAATATTTCTCGACGAGATGAAATGCCCCAGTCTGGTATTCTAGAGGTTGAGCTGTTTGATGTGTGGGGGATCGATTTCATGGGTCCTTTCCCTCCCTCTAAAAGCAATAAGTACATCATTGTCAGAGTCGACTACGTCTCCAAATGGGTAGAGGCATGGGCTACTCCAACAAATGATGCCAAGGTGGTCTTACGATTTCTCAAGCAGCTCTTCACCCAATTCGGTGTTCCTCGTGCAATCATCAGTGATGGTGGTTCACACTTCTGCAACCAACCTTTCGCCACGCTTCTCCGGCGCTATGGAGTCACTCCTAAGGTTGCCACACCTTATCATCCTCAAACCAGTGGTCAAGTTGAAGTATCTAATAGGGAGCTGAAGAAAATTCTAGAAAAGACAGTGAGCTCAGCACGGAAAGATTGGTCGAGTAAGCTTGATGATGCCTTATGGGCTTACCGCACTGCTTTCAAAATCCCTATAGGCACAACACCATATCGCCTGATCTACGGCAAGGCATGTCACCTCCCAGTGGAGCTTGAACACCGAGCATTTTGGGCAATCAAGACATTGAACTACGACTACAAGCTCGCGGGAGAACGTCGGGTGCTGCAACTCCAAGAACTCGAGGAACTCCGCTCAAGTGCCTTTGAAAGTGCACGGCTATACAAAGACACCACCAAAAAGAGGCACGACGCTCGTATTAGAGCCAAGGACTTTCGGGTTGGTCAACAAGTACTCCTCTATAATTAACGCTTGAAGCTGTTCCCCGGAAAATTAAAATCAAGATGGAGTGGACCATTCGAGATTGTCAATGCCGCCCCTCATGGAGCCATTGAAGTGAAGAATCTGGAGGGCCAAACATTCAAAGTCAATGGCCAGCAGTGCAAGCTATACCTAGGGAGCAAGATGGAGCGCGCTCGAGAAGTGCAAACTTTGCTCCCTCCATCCGCACCTTAGCCTCAGGGAGCAGTCCACTTCTCTTTCTTTTACTTTTCATTTTTTTCTCATTTGTGTTATTTAATGTGATGTTTCATTTTGTGTGTTGCCCCCACATTGAGGACAATGTGTCATTTAAGTGTGGGGGTGAGAGGTTCCACGTAGGAATGATTTGATGAGTATAGCATGATTTTTTCAAAATTTGACCCCCCTCAAAATTATTAAACTTATGTTAGAAGATTGTCACATACCTAGTTAGGGATTGAACTCGAGCACTAAGATTAGAAACTTGTAGAAACCTCACCCTCGGTTGCTTAAACTAGTGATCTCACTATGTATACTTGCCTAGAGGGTTGACGAATAAACCTTGTGAGGAACTTTGAGCCGAAGGTGGAGACAACAGTCTCTATACATTAATGAGGTTCCTACTTGAGTCCGGTTGATTGAGGTATCCTACTAGTACTCGACATAGTCTTGGTTGTGTGTGCGTTAGTGGGATGACGGGGGCAAATTTCTTTGACATTAAGCCTAGAGCTGTAGAGATAAAAATCCCTTGAATCCATTGCTTTAACCCATTGAGCCTAGCCATTCTTTGATCATATTATATGTAAGCCAACTTTAAGCCTTATACCTACTATCCTCCCGACCTTTGGTCATTTGATCCGTGGACGCATAGGTTGGGGATAATATATATTGGGATTAGTTAAAAACTTGGTATTGATATGGGTTTAATCTGTTTGTGATTTGGATAATTGAGAGGCTATGAGTAAAAAAAAAAAAGATCGAGTTGTTGCCTAGTAAATGTCAAGTTTGTGAAAAAAAAAAAGAAGAAGAAAAGAAATGAAAAGTGGTGAAAAAGAGAAGTAAAAAAATGGAATAAGGCATGAATAAGATGGCATGACTCGATCTACACGGTCTTAGGAAATGGGTGAATTGGGGAGTGTGCTTGAATTGTTTATGGTGAGGATGTTTAGAATAGACGAGTGACTAGTTTGAATTTGTACAATGTCCTCGGATTGGGTGGTTAAACTACTATCCAGATATTTTATCTCACCTGTACCTCAGCCCCATTACAACCCGAATGAAAGTCCCCCTGATCACAAGCAATCTCACGACTTTGAGACATTGTTGAGTAGGACGTCGGATACTTTGAAAAAAATCGGCCATGTACGTGAGAGATAGGAAGTTAACCACTTACAAATTGTGAGCGAAAATTTTCCGAACTTCTGAGTGGTCAACCTTCTAGTATATTTTACATAGTGTTAATACTTGGTTAAATAATCTAGAGGTGAGGTGTCTACCGGTTCTTACTTTTTGTGTTTTGTTTAATGAACTAGCTAGGTTATAGGGTGATCTGTTGATGTGAGTTTGAGATTTTGAGGGGAGTTAAATTTTGAATTAATCATGCCAAGTCTTTTCCTTATTGCGTTTTGATTTCTCTTGTGATATTGTTTAGTATTCCATGGTTGAGTTTGCTTGAGGACAAGCAATGATTCAAGTATGGGGGTGTGATGAGTGTGAAAACATTCATTATTTTAGCATTGAATTCCTAACGTTTCTAGTAGGTTTACGTGTTATTTGATGTTAATATCTCTTATTTCGTATTATGTTAGTTTTCGTGTAACCTCTTAATTTTTATTGTGTTTCTTTCATGTTTATTGCTAGAAGCCCTTGTGAGATGAGAGGGAGGATGTTGGTGCACCATTGGTTCGTGTTGAAGTCTATCGGAGTAGCCTAAAAGATTGACGCTTGATCGGGCACTCGAAGTTGTGGGCGAGTTTGACCTCTTGTGACTTAAATGCAGATAACTTTCTCATCCGAAGATCGATGAAGGCAAACTCAGTGGCTCCGGCAAGAAGACATCCTGGGCTACACATTTGTCTCTAATGGGCTTCTTCAAATTCGAAGCCCAAAAGGGATAAAAATCACGTTCAAAGTTGAGCATTAATTCTGCCAGCAATCTGTACGAATTTGGCCGAAAATTCAAGGACCATTATGGACCATGATTGCCTTTCTTTCTTTCACATGGCTGAAAACTTGAGTGCCTTGTATAAATAATTCTCCTTGGTGTTCCTTGTTGGAAAGAAGAGCTTTCCACCTCCAAAGTGGAGCTTTCCACCTCCAAAGTGCTTTCCACCATCAAAAGAAAGGCTTTCCAACTCAAAAGAGAGAATATTCATCCATCCACCTTCTCTTTTGATGGATGAGTGGAGAAAACGCTCTCATCTCATTCACTATAAATAGAGGAGAGAATTGCTCTCTTTGAGATATCTAGTTTTTGAAGAATATAGTTGGAGATTGAGAGTTGTGAGGAATACCAAGAAGGAGTACCATTGGAAGAATGCTAGAAGGAAGCTTGAAGAAGGATGCTTGAGGAAGCTCTTGACCACATCTTGAGTTTTCTCTATCTCTCTCTTTAATGTTATTTTCTATCATTTTCTTGTATAAGTTTTCTTCTTGTATGAACATGACTTGTGAGTAGTTTTTCTTGTGAGTACGATGCTTTAATTATGTGATTACTTATCTATGTTGGGTTATGGTTTGATCATCTTTCGTAGTAGTTGTCAATTGATGATCGTAATGCTTAATCTAACTTGATCACTTAGATTATGATGTTAGTTGATGATAGTGGACCGAAAGGCATTAAATTCAACGGAAGGATCAATTGACATATTCTTAGGTATTAATGAGACATCTTGATACTAAGGGATAACCCACGAGGAGTTAACTTTATAATTGAGCTTAGCTTAGTTCACGATCTAATTAATGAGCGAAAGCGTTAGTTGGTATTCGTGAACTATTCTAGCTTAGTTTTATCGGCCTAATGAGCGAAAGCGTTAGGAGGATGCACTAGAACACTCCGGGTACTAGTTAGAACTTCATAAATAACCATGATCTTGACATAGATAGGTAGTCCATAAAAGCATCGTGCTCTCTTTATTTCATTAAGTACAAACCGTATTTCTATATTTCTTAATTTACTTATTGTCTTGCAACCTCATATCATTCTTTACTTTACGAACTTGTTTCAATTTGGCTTCATACGATTGATTGTTTCAATTTTCATGTTCTATCTCTCTCAGTTCAAGAACCTTACTTATACACTATACTATTTGTTTGTGCGTTAAATTGCTTGTCAATTTTGCGTACGTCACTCCACATGTTGTTCTTTCCTCTATCTATTCATATGGCCAGGTCTGATTCTGTTTTGGGACAGTAGTCTTCTTAGCAAATGCAAATGGTATCCCACTTGAAGTCACAATGCTAGACCACGTGAAGGTCATTCCCAAGAAGCACGAATGGTATATATGCATGTTCATAGACGTGATAATGGTGGTAGATGGACAGTTTGATAAGTAGGTAGTCGTGCACGAACTGGTCAGCTCGTAAGAACCAAAAGAGAGTAAAAAATTACAAATTTTATTAAGCAAAAAGTGTGTCCCTTTATTCTGTTTGTACTTCTATAAATAGGCAAAGTCTAGGACAAGAGAATCCTAATTCAAATTCAGATATGCTTAAAAAATTGAGGAATAGGCTGCAGTCTCATTTGGGTATGACAGAAGGCTCTTTTCCTTTTGTTTATCTTGGTGTTCCTCTATTCTTTTTGGTGCCTCGTAGGAGATATTTGCAGGGTATTGCTGATAACATTATTGATAAATTTGTGAAGTGGAAGGTTTCAACTCTTTCTATGGCGGGTAAGGCATGCCTGGTGCAGTCAGTGGTTCAGAGCTCGTTAACACACTCTGTGTTGGTGTATCGATGGCTAGTTGCGTTGCTTAAGTAAGTTGATGCTTGCATTAAGACCTTTTTTGGTCTAGGGATATTCATAAGAAAGGGTCTTGTACTGTTACATGGGCCAAAATGTGTGCTCCTAGATAGGAAGGTGGTTTGGGACTACGATCTTTGACTAAGATGAACTCCACATTTCTAAAACATCTAGCTTGGAACATATTGTTTAGCTCGGCTCCTTCTGTTCAACTACTTTGGGATCGATTATTTTGTGCCAAGGAAATAGTGCTGTGTATGTGTGTTCGCTCGTCTATTCTCAAGGGGATTCGGTCCTGTTTATCTGATGTTCAAGGTTTGGCAGTGTATTTAGTAGAGGAGGACTCTACAGCTCATTTTTGGTTAGATAACTAGCTGGGTTATGTTATTGCTGATCGGTTAGAAGTTTCGGATCACCTCTGCCATCTTTGTTCTTAGTCGGTCACCGAATATTAGTCTGAGGGAGGTTGGATTTTACATCAGAAATTTTGGGATAAATTCTCTGATATTGTGGCAGATATGATGGCTTACAGGATTGGTCCTCCAGCAAGTGACATGATCGTTTGGTCTTATTCTTCGGTTGGGGTCGTTACTTCGAAAGTTGCATATCATCATTTACGTCACTCCTTCCCTTTAGTTAACTGGGGTAGGTGGATCTGGGAACTTTATTCTGCCAAGACATTCTCTTACAGTTTGGAAGGCAGCAAGACGGGTCTTCGCCGGAGAGGGTTTATAGGTCCCTCATCATGTAGTTTTTGTTATGCAGAGGTGGTGACTACTGCTCATATTCTAGTCTCCTATCCTTTTGCCAAGTAGGTTTGGTGTAGGGTGCTAGAGCTTTTTGGCGTTCCATGGCTGGATGGTGTAGGCTTCTTGTAATACCCGACAAATAAGTTGAACTTAGTTGAGTTTAATCAAGTATACTAAGTTATTCGGTAAGATAAAAATAAACTACTATGTCGAAAAATATTAATGCTAATTAGTGATTGAGATATTCTAAGATTTAATTTAATTGGACCGATTGATGACTATGGTCAATTCGATAACCCGATGTACAAGAAATATTGATTGATTGATAAATTTATACGAGGAAGTAATTTAATTAGTAGTAAGCAAAAATCTGAATTCTATAAGTTTCTAACCATTTTTAGTAGATAAAGAATGCTAAAATCAAATAGGAAAACTAAAAAAAAAAGAAACGTGTGAGAATTGAACAATTGCCACCAAAATAAGAATAAAATATTATAAAATTAGAACCGTTACTCTTATCCTCAATTGAAGGGGTAAATGGATCTAGATAAATATGACAAAAATGAATGAAAAGTAAAACGTGGCAGTGGTAAAAGAAGAGGAAAAAGAACACTAGAACGTGGCACTTCAATGAGTAATTTAGGCAAAATTTTCCATCTATAAAATTGAACAAGAAGAAGCTAGAGGTCCACCAGAAATTCCACCCAAAATAAAAATTAGAAAGGACTGAACCGAAGGGAAAGGAAAACAAAAGAAGGGGGTTTGACACGACAAAGATAGTACAAAAAAAAGAAAATTAATATGGTAAGCAAATTTTAAATAGTTTTGTATAAATTATTAGTATATAATTAATATCTACTTATGAAATTGGTAAAATAGTAAAGAAATATAGATGGAAAAGCTGAATTTTGTAACAATTTGACTTGAGAATTTCATGACCATGAATTTGTTTATGTAGTGCCGAGAATGAGGAGAATTAAGATCTTTTCAAATATACATGACTTGAATGAATGAGAGTATAGAAAGAAACTAAAAGAAAAAGAATCAGAAGGATTAAAAAAAAAGTTATTCGAGGACACTTGAATAACAAGGCAACTAAGACTTAGTAAACTGGATGGATATAGATTTGGTAGTTGTTTCATGATCAATATGGTTAGATGTTACAATGATGATAGCTAAAAATAATACGTTTGAAGAAATTATTTAATTTTGAAGAGGATTTAATAAATAGTGGGCTTGGTATTAATAGGACTATAAGAACCAGAAATAAAAAGATTGGAGTGATCTAGAGTAATTGACTAAGAAATTAGTAATTATACAAGGATTGTAAATCAGAGGAGGTCAATTAGGTTGAAGGTGAAATTGTGGGGTTCGATCTGTTTAGACACAAAATTTAAAATATGCTGCAAATTAGAAAGAATGAAAGAACCGAAGGATTTAGAATATTGGATTGAGAAATTGGTAATTATTTGTAGTAATTTATGGTTCGATTGAATTTTTGGAGCCATTTGAATATTACAGGTCTTGGAAAATAGTTAAGGATATTTGGAAAAGATTGAGTGGGTATCGAACTCAAACGAGTTGAATTTCAAATGAAGGAATTTGTATATTGGAAAGAGGACTGCCGATCCTGATGATCGTCGAGCCGAAATCGGTAAACAAATAATATGTGACTCGTGCTTTCTTTGGCGTACTCTATTTATTTGTCATGATCTGAATATAGTAATGTGAGTGCATTTTGTGCATTTGTCATATGAGCATTTGTTTAATCTGGCCCAGCGGGGCACTGGATATGTTTGATATGTTTTGGGAGCCTATGAATTTGTTATGATATGAAAGTCTGTTATATGAATGGCTTCGCTCTGTGATATGGACGTCTAGTAGGCAGAGATCTACCCGTGTTGGCATATGTACACATATACTGAGGATACAATGGATTCTGATATGATCTGTTTGGCCGGCAGGATTGGTTTCTGATGGCGCCTTTGAGATATGGTATCCTCGTGTCGGAGTTGGAGTGACACTATCTAGATCTTGCCGAATGTTCGTCAGTTCTACTATGTGATAATGGAATTATGTGTCATGTGTCAAATTGCGTGACGGTATGGAACGTTGCGTAGTTTGCTCATATTTCTGTGACTTTGTGATTATATGCCATATTTGGTCATCTGGTAAGTATGACCTTTGAATAATATACATCTCCGTATAATTTAGTTGTCATGTTAGTTATATGTATGTTTTAGGTATGTTTGTGCATTGAGTAGCTAAATAAATTGCGATGCATATCTTATTTGTTTACTGAGTGTTCCAAAACACTCATCCCCCCTCTTACCAGTTTTGCAGGAACTCAAATACGAGTTGTATTGGTTCGGAAATCTACTCTGATCGTACTAAGTCCACTTTATTCTCCGGGACTGGTCTGGAGGTCTCCAGTTTGTATTTTTCTCATTGATCTAGAAGCTCCGTAGTCACAAGATTTATTTTGATCTTGGGAGTATGTATTAAAAAGAAAAAGCTTGGCCTATATTTTATAAATTTTGAATATGAAACTAAAGATCATTAAGTTTTAATTTTATGTTTAAATACTTATGATTATAAATTTGAATACGTTAGAGGCTGGCTAGATTTATTTTGTGAATAACATGAATTGAAGTCTAGCGCCGGTCACCGACCCCGGATTCGGGTCATGACACTTCTCTAATCTGCTAGGACTTTCCATGCAGAAAAAATTCAATCCCCAGGTGGATGCTATATGAAGAGTTGGTTTCATCTCAATGGTTTGGTGTTTGTGGTCGGAGCGAAATGATAGGGTGTTTTGAGACAAACAAAGGGCTCCGGCCTCGGTTGTAGCACATGTGCGAGTTTTTAGTACGGTAGCTGATAGGATGGGGGTGGGTCATATGTTCAATTTCCAGGAGGAGCTTATGATCGTGGGTAGCTTGAGAGTTTCAAGAAGGCTAGGAAGGTTCCCTAGGATTACTGAGGTGATGTGGCATTGTCCTCTCCCGGGTTGGATGAAGTGCAATACGGATGGTAGTGCTAGAGGGGCTCTTGGTTTGTTTATGGTGGTTGGAGTGTTTTGCAATCATAGGAGTTTTATGCAATATTGTTTTGTGAAACAATTAGGCCTCGGTTATGCATTTGAAGCTGAGCTAGTGGTAGCATTTATGGCGGTAGAGGTGGCACATAAGCATGGGTGGTCGAATCTTTGGCTTGAAACTGATTCTACATATGTGTTTCTATTGTTTCATTTCAGGTTATTCCTGGTGCCATGGAAATTCAGGACTCGATAGCTGCAGTTTCAGAGCTTCCTTACTTCTATGGAGTTCAAGGTCTCTCATATCTTTAGATAAGGGAATGCGGCTGAAGATGCCTTGTCCAAGTTGATTTCTGATGCTTGGTGGCCGAATGCTTCGAGTTTTCCTCATCGACATGTTGGCAGTGACCTCTCTCTCATGCCTTAGTACATATTTATTATAAGAGGAACAAGGGGTGGTCCATGAGGTAGTGCGTGGGGCTTGGTGGTTCAGCGAGTGGCTGGTGGCCGAATATATCTCTATATCACTTTGGAGGTGCTTAGGATATGGCTCAAAATTTTGATCTTTTATAATAGGGAATCACAGCTTCAACGAGTTTTTTTGGCACTTTTTTTCCCTGCATTAGGCGACAACAAATTTTTTACAGATACTCCCGGCTGCAACTGTTCATAATAGGTGTTCGGGTTTTTTTTTATCTTCTCGTCGAGGTGAGAGGGTGGGTGCATCCATTGCATGACATCCGTTGTGGTTTCAGCTGGAGTGTGTTCTTCTCTTTATCAAGAGGAAGACAAAGATGGAAGCAATCAAAGTGCAAAAGACAGGGGTTGTTAGTACATCTTGGGAGATGATCACCTCTTTGGCCATCTTCATCTTTTACTTTGATTGAGTGAGTGTTCATGGTCACTTGAAGGTTTGTGAATCATAACAATTTATGGAGGTTTTTTGGCCAAATGTTGAAAGACACGTGAGGGGATTATTATTATTATTAGAGTGATTATGGATTATTAATTTTTTTAACAAATCATAGGAGAGAAAATGTGAATCATAAAAAATTATGAAATCTTATCCATTGACTACAACAAGTCATTTTTAAGAAAGCACTATTGTAAAATATATCAATTTTATTAGACTGTCTTGAAGTGCCAGTTAGGTAAGCTGTCTATGTGCATTTGTTTCGGTGTTCGAATAATTTTTGTGATCGCCCAAATGTTGTCGTGTGCTTTAGACATCTCATAGGTTAGGTTTCATTTTTTTTTTAGTACAAGTAAATTTGAATCGAGATTACATGGTTACACCAAACAAAATTACACGGTTTTACTGCTACTTGCATTGACCTCGAAACCGATCCCGCTTTTATGATCATGGTAGACTCAAAGCTTCATGCATCAGCACTGTAAACATGCTCACTCACAATATATCTTGAGAGTCTGAGTGGGGTTAGTATGTTTATGATAATTTTAAAGTTTTAAAATGATGGAAGGGTATTTTTGTACTATTAGGTTTCATTTGAGATGAAAATTGACACTAGGGATTACGAGTTCGATTTCTCAAAACTCAGGGACTAATTAACTAAAAGTCTGGACCGCCTAGTACAAAATATCAAAATTTAGGAATTTTTTAATTTTTTCCCCAAAAGTAAATTGGCCGAATCGAAATTGGAAATTAGGGACGAGATTTAAATTACTATTACTGTTTTGGTGGAAAAGTTTTAATAAACATATTCTCCAAGTGAATTGGAGTATCTAGATTCTGCGGATGAAGTTAACATATTTAAAATATCCTAAATTTTCTAGATTGATGATTCCAGTGGTGAGACCTTGTTGCCAACACCATGGAGATGCCGCTATAAAGCTGAGAGGTTCCACTAAACGGAATCGAGAGAGGGCAAATGTCAAATTTCGATTATGAATGATTATTTCTTGGGCGCGATGATATTGACCGCTACGCAAAAGTCGTGTGTGCTGTCCAGATAACAGCCTTAAATTGATAAGTCTTTATTTTGGCTCTCATTATCAAGTAGGAGCACTCTTTTCAGAGTTCCTTTTTTTTACTCTTTTCCTTTCTTGCCGTCACGCAACCCTCCTCTTCCTTTTCTTCATTCACCTCTCATCCTCTCACCTCTACTGTACATCAACACTCACCCCCACCCCTCTTTGATAGGGATAAATATGGAAATAATATAGTGATAAATAAGTTCGAACTGAAAGATTGGTACGAGAATTGATACAAAAGAAATTTTCAGACAGTAATTATGAGAGCAGTAGAACGAGTGAATAAAAATGAAAATAAAGAAAAGAACAAGGATACAGAGAGTGTAAAATGGTAAATAAAATAATGATAAAGAAGAGTATGACACCCTAACATGTTGACACGATCAATTGTGAATTTTTTATGAAATGATATTCGGAGTTTCCTAAGATACTATGAATAACGCAAGGGTGCTAGGCAACTACCGAGGCTACTAATATGCGTAACTAATAAATCTAAAGTGCAAGACAATGATCTAGATTTATCATTCATTATGTTCCTCCATACGAATCACATACAGAGAGTTTCGTCCGTACAGACTGAAGGTATATTATTCGGCTTTTTGGCGCCTCTATGTCCGCTAGGATAGTAGATTAGCTAGAGATCATACAACACTTCATATTGTTAATCTTGAAACAATAACCCATGCCTACTCTTCTTTAGTGTGCAAGGCAACGGCCTAGGCTTCATAGGATAAGTCTACTCTAATCTTAACAACATGAAAGTAGAAATAAGCATTAAGTATACCAAATAATAACCAAGCTCATATTCAATCCACAATCTAACCCATCAAGCATATCGTACGGGCACCGCACATAAAGAAAAATACTCCATACTCATGGCAATCATACTTGACATAGTCATATTATAGAACATGAAAAATATAAAAGAGAGGGGAGGAAATAAGTCACCGATTATGGAAATCTCACGAATGCTTGAATGGAAATCAAACCCGAATCAGAGTAAAAAGGGCAATCTGTAAAGAAAATGTAAGTGAAAAGATGGATAACTAAAACCTAGAACTAGCGGGGTATATATAGAATACCTGAATGTCAAAAATCCTAATTCTAGATCCTTCTTAAAAGATGCGGTAGAATGACTTGGGCGGTAGCATTTGCTCACGTGGCTGAAAGCTGTGCGTACGTGGACAAGGTTGAGCGTGTGTGCCCTTTGTAAACTGCGAAGCTGCACATACGTGCCCTTTGGAAAATCAGAGCCCAAGAATACATGGAGACTGATCAGCGTACGTGTCTACATTCGAATCGCAAAATCAAGCATACGTGGCAGAGTGCTAGCGTACAAGTAGGCTTGCGCGTACGAGGAGAAAAGTAGTGCATACGTGTCTATGTCTGATCTCTGGCCTTTGACTGCTCCAGATCCAATACTTCTTTGCTCTGTCCTTGAACATGCTCTATAGACTTTGATTACCTACAAGACAGTACACACTTTAAACGTCCACTCTCATGACTCAACTGGAATAAAATACAATAATACGAAGACTTAACAGACCAAAAACAATATAAATAATATAGGAATTAAAGATGTGGATTGCCACGCATCACACACCCCAGACTTGAACTCTTGCTTATCCTCAATGAAGCAATATATTCACATCGAACGAATAAACCATCAAGAACAAACTATCCCGAGGAACTCCCACATTATCTCCCTTTCACAATTCAAGATCAACCCATAAATCCTGGTAGTTCCCCATAAGTTTATCATTCTGAAAGTGATGACGACCAATGAGCACAGGACCATAACAACACACAACATGAAGAGATAATTAAGGACATATTGTATGCGCCATCATTTTACCTCACTCCAAAATAGTTTTTAGCTTGAATAGCGGCTTGAGGACTGACTCTAAACTTTAGTAGGTCGAGCCACTCTATGGCTTTTCAAGCTCAATTTTTTTATAGCTACCTCCACAACGTTCGATCTTCTCCTAGTTAGGCTGGTATTTGACCCTATCTATTAAGTCTACCTTTTAATTTTCTATGGACTGGTGGCATTTTTTTTATATCACCTTTTGCCTCGGACCTCTAATGATTCTTTATTCATTTTTTTGCCTTTATTCGAGGTTTGCCAATACCTAACCACTGCCCTTCGAAGAAAAGATTTTTCAAAACAGATTTTTGGCAGTAAGCACAAGTTCAAGCTATTGAAAATATTTATAATATACAAGGCAGAGTTATTAACTACTAAAAGAGTGTCCCCTCGATTACTCATGTACTCTCACAGTTCACAACCATTGATCACATAGTCTGGTTATGAAGTTTTTGAAAAGCAAGACCCACCTCTCAATATGGGCTTTACATTATCATTACTACTCCAGACCTAACACTGGCTTTCCTTGGGATCTTAAGTTCCTAATAGTTCAAGAGTGCAATTTCAAGTGGGTGACTCGATCAAATAAAGCAAACACATTCTTAATAATAATAACTAGACACAGTTATACATAAAAACAAAATGAAAACATGTAGACACCCCTGCACACTTATTGAACATATTATCCTCAATGTGAGGGAAAACTAACTCGCGCAACATCACGTAATCAATAGAATTAAAAACACATATACTCAAAGAAAAAAGTGAGAGAGAACGGTACTGTCCTGATCAATGGTTGCTGGAGGCAGAGGAGGTGTGTGTTGCATCATATTCACCAGTAGAGTGGTTACACTCTTGTTTTGCTTTAATTGGGCTTCTTGGAAGTCTCAATGCTCGAGCAAAATAGTCTGCAGCTTCTTATCCTTGTGGAACACATATGTTTTAAGTTTTTTGCGCATGTCCTCTTGGCATTGTGTCAGGTCTCTAATTGCAGCCTTAAGTATGATCAGGTGTGTTCCAATTTCTTTGTTGGTCTGCTTGAGCACTTCTGTTTCCATCCTCCTCGTGTGCATCACTTTCTTGCTGGGTACCTTATAGGCTGGTCACTCAGCCACAGGCAGTAGGCGGACATTGCAGGTGTTTGATTCAGGTGCTGCTAGTCCAGCTTCGATGAGATGCAGGTCGTCCAATGTTCGAGTCTCCATCTGGCATGTGCTCCCAATGTGGCTATGTGTATGACTAGAAGAAACACGTAGAGCAATTTCAGTGACAATATAGCCATAACACATAATTTCTTTGCACTGAGTTAGATATTTCTTAATGTTGTGCATAATCACACCACATGTATTAAAAGCATACCAATTGTTAACAAAAAAGAGAGCATATAACTATGTCCTAATGACACGATCAAGATTTGTACTGGCAAAATAGGTAGATGCAATAAAGCGATGCAGGCAAAGCATGGTGTTATCCTTAATCAAGTAATGCATGTGCTTGCGCTTTATCAAATTTTGGCACTCTAGTTAGCTTAGCCAATTCATTATGCTTGTCCATAGGGTTATTAAAATTAGTAGTTCCACCATGAGATAGACTAAGAATATCGCAAAAGTTCATAATCGGTGATGTCATGCTCTTTCCCGAAATAATGAAAATTAAAGCTCTGCATATCAGCATTAAAGGCAAGGTAGCAAAGAATTCAGCAGCAAGTCCTCTATTAGCATGCACACATTCTTGAGTGAAAATTCTCCAACCCATACGCCTAAGATATTTAGCAAGTTCAGAATAAACTCCTAATTTTTCAAGGGAGCTCCTATCTTAGTGTAAATATGGTTCTCCTTCTTTGACTGTCAAGATCGGAACTGGTACATATCGAATACGTGTCCTAGGTAACCATCCTTACATATTTCAGAATCAGTATTTATGGAAGGTGTGACTTCGGTTGTACATGATAGTGTCGATGGCCTTGTTGGTAGGCCAACAGCATATTGGTCATGTCTTGTCGGGTATCCTTCTACGCCATCTCAAGAGCGTGCATTCTGCCCAGGTGCTACGGTCTTTATATAGATTTCATCTAGGTTAGTGTGCACTCAAGCCTTGTATCACATAATTTAACGTACGCGCCCTTGTAAGGCTGTACGCCTCAAAATGTGATAAGTGTAGACACGTACACACAGAGGACATTGGCGTTTGCCAACCTTCCTTCATCGCGGTCCTGCCAAAATTATTTATAAGTGAACTCATACGATACTAGAATGTAAAATTCAAATCAAAACAAAACAAACAATTGAAAAATAAAACGTGCTAATCTAAAGTTGTTAGCTGCATGGAATTATTCTTTGTCTGGGCCTATTTGGAAAGTGATCTTTTTATTATGGACATCCACCATTAACTGGTGTTTAGGAATGGTCGTCCCAAGATCATTAGGCAGCCCGAGTGTTCTTTAAAGTCTAACACCAGAAAGTCTCCTAGTATGTGGAATTTGTAGACTTGTACTAGCACATCCTCCACAATTTCATGTGGCTTCTTTGTAGATTGATCTGCAAGTTCAAGCATCATCCGTGTAGGTTATATGTTCCCTAACTTGAGTTTCTTGAAAATAGCCAAAGGCATAAGATTAATGTTGGCACCCAAATCACATAAACAATATGGAAATAAAATACCACAAATAGTGCATGGAATAGAAAGACTTCCTGGATCTTGTAATTATGGAGGTATGTCATTGGAGATGAGTAGCTCTTTATTGTCAAAGGGGTTGTCTTGCCATCGTTTCGCTTATTTCATGCATTTACTTTGTTGAGAAACTTGGCAGATTGCGGCCTTTGATCTGGCATCTCCAAGTAGGTAACAAGGGTCTTCTTATCGATCTGTGGGTGCCCTTTGACTCGTGGATGAACATAAGAATCCTTTGTCTCACTGATTTGGATTAAATTAACAGGAATCTCAAAGCTTCCTGAATATTCATATTTGACGGTGGTGATTCCTCTTTCTTTTCCTCAACCACCTCCCCCTTATCCATTGCCTTAGCTTTCTCAACTCGAATCTTGTTTTCTTTGGGCACCATTTGACCAAAGTAAGTCATTGCTGTCCCTTTACACTCTTTGCCAAGATATTTTAGATCTTCCATTTCTTTTCACTAACACAACCCTTCTTCTTCTTTCAAATTTTTGGCAAAAAGAGGACAGGCTTGGAGAAATTCTTCCCAAGAAATTCCAACCTATTGTTGTTTAAACTCATTCTTACAAAATGCATGAACTCTCATGCCATATGCAGTTTTCTCTTCAATGTACAGTAGAGTTAACTTCTCAATCACCCTGGGAAAGGGCCACGACTCATCTTCTTCAACCATTTCCTCTTCCACCTCCTTTTCTGCAGCTGGCTTGACCCATTTCTCTCTCCCCCTCTTATGTGATTCATCCTCTTCTTCTATATTCCTCAATGTGATGGTTTTCACTTGTCCTCCAAGAGGATAGATTGTAGCGGCATATGCTTTTTGATACAAGCATTGCAGGACTGGTGGTGCTAGAACTGTGATTGGTGGTAGCCCAATCTCCTCCTTATCATTTTGTTACTTGAGCTGCTGAATTTTCTTCTTAATCTCCTGTATTTGAGTCTCTAAAAGGCTAATGGTATCAGTGAGATCCTTATTTTGGATTTGCATGACTCCAACCCTGCTCTTCTTTTCGCATGGTGTGATCTCTTCTTCTCCTCCTGAATTAGAGTTCCACATATCGTGTAGTTCCGTCATCTCTTCTAGCACTCGTACAACTTCTTTTGATGTCTTCTTCAAGAAGTTTTTGTTGGAAGCAGCTTTTAATGTAGCCCGGTCTTCCACTTTTAATCCATTATATAGTATTCCAATGAGGGTTTCAGGGGAGATCCCATGATGAGGTACCATTTATTGTAAGTTCTGAAATTTCTCCCATGCCTCATATAATATTTCTCCATTTTTGGTGTAAGGTGTGGATCTTTTGTACTTGTTTGGCGGTCTTGGCCATAGAAAAGTATTTGTGCAAGAAAGCTTGGGCTAGTTCTTTCCAAATTGTTATCCCTTTTCCTCGCCCTTCATACCAGTCTTGATCTTTATCCACTAGGGTTTGTCTGGATAGATGTAGTCTAATAGCATCTCTACTCTTCCTTTGTCGGTACATAGTTGTGCAAACATCGTCAAATCTAATAAGATGTTTCTATGCGTCCTCATTTTTTCTTCCTAAGAATTTTACTGATACTTGCAGGGTTTAGACTGCTTTAAGTATAACTGCAAGAGCCGATTCTTCCATTGGTGGAACTTGGATGACTTGATGTTCCTCGTTCCAAATGAGAAGAAAAACGTCAAATATAGACTCCATTTTTCAAAATTTGTTTAAAGCATTAAATGTGTCCCTAACTTCAAACAAGTAATTTTCAATTCCTAGCGTAAAATCTCAGTTCACGTTGACGGCATCAATTTGATAGGGATAAATTTAGTGATTAATCTACAAATTCTATGCAAATAATATAGTGATAAGTAAGTTCGAACTGAGAGATTAACATGAGAATCAATGCAAACAAGGTTTGTAGATGCTGATAATTAGAGCAGTTAAATGAATGAATAAAAATGGAAATAAAGAAAAGAACAAGGATATAGAGAGTGAAAAATGGTAAATGCAATAATGATAAAGAAGAGTACGACACCCTAACACGTTGACATGATCAATCATGAATATTTTTATAAAATGGTATTCGAATTTCCTAAGATACTATTAATAACGCAAGGGTGCAAGGCAACTACCAAGGCTACTAATAGCGTAATTAATAAATCTAAAGTGTGAGTCAACGATCTAGATTTATCATTCATTATGTTCCTCTATACAAATCACCTACACAGATTATCATCCGTCCAGACTTAAGGTGTATTATTCAGCTTTTCGGTGCCTCTACGTCTGATAGGATAGCAAATTAACTAGAGATCATACAACACTTCGTATTGTTAATCTTGAACCAATAACCCATACCTACTCTTCCCTAGGGTGTGAGGCAATGACTTAGGGTTCACATTCAATCCACAATGTAACTCATCAGGCGTGTCGTAGGGGCACCACACTCAAAGGAACTTACTCCTTACTCATGGCTATCATACTTGGCATAGTCATATTATAGAACATGAAAAGTATAAAGGTAGGAAATAAGTCACCAATAACAGAAGTCTTACGAATACTTGAATGGAAATAAAACCCGAACCAGACTAACAAGGGAAATGTGCAGAGAAAATGTTAGTGGAAAGATGGATGTCTAAAACCTAGAACTAGAGGGGTATATATAGAAAACTCAAATGTCAAAAATGCTAGTTCTAGATCCTTCTTAAAAGATGTGGCAGAAATGACTTGGGCGGCAGAACTTGCTGACGTGGCTGAAAGGTGCGCATACGTGAACAAGACAGAGCGTACGTGCCCTTTGTAAATTTTCAGGCTGTATTTACGTGGGCAAGGGAAGAAAGCCCATGCATTTGGGAGACTGATAAACATACCTGTCAATATCTAGATCATAAAATCAAGCGTACGTGGTGGAGTGCTAGCATACGTGTAAAAATGTGATTCCTGGCCTGCGTGTACGTGGAGGAAAGTAGCGTGTACGTGTCCATGTCCAATCTTTGAATTTTGACTGCTCCCAATCCAATACTTCTTTGCTCCATCCTCGAATATGCTCCATAGACTTCGACTACCTACAAGATAATATACAGTGTAAAAGTCTGCTCTCATGACTCAACTGGAATAAAATACGATAATACGAAGACTAAACAAACTAAAAATAATATAACAAATAAAGATGTGAATTGACACGCATCACCCTTTCACCATATTGTCTCCAGCTATCCACCCTCATCCCTTACTGCCTCCACTCTTCACCCTACTAATTCTAGCCTTCCCTGTCCCCCCCCCCCCCTGCCCGCCACGTTTTTTGACTTCACCTCCGTTTCCACCATGTTTGAGTTTGCTCTGCACCTGACCGCTTACCGACCTGTCGTCTACTTGGTCTCAGGGTCCACTCCCGCTGCCTTCTAAGGTTCCATCTTGCTATAGGCTGCCCCTCCCGTCTGAGTCTAGCTTGCCATAGAGATAGCAGGGTCCACTCCCACGGCTATCCGAGGCTCCTGCAGGATAGCCACTCCTCAGGCTCAGCTAGCCGCAGGCATTCGCTACAAGCAGTCCTCGCCGTCCACAAAAAATCTCGCTGGAGTCCCAGCCTCGATCTATCTGTCTACAATAACCTTCGCCAGAGTCTCGATACCCGCTAGTCATTGCTTCCATCTTGCCGTCTAGTCTGCCTCTTACCTCGGTCTTGCCACCCACTTTGGTGCTTGCCCCGGTCTTCCATCGGTCTTCCCTTCAGGTATTGGCTCCCTCTCTGGAGCACCAAAGAAGGACGTCGGTGTTCCCCGAGGGGGTTGGTCACCATCTACCTAACCCCCCACACACCCCCCCATTGGCCCTTTATTTTTATCGCACAGATTATGTTCTGCTTATAGTCTCATTCACAATGCCTTTGTTGCGTCTTGTGTTGTTGTTGTTTTGTACTCTAAGTTTGTTGTTCAACTTGTTTTTGTTGCTTTAGCTCCCAAGTCACATTTGTTTAGTGGCTTCGTCGGGCTTAGGTTTATTTATATTTGTTTTTCTTTTGATTGGATCGGCCTATGCTGAATCTGAGATACATTCGAATCTCAAAACCTATCATGTTGGTGTAGGTGGATAAAGTTGTCTTGCCTTGGCTCTCATTTATGTGCATCTCATTCAAATGCTCATGAGGTTGCGTCTTTGATGTGATCTTGTGGTTATTTAGCTGATGCTTGTCTTTGGAGCTTCCCACTTTGGACGTTGGCTGTAGTAGCCTCTCGTCTGCTCTTCGTCTCCACTCATGCCTCTCTGCTCCTTTCGAATTGATTTTCGTGTTTTGTTCGGTGTCCTCATACGTAATGAATGCATTTCTTTTCTGTCTTGTAAACCGTTTATTCTAATATAGATTTTGCGCCACCATTCTAAAAAAAATTCACAAGCCTTTGTAAATTTAACAAGGAAAGCACACAGAGAGGGCTTGATGTATAAATTCCATTACATAATCAAGTGAATTCATTCTAAATACAATTTATGCGAACATCAGTCAGTTTTCTCATCTACGAGCGGACATCAGTCCTTTCAGTATCATCAGACAAATATATTTTCTTCAAAGGTATAACTTGTATTTCACAGAAAAATCCACCTAGTACACGATGTTACAAGTGCACAACAACCACTTATGCTCGGTATATTTTCAGCAGCAGGTGAAGAAAACAAATGTACTTTATAATTCTTTTTAGTTCTATATGTTGTGTAAAAAAAAATTGCATCAGCAAAATTTTTGTAGTCCGTCTGCATTATTTTTTCGGTCCAAAATATGTTTGTGATCTGCTCATCACTACCTACTTCGATCTCATAGTAAAATAAGGATTTGATATGCATTTGTTCTGAAATATTTCTGCAAGGAAGTTACTTCACTAGAATTCGTCGACTCTTGTCTTTATATGCTCAAATAGTTTTTCAAATCTATTGCAAGAAAACTATCTCCAGCCGTCATTGCCATTAGCTTGTAAGATGATCTGAGCTTAATACTAACATCAATATTCATTCTAGCTACTTTTTCTTGAATTGCAGTCACTTTTATATTGTATCTTAACATGTACGAGAATTTTTTAGTGTGTAGCTCATGATTTTCGTGTAGGCACAATCTATTGCTTTATGAAATAAACTAACTTTTCTAATGAATAATGGAATGTAATCCTAGCTCCACATCTTGTTCTTTCCTCTGTCCATTCATATGGCCAGGTGTGATTATGTTTTGGGACAGTAGCCTTCTTATTAAATATTTTGTTGTTGCAAACATATTTGATATAATGTATCACACAATTGATTTTTGCTAGTTTCTGATACTCAATGTGCCCACCAAATCTTTTTTTGGTGTGCATCAGCGAAGTAGAAGTTTAGCACCTCTTTCACCATTTTAAACTGTGCTTGTTGCCACTATTCTTATTTTTCCATATGTTCCAACATCTCTCGTGCAAAAGTAAAAAATGAGTTGTGAAATGGCATCAGTATGCTAATGAAATGCATCAATGCTATACCACGTTAAGTCACAATGGTATCCCACGCGAGGTCACAATGGTAAAAAGTGCGAATGGTATATATGTACGTTCATGGAAGTGACAATGTTATGTTATTCAATGGCAGGGCGGCTTTGTCTAGTTCAGACTGTTATACAGAGGTCTTTAACTCATTCTATGATGATATACAAATGGCCCGTTGTACTTTTAAAATAGGTAGATGGCTACATTAGGAATTTTGTTTGGACACGAGATGCTCACAAGAGAGGAGCATGCACGGTAGCATGGAAGGGGGGACTTGGATTGAGATCATTGAGGAAGATGAATCAGGCCTATTTACACAGCTTATCTTGGGACATTATGCATAATCTTAAAGGATATTTGAGATCTTTAGGGATAACTTTTGCCGCTCGGGTTTCGGTGAGCTACACCCAAGTATCAGATCTTCAGTACGACCGCATTTTTGGAAATGCTATTATGATCTTATGGATTCTTCTATTTGTCTAGTTGAGAAGGATTAGACAGCCAGTTTCTGGTGGGATAATTGGCTGGGATATGTTATTCTAGACAAGATGGGGATTCCTGGGCAATTACTGGACCAGTGCTCAGCTTCAGACTATTGGGGCAATAGGCGATGGAGTGTTCAGAGGGATTTTTTGGAGACCTATCCGGATATTGTGGCAGACATGCGAGCCTACTTGGTTGGTCCTTGTGGAAGTGACAGGATTATTTAGTCACACGCGTCCAATAGAGTTGTCACCTCCAAGGCTGCTTATTAGCATCTACGCCCTTCCTTCCCTGGCATGAGGTAGGGCTCATGAATCTGGGCTCAGTTTATACCTCCTCGGCGGTCTATGACTATATGGTGAGCGATTCATAGTTGCCTTCCGACTACAGAGGCACTGAGACAGAGAGGTTATATAGGGCCATCTTGTTGTATTCTTTGTTTGGCAGAGACAGAGGACCTAGACCATCTGTTGGTGTCTTGTGCTTATTCATTGGAGATCTGGCAGGCATTATTTGAGATTTTTTGTGTGCATTGGGGAAAATATGCAAACTTTTATGAGTTGGTTGTGCATGTGATGCTATTCCCTTTTAGTCCACAAGTGTAGGCGTTGTGGAGGGTGGTGGTGGCATCCATTATTTGTGCTATTTGGACTGAGCGCAATCAGAGAATCTTTGACAGTGTGTGACAGACTACTGCTTCGATGATAGTGATGATTCAGAATCTAGTTGGGGAGACTAGAGCATTGGACGTAGGTCACATGTTTGGTTCGCAGGAGGATCAGTATATCCTGCAGGCGTTGAGGGTACCCGGTAGGCCAGGGTGGGCACGATGATCACAGAGGTTAGATGGTGCTGCCCTGCACCCGGGTGGACTAAGTGTAACACAGAAGGTAGTGCGATGGGGGCTCCAGATTTAGCTACTGCGGCTGGTGCATTTTGGACCCATAGGGGTTTTGTACCGGGTTGTTTTATCCATCAGATGGGAGTAGGGTATGCTTATGAGGCAGACCTGGTGGCAACTTTGCAACCGGTGGAGATAGCGTATGATCGTGGTTGGCGCAGATTCTGGTTGGAAAAGGATTTTTTATACGTGTTTCATGTGTTTCGGTTTCGACAGGAGGAGATATCGCAATAGATGGTTATGCGTGTAGATCAAGCTAAATGACATGCAATTCTAGGTATTCCACATTTATCGTTAAGAAAATATTGTTGTTGATGCCTTGCCTAAGCTGCAGGTGACAGGATGGTGGCCCAATGCCCCAGATTTATTGCTTAGGCACGTTGGCAGAGACATGTCAAGTATGCCTTACTATCGATTTTATTGATGATGCGACGGATTATGCGTATATGATTGAGGAGAGTGCCAATTGAACATGGGATGGACAAGAAGTCGGACCTAGTTCTTTGGCGACAAGATGATGGCAGCGGGACCCATTATACTTTATGTTGTTATATTATTATGTTTGTCTTTCGCTGTGCTATGAGTGTGTACTCTTTCCCCTGTTGTTTGGCTGCAGCAGTGGTTTTGATGAGGCCACTAGCTGCAACCGTACTTTGTGCGGGTTGTGGGTGTGTGCGTTCCTCAAGGGGAAGGGTGGGCGATTCCCTTGTTAGGGATAACTCGAGACTAGTGGTTGTAGGTGGCCACCTACTGGGCTGTTGTCTGGTTCTTAGCCCCCCAGACTACCGAATTGTAGGTACAGTTGGGGTAGATGTTATGCGGCATTTCTTTGGCCTACTGGCTGGGGGCATCACTACAACTGCCCGACTTGTGGGTGGTTCCCCATGTAGGGGATATCTCACGGTTAGCGGGGTAAGGCTTTGGTGAACTATTTGTACTTTTTCTTTTAATTTATAGAGTTCTTTTTCTGCCAAAAAAATACAGATTAGGATTCCTGAAAAAATAAAATTATCACATAAGTGACTTCGTAAATTGACTAAAACTGTTAAAAATGAAATCAACACATAATTGACTTCCTAAACGCCCTTAACAATGTGTATGGACTTCTTATAAGTTTCTTGATCACCAATGGACTTCAACAGATTGGCTTAAGCCTAAACTTCTTGAATCAAGCTATTGAACTGAGCTTGGAACGTTTTAGCTCTTGCTCTTGTGACTGGTTCAATTGGTACTTTAACTTGATCTTTTGGTGCTTTTATTGTGGTAGTATGATTCATATTATTGGCCCAGCCCGGACCCAATCGGCCTTATTGATTAGATAGCAAATCATGAATTTAATTTGTCTTTTAAGGAGGTCCACGGTTTAAACCTAGCATACTTTAGAAAAAATGAATTTAATTTGCCTAGATAATCAACTTTATCCACTGGTTACAAAATTTGAATATCCAAACAAAATTGGCCGTGGGGCTCATAAACGTTTTCAGAACTATGTTTTTACTTTCTCATGAAAATCAAATAGTTGATGGACATCCTTTCTTCATACAAGACCAATTTATTAAACGGTAAAAAACCTACCATCCCCCAAAAAGCATTATTCCCAAACAAAAACAAGGACAAAACGAAAAAAAAAGAAACATGACTATAAATAAAGTTACAAGGCTTCAATCTTTATTCTGGAGTACAATCTCACAAGTTTCAAGGTAATTGCCTCACCTCACCATTTTTGAGTCAAGTCACCCACGGGCTTGCAAGTACGTAGAGTGGCGTCTTCGGGTTAACAACAATACCAAGTGCTTCTTCCACGTCCACATCTTCAGGCTTCATGCCCTTGGGCAACTCCCAATCAAAGCAGTAGAGAAGGTTGGCAATCACAAGCTCGATTACCACAGAGGCAAAATTAATCCCAGGGCAAGATCTACGACCAACTCCAAATGGGATAAGCTCATAGTGTTGCCCTCTGAAATCAACTGAGCTGTTTAAGAATCTTTCGGGCCAAAATTTGTCCGGGCTGTCCCATGTTTTCGTGTCCATAGCCATCGATAGTGCGTTAATGAACACCATGGTTTTAGCGGGAATATAGTAGCCATTGACCTCACAGTCAGCCATTGTTTCTCTAGGAATCATTAGTGGGGTTGGTGCATGTAGCCTTAGAGTTTCTTTGACCACGGCCTTGATGTAAGCGAGGTCGTTGAGGTCGCTTTCTTCTACTTGGTCTTTACCTTTGATCTTGTCTCTCACTTCTTCTTGTGCCCTTTTCATAGCGGAAGGATTCCTCATTAGTTCTGTCATCATCCAGATCAGTGTGGTCGAAGTAGTGTCTGTTCCGGCTATGAATATGTCCTAATAATTAAATTAACGAACTGGGTTACGCATGACGTTTATGTATGGATTAAAAATGAAGAAAACGGTATATTGGGATAATTACCCCAAGAAGAGCTTTGACGGTGTTGTTTCCGGCCGCTGGCGATGGAGCTGGCCCTCTTTGCAACCGGAGCAGCACATCGACAAGGTCCTCGTGATCCGACTTCGGCCTATTGGGATCGAGATGTTCCCGAATCACCCACTCGTAGAGCTCGTCGAGCTCCTTGCAGATCTTCTTCACCTTCGCCTCGAACCCAGTTACCTTATTAAGCCACGCCAACCTCGGGAAGAAGTCAGGCAACGAGATGCTCCCAAGTAAGTGCTGCATCTCCTGCAGCAACTCCTGAGGACTCTTCACCATCTCCTTGCCGCCATAAAACGTCCTCCCGAATGCGACGCGACAAATAACGTTGTTTGATAGTTGATGGAGCAGCTTCGGCAAGTTGAAGGGGCCCGGACTCATACGAGCAATTGATTGAAGCAAGAAGGTAACTTCTTCCTTGCGGACAGCCGCGAATGATTGGACCCTTTTCAGGTTGAGCAGCTCCAGCACCGCTATCTTCCTCACCTCCTTCCAATATTCGCCGTAGGGAGAGAAAACGATGTCTGTGCTACCGTAGGTTACCATGTTGGTTGCGTAATTGGAGGCCCTCCCTCCAAATGTAGTGTCAAAGTTCTTGATTACCTCTCTTGCCATATCAGCAGAGGAGATCACTAATGTCGGGACGGTGCCGAGTTGCAAGAGCATGAGATCTCCGTGTCTTTGGGACAGACTATGGAGTGTTCTATGGATAGGGTGTTTAAGTTGGTGCAAGTTTCCTATTATAGGTAGCTTTGGTGGACCTGGAGGAAGCCTTTTAGTTTTTGATCGTGTTCTTCTCTTTATCAAGAAGAATAACATAAAAGAAAGGCAAGTGTACGTGACAAGGGTTAGGAGATCCTGAGAGCTCATCGCCATCTTTTCTGTGGATTTCTGTGATCGGTATTCGGTTTTGCCAATCTTTTCAATTTATACAAGTTTTTGGCCAAAAGTTAGCGACCCAGTCAAAGTTTGGATCATCTTTTTTCAAATTCAAAACTTCTACTTTTGTTACTACTGAGTTATACAGATATATATTCGAGTCTAATTTAATAATTAAAATAGAATAAATTACACTCATATCCCTCATGTTTGGTCATATCGGCTCTACGGTCTTTTAGTTTTGAAAAATAATTTAGCCGTCCTCATGTTTAGTTTTATTATACTTTCGAGTTTTTGGTTGACAACATCGATCAATTTTTACATGTAAAATGATTTATATACCCTTATAATGAATCAATAAAAAATTATTTTTGACTTTCCCTCGCGACCAGACCATCGCTAACTCTGATTGAACCTTAGTCAGCACCTGCAGGTGTGACTCCAGCAATGCCACAGCCTATAGGAATGATCAAACAGTCCGGCTCAGCTCTAGCTAATTGAAGGAAGTTGTGAATCGTTCCACTGGTGGGGCCCGAGGGGTAACGAAAATCCAAACGCATCTGCGTCGCTTATAAGTGCATCTCTAAAGCCGTCCTCGAAGCTCATTGATCTTTCCTCCATGCGACGCCTACCAATATCGAAAAGTAGTCTCCTTGGAACCCGACCCGCATTTTTTAAGAGCTGACGCCGCCTACGTCGAGTCAACCACCGCCACCAGTCTCTCCTCCATGCGACGCCGACTTCGTGGTAGTCTTTGCCAATCGCCTCTCTCTGTTGTTCAGATCGAGGGCCTGGTATGCCACTCACTCACTCTCTCTCTCTCTCTCCCTCTGTCGGTCTTTGGATTTTTTGTGATACATGGCTGCTAGATTTTTTGATACATTTGATGTCGCGGGACTTGATTATGTCTGAGAGGGTTAATTGATGTTGTTCTAGTAAATTGGTGTTTGTCGGAGAAGATAACAAGTTATTGTTCGCCAGAGAAGATGATCGAAAGTTTGGGTTAGCCAGACAAAGGTAAAGTTCATTTCAAAGATAAAAGAACAAATTACCTATAGGTCCCTGCAGTTTGACAAAATTACCAATAAGGTCCTCACTATTTCAAAACTCCTACTTTCGTCTTCCAAGTTAAGTAAAATAGAACTCTAAGATCCTTGGCGGGTCCACATAATTTTTAAAATGACCTAAACACCCTTTCAAAAAATGTCAAAAATCATCTTCTCGCTAACGTCATCGTCTTCTCTAGCTTGTCATCTTCCACCTCCAAGATCGATAATGACGTCTCAAAGATTAAAAATGAAAAAAAAAACCCCCCAGATATGAAATCTTCGCAGAGAACAAAACACAAGGAGCCAAATCAAGTTCCAGTCCCAAAATTAATTGCAAACGTCTGAAATCAATTTATTGCAAGAGATGAAATCTTCGATTTGAACACCAAATTCCGGACCCAAAATCTTCCGGCCCCAAAATTTGTGTACATCCTCAACGAATCTTGTTAACCCAAAATCTTGGCAGGTTCTCAACGAAACCAAGATTAGCGTTTGCAAGAACGGGAGGCTATGGTTCCATCCATGGCTGTTGTCGGTTAAACCTATAACCCAGATGATTGAATCAACGCAGCAGGGCCTCGCCCTCAAAGATACGGCGAGGCGAGGGTCCTTCTCTTGTTGCGGCGACTGTACTCCCCGACGAGCTTCAGCTCCTCGTCGAGACGCTCCTTCTCGTACGGACGCTTGGGCTTCTTGAAAGTTCTTTCATAGTTGCGATGGTTGAGAGCTCTCTCCTTCTCGTTGGGTTCGTAATCCTTCATGTTCCACCACATTCTAGCATTCCCGGAGAGAGCACTCAACTTCAAGGGAAGAAGAACTCAAGGCGAAGATGCCCAGAACGCTCACCTTTGAAGAAGAGGAACAGTACAGATTATGATTCTTGAAGATGATTCCTCCTTGAAAGAAGATGAACTTTATTTTATTTTTTGGTTTTTTAACTTTTTTGGAAGGGTAAAATTGTTATTAAAAAATAGGTTGATCGTTGACTTCAGCGGTTAGTTGGGTAGGGATCTGTGAGTTCCATTTTACCAAACTTAGAGGACAAATGTAGGCGTTTTGAAACAGTAAGGACTCTACTGATAATTTTGTCAAACTTAATAGACCTGAGAGCAATTTTTCCAAGATAAAATAATAATAAATTAGCTGATGACGTGAGTGAGGGACCGGACGTATAATAAAATCAAACACAGGGGATAGCAAAATCATTTTTCAAAACTGTGGGACCCAGAGACGATATGACCAAACACGAGAAACTTGAGAGTAATTAGCCTATTAAAATATCAATTACATTCACTAAATTAAATATTACAAGGTTCTTCCTTTCAAATTTTAAGTATAATAGCAATACAAGAAAACAAAAATATAAGAAAGCTCGTCTCTAATGATCCATCTTTTACGATATCATCTAATTCACTTTTATCAGAACGACGCAATTGATATTCATTTACAAGATCATCATAGTACAATTGTTGCATATGGTCAATTATGATCTAACGAATGTTTAGTTATGGTCTAACTAGGATAGTGTCTAAAGTATGGTAAAAGAGTGAGGACACGGTATGGATCCTACCCTAGACTCTACCTCTAAAGATGGACTTGTACCCACACCCTAACCTAGATCCAGTCAAAGTTAACATACCTAGACCCAAACGATACGGATTGACTCTGACCCATATAGTATGGGTATTTCTGCCATCCCTAAACATGAGTGTCAAATTAATTAATTATTTTACGCGCAAATAACGTCTTAATAAAACTCACCTCTTAAAAAAATCCAGAGGCCGACCTGGGATTTGATCCGACCTCTGGGTCGACCAGACCAGGTTTTTTATTTTTTTAAATTCTAAATTTGTGTACATAGATGTTTTTTAGAAATTTGTATACATAAATAAATAATGTATGCAATAGCTAATAACTATATTTAGGTCTCAAACCTATTTCTATAATCCACGCAAGTTCACACAGAAAATAACATCAAAGACATCCACAAACCGAGGCGTCCACCCGGACGTCCTACTTCAAGGGCCAAGGCGTCCACCCGGACGTCTAACTTCAAGGGCCAAGGCATCCACCCGGACGTCCTACTTCAAGGGCCAACGTATCCACCCGAACGTCCAACTCCAAGGGCCAAGGCATCCACCCGGACGTCTCGCTTCAAGGGCCAAGGCGTCCACCCGGACGTCTAACTTCAAGGGCGAAGGCGTACATCCGGGATCCTGCCTTGTAGGTCAAAGCGTACATTCGGGTTCCCACCTTGTAGTTCAAAGCGTACATCTGAGTTTCCACCTTGTAGGTCAAAGCATACATCTGGGTTCCCACCTTGTAAGTCAAAGATTACATCCGGGTCCCGCCTTATAAGTCAAAGCGTACATTCGGGCTCCTAGCTTCTGCTTTCAAACCCAAAGTGAATGCCTTCTTGTGCTAGACTTTGGACCTTGTTGTGCATCGAATCTGGAAAAGCCATGAACTACAAAATTGTAGGTCATTGTCTTGAATTTCTATAGCCAAAGGAATCGGCTAAATCCAGTGCTCGAGTCAAACGATATAACTGTTCTACCAAAGTCTGGCAGAACCTACCGAGAAAACCAATATCGAGACTTGGCACTCTGTTTAGACCTGCTTGTGATCTGAATTAGGTAATATTCGACAAAACAAAATTGTAGATACATGTCTTGCCTTTCCAAAGCCACAAGAATATTCTTATTCTGACTAATGAGTCCAAATTAATGATTAATTTATCAAGGATGGACGGTGCCACCCAAAGGCAAGTAGAAATGAAACAAAAGCCAACATGCCAAGATTGTCTACTATCACCGGTCACTTTGAGACCACACCGTCCTCTTGGAGATCGGTCATCTTCTTAGAGATCAAAGCATCTTCTTCAAGATTGATCATCGTCTTGGTGACCAGACCATACTCTTGGTGACCAGACCGTCCTCTTGGAGACCGACCGTCCTCTTTGTACTTGGGACTTGTCGACTCAATTACCCGAAGATCGATCCCAACTTAATGCCCACCAAAGGTCAAATCTGTTTTGACGTCAACCAATGACCAGGTCTGTCCTAATGTCAATCAAAGACCATACCCGTCATAATTCTAACCGAAGGCTGGGTCGTCCAAGAGACCGAAGACGGTCTTGCCACACTTATAAACTTGAGATGTGTATATGATGCCAGGGTTATTTTTGCACCTCAACAATGCCCCCGCACATTAACACTTTGGTACAATCAGATAAGAAGCGTTGACGTGGTCCTTCATCTTTGACTTGGCACCCGCCAGCTAACTTAGAACAGAATGAGGATGAGCAGCTCAAAGAGGTCAAGGCCACCGTCCTGAGGACATACCCGGCCGAGTTATAAGGTGATCAGGTGTAGACCTCCAATTACCTTATCACCTTGCCTATCACTTCACTCCTCATAAGTAAGGGAGAGTACTTGCTCCCAAGTGTGTCGCTAGTCGATAGTCAGGATGAAAGAACATCCAGCTTGACCAAGCTCACACACTAGGAAAACCAGCCGTCTACGTTGCTCCATGCCACCTTTATTGGTAACACGACCCTGTCGTATAAGGCTACTTTAACGTAGTATGTGACTGACACGAATGATCGTAAATTGGCTATCACAATCTCTGCCTTCCCATCTGACTTTCACCAGATTAGACATTAATGGATGGAAGAAGGGATTACCTGACTGGAGCCAATCAAGTCTCGCCCTTTCCCGATAAGGTTAGTTATGATCATGCCGGTTGGACTAACATCTTTCTTCTCTTTATTGCGTTCCCAGAGGAACAACTGAAGAAAGGTGTTCACCATACCCAGGCCATCCACAGGTACTCTCTCAATCGGCTTCCCAAGAATGTGAGCCATGATGCAGAGAGGTCTCTTACGTTCACCCATTCTTCGAGTTGGCCTCATAATGGTGACATCACCATTGAAGGCTTCCACCATGGGAATGATAGAGGACATCTTTCCTATGTCAGGTTCAGATGTATCTTCCTCACTCCCGTCCCTCTCCAGATGGCTGGGTTGGTTGAGTTTTGGCCTAAAGATAGCCGGGAGGGTGAACACCTTGTTAATCGACACCTTGTCTGAGAAGTCTCCAAACTTTACATAACCAATGTCAAGAGAGACCGAGACATCTTTTTCCTTCTGGTCGATCTCTTTCTCATCCTCTTGAGGGTGATCTTCTCTCAAATGGACCTCAGTTTACACCTTGGGTACCCACTTGCAGATCAACTTCTTCTGTCGGTCAAATGGTACCTTTGGTTGAACCTCCTTGATGTGCTTCTTCGCCTTAGAGGCTTCAATCTCCTTGGCCCAGCCTCGAGTTGGGGCCGATTGGTGTTTAATTTATGGGTAAGCTAGCAGTACATTTTTGTTCCTCCAACTTGGTTCTATGCTTCGCAAGTTGCCTTTCGAGGTCCTTGATGACTTGTTTCTGCTTCAAGACCTTTCTCTCAAGACGACGCCTCTGGGTCCTTAGATCTGAACGCCAACTGATAGTTGACATCGTCCTCATCGAGCACTCCTTGTTGGTTTACGTCGTCCTCATCGAACTCTTCTTGTCTCAACATAACGAACTAAAAAGTCGGCTCAAAAGTAAGAAAGCTTGGGTCCAACTCCTCTTTCTCCGACATCACGACCTCAAGAGTAAGCACAGGAGTAAGAAAGCTAGGGTGTGACTCCTCTTGTTCCAATATCACGTATTGAGGAAACGGGGTCAGAATATGAGCAACATCATAAAGTGTCAGGTCATTGTCAGTCATCACCATCTCATCTTGTCCAAAGGAACCATCTTGGATCTCCTCACATATAAAGGACTCTTGCAGCTCGAGGTAATCAAAAGCCTCAACTGATTAGAGTTAGCTTCGTAAGCTTGTGAAGTCTAGAGTCTCGGTGTCACAGTAAGGTAAAGATCCTTTGTCGACTTGCTCCATCATAGGCTCAACAGAGGATGGTGACCCCATGTATGACATTCCATCGTCGAGACCTTGCATCTCGGTCTCAAGATAAATCACTGTAAATGACTCATCTTGTGTTACCCGGGTTATGGTTTGAGTAAAATAACCAGCAAGACGCTGAGCATCACCTTGGGACACTTGCTGGGGTGCTTCGTCCTCTTGTTATGCTTCTTGGTTATGGTCGGGTATAGGTTGCTCCTCGCAAAATCGGTATGGGCTAACATCCTTCCAATCCTCGGGCTGAGATTATCGTCGGTTTGGCCAGTTACGAGTCGTGTCAAATGCTAATTGTCGATTGACGGGATGGCAGTTTTCCTCCTCGTCCAGGTCCATCCGTGCTTGATGACTTGGGGGGTCGGGGTAGGATTGGAAATCCTTGAGTCGAACAAAGGATTTGTGCAGACGTCCCTCCTTTTGAAAGAGCTTTGGTCGGCCAAGACCCTAGATGGGTATGACCAGTCTTGGGTCAGGCCTGGTTGGTACTAGCTCGATTCCACTTGGAGATTGCTAGCCCCCATCCTTGCAGTCTCGTAGTGTCCCGAGCGGTTCATTCCTCATGTACCCATCCCTATATAAGGAGTTGTTTGGAATGAGGGATACATATGAGTTTCGGGTGGTTGACCATAACCGAACACACTCGACGATGGCAGAGCCGTGGCGAAAGGCTTGTGACCGGTCCATGGTTGCACGAAGGTTGGTCAGATGGGTAGCACTTCTTTCGCACGCCTAACAATAGACTCCTCATAGGGTCTTTTGGACTCCTCATAGCACTTCTGAGGGGCAAAGGTGGCATATGTCTCCATCAGAATGATGGGTTTATAGAAATCTTCGTAGCTCTTTCGAGCAACATATGAGGCATAGGACTCCATCGGGATGATGCTTGTCTTAGCCGACTCTTTGGAGGAAGCCAAAGTAGATGAGTTCCTCCTTGTGTCAACTGAGATGCAGAAGGTGTTGGCTCCTTAGAGGGAATCGGTGCAACAAAGTTGTTGGTCGTCTTGGTTGAGCGAAGTAAGATCGCCTTCTCAGATACCCTCCTTAGTCCCATCTAGCGTGCCAAAAATATGTTGCGGGATAAGTGAACAAGTAACCTAGGACGGTCCGGATTGGTTGCCCTAAGGTCAGTCTAAAGCTATGCTAGGTTACGGCTACGCTAGGCTAAGACTATGGAAAGATAAAGTGACACAAGTAAGATAAAGATTTGTATGTTGTATTGGTGATGATCTTCCTCCTTGCCCAAGCCCTCCTTATATAGCGTATCTTGACCTAGTTCTCGGCCTTCAGAAATAGGAAATCCTAAGTCGCCTTCAAGACCTTCGGCTCCAAGTCTCAACCCCGAAAGATCCGCCTTAATAAAGACTGTCCCACCAAAATCTGTTAATTCGTGCCCATTGCCAAATGTGAAGAGATCTGACTTGGCCTAATCAAGCCAAATTCCAAAATGAAGGGGTTGAAGCCGTATCCAGCAAGTAACTCGGCAACTAGCTCAGCCTAACAAAGAATATTCCAAATGCCTACCAAATCTTTGAGATTCTGCCTCAATATATAAAATCCTTGATCAACTCGATCCTTCTCGAAAATTTCCCAAAATAACGCCGGTCTCCTACTGGGCCCGATATGGACTTATTAAGCCCAAGCAAACTCCAGCCCCGAGCACGTCCAAGTCCAAACGAGCACTTCACGGGAGAGCTCCTCCAATCCCAAGCAAGCACTACACATGCAAACTCCCCGAACCCCAACGAGAATGAGCTCTAGTGGGAGCAAGCGAGCAAAATGAAATCGAACGAATGAGTCAAGAGCAAGCGAGCGAAATAAAATTGAACGAATGAATCAAGAGAAAGCGAGCGAAATAAAATCGAACGAATGAGTCAAGAGCAATCAAGCGAGCATTCTTGAGCGAGCGAGCACAAACGAGCAAGCAAGCAAGTACAAGTGGGCGAGCGAGCGAGCGGCAAACAAGTGCGAGCGAGCGAGCGGCAATTAAGTTCAAGCGAGCGAGCGGCAAGTGGGCGAGCGAGCGAGCGGCAAGCAAGTGCAACCGAGTGAGCGGCAAATAAGTGCAACCGAGCGAGCGGCAATCAAGTGCAACCGAGCGAGCGAGCGGCAAGCAAGTGCGAGTGAACGAGCGGCAAGCAAGTGCGAACGAGCGAGCGAGCAGCAAGCGGGCGAGCAAGCGGATGCAAGCAAGCGAATGCAAGCGAGCGAGCGATCAACCATGGGCGAGCGAGTGACGGGCGAACGAAACCAAAGTTCAGCTTAATTCAAAGCCGAGATTATTTTCAAGTCCCAACAAAAATTCCAGTTCTTGTAATTAATCTAGTATGGCAGTTGCACAAAATAGTCATATCTTCCAAAATTATTTTCTCATGAATGACTTGCGTGTTTAAAATTGAAACAAATAATCCCACATTACTACAATTTCTACAAAGTTAACTTTTGAAAATTATACATTGTGGAAGAGTAGCTCAAGTGATCAAGAAAAAGTCGCTTCACGTGTATGAGTCCGAGTGAAGATAAGTGTCAAGCTCTTTAGTCTATTAGCACAATCATTAGACAATTTGACTTTTTTATTTGACATGATATAATTATTGATGTTAAAAATTTATCTTCACAAAAAAATATATTTATTAAATAAAAAAAAATTGCGCAAAAAAATAGACTTTAAACTTAAAACACTTCTAATTTAAATGGGCTTAATGTGGTAGCGGTTTATCAACGCAGATCAGATCGAAACTTGACGTTGAGAGGCCAACCAAATTGACGCTGATCGCATTGAAACTTGCTGAAATTTCGCTGTTAAAAAGATCCAAATACGTCATTCTACATACTTGCGTGTTTTTGCAATTGAACATAGAATGTGTTAGGAATGGTAATGGGTAGGGTAGGGTATATTTTAGTTTTTTTGGATGGACCTACACCCTATCTTCGACCCTACAAATTTTTTATTGTTAGATTCATACCCTACCTTCCTGGAGACCTAGGGTCTACAGATTCTGCAGGTCCGACCCTTTAACGTTTTGTATTTTGATAATTTTTAATCAAAACTTAATTTTTATATAAAATTTAAATAAATTCAAGACATCTACTACGTTACACATCAACATTCAATAAAAAATTGATAAAACATCAAATTTTGTAATTTAATTTCAATAGTCCAAAGTTTTTTTTAGAGTTTGAAGTACATAAATAATTCAACAAAAAAAAATATAGCATGTCAGCTTCTAGTGATCCATCATTCACGTCATCTTCTAAGATAGTTGCAGAATAACATAATAAATATGTTAAAGTTAACAGTAAAGTATATTATATATATTATCAATACGGTCTAACAAGGGTCTAATTAGGGTAGAGTCTAAAATAGGGTAAAAATGTAAGGGTAGGGTCTCACCCACAAAGTCTAGCTATGGATTCATACCCTACCATAGACCCTACCTCTAAACATGGATCCATACCCATACCCTACCCTAGACCCAGTCAAAGTCAACATACCCTAGACCCGTAGGGTAAGAGTAGGGTCCGACCCTCAGGGTATGGGTATTTCTGTCATCCCTAGAATGTGTTGACTTGTTAACTTTTTAAGTAATAATAGACTTTGATTTAATTAATAATATTTTAGTTTCATATCTTAGCAATGTAATGAGTAATAGTGAGTGAATATTTTTTAAACAAAATCTAGAATTATTCAATTTGATTGAAATATTAGAAATTCATAAAATATAAGATGTATAGTTGGAATTCACACGGAGAGGCGAAATTCAACCTTGAAAAAGATATAGGAAGAACATATCAAAAAAAATAAGGAAGAACTCCAAATCGGATAACCTCGCTGTATTGTCCTATTCAACAGCAGAAAAAAAAAACAACAGACAACGTCATTTAAGGTCATTTATTTCTAAAAAAACAGCAGGAAAAAATAGTCATCAATGTTCTCCACGGAATTTAAGTTCATTTACCCTTGCCCGACGCCAACGTCAAAGCCGACAATCTTTAACAAAAATCAAACTACTTTAGAACATAGAGTATAAGCATTGTCTCGATCCATTTTGCTCAAGGGTTTACACCAGAGAAAATACTTTAGTAATTTATAGTTTAACGGTTTCACACAAAGTCATAAAAGTATAAAATTCATCAAAATGTTCTTCGAAGTGTGAATGGTTGGTCTCACATTTCATGGTGACGTGGCAAAATGACTATTGAGACAAAGAAGACCTTTAAATCACAAGATTTTTTTTAAAAGGTAAATTTTCACACCATGATTATATACATAAAAATTCTCCTAGATTTTTTTGTATTTATATGCTCTTTGTATCGTTAAGATAAATACTATTTGGCATAAATCGTAAGAAAAAGCCGATAATAATAGATATCTCGCGCGCATCTTTCCTATATTATTGTCAACGATTGAGTTCAAATTCCATAAGGGCAACTCAACCTAAGTTTCTATCCTCAATCTCCTTTTTTACTATTCGAGTAAGTGCTTGTTAGTCCATAAATATATTATCAAGGTAAATCAGGTAATATTTTTTCTCTGCAGGATTGCCAATACATTGAATTTAATTGAAGTAATTGCAACCATCATGTCTATCTATAAGAATGTATTAGGGAGAGATTTGGAAGAATAATAAATTTTAGGGTAAATTACTCTCACGCCCCTGGTGTTTGGTATATTTAAGGCTCGCCCCCTGTATTCTGGTAATCGATTAAAAACTCCCCGAGGTTTGGTTTTATTATACTCTCAGGCCCCTCGCTGACGTCAGCAGTAAAGATATCATTATTTTATTACTAAAATGACCATTATACCTTTGGTCCGGTCAACAAAAATCTCCGGTCATGTTTCCGGCAAACAAAAATTTTCCGGCAACGTCAAAATCAAAACCCAAAATTTTCTTCGGTCCTCGCCCTCCTCTTCTTCTTCCGCCTCGACTTTCTCAACTACCTCTTCCTTCGCCCCGGTGACCACCAAGACGACGACCATATAATAGACAACATCGACCTCCCTGTGCCCCACCCAAGGCAGATCTTCCCGACGAGGACATCTTCGAGTCCGTGGCCGTGGTCTCTATCACCCTGCCCTCCTACGCCAACGGCAACAACCTCAACCAACGCCTGCCCTCTTACGCCGACGACAACAACCTCGACCGTGATGACGCCGTCGTTGAGAATCAAACAGAAACCTCATATTCCTCGGCCTTTCTCTCTCTCCTTGATAGGGATGCTGGGTCGAGGTGGGCGAACGCCGACCTAGACTAAGGAGCTGGGCTCTCACGCTGGCCTGGCCGTTAGAGGTGAGTCCGGTGCTGGGTCACTCTGGTCTCCTTGGGAAGGTGGGTCGACAGACTGTGGTCGAAATGGTGGGCGTGACCAGATCTTGGGTTCGAAGATGAGCCACTCCAAGCTTTGGTGTTGCCGGAGATGGTCAGTGGAGAGTGGGAGGGAGAAGAAAGAAAAATTAATTGATTTTTAAATATTTTACAAGGGTACAAATGTCATTTCACCTAAAAAATATCACTGACGTCAGCGAGGGGGCTGAGAGTATAATAAAACCAAACCACGGGAAGTTTTTAATCGATTACCAGAATAAAGGGGGACGAGCCTTAAATATACCAAACACCAGGAGCCAGAGAGTAATTTGCCCAAAATTTTATCTGGGTATTATTTAAATTAATCAACTCTAAAAGCTACTTATAAAAAAACGACTCTAAAAGCTACTGATTTCGTCAGAAATATTGTATAATAAGATTAAACGCACTTCAGATCTACCATTTTTTCAACGTGTATAAGAGATGCCACAATTTATCCTGGATTGTCAGTCACCGCTACCACAAGAAGCGGATGCATTTTACATTCAAAAGATATCAACATGACCAATATTATTTCAAATAACAATATGATAACGGGTCTGGATTGAGCACGGAGTGAAGGAATCGATTCCGTACGGTTTGGAGTGAAAGGGGACCGCAGTGGCAAGCGCAGTTATGTAATAATGGCAAGTGCAGTTATGTGATAATGGCAAGCGCAGTTATGTGATAATGGCATGTGTATTTTTGATAGTGGCAAGTCCCCGTTGATGATAATGGCGCGCGTAGTTTTTTTTATTTTGGTCCCCCATATTTTAGCATTTTTGCAAAAAGGTCACACTGGCATGCGCAGTTATGTGATAGTGGCATGCACAGTTATGTGATATTGGCATGCACAGTTGTGTGATAATGGCATTTGTATCCGGCCTGCGTTTGTGCGTGGTTTTTTTTATTTTGGTCCCCGTATTTTAGCGCGTTTGCAAAAAAGTCCCCGCGTGTCTTCATTCCGAACGGTTCGGAATCTGAGCATTCCGTGCCCAATCCAGACCCTATGATAACTGTCAAAGCAAGAGGCTCCAAGTCCAATGTGGGCCTAATCCAAACTGTCCGTTCTATAGTCAATAATTTGGACTTTGAATTCAACAGTCTTTATAAGTACGTCTTATATTTTGGTAAACGTTCATTTTAATATGTTGTAATTTTTTTGACTTGCATACCACTAACTTGTGGTTACAAAATATTCAATTAAGTTAGAATGGTTTTCCTAATTGACATTCTACAATTTGGAAAAAAATTGGACGGAAATCTCCCACATATAATTAGCAAACAAATTCGATTTTATTTTTTTCTCGAAGCAAAACAGAAAATATGAAAAAAATTCATATGTAATATTTTTCATATTTTTTCTGGTCTATTTTTTTAAGTTTCAATTTAATGATACTTGAGGGTATTTTTTCAAAGAATTGTTTCAAATAGTGGGGTGTCAATTGGGAAAACTTGTATTACTTGGTTGAACATTTTCAAACCACAAGATAGTGATGTGAAAGTTGACAAAATCACATGTCTTAAAATGTACTTTGACGTATATTTTTTTTCTTGAAAATAACATGAAATTTGTTGCATTAATTTATCTAGCTTTGAATTGAACAGAATTTTTGAATGATTATACGCCTAACTAACAAATATTTGATATTTATATATAACTTAATTCATAAATTTTTTATTAAAATAGAATAACTAGATTAATATTTATTGATATAAAGGTATTTATTATAAAGAGAAAAGTAGTCATAGGTCCCTAATATTTGAATATATTCATGAATAAGGACATACTAGTATTATTTAGGCCCTTAAATTTTGTAAATCAACTCATAAGTCCCTAAACTCATTTTAAGTGCCAAAAATTCCCCTAGTTCACATGAAAATTACAAAATTATGCAGAAAAAAATTTATTCCATCTTCCAACTCATCCATCTCCCGCTTCCTAAACATCCACAAGTGATATTTGTAACTCACCTTAGACATTGCTCGTTCCATTCTCGCAACTCGAAGGACGGTATACCCTCATTTGATATAAAACGATGATACCCAGGAGATGATTCATCAACCGGTCGCTAGGAGAAATTGACCAAGATGTCATGAGAAGATCCATGTTCTTTAGAAAATGACCTATAAGTCAACTTAGAATTTCTCCTGTCCTCTCGAACAGATCAGAGATTTAAAACCCAACCCAAATTCTTGGTCTAACAGGTGTCCGTATTTTTTAAAACCATTCGTGAAACTGTCCACCGATGGGAGGGGTACACATCGTCCTTCAAAGAGCGAGAATCGAACGAGCCATGTCTATGTTGACTAACAAATTTCAAAAGTTGTTGTTTGGGAAGCGGAAGATGGATGGGTTTGAAGATGAAATTTATTTTTTCCTTATACAACTTTGTAAGATAAGGTGAACTAGAGGTATTTTTGGCACTTAAAATGAATTTAGGGATTGATAAGTTGATTTACAAAAGTTCAGGGACTAAATAATGTTAGAGTGTTCTTATTCATTAATTTTTCAAACATCAGGATCTATAGCTATTTTGCCCTATGATAAAAGGTGTGTGTATGTAGGCTTAACCACGGTTCAAATTCAACTGGAACTCGAATTCACAAAATTCATTCAAACATCCGAGGACGAATTCGAAGTGCCGAATTCAAATTTGAATTCATTTATTATTATTTTTTTTGAAAAAGTTACAAAAATTTAAAGCTTAGGGTTAATGTTAGAGTTTAACATTTTTGAAATAAATAAATAAATAATTTTTTTTACTTAATTTACCAAATTAAATTAACTAAGTATTCGTAAGTCTGAAAGAATCAAAGCTCATGTAGTTCCATGACTAAATGCTTATTCTACGACAACCGTTCATATTGAATTAGCAATCACATCTTTTGCAACCATTCACATAACTCAAAACTGAACCAAATAGTTCTTCCACCATAATAACAAAGAAAAACTACCGGGTGCATCAAAACTAAGCTTAAATTCGGTGTTAGTATAGGTACAACCTTTTAATAGAGTACAAAATTATTCAGCTAGATAGTGATATACTATGTCGGAAAATAGTAATAGAAATTAGTGATCCATGATATTCTAGTAACTTGGTTAGATGTGATTTGGATTAATTAATTATTTAAGCTAATCTCAAATAAGTGCATTCAAATTTACTATGATAGATGGGAAATTGGAATTGATGAACGAATGAAGGCATTATTTATGTCACAACTTAATTGATAAAAGATTAAATTAAATAATAGTAACCTTAACATAACCGAGAGAAAAATTAATTGAAAGTGAAACGTGGAAAGAAGCAAAATAAAAGGTATAACGTGGCAACTTATATAATGACCACAGAAAATAAATCACAATCATAAGCTAAAGGAAAGGTGGTGAGAGACGGACAGGAAGTTGGTGAGAGATAGATGGGACGGGGGAAATTCAAATAAAGTTCTATGTTTTTGAATTTTTTTATACATAATTGGTCAATTTAATCCTCAAGATCCACCCAATGTGAAAAATGCGGGGGTTTCTTGGCTAAAAGAAAGAGAGAGAGTTTCTAAATCCTCCACTATAGAAAGAGGTGAATCCTTTAAGTCAAAGTCCAAAACCAAACTTTCTCTGAAAAGAAAAACACGCAATTCCCTTTGAAACCAACCAGCGATGGAAGATTTGGAGGTGCATGCAGAGAATCAAACGGAGAAAATCTGTGGTGACAAGAGTAGAGAAAGAAAAAGCTCCAACGATCGAGACTGGTGAGAAGAAGGTTCGGAAAAAGAAAGGGAAAGCAGTTAAGTTGGGCCCAAAGCAAAGAGGGTCAAGCCCTCCTCTGAGGATAAGGGTTCTTCCTCTTCAAGTACCTCCAAAGGAAGGGTGGTTCAAGAAGACGAAGACAATGAGGAAGACTCAGAGGCTACTCGCTCTGAAGATGCTTTCGGGAGAAAGCGCACCCCAAAGTCCCACAAATTGGTAATAACACATCGTGTATATGATAATTTGCATTTCAAGCATGAGGAGTTTCTAGAATGCTTCAAGAAGGTTATTAGCGGAAGGATAATAAACTGGGGAGATCTGTAAGGGAAAGGATTTGGTGAACAAGCAAAAGAGTGGCTAGATGTGTCTGGTTAATTTGGTCTGACGACAATAGGATGTGGGATAAATGCTGATAAGGTTAGAGAGTTTTATGCCACCCTGCTGACTCATAGACGATTAGCACCTAAGGCCACTGGAGGCTCTAGATATGAAGCAAAGTCTTTACAATGGTTCAATGGGAATGATTTCTACACAGTTTCTCCTCAGGATCTGGGAGAAATGCTCAGGATAAGTTGTGATGGGGTGTGTTTAGCCAAGTTTGAGAACAAGAGGCTACAAGAGTTAGAGATGTTGAATCAGATTAGTAGGACGGTATTTAAGAAAGTAGAAGTCAATTACAGAGCCACCACAATCTATGATGTTGAGTTTAGAATGGTTCAGCGTTTCATCTCAATCACGGTCTTCAACAAGCGCTCCAACACTAATGCAATCACCAATGAGGAAATGAACTTCCTTAAGTAGGTCTGGGTAAAACAAAAGATAAATGTAGCTGAGTTCCTGATCTCTAAGATCATGGCAGCTACAAAGGAGCCCAAGCAGTTCCTTCCTTATGAGAGGATCATTTACACCATCTTGGCTATGGTTGGTGTTTGTGATCATCTCGACAAGGGAGCTGTTCTGAAGGAAGTCTACAATCGTGCAACTCTGTAAAGCATTGGAATTAAGGAGAAGAATGAGAAGTGGATGAATAGGAATAGGAAGAATGGTATTCTGTCTATCAAAAGAAGGGCTAAGCAGTTTGAAAGAAGAAGGGAGCTAACACTCAAAGGTTCCTCGAACAATGTCCTATTCCCTTGGTGCCCCAAATTGAAGAAACCCAAGCTTACTGACAAGAGAGTGAAGAAGGATTTACTTGCTTTAAAAAAGTAGGTTCTGAAGCTGCAAAATAAATATAAGAAAGTGATGAAGGAAGCCATGTTGTTGAAGGCCCAGTTTAGCCCTTCTAATCCAGCGCCTCTCCTTTGCCTGAGGATGATGGCATGCTGATAATGGGGCAGAAGCTTTCGGACTCAACTCAAGACGAGAACCATTCTCCTTATGTCAGTGCCTCCCTTGATCATGTTGTTCAAGAAGAAGAAAATGATGAAGTCAATGCTCCTGATGAAGAAATCCAAAATAAAGAAACTCAAGACAATGAACTCTTATCACTACTTGAGAAAGTGGTCAGTTCACTGGTGGACATGCAGAGGTCACCACTTCCCACACCATGGCCAACATCACCATTTCCTCCCTTCGCTCCACTCTCGAGAGGCAAATGTCTGAGAAATAAGTCAAGGAGTTGTCCATCACTTGAGCAAATCGTAAACTGTTCGCTGAAGGTTGCCTTTCTGATAAGGGTACCTTAGGGGGAGAAAAGGAGGAAGAGAAAGGGTAGCTGATATTGCTGCGAAGATCATTATCCAGATAGCTGATGAAGAAGCCAGGAAGAGAAAGGGTAAAGACGTGGTCGTAGCCTAGAAAATGAAGGATGGCTCAAGTTCAAGAGTCAGGACATCTTTAACAGAGAAGCCAAAATAGAAGAAGAATAGTCTGACCTCCTTCAAGACTCCACCAAAGAAGACCAATAATGTCTCTACTGTTAAGAAGAAGGAATCCCCACTCCATTCCAAAGAGCTTTCTATCTCAATCGTAATTGGGACAAGAGCTTTAAAAAAGAAGAGATAAGTGAAGAAGATGTCTTCAAACATGGAAGAAGGCGTGGCCGGGATAGTGAAGATAGCGAGGATAAAGGCAACAACCCAAGATCCTCTTACTTATTAGCTCCACTTCTCATGAACAAACCTTTTGAAAATCTTTTAGATCTTAAGTGCCAAGGATGAAAACATCCTATATTCCTAAGACCATTATGTTTGTTCGTTGTCTGCTCAAAGTACATTTATCTATGATTGCTACTTCTACTTATCGTATTTTGATTGATGCATGTCTGTTATAGACTTACGTTTGTCAAAAATATGTTAAGTATTACTAGTTTTATCGCACTTGCTTATCGTATTTGTGGTGACTCATGTCTGCCATGGACTTAAGTCTATCACAAATAATCTAACATACGTGTTGAAGCACAAATAGACAGGGGGAGCACGATTACTGAGGAAAACTTAATCGGCACATATTAAGAGAGAGCCTTAGCCAAATTCTGATAGAAAGTTGCTCTTATAAAAAAGGGGGAGATTGAAAATGCCTTAAATGTCTTGATTAAGTACATATCAGAATTTGGTTAAGATCAGTCAAAATAGGCTGGACATAGTAATACACTGAACATAAACTCAATTATCTACAAGTACTAAAAAAGTTAGTCATGATCAAAGGGATAACGAAGTACATCAAAAGATCGATCATAAGCTAAAGAGATTTAACTTAGGAGTTAGGTAATTGACTTTTCGTTCACGCAAAGATTATTCTTACATGGAGTCATAAACTTATCCTTCGTGTGTTCTTCGATATCCTAGTGAAGTCTGAAGTCAATGAAGATATTTTATAAGTTGGTTTAAGATTTTCTTAAGTCTAGTTCAAGTTTTATTTACACATTCTAGTTAAGATAGAGCCTGACCATATGATCTAGATATTTATCCCAAGATAAGTTTAAATTTGAACCTTGCGCGGATCAAATGATTAATGCTTTTACTCGCCATATAAGTGCCTCGCAAGAGCTTAATTGCTTGGTGGTTAAAGTTCTTTTTATAGATAAGTGAGATTAACTTTGGGAAGAGTTTTATAATTAAGGTGGTCCACGTGTTGGGGTATCTGCTCTAGACGAACTTCTCTTTTGTCCACAATATAATTTCTTAATTTATATTTGTTTTACACTAAGATAACTCGATACAAAAAAAATTTGGAAGTTATTTTGTCTTTGTTTGTAACAGCTACTTCTATGGATCCTATCATACACATGTCGAAGTCAACTCAAGTAAAGCCTATGAAGAAAAGTGTTGGCTACTTTGCTAGGTAATGAAGGCTTCTCCTCCAACGGCTATAAATGGCAACTTGCGACTTGAAGGGATGCTTGAAGACTTGCTTGGAGAGCAAGCTCTAACTGCTACATGCAAAGAAGATTCTATAAATAGAAGACCAAGCCAAAGATAAAGGTGGACCACGTGAGATAGAAGAAAGCGATCAAGATTCAAAGATACAAATCTAGAAAGTGCTGAACACATAAATTCAAGAGAGAAAAGCTTTGATCACGTATGTTCAGACGAAGAGAGAAATATAAAATCTTGTCTTATAATACTTGCTCAACTTCTGTGTGAAAGTCTGAGAAGTATATTTGTAAGAGTAACGATAAGCTCCAGGTGTCTAGAGATCCTGTAAATCTAAGGGATGCTCCCATCAATTTGAGATGCTTTCCTGGGCCGGAGTCCGTGAAACTAGTGGTTGTAAAAGTTACAAGTGAACCTGGTAAAACTTGTTGTGTTCTCTTGTGTTTTTATTGGGGATAATAAAAAGTGGGAGAATGGTTGAAGAGTGGACATAGGCTCAAGTGGACCGAGCCGAACTAATATATATCTAGTGTCAAATCTCTCTATCCCTATTCTCGATTACGCTGATAAACTAAGTACAGAAAGAATCAAAACCTAATTCACCCCTCTCTTAGGTTGCATATTGAACTTACACTCTTAATTATATCAGCCTCGACCATTTTTGGCTAAATTCCAATTTGTAAAAGATATCTCTATGTGAAGGCATTTGGGAATTAGCTTGGACCACTTTCTAAACAATGTCGAGATATACTTAACAACAAACTAATTAATTAACAGCAAAAACTAACTAATTAATTAACTAAATAACTAATTAACCAAAAAATAAAGATTAACGGCGTACCCACTCTAGGCGACGATAGGCACTGCGACGGGTTAGGATGAAACGGCAGACGACAGTGGTGTCGCGGGGAGCGTCAATATCGGGTACGCCCTGCCCAACAACTCTTCGACAGTGGTGGCACGGTGGCGTTCTCTTCCAACTCTTTGCCTGACCCGATTTCCTTACCACGGCATCGCTATTTGTTGTACAAAAGGCGATGGTCGACGGGATGAGGTTCGCTCGCCGGGAGCCTCGATCGGTTGCGCAGAAGGGCGACGGCGAGGAAGAAGAGAGCGGCAGGATTTTTAGGGCTAAAGGGATAAGGATTTTGTAGAGCACGATAGATCTGGTCGTAGCTAGGGTATTTGTAGGCACGGGGTCGCCAGAACACGATTTAAGCTGTCGTAATTTTTCAGAATAAGACTTTCAGGATGGTATTCATTTTACGCCTGTGTCAGTCGTATTACGTCAATTTACGCCCACCTTAATTGTATTCTGGCTTTCCCTGCCTCCGGGGACACTATATTCGTAAAACTTTTTTTTTCAAACACCATAATCGTAAAATTTTGCTAATGCAACACCATTTAGGTAAAAAGCACGAAGAAAGGTGGTGAGAGACGGACGGGGACACTGGTGAGAGTTGGATGGAATGGGCCTCGGGATAGGGGAAATTCAAATAAGTCCTATGTTTTTAAAAAAAATTTACATAATTGGTCCATTTAATCAAAAAATTGAATTAAATTAAATTTTTTAGTTCGACAAGTTATAAAAATTTTGAACTGTATTTAATTCGTCTCCAGACGAATTTGAATCAAATTTTTAACAAATCAAATTAAATACTAACCAAATTTTAACAATCGTGAGATCTGTCGACTACATACAGTGCGATAATATTATCTTTATATTTCTTGTTGTTATGTCTATGCATTTTATTTTTGTATCTGTAATGTCTTATTTTAATGAATCACCTCTAGATCACTATCCCTCAAATACACCGTCTCATTTTTTTAAGGGACACTGTCTCATAATCTCATTAATGATGAACAGAAACCAACATAGAAAACTCGTAATTTGCAACTGCATTTATGTCGAAGGAGACGACCAGTACACAGTCATTGTTCAACAATTATGAGAACCGCACAAACTTGAGTTTTTTTCTCATGCTGTCAATTAGATGCACGATTTTCTATGTTGTCAAATGCCGTTAGCTCAACGCTATTGTTACATTTTTGTCAGCTGGTATTTAGTGTGGTGGTGGGTAACCCCCAACAAATATCCACCACTTCTTTCTTGGTGCTGATGATAAGTTCTGGCCCAGGACGAAGAAAGGGCACATTAATTATGAAGTCAGACGAACTTTTTTTAATATCATCCGCATTTATATATTTAATGAGTTGACCAATTGAAAAGTTTTGAATCAGTTAAACTTTTGAATAGTAAAAAAAATATATTTAATATTGTTATTGTAAAACCTATTTAAATAATAATAAAAATGGAAAAAACTCAGAAATTTTGAAGGTTTGATAATGTACACAATGTTCTAACATTTAGTAAATTATTCTCTTAAGTTTTGAGAAATTGAATATGTTTATCTGTAAATCAATTTTCATCTCAATACGATTACTAAAATAACTTTCACTCATTTTAGAATTTTAAAATCACCATAAAATCTATTAACCTCCACTCTGCAATATAAAATCCCACAGCCCATAAAAAGCAAAAAAAATCCAGAAAGTGGTGCTCTCGTATTAATAAGAGAGGCACTTTTCCTTCTGCTCCTATTGAAGGAAGAACGCAGCTATCTATATTTCACCTACTCCAATGGATTAACCTAACCACCTTCTCAAAAAAAAAAAGGATTAACCCGGATAATTCTAATCACCGGATAGTTTATGATTTAAAAGATTAATTCTTTTAGATGAACTTTGTGCTAGGTATATGAATTGATATAATATAATAGCATTTCACGTAGTTTATGTTTCTTTCAAATGGTGTTTGTATGAAAATTATTTCAAGTTGGCTAATAGGTATTCAATCATATCTCATTGTTAGAGATCGTCTATAACTGAATATCTGGGATGGGAAACGAGTTTTATTATTTTAATTTAGGATTAACTATTAATCGATTGAGTTGGATGAAATAGATGGAGTTGATTTAGTTTATTTTTTTAATGTGGTGGGTAGATTTTTATACTGTGGGGGTGAGGTTGGTGTGTGTATGATGATTTTGAAGCTTTGATATGATGGAGGGGTACATATAGGTGTCATTTGAGATAGAAATTGGTCATAAGGACTAACAAGTTTAAATTTTGAAAACTTAGTAACTAATTAACTAAAATCTGTATATCTAAGTGCATTACATCAAACCCAAGAACTTCTGAGTTTTTTTCCTTTTATAAAATCATTTAAATCTAATTCTCTGAAATAAGCCCATTGAGTTGTGACTAGAAATATTTTGCACGTACTCTCAAAATTGGTTAGATTGACACTTAATAAGGTTGTTAGGATTCACATCATTCCCCGCTTATTAGAATATATTTTTCCTCAAATTCTTGCATACGTCATATTTTTGCTAATTAATATCAATACTGGAACAATTTTGAATATGTGAATGTCGGGACTAAACTTGATATCTTTTATTCTAATAGACCAAATACTTAGAACTTAAACAATGATAAGCCATCTCTAAATCAAAAGATAAAGGCTTTGTCAAATAAGCCACTTTGCATTTAATTGATTTCTTCTTGTGTTGTCTTTTTTTAAGGGTGGTGCGAAGCCTATATTAATATAAATGGGTTACATACGAGAAAAGAAAATACATATACAAATAACAATAACATCGAATAGATAAGAAAAACCAAACCGCAGATAACAGAGTGGCACAGTAACATGGGTGGGAACGAAGGGTGATCGAGAAGCTATGAAAATCAATGACCAAAGGAGAATTATGCCGAGACAAGCTATAGCTAAAAAACCACGAGGAAATATCATAGACAAAATCTAGTGGGCATTTGAATGCATTCAAGATGCACGCAAATGAGTCAAGATCGAACGAGTTCAACCGAGGTAAGTTTTGCCACATGCGACAACATGAATGGAATTGAGACCTGAATGGATCTCAGATCAAGTAAGGTTGATCCGAGCAAAAGACTGCATAACAAAGCCGAGCCAAAAGACCCCTAAGCAAGTGCGAATCAGGGAAACAAGGCAAAACATCACAAAAAATAGAAATAGCTAAAAAAGCACATGAATAGAAGCAACAATAACAGAGACAAGTGAAGAAAAGTGATAAAAAGACATGAAGAAGAATTGACCGGAGGGGTTGTCGATGGGGACTAACCCCTCAGGTAGCCACGAGATGGCGCCCCTAGATGGTCAAAGGATAAGCCAGATCCATCAGTTGGTGGGACTCAAGGTCGAAATGAGTGACCAGAAGGTGAGGCAGAGATGAGCTGAGAAGGAGGCGTGGCTGAGAAGAGGTAAGCCTCTAGTCAACTATTTGAAGGTGGTCTTGCATGGAGGAGGCCTTAGGGGACGGCTTCAGGAGTGGTGGGAGGACTCCTGAGTTGAAGATAACACTTGGGATAAAAGTCGAGGAGGGAACTCCTTAGAGGACAACTTTAGACGGTGGTCAAAGGCAAAGGAGGAGTGGCTGAGAGAGGTTGAGGAAAAAGAAAGGTGGGGAAGGGGACCCTAGAGACTCCCCTATTAGGTTAGAAAACTCTCTCAAGATCTTAAGAGAGAGAAAGGTAGGAGCATCAAGATTATGGTTGTGAATTATTTCTTCTTGTGTTGTCATAAGGCATGTTCGTCAACAAACTTTATTCTTTCTACTCTTCTATTTTTCTTTTTTCTAGAATTTTTTTGCTTTTTTCTTTTTCTATTCTTTTGTTGCCCTATTTTCTCTTCTTTTTTTAGTTACTCTGTTTTTAGCAACTAAGAATATGATAAGAACAACAAATTACAAACTAAAATTTCATTGCTAAAGTTATAAATAAAATTTAAAGTATAAGTAGAACTAAAATAGAGTCAATGAGACTCCCTTATTGGGAGAGAAAGCTCTCTCTAGAAATTAGGAGAGAAAAATGTGGGAGCATCAAGATTATGGTTGTAAATTATTTCTTCGTATGTTGTCGTAAGACATGTTCGTCAACAAACTTTATTCTTTCTACTATTCTATTTTTCTTTTTTTGGAATTTTTTTGCTTCTTTCTTTTTCTATTTTTTTGTTGCCCTCTTTTCTCTTCTTTTTTTGAATTTCTCTCATTTTCAGCAACTATGAAAATGATAAGAACAACAAATTACAAACTAAAATTTGAATACTAAAGTTAAAAATAAAATTTAAAGGATAAATAGAACTAAAATAGAGTATAGACTTTGATACCAAATGATGCGAAGCCCACCAACGGTGCGATGAGAATCCCGGATTGGGAGAGAAAACTCTCTCTAGAAATTAGGAGAGAGAAAGGTAAGAGCATCAAGATTATGGTTGTGTATTTCTTCTTGTGTTGTCATAGGACATGTTCGTCAACAAACTTTATTCTTTCTACTCTTCTATTTTTCTTTTTTCTGGAATTTTTTCACTTCATTTTTCTTCTATACTTTTGTTGCCCTCTTTTCTCTTCTTTTTTTGAGCTTCTCTTTTTTTTCAACAACTAAGAAAATGATAAGAACAATAAATTACAAACTAAAATTTGAATACTAAAGATAAAAATAAAATTTAAAGGACAAATAGAAGATAAAAATAAAATTTAAAGGACAAATAGAACTAAAATATAGTCTAGACTTTGACACCAAATGATACGAAGCCCGCCAATGGCGCAATGAGATCCGGCCATGAATTGTTGAAATTTTAAATAGTTCTAAATTAGTTCGTGATGTAATTTTCTTCTACGATAAGAATTAAGTCCTTAAATCTATGCAAATTTCGTTCCTCTTGAATGATGATCTTTAACAAAATTATTAAAGTCTAACTATTAAATAAGCTTGAAAATGAGCCCATTTAGTATTGACTAGAAGCTCTTTGCGCATGCTCTCAGAATTTATCTGATTTGTACTTATTAAGACTACTAAGATTCATATCATGAAATATGATATGTCATGCTGAACCCTTGTTCACACTTGACTCATCTTTTCGGTTACGTGAATTTGACGTATGTTGATGAGTTACCAACCTCAATAAGCCGTCTAGTTCTGCCTTGCCTCCACATGCATATCAAGTATTAACATATCCATGACATGACAAAGATATATAACAATCTCAACCTAATGACTCCAAACATAATACAAGATTGATGCTCCAAACAAGACTCTCGGACAAAACTCTTAGCAAGACAATCAACCAATAGCTCCAAACAAGAGACTCAACCAAAATTCCAAACAAGACACTCAACCAATAACACTCTCAAAACCCTATTGAAACCAGAGAGTTCCACCTAACATATGTCAGGATTCCCTGGACCACAAGTAAATATCCCTCTGCTCCCACAGAGCGTATAACTTCGTTATACGTAGTTTGCGCCCAAAAAGTGTGAGGAGACATCTCATGACTGGGGATATGAATCCTATCAGCCTTATAATGTGCCAGTCAGATTATTTATGAGAGAACGTCTAAAGCTTTTCAAGTTACAACTTAACGAGCTAATTTTTAAGATTATATTAAAAAGTTGGACTCTGATGAATTTATTAAATCCAATATTGAAGATCCATGAAATTCACATTGAATTGGAGTATTCATTCATATTGAAGAACAAAATTTCAGCACCAAAGATCTAGAAGAGTGATTCTCTCTAATTATGCATTATATTTAGGAAGTTTAGTTCTAGCTATTAGTTTTATTTATGAAGTTAAGTTCCTGCAAAAAAAATTTAATTAGGCTAGATTAAACACCTAGATTTGTTTCCTTTTTAGTCTCTCTTGAGAAGGGAATAATTTTTTGAATAAAATTTGTGAGCATTGCACTCTCTTGGTTCTATGGAACTATTTGAATACATCAGAGTGATTTCGTTAAGTTCTCTTATGACTTATCAAACAGATCTCCATCACTATTTATGAGCATTAGGTAAATTCAGTGATTAATCTACCAATCATATGCAAATAATATAGTGATAAGTAAGGTTTGTACTGAGCGATTGACAAAAAAATCTAATATAACATTAGGTTTACAACAAAAACAATGACTTTGTAGGGAATGAAGTAACCTGAAGTAAACAGAGTGAAAGAGACAGAAACAAAACAAAACATAAATAAGCAGGAAGATAAGTGATGACTCAACCAATGATGTAGTGAGCACGGTACCCTAACACGTTGATAGGTTCAATTATAGATTTCTTATTAACTAGTATTCAGAATTTCCTAAGATACGATTAGTAACGAATGGGTACTAGGCAACTATCAAGGCTACTGATAGCATAATTGGTAAATCTTAAGTGCGAGGCAACGATCCAGACTTATCATTCATTAAGTTCCCCTATACGAATCACCTATAGAGATTTTCATCCGTCCAGACTAAAGATGTATTATTCAGCTTTTCGGCATCTCTACATCCGCTAGGATAGTAGATTAGCTAGAGATCATACAATGCTTCATATTATTAATCTTAAACCAAGAACCCATGTCTACTCTTCACTAGGGTGCGAGGCAATGAGCTAGGGTTCATAAGATAGGCCTACTCCAATCTTAACAACATAAAAGTAAAAATAAGTATTAAGTATACCAAACAATAACCAAATGCATAATCAATCCATAATCTAACCCATCAAGCGTGCCGTAGGGCACCACACTCAAAGAAAACTACTTCCTACTCATGACAATCATACTTGACATAATCATAGTATAGAATATGAAAAGTATAAAAAAGAGAGTGAGGAAGGAAGTCACCAATATGAAGAAAATCTTCATACCATAGAAGGAGCATCAAAGTATCCCCAAGTGTGATGTAAAGAGAAAAAGTGTGTAGCGAAAGAGATGTCTAAAACCTAGAACTAGCGGGATTTATATAGAAAATTCGAGTGTCAAAAATCTTAGCTCTAGATCCTTCTTGATTGATCAGCAAAAATTAGTTGGCAGCAAACACTTTTACTGACGTGGCTGAAGACTGCGTGTATGTGTAGTGGGCTACGCGTACGCGCTTTTTGTAAATCGCCAACCTGCGCGTACGTGGAGAAAAGTAATGCATACATGTCTGAGTCCTATCTCCGACCTTTGACTGCTTCCGATCCTGAACTCTTTTACTTTACACTCGAACATGATTCTTAGACTTCGACTACCTACAAGACAATACACAATGTAAACATCCACTCTCATGACTCAACTGGACTAAAAAAGGATAATACAAAAACTAAACAGACCAAAAAAAATATAAATAAAAATGCAAATTGACACACATCAACAAGTTATTACTTTACATCATACATGCATCAAAAGAACCGTTGTTCTACAAGTCTCGTTCCAAGAAATGTTGTTGTGTTTTGTTGGTTCCAAATAGAATGAAGAGAGGCATCAACGAGTGAAAAAAGGCAAGAGTGGTAAGGATATTATAGTGAGTAAAAGCCAATTTGTTTATGTGAAAGGAATTGAGGGCATCACATCCTTCAGTGTAAACACGCGAGAGAGAGAATTGGTGACGTATGTTCTTTTTCTAACCTTGTTTTATTTGTAGTAAAGCATGTCTCAGAATAGTAATGTCGAAGGTGTTTCTGATTCATTTGATCCAAAGATTTACATGGAGTCTATGACATGTGAGATGAAGTGAATGTTGAAGAATGAGTTGGAGGAGATGAATGTCCAAATTGATCAGTAGAACAAACATTTGGATCTCTCACAAAAAGTTTCTCATGTTTGTAGGGAGAGAAGAGTTCAACCACTGGAAACTATGTGTAGAGATGAAGATGATTGTAATAGGAGATATGGAAGAAGGCCTAAAAATGTTAGGAATAGAGATAGTAACACTTTTGGAGCAACAATATTTAACGATAAACCTTTTGCAGGAAGTTGAGAAGGAAGGATGTTTTAGGCAAGAAAAGTAATGGACTTGCATGCAAAAGAAGTTGGTGAAGTACAATGGGAGAACATCTTTCACACTAAGTGTGACATAGAGGACAAGGTATGTAATTCTAACATTGTTATGGAGATTTCTTCTCATGAAATTGTTGAAGATGTTAATATGGGAGGAGTCTAGTGAATATTCCATTTACTTATTCGATGGAAATTATTTTGATGAGCATACCATGTGACTACTTTACTTGAGGGATTTATTTGACGAATCATTTTGGTGGATGTTGTTAACATTGATGTTGTTGACAAGAAAGAGGTGTGACCCAAACCTACAGGACTCTGGATTTTCATGTTAAGCATGTTGAACATGATGACTTCTTGGGAGTTTACATTTGATTATGTTGGAGGTTCACCATTAGTCGAATTGTGGAATAGTTTAAAGAATGTAGAAAGACTTATTCAAATAAGTAAGTCTTTTACTTTTGAATTGGAGATGATTTCAGATTGTTTATGTTCGAAGTATCATTTCTTTTAGAATATGAGGTATCGAGTGCAACCACAACATTTCAAATAGTCAACCTTGTTAAAGGATGGTTATTGAAAGTATGATGTATGCAAGGATTTGAGGACAAATCTCTTTCAACAAAAGGAAAATGATATGAATTCCAGAAGCCTTATAAATTATCAATATGATAAATTATGAGAGCAAAAGAAAAATGCTTCAAGTTACAACTTGATGGGCTAATTTCCAAGATTATATCAAAGAGTTTGACTCATGTAAGTATATTAAAGTCTAATGTTGAAAATCCATGAACTTCACGTTGATTTAATTAGGCTAGAAGAGCGATTCTCTCTAATTAGGCATTCTATTTAAGAAGTTTAGTTGTAGCCATTAGTTTTGTTTAAGAAGTTATGTTCCAGCAAATTTGGTTTAATTAGGCTAGATAATCACATTTTTAGCCTTTCTAAAAGGCCTAGATTTGTTTTTTTTAGTTTCTCTTTCTGGCAACACTTTTTGTCTATCTGTGAGTTGTTTCAATTAGAAATTTCCTTATAATACAAAACCTATACATAGAGACTTTAAGCAATAAGAAGTGAAGAACTTTTTGATATATACTCTTTGTTCTATGGAACTATTTGAACACAGCAGAGTGATTTCGTTGAGTTCTCATTCGACTTATCAAACGAATCTCCATCACTGTTTGTGGCATCTTTGACATATCGAGGTTTTTTATTTCAACTCAAGCAGCATATCGCGGTCTTCATTCCAAGGTTATTGTTTAGTTGTGAACATCATGTCAAAATCTTCCATCACGAACTGATCTTTAACGACCTGGACGACACATCAAGGTCGGGTCTTATCATATTATTGGTGAGGTTTGTATTGACGTACAAAAAATTGAGAACAATTAAACGCACAATGAAATAGTATAGTGAATGAAGTAAGGTTCTAAACTGAGGGTTGGAGTACTAAATCTAAGCAATTATTCATTTGTGGCGTGGAAACTAGTGTTTATATGAGAGCAAAGAGAGAGTAAAAGTAAAGTAAATCAATGATATAAACAAGATGAGAAAATAGAGAGCAAAATCTTTATGAATTAATTGCCTATATCAAGATTATAGTTTTAGTGAAGTTCTAACTAGTACCCGTAGTGTTCTAATACATCGCCCTAACGCTTTCGCTCATTAAGGTGGCAAAACAAAGATAAAAAAGAACTAGATTACCAATTAACGCTTTCGCTCAATAACTAGACCTAGAAGTAGACTAATCTCAATTATGAAGTTTTCTCCTAACGGGTTACCCCTCTCTATCAAGACGTCTCATTAATATCTAAGGATATGTTAATTGGTTCTTTCCATTAACTGTAGTGCCTTCAGGTCCACTATTATTAACTAAGATCATAACCTAAGTGGCCAATGCAGATTAAGCATTACGTATACCAATTAATAACTAATACAAAAGATATTTAAACTATAATCTAACATAGAAAATCAATCACATATTTAGGGCATCGCACTTACAAGAAAACTACTCGCTAAGTATAATCATGAAGCATCTGATAACAATGAAGGACATGGTGTAGAATAGAATAAAAGATAGAGAAAGAGAGTGCTTAGTCATTAGAGCAACCCATTCCAAAGAGTAATTCTCATGGTCTGGAAAAGTGTAGATAAAAACCTAAGAGCTAATGGCTATATATAGCCAACTACCGAGCTAGAGGATAGGAAAAACCTATAAGAGGTCAGTACGAACTAGAACTCCTAAGGGCCAAAATAAGAGGCCAAAGTAAAGGAAATAAATAGATCAAATCAACTCAAAACGGATAAGATATCTGACTAAAAAAGGAAGTCTAAGAAAAGCTAAATTTTGGGGCCTTAGCAGTCGCCAAGTTAGGTGCCCCAAACATTCTGTAAGTCCCCTTAGTGACATTGGCGATCGCAAGTTATCTTGCAGTCCCCCAAAATGTTGTTGGCACTTGCCACGGGACATTGGCGATCGCAAGTTATCTTGCAGTCAAAAGTTGGCACAGGTTTGTCTTATCTTTGTATTTTTCGTTTATGACCTTCTTCCACTCCAAAATTGACTTTGACTATTATACACAAAATTGTAGATCTCTCTTTAAGCTTTCCAAGGACACCTCATTTGTTATAGTCCAATTCTCAAACAGAGAGTTGTGGTTCTTGCAATATAGTCCATCGGAATCAACCCATCAGAGCTTTACTTTCTATCACAAAATACTATAAAGGGTAGAAGTCCACTCCATGATATAAATACATGAAAATAACATAAGACTCAATACGACTAGATAAAAACAAAGGAAAATACGACTGAACACAAGTTAAATATATAACAAATAGGTGAGTGTTTTCACACTCAACACACCACCAAACTTGAATTCTTGCTTGTCCACAAGTAAGCATAACAACAACACTGAACAAAGAAGCCATCTTCAACAAACTATCATGATGAATCCTCTTGTCAAGTCAATTTCACAATTCAAGTCCAGCCCCCAAATAAAAGTAGTTCCCCATAATTTTTATCATTTAAAAAATAGTGAAGACCACTACAGACTTAACCTCAATAAGTACAAGGGATGCATGGATATTAAGGCACTTATAGTGCTGTTTAGCTTCACCTCATCCAAAAATATTTTAAGTTAGCATGGCTAGCCCTCTACTTGCATGGCACTTGAGACTTCACTTCTCAGATGTTGCCCCGCTGAATACAACTTTGATGTTCAAATATTACTTTACAACTGTCATAATGCTACGTCCTAGTCAGGCCGGAGGCTACTTCTCCCCTCTTATTTACCTGACTACTTCCCTTCTGCCAGAATTCATTCATATTCCACCATTACATTCTACATTCCACATTTCAATTTTTCTTCTTTTCCTTCACATCCCTTAAAAATAATTATTTCTATTCAAACTTAGAAGGGTAGCAAATGTTTAAATACGTCACTCGGTTAATCCTCATGCAAGTCAGCTAAAAATATTTTTATGATACATGCAGGAGTTGGTTACTACAGCCTTGCCACTCAAATTTTCTCAAGTGTTCTATCCGTCTTATACACTAATAGTCGCTTAATCCAATTATGAGGTTTTCAAAAAGCAAGAACTACTTCTCAATATAGGCTTTATCCTATCCTTGCTAATTTTATCCTGGCATGAGCTTTCTTAAGGATTTTAAGTTTCTAATGGGTCATAAGTTCAAGGTTACAAAATCAAGTGGCTAACTGAATCACATCAAATACAACACACTCCTAAATTCAAACCTAGACTCGATCATAAACTATAAAAAAAATATGGCATACCCCACACTTATTGAACACATTGTCATCAATGTGAGGGCAAGATACAAATAAACATCAGATCACAAGAAAGTAACATAAACATCACGAGAGCACAAAAATGAAAAGAATATGTAAGTGGACTGGTACTACTCTGTTAGTCGTGCGCTGGAGGAGGTGGGGAAGGCTGGTGGGTATTGCTCTTCCTATGTCTATATCGCGCATGACCATCAAGACACACAATAAAAATAATAATACTAAAGCAAACACAAAATTGAAAAAAATACCAAACATACTAATTTATAGTCGTTAACTTGATTGTGTTACTCCCTTGGCACTAAAGTAGACGGGGACGTCCATTGGGTTCTTAGAACTTTACTTCATGCAGGCCTATGCAAAGGAGTAGCTTGCCATTATAGAAATCCACTATTGTATAGCTAGTGGCAAGGAAAGGACGTCCTAGAATTAATGGACAACTTGCATCCGCAGTATAATCGAGCACCAGAAAGTCTATGGGTATGAGGGACTTGTCAACTTTGATTAGTACATCCTCCATGATTCTATGTGGTATCTTCATAGTGTGGTGCAAGCTCGATCATACATCCCCCAATTTAAGTTCCCTGAAAGTAGCCAAAGGCATTGGATTAATATTGGCACCCAAATCACATAAGTAGTGTGGAAACTAAACACCACCAACAATGCAAGGAATAATGAAACTCCCTGGATCTTTCACTGATTTGGGCTCGTTCCCCCTTCTTTTCAGTAACTACTTTCTCTTTTATGGCTGGCTTGATATATGAACTTGTTCTAGAGTGGTGACATGCTCCAAAGTCTTTGAGGGAATGGAGGTGGAATGACATAAGGTGGTGGAGGAATATACGGTACACCATCCTCATCCACATTCCTCAATGTGATGGCCATAACTTGTCCTCACGGATCAACTATGTGTTGCTGGGCAAGGATCTCATGGATCATCTAGAGTTTGTTGTAGCTAAATTCCTGTTATATGGGGGAAGTCGTACCAAAGTCAGGCAAAGAAAAGGGGCTAACAAGAAGCTAGTTGCGAGTTCGATTTAGGAGACTTCATTAGTTAGTTATTTCCCATTCAGTCATTTGTTTCCATTAGAGGTTTACCTCGATTAGGCTAGCACTATTTAGCTCTTTTCCTATTCTATTTTGATTTCATTTTCCTATTCAGATTTGTAAACATTTGGCTATATAGGGCCTACGTGACCTAGGTTTTGAGTATCAAATAATAAAATCAGAAGTCTCCCTTACCTCTCTTCTTCTTCCCTTCTTCTCTTTATTTTTTGGTGGCCACCACTGGATGAGGTAAAAAGCCCCGACCTCCTGTTGCCTATGGGTATAACCTTTGGGGTACCCCAGCCTCTTCCAATTTGTTGTAACTTATCACGGAGATGCTAGATCAGATAAAGGTGATGGCGCAGTGAATCAAAGCTCTGGAGAAACCCTCCAACGGTGGGTCCAGTAACACAGCTCGCCAGTCGCCCCTCCTGCTGATGCTAACAATGACAATGACAAACTCTCAGACAGGGACCCACTCGATAGGGACCCTTCCAACCCAAGCATGGCCCTCAAGGCAAGCTGCTACCACTGCTTGAGTAGTCCATCCTCCACTTCTAGCAAGTCGTGACTACCATTGTGGTTTTGACCCATCATGATACCTAACACCATACACTGGGTACCCATCGACAACGACTAACCCACCAACAATAGATTTGCTCTCCATTGATGAGACGATTCTGACCGAAGACATATCAACGTGGAGAAATACAACTAAAACTGGAGCAGGGTCCCCCGCTATTATAAACTTTAATTCCCGACCTTCGACGACAAGGAAGACCTAATCACATGTTTAAACCGTTGTGAGCAATTTTTTTGAGGTCAATAACCCTCCGAGGTGGACAAGGTTTTTGGTTGGCCTCATGCCAACTTACAGGCATCGCACAACATAGGTATTACCAGCTCGAGCGAGATTATGGAACACCCCTGTGGCCCAACTTTGTGGACCTCTGTAATTAGTATTTTGGTCCCCAAGGCCAGAGAAACTATCTAGGGGAACTCGCTAGATTACCATATCTCGGTATAGTGGAATGGTACCAAAACCAATTCCTGGCCTTAGTTTGCCAAATCCACACCCTAGATCTGCAAAACCAGGTGGAACTATTTATGGTTGGGCTACGAAATCCACTACGGACGGACGTGGAATTGATGAACATGCTAAACTCTAGGATGCTATGAGTCTGGCTCATGCTTACGAGAGGTGGACACTCCTGGGAAATCAACCAGCTGTAATGGCAAAAACCCTTCGAGGGTGACAAATTGGTCCCGAGGATCTACACCTATTTTGATTAGGTCAAAGGAAACTGCTATAACCACATGAGCCTAACCTGAAGCTACAAATGGGCGACCTTGGCACTTATTCCAAACCGGATGGACGGAGAGGAGGAAACAAGAATTTTGTTACAACTGTGATGAATAGTACACATACGGGCATCGATGCCAATGCCTCTTCCACATGGAGGTCATTAATGAATACGAGGAAGAGAAAGACACCACCACAGATGACCCAGAATATGACCTACTAGTAGCGTGAATCCACGCCATCACAGGTATCGAGCTAGAAATATGATATAGCTCCTGGTCTTTATCAGCTCGAAAAAATTCGTGACACTATTAGACTTTGGGTCCACACAAAATTTTCTAAGAGAAAGAGTTTCCTCACGCTTAAGAATAGCAATGAAGCCACGACCAGAATTAAAGGTGGTTGTTGCGAATGGGGACCAGGTCCCTAGTGGGGGAATGTGCCGAGGAGTTTACGTGAAAATTAGAAATGAAGACTTCCAGGTGGACTGCTATACTTCCAGGTGGATTGCTATACTATTCAGTGGCAGCGCACACCTGACCGCTCCCAGAATCATCAAATATGTCTCCTCTCAGGGGCTGCACCTGTAGCAGTCTGACCGTATTGCTACCCCCAGTTACAAAAAGATGAGTTGGAATGTCAGTACGAAGCCATGCTTTGTCAAGGTATCATTCGCGTGGATTATTAGGCCCTCAACGAAGAAACACTGAAGGAGAAGTTATCGGGCCCTCAATGAAGAAACGGCAAAGGAGAAGTTCCCTATTCCAGTGACCGAGGAGCTTCTTGACAAACTATGGGGTGCATGCTTACATGGCCTGCCCCCGGGTCGACTCATGGCTTACGAGGGTTCTTAGGTTTGGCGGGCTACTATTCCAAGTTCATCAAAGATTTTGGAATTATTGCAGCTCCTCTCACAAAACTACTACAAAAAGAGGCATCCAAGTAGTTCGAGGAAGCCGAGGAGGCTTTCACAGCTCTAAAAAAAGCTCTCCGCTCTATGTCATTTCTCTAACTTCTAAATTTTACACAATCCTTTTTTGTTACATGCGATGCCTTAGATAGCGGGGTTCGAGGCAGTACTCCACCAAAGCTCCGGGCCCCTAGCCTTATTCGGTAAACTGATTATAGTACGCTAAGCTGGATGCCTATGAGCGTAAGCTTATCGATCCTGTTTAGGCAGTACGACATTGGCGACCCTTTCTCTGGGGACGTGCATTTACCATGCGAACAGATCATTAAAGCCTAAAATTCTTGTTGTATCAGTAGCTTTCAACGATACCACAACATAAATGGGTCAGAAAATTGTTCGGGTATGATTTTCACATCGAATATCAACCCGACCATTTTAATATAATGGCCGATGCCTTGTCTCACCATGACTCTGACCTCAGGAACATCAGGACTTTTAATATGTAAGACTAATCGCATGGTCTGGAAAAGTGTAGATAAAAACCTAAGAGCTAATGGCTATATATAGCCAACTACCTAGCTAGATGATAGGAAAAATCTATAAGAGGTCAGTACGTACCTAGGGCTAAAACAAGAGGCCAAAATAAAAGAAATAAATATATTCGAAGGTCCTAAAGCCATAACAGGAGGCCATAGATGGAATCAATATAAAACGGATAAGATATCTGACTAAAAAAGGAAGTCCAAGAAAAGCTGAATTTTGGGGCCCTGATGGTCGCCAATCAACTTCCCATCGCAAGTTAGGTGCCCCAAACCTTCTGTAAGTCCCCTTTAGCAATTGAAATATTGTTAGCGCTCGCCACTGGGCATTGGCGGTCGCAAGTTGGAGCAGGTTTTTCTTATCTTTGTAAATTTCATTTTTGACCTTCTTCTGCTCCAAATTTGACTTGGCTATCAGAACAAAATTGTAGATCTCTCTTTAAGCTTTGCAAGGACACCTTATTTGTTATAATCTAATGCTCAAGCAGAGACTTATGGCTCTTGTAATATGGTCCATTGGAATCACCTCTTCAACAAACTCCAATGAGCTTCACTCCCTTTCAAAAAATATGACGAATGGTTGAAGTCCACACCCTGACACAAATACATGAAAATGACATAAGACTCAATAAGACTGGACAAAAATAACCAAAAATATGACTAAAACACAAGTGAAATCCATAACAAACAGGTGAGTGTTTACACACTCATCACGTATCACGAGGGCTTAAATAATTCCCCAAGACTTGAACATACATACCTTGGGTTACTCAGTGATCTCTTACTCGATATGTATGCACTTTAGGACCCAAAATGTGTTAGAAACAATCCAGTACTCACTAGGCCAAACAATACCATTTCATCATGTATCATCTCGAATACGACATGCATACCTCTCAAAACACGAAAAGCGACATACATAAATAATATATGAAAAAACTTTAGAAAACACGAACACCAATCCTAAAGGAGCAGAGAGGCACGGGTGGAGACGAACGATGAACGAGAGGCAACAAGAGCCAGACGTTCAAGGCAGAAAGTTGTTGATACAAAGATCGGCTAATAACCACAAGGTCGCATCATAGACACAACCTCGTAGACATTTGAATGCATATGAGATGCACGCAAATGAGAGCCTAAGTCGGACGAGTCCAACCAAAGCAAGTTTATCCCCCTGCACCAACAAGAAAGGAATCGAGAATCCAACAAATCTGAGATCGAGCACATGTCTGTCCAAGCAAAAGCATAACCATATAAAAATAAGCCAAAAATTGAAGAGACCACTAAATAGGTGTGGCTCGGGAGCTAAAACAACAAGCACAAGTTGACCAAAACATTACATAAAGCGAAACAAGCTCATGTAACAAAAATCACAAAAGAAAAAAGGAACTGCAAGGCATAATGTAAAAGTGGTCGGGGGGTGGGGTGTGACCATCCCTTTGGGAAACTCGAACGACCACTCATGTCTAGCCGAAGAGGAACGCCGAGGAGTGGTAGAACTGCTGGCGGTGACTGCGTTGGATGAGGATGACAAACTTGCAGGCCGGAGGAGATCTGAGCTGGGAATGACCAACGGTGAAACTCAGAATGGCTAACCACAAGAGAGAGGGTCGGATCTATGATCACCACGCGACCACCAGATCTAACGAAAAGAAGATAAAATGGCTCTTGAAAGAGAGAGAGTAAAAAAGACAGCACTAAGAGGGAGAACAAGGGAGTTGCTGAGGTAGATAAGAGGCTAGGTAAAGTGGTGGCTAGTGGAGGGAGTGGGTGTGCAGAGGTGGAGGATGGAGGTGGAGGAGAAGGCGAGGTGGAGGATGGAAGGGGAGTGGGGGGAGTTGGGTGGATGAGAAAGAGTGAGAAGGTGGAGGATGAAGGTAGACAAAGATGGACAAGGATGGATAAGGGTGGATGGAAGAGTAGGATGGAGGAGAAGGGTGGTCGGAGATAGGGTAGAAGAAGAGGAAAGATAGAGGGAAGAAGAGAAAAGGATGAAAATCCTAATGAAGGGTAAATTTCCAAGGGAAAAAATGTAAAATCCTCTCTCTAAACAATTCTAGAGATCTTGAGGCTTTTTTAATTGAGATCGGTGGAACATTTTTAAACTACAGCAACGATGTGCATGTTAGTCAAACAAAAGAATGGACTTCTATTTTTTTTATCCTTCACATAAGACCACCAGCATCCACAACCTATCCCAACCTAGGTCACGGAATAAATAAATAATTTTTCTCTCATCCACATCAACCCAACCCAATTATCTCTTATTCTACCCACATCCACAACCTGTCCCAACCTGGGTCATAGAATAAATAATTAATTTCTCTCTCATCCACATATTATCTGCTTTCATTTTTCTTATATAAAAATTATATTAAATATACATAAATATTTATTCCGTAATAAGAACAAATTACATAAAATAAGAATAAATTACATAAAATAAGAAAAAATTACATAAAATAAAAATAATTCACATTCCAAACAAAACTGACATTAGGTAGTGCTTCATCACTTCATCTTCTGGGGATAAGTGTTCTTTCGCAAGCAAAGTATTCAACATCACTTGATTCATCTCTATAGTCTTCATTTGAGCCTTTTTTGTGCTCGCTCCATTTTATTTTGCTCCCTTTGTTGCTCAGCTCTATTCTCTTCTTCAATAATTCAATTTCACTATCTCGGGTGATTCTTAATGCACGAATTTTTGAAGCAACTTCGTCACCTGCCGTACCTTTTTCTTTTCTTTTTTTGGCAGCCTCTCTACCCATAGGTCGAGGAATTGTTGATGATCTGCTGATTGGAGTTTTTGGGTTGGAGGGGATTGAATATTCACCATCTTTAGTAGCCCTTGATCTTTTTGAGCTTCCACCACTTTCTACATGATCCTCTTCATTCTTCGGAGGGCAATATGTTGAATCGTGACCTAGTTGTAGTTGCCACTTGGGATGTTTACACATAACTTCATTGAATACAGCCAAGTCACTAAACTTGTTGTTGTTGCTCTTCCCTGCATAAATTATTTGTCCTTCAGTCTCAACATCGGACATGCTCATTTCGCTCTTTTTTCGAGTATATGCTTCCTTGTATGCACCAATCCACTTTTGTGTACTTGCATTAAGTCGTTTGTAACGACCTTTCATAGATTCCACATTTCTTTCGTGCATCTCTTCTCGATTTTCTGCTTGAGCTTCATGGTACAAAGCACTCACTCCTGCCCAGAGCGATGCACCCTTCTGATTTTTTCCTCGCTGCCTATCTTCGTTAACGTAGATGAAAGATGACATTAGGACAGTGTCTTCCTTGACACTCCAAATAGTTGGTAGCACTTTTTGAGGTTTTTTGTTGCCGGGCACATCGTTAGCCAAATTTTATGGAATATTTGGTGGGCTACGGTGTTCATATATCAAAATTTGGGAAAAATTTGGCGACAACTGGGAGTAAAAAAAAGATTGAAAGTTCGGATTATCTTCAAAATTTGGAAAAGATGAAGGATTATAAGATCCAAATGGTTGAAAATTTGAGAAATTTGGATCCAAAGTAGAAATAATATAACAAGAAAAATTAAGAAGATAGTATATAGTAAAAGAAGAGAGAATTTGAGATTGTGTGTGAAAATATATTAATATTGGACTCTATTTATAGAGATTTGAAAAATATAAATTTTCATATAAATTATTTTTATTTTTTATCACAGATAATTCTAAAATTTTTTAACCACACAAATCATATCCGAAAAAATCTATTTGTACGAATAGTATTGTGCTAAGTGTAACTAAATAGATAGTTTAGGAAAAAAAAATTACCACGTGGTCTAATAGAAGATAGTAACCAAAATTAAAAGTGCTCTCGACCCGGCAAAATACAAAGCGATGAACTAATGTTTCCCGCCAAACCAAAACCCTAACAAACCACTTGTCCATGTCTTCACTCTTAACATTAACGCCCCTTCACTGGAGTTCAGTTTGACCCATTTTCCATTAACCCCTTAATGGCCGAAGAAGATATCCCGGAATCGGACCCGCCCAAACCCGAATTCCCGATCGGTCGGGTCAAGAGAATCGTCAAGCTTGACAAGTAAATCAACAAGGTCACCTCGGAGGCTGTGTTCCTCTTCACGCGCTCCACAGAGCTGTTCCTCCGGTTCCTGGCCGAGGGCTCCGCGGGCTTCGCGGCAGAGAAGAAGCGGAAGACGATCAAACTGGAGGACCTCCGCGAGGCCATCAAGCGCCACCAGCAAACGTCGGACTTCCTCCTCGATTCCCTCCTCTTGCCTGCACCGCCAGCCGGAGATTCAGCTGGGGATAAAGCTCATTCCCGCCCTGAGAACAATAAGCGGGTCCCTGCTAGTAGCCGCCGGATTGATCAATTCTTCACGAAGCCGGCTAGTGACATCCAGGTCCAGATGACTGATCCTTAGTTCGGTGGTGCCAATAGTTTAGGGGACATTGTTTACTATTGTTTTGGTGATGTTTCTATGAAATTTAGGCCAACGAAATGTGCCAACCAGGTTGCGGGTTTCGTTCCGGTGCTGATTAAAATTGCAGACTTTCCCTCTGTATTTTGTTATGTTTGTAATCACTCGTATGCTTTCGTCTGCTCGAACTGTCGGGAGCCCTCGAACACTATTATGTTGCAGCAAGGTTGCACACAAATGTACTCACCCTCCGCCATCTGATGTATCAAGTTCGAGCACGAGAATGCAGTTGCATTAAACATTCAATGTACAAAAATATCCGGAGGCTGAACAAACTGTATACTACCTCCCTTTATTACACAAGTCTCATGTATATCTGCTGAATTGGTCGGTCGAGTAGAAAAAATGAAGCAGTATAGTATAGGCCCGAACCATCGCCCGGGTACAGAAAAGCAACATCTTGTAGCATTTATGTCTCTCCGAAGTATGACTATCGTTCAGGGAGACAAGGGGCCAGAGAATGTTGAGACCACTGAAGCAGCTTCATCTTGGAGATGTGAAGCAAATCCTGACAGATAAATTAGCTTTTGGCCTTGTTTTTCCTTAATGGCGGTTCTTCCCTGAATAGCAGAGTTGGTTCTGATATTCGCCATCGGTTGGATACTCATAGAAGGCCTTCTATTCGAAGGGATCGGAATGCCAAACCCTCCATTGATGTTCCGATTTGGAATTCGTTGATTGCTCGTGACTGGCCTAGAACCGGGGGAGTTTTCTGGCTCAACTTGGCTCTGCACCTTCTTCTTTTCCTATCATGTTCAGATATGGCATTAGGTGTTCTAATATTGCGTTCCTTGCAGTTATAACTGAGACATGCAATGGCTGACCTTGTGTTTTTGCCTTTCGAAATCTTTCTCCCGCCTTACGATGTTATATTCTTCCAACATTGCCAGCAATGGAACCTAAGGGAAAAAACACTCGGCTTAAGTGAATAATAGTCGAGCAAATTTAATGGCTGAAAAGTAGAGGATTAGGTTAGCTTACATTATCATACAGGAACACCTTTTGTCTCTCCTCTTCCCAGCTCTTTGTCTTTGCAATAAGGGACACAACCAAGTCTGCAAGTATATCAGATGGCTAAAATTCTTTTTCTATCATAAGTTGAAATTCATGATTGTTGTTCTCACCTGGAATTTTGTTGACTAATACTCGCGCACGCTCTGCTCGTTTCAGGTTCTTGTGCGCGCCTCTTCTGACTGTATATCGGTTTTCATCCTGAGAAATCACATGGACATGTACTTAATTCATATATAATTTGAGAAAATCGATAAATTCGGGAGACAGCTTGCGAAATGTTTACACTGCTGTATTCTTCTAACCAGCATTCTTCATTTCTGGCCATCAACCACCTTTCCACCTTTTCCATTATCGTCTTTCTGCTCGATGATTCCTCTTTCGCTCTCGATATCTGATGCTCCATGCTCGCAAGGAGATCGGCATGGTCCATCTCTCCTAGAACAAAAATAGTTAAGTCTTTTTTGGTACAACACATGAATCATGTTTCTTGAAGGAAGCAACCACATGGATAATACCAGAGTTGATGAGGTTAATTATGTTTTCCATCTCGGATTGCGAAGAGATTTCCATGTGCGAATCTCGACATATGTGCTCCAACTCATCCTGTTTCTTGAAGTAAAGCTCCTTCATCTTGCGTGCTTTCAGTTGATCCAGTCTCTTGACTTCTGCTTCACCCTTCAAGTTACACAAGTCTGTTAACTTTTTTTGCATTTTTCATATATCAATAAGTCATTGTCGTACACTTACTTGCTGAATCATGGATAGTGTCAGGCTTCCCGGATTCGACACTTCTGTCGATGAGAGCGACAACAGGTTTGCGAGATGAGTAAACGGGCGAGTGTCTTCGTTAGGCGTATCCATAAGATCCCACAAGTTTTTCAGCGCGTTTCCGAGTTGCTGAAGCTGGCACATTTGTAAGATTACATTCAGTAATTGCGCTATTGATTAAATATTGGTAAAATGAATCAGCAGATATTACCTTCTCTAGCCGATTTTCTTTTTCCTCTTGGAGAGATTCGACAGTGCTGAAGAGTTTATCCAGAATGGAGTCGCTTATATTTTTGGATATTCCACATCGTTCGTTCAAACTCGGATGAACTTTTGTTATGATCATGGAAGATTCCATTCCTAGAATCGCTGACAGATCCCGGATTTTGTTCGTATGCATCTCTACTTGTTTGAGCCTGTCTTTCTTCAAGTCCAATGAAGAAAAAATAATCAGTTTGATGCTAAACCAATCTCTTAATCACTTAGCTTTGTTACCTTCTCATTGTGGAGCCTCTGTAGTTCAACTAGGTGTTCCTCTAGCTTCTTCAATGAGAGATCGTTTTCATTAACTCGAATATCGGTCTCGAAGTCATCGTACGTGGACTGGCCTGCAATTTCTGCAGATATCTTCTTAATTTTCCCCTGCACTGCTCGAAATTGGCCAACTCTCTCTTGTTTCCTCAGTCGCATCTCTTGCAAGGCCGGGGTGATTGCATCAAGCTGCTCCTTCAGCGTACCCGAAATCTTTTCTGGCTGCACAATGAGAAGGTAATAGTCAGGTGAAGCTGAAGTTTCTACATAGGCAGTTATTGATGAGGTAGGTGTTGGAAAATCTAGGTTGGAAGATGAAAGAACAAGTTGGTGTTGCTCCGACTTCAATGATCTTGTAAAGATTCTTTCAAACAAATAGTTTGACCTTCCGGATAAATCCGCGAATACAACGGGTCTATGAACTTTTGTCGTCAGGATACAATGAAGCCTCTACACCGTCGTCGAGTTCAAGGATTGTACTGCCTTGACCCGACCAAGAACATTTTATGAGTAAAATCTGATGATACTTAGAGAGGAAAGTGAGTAAGATTGCTTAGAAGTTAGATTATTGTAGGAGAATCATATGCCACTATATATACAGGATTAGCACCACAAAATGTGCCTTTACATCACCAAAAAGGTTCCTGCCATAAAGTTCAATGGTGGCTGATGGGTTGGTACACATCCCTTGAGTTTAAACTCAAGGGACATCATTTTTTAATCTGTCTAGGCAGACTTGCGGTCGCCAGTTAACTGGCAGCAGCAAGTCACAAGATACAGCTCTCCGAAATTAATTTCTGGCAGACGCCAATCAACTGGCGTCCGCAAGTTCCTTGCTCAAAGACCCCCGCGACCTCAATCAACAGGTCGATCCCAATTTTGGATGGGGGCTACGCCCCTGTCATGCCGGTTTTGAAAATATCCAACAGTAGGTACCCGTCCGGGTAGCGATCTTTCGCCAAGGGACAGAAGAAGACGGGTGAGTTCAGCTTCTGATTCTGCCAACTCTTGGTGCAGTCGAGCTCGAGATATATTAGCGCTGTCAACTTGTCTTCTGTATATTTCCAGACATTCTTGCTCTAAATCTAGCAAGACCCTCTCTCTCGCGCATTGCTCCTCCCCGACCTCATCCCATATCATCTGTTCAACACAAGGGAGAGGTTTTGAGAAAAATGAAGTAGTGTAGATTATTACATTATGAAAAATCTGTCAGTATCCTCATCATATGAATGGTTGGTTATTCACCTGCAATTCTTGAAGCAAATATCCACATGAAGTTTCTATCATGGCTGAACTTCTCATCCCGGATGGTGTTTGGAGCACTCAAATCTTTCTTTGCTATTGCCTGTTTCTGGTCTGTCCTGTAATGTCCTATTAATGTCTTATAACAAGCTGCTAGATGCTGAGGGGTTGTGTCCGTAACAGCCCACTATAGCTTTTTTAGGTGTATACCATCTGGTATTTGGACTTACTGTGCCGACTAATCTAGATTCAAGCCGGGTGGGATCTTTGAAAGGGTGACAAACCTCTCCTAACAAGTATTTAATAATGTTGTGTCCTCAAGTACTCGAACTCGAGAATCGGCTAAGTTAGAACAATACTCTCACAAGTTAATTTAAATCTTATTGGTTACTATAGCTTAGAAGGTATCAAAAGGAAGGGAGGTAAGATGGCTACAATTTCGTTGTGGCAGATTGCTTAGAAGGAAAGGCTTCAGACTATCGCTTTGGATTTAAGAATCAGTCTTCTGGGCATCTCAGGTGGCACGTAGCTATGTTAAAGATCCCCATACTTAGTAGAGTACGACATTGTAACTTTGGTACATAAACAGCTCTATAGAGTTGATGATGAAGCAAATCCCTTTTTACAGGCTTAAAACGGGTCAATTGAGCTCCACCCGAGCACTTCTCCGACAAAAAATACATTGTTTTTGAATCTGCACCCAAAATTTTTAATTAAACTAGAATTATATTTTTACGAGTTAATTTACATGTTTGGTAGTACCTTCCATCTTATTTTATGGTGAGATTGAATTAGAGCACTTGATAGTTGTCCTGCAACTTATTAAACCTGCCATAAAATTATGTAAATTTTAACCTAATGCATCAAATATAGACAGGTATCGAAATATATTTTTTTCTTAATGGAATTAGAATACCATTTCCACCAACTTTTTCTAAATTTATTCACCCCGCCCTTTAACCCACTCTATTTTAGTAGCTGGTCTTTCAATGATTTCAACAAAATTTGAATTCAACACTTGGATAAATTCACCGACACCTAGTGTAGATACATAGATTGGAATTTACGTAAATGGTTAGCAAGAAATCACTACTGTATGACCCAAAAAAGTCTCATTTTCTTTTCCAAAGGTAGAAAATAATTTGTCTTGTTGGTTTCTTCTAGTTTGAAGTTCTAATTTTTTTTTTGGGTAGGATAGTTTGAAGTTCTAATTGAATGTGGTAGTCCATTATTCCCCGAGAGCTATAGCGTCGTTTCGAACATAACGCACCACCTCATTCAGCTCTTGTCCATTTAGGTGAGCGGTATTTTTCATGGCAATACCTCTGAAAAGAACACAGAAGTTAGTATGTAAGGGCGTATTTTCCTGCTTGTGCAGAATGTGTACTTTGGTTTGGTACTTTAGTCCTAATTGTGCAAAGTATACTTAGTTACGTATAAAAAAGTATACTTTTAAGTACAATTCTCCTCACTGTGGGTACAGTTTTACTTGAAATGAGAGTAGTATAATTTAAATTGGGTGTAGAAATCGGGCATGCCAATTATTCTGACTGTTCCGAGGTGTAATTACCTAGAACGGGTTATAAAATTCAGAGTTTTGAAATGAAACAAATTTGTACGAAACTGCCGCTCCGTCTTCACACCAATTTTCTCCAAAATAACGAATTTGCCATTGCTCTTCAAAACAAATCCTTAATCTGAATTTTACCTGGATCGTTCCAAAAACTCTGACACCAATTTTACAACATGATGTTTAGAACACTCGTAATAAATAGTAGCAATAGATAGGAGATAGATGACACCCGATATTTGTGGTTCAGTTAACTGACTTACATATACAGAGTCAAGACGATCATCACTATAATATGTGAAGACACATGGTACATAAGCCATAGACGAGGGCAACACCTCGAGCCTAAATCTCTACTTATACTACCATGGCTAAAACAAGTCAAGACCGAAGAACATCTAACTCCTACCCACCTATTTATAGGAACAAAAACCAATATGCTATACAGTAGGAGTTGAGTTCTAACCCAGTTAGAATTTTGGATAAATCCTAACACATACATATCATCAATGAAATAACAAACACAACAAAACTCACGAATATGAAACTAAATCAAAAAAACATGCAACACATATTTGACACTCTTTAAGTTCCACATAATTTATGGTAGAATCCCGCGGGGCAAAAACATGTATACTTTTGCTCTCAAAGAATGGGCAGAGTAGCCTAAACATATACTCTCTTCGCGGGGCACTGATTCTTCCTACACTATAGTAAAATACATATGTGCTTTGCAGGTCACTTAACCGTGGGAAGAATCCCAACACATATTAGGCTAGACAAATTTTAGAACATAACAATTTCTTAAACAGACCAGACAGTCTAATACTCTAATAAAATAGAACGGTCCATGTATAATGAAGTAGAAACACACACACGTATAGGACCATACAAACAAAGAGCAAACACGCAAATCCTAACAAAACCAAAACGAAGAGAGCATGGGACACCATAAGTCGAAGCATTGTCACTCCTTGATGACCATTAATTTGATCAGATTTGATTCATCGAAAAATTTATTTCAGATTTAAGCCGGATCATATGAATTCAAATTCGTACTCGGATTCGTCCAAAATTTTTGACATTCAAATTCGTCCGAATTAAAATTCATTAAGGATTTCCTGATTAGATTCTGTTGAAGTACAAAAATAACTTGTTGGGAGATCGGGGTCGACTAAGGCAATCATCGAGGTGCCTACACTTGGACGTCAACTCGCCTTGGCTGGGTATGCCTAAAGCAACCTGGCTACCCTCATCATCAAGTCATCTTGGGTACCGTGAGCCTCAGTCTTGGATCAGCTCGGGTGCCCTAAGCCTCAAGTCTGCTTAGGTATCCTCAACCTTGAGTCAACTTGGGCACCCTCATGGTAAGGCAACCTGACTACCCTCGACCTCAAATCAGCTTGGGTATCCTTAGCCTTCAATCACGTTGGGTACCTTCAGGGTAAGGCAACCTGGGTACCCCTGACCTCAAGTTAGTTTGGGTACCCTCAACCTCAATTGAGCTGGAACTCCCTCGGGTCAGGTCAGAGTCTTGTTAGGGATAGAAGGCCTTTCTCAAGTCGAGTCACTCACTTGGAGAGGCCGGACGCTTATTGGCTTGAGGGAGCTGCCTCACAATACCTATTGTTAGTAAATCGACCATATCTTGGTGCTCGAGCCTCAGATTGACGTGATTCTTAAAGTTATGGAAAGGTACTACATAGATCTAAACTTTGTAGTTTATGAATTTTTCTAATTCAAAGTGGAGAATGGTCAAAACCCAGCGCCAAATGAGTGAAGAACACCCAGCGCCAACTGAGGATACGCAATCCCGACGCCAACTGAAGGAAGTGGAGTTCGGTGCTAGCTAAGTAAAGGTAAGGCCGGCACCAACTGAAGGAAGTGGAGCCTGGCGCCAACTGAGTGAAGAGAAGCCCGGCGCCAAGTCTACGCAACCAAATCCGGTGCCAAGTGAAGGCGATTGAAGGGGGTATTGGCTTTGTGCGGTTAAATTATCATATCTTTTTACTTATACCTCAGATTGAATTGATTCAAATTTCTATGTGAAGGTAAGACATAGAACCACAACTTTGTAGTTCATCACGTTTGCCAATTCAGAGTGGAAGGATGTCTAAAACTAGTGCCAAATGAGGACACCAAGCCCGGTGCCAAGTGGGGACAGCAAGCCCGGCGCCAAATGAGGGCAGCAAGCCCGGCGCTAGGAGGAGGGATAAGATCCGGCGCCAATTGAAGGAAATGGAAGGTGGCATCGGTTGTCTATGGTAAAATTGTCATAACTTTTGACTCCGACCTCGGATTGAGGCGATTCTTAAGTTTATGGAAAGGTAATGGCTTACAACTTTGTAGTTCATCACTTTTGCCAATTCAGTATGGAAAGATGTCTAAAACCGGTGCCAATTGAAGTGCCCAGTGTACATGAGATAAGGTGGAAGAGACTAGGTCAGCGCGGACTCTACATAGAGGGGCACAGGAATACAAGGAGACTAAGTTCGAGGCTGACTCTTAAAGGAGTTGGAGCTGCTCTAGGGCACTCGGTGCACTCGGATGCTTGGAAGATAAGGATAAGCATGGAATCCCCGAGAAAGATGGGATAAGCTCAAGGAGGTCAGATAAGCTTCAGGTCTTCAAACCCGATCCAGATATAGATAGGTACTAGCAAAGGATAAGAGTTGGAATCTCCAAGTCTGACTACAACACGGCTAGGGTAAAGCTAAGGTGGTTTTCTTCTTCTATATAAACAGAGCAAGGGGCGAGCAGAAAGTAGATCCACAAATCAACACACAAAATCTCTCAAGCTTTTAAGCTTTTTAACCTTAGTTTAGTTTAGTAGTTGGTAGTCTCAGCTTCAGCCACCCCTTGTTACCTTCGGCGTTAGACCGACCTTGGAACAAGCACTCTGGGCCATCACGAGATTGATCAACGTTCTCACATTTTTCCACCCAACATTGTTTTTGTCACGCTCGGTGGGACCTAGGAGGACGTCTGAGAAGGCAGTTTGACCCTAACCCAGCCAAGATTACCAAGAGCAAGGATATTCTACAACCCTATTCTCAACAACTCATTGGGAAGAATACGACGAACATGGCTTTCCTCAAGGTGTTGTCCTTCTCGTCTACCCAATCTGGTATCGGAAGGAACACCATAAATACGACTCCCTCCTAAGAGCTGGTTGAGACAGTCGTTGTCCCAATAGAGGCATATGCTTCCTTCATCGCTCGGAGGCATTATGCGGTGCCTTATAGGTGCTATGAGGAGTCTTTATCTACCGTGGCTCTCTCCAAGGAGCCAACTAGGACAATCATTATCTCGATGGAGATATATTCTGCCTTCATCGCTCAGAGGCATTATGAATGCTATAAAGAGTCTCGTAGGTACCATGAAGAGTCTCAAAGGTATTTTGAGGAGCCCCGTAGGCGCTCTGAGGAGTTTTGGAGGCGCTCTGAGGAAAATTGGAGGCACTTAAAGGAGTCCCTTAGCTGTGCTATGGAGGACTTTAATGCGGTCATCAATCAAGTTTGGGATGAGGTACCTCAAGAAATGTCTCAAAGTAATACTCAGTGTCCTGTCGGTTACTTGACCCAAACCATAACCCTGGCAATACAAAGTGAGTCATCTGATCCTGAGACCGAGAAGCCATGTCTTGATGGAATGACACACACAGGGTTATTACCCTCCACTGAACCTACGACAGAGAAATTGAGGGTAGGGTCTTTGCCTTACCATGATACCCAGACCCAGGACTGTACGAGCTTACTCAGTCGACCTCCATCGACTAGGGCTTTTAATTACCCAGGGTTGGAAGAGTCTCCTACGAGTGAGGAGACCTATATTCTGACCATGATGCCTCGGTTCATAAGATTGAGGCAATGGGAGCTAGATCCAAGTGTTCCCACTTTGGCCTTGACCCTTTAGTTCAAGATGTTGAGGGACAAGAAGCTTAGTGAGGGCGATGTTAGTCCACAGAAGGAGAGTCAACCTTAATTATTTGATGTTGAGATCTCAACCTCAATTCTTTGATGTTGAGATCTCAACCTCACACCAAGTCTCGAGGGGGCAGCCATCAATGGGTCCCCACAATAGTGCTTCTATTGCCATAGTGGGCCTACAACAAATTCAAAACAAGGAAGGCCTTGAATGAGGAAAGATCGACCCTAAGACCCGGGGGGTAAGACTCGGGGGGCAAGGAAGGTTGCTCGATAATGACATCCTAAAGGCTCAGAAGACCTCTCATTCGAGGGGAGCGAATGTTCTTGAGTAAGGGAAGGTTGACCCTAAGACCTAGGGGCAAGACTCGGGGGGCATGAAATGCCGCCTGATAAAGGCCTCCTAAGGACTTAGAAGTTCTTTTGTCCAAGGGTAGTTGCTAATACGTGGAGGTTCCATCATTCCCGAATCAAGGTGTACCTTCAGTGTAAGCCCAGCCCATGCTGGAACATCTTCAACCAGCTTGGAGACAAAAGGACCACCCCTGAGTCACCACACTAGGTGTCCTGACTAAGACTCAGAGGCATCGCCTTGAGAGAAAGGTCCAGAAGCGGAAGCAAGCTATTAAGGACCTCGAAAGATAACTTGTAGAACAAAGGGTTAATCTGGAGGAACATAAGACTCTCTTAGCTCATCCGCGAGTTGAACACCAGTCGGCCATGACTCAAGGCCGGGCCAAGGTGATTGAAGCCTCTAAGGCAAGAAAGGGAAAAGACCTCAAGCATAATAAAGAGGTTCGACCGAAGGTGCCCACTGATTGATGTAAGAGGTTAACTCGCAAGTGGGTACCTAAGACGAGAGGAGAGTTCCACTCAAAGGAAGGTCGGTCCCAAGAGGACAAGGATGATCGAAAGGGGGAGAAAGCCTTGGTCAACCTTGACATTTGGTATGTCAAGTTTGGAAACTTCCCAAACAAGGTGGTGATTAACGTAGCCCCGACTAGTTTTGGGTCGAAACCCGATTAGACAAGCCATCTAGAGAGAGACATGATTGAGAACAACCCTATTGTCAGAGAGATGGGAGGGAGGTCTGTAGTGGTACCCCTAGTAGAAGATTGTAATGTTAGTGTCACTGTCGCAAGGCCTACTCAGAGGACTTATGAGTACATTAGGTCTTTGTATACCACAGCTCACGACTTTGCAAATTGGATAGAGAGGATCCTCATAGATGACAGGGCTATTGTAAACATCCAACCTCAGTCGCTCCTTAAGAAGATGAGCAAGGAAAGGAAGAAGCTCACCCACTTTGAGATGATAGTGGCCAGCTTTGTTGGTAAAGGTACTCTTCCCCTTGGAGTACTCACGGCTGGAGCTAGTCTGGGTAGTCTGGGCTCTACTACTCGAGAAGTCGTGCTCTTTCTCGTAAGCACAAAAACCTCTTACAACTCTCCATCGGGGAGGGATTGGGTCCACACAATTCAAGTGGCTCCATTCTTCCTCCACCAATTCTTGATATGGTTGAAGCCAGATGGAAGGATAAAGGTTGGGATACCAAACGCCAATCCCTTCCTATCGGTTAATAACTGTGTAGAGATGGCCTTCTATGACAAATTTGTAGTGCCAATGAGGGTGGCCAAGAATAGCATAGATGGCTGGATTACCTGGTATATGAGCTCGGTCGAGTGGGATATTCTTTCTGTCCATCGATCGGTCAGTGTAACACCCGGGGGATGGATACTTCCTCTTACCTATGAGGAGTGAGGCTATAGGAGAGGTGACAAGGCAATTGGGGCTCTATACCTTTTCACCATATAAATTGACCGATTACATCTTTGAAGACAACGGCCAACCCCGTAGAGCTAAGTAACCTGCACCTTACTCCAACCAAGATTGATGATGCAAAAGTTGGAAGTGAAAGACCTTTTGAAGGGGGGTCTCTATGAATATCGATGCCCAAGAAGGTCGGGGTGTCGGTCTCACTCACGACCTGTGAGATGAATGGTGTTAGGGGTTAGTCGACCCTCGCCTTGCCTTACACTATGGGTGCATGCTTTCAATTCTCCTTGACCATGAAAATCAAAGGCATGTGTGGGGCATTGTTGAAGTGGAAAAATAACTTTTAGGGAGCTCAGGGTCGAATAAGGAAATCATCGAGGTGCCTACACTTGTATGTCAACTCGCCTTGGCTGGGTATGCCAAAGACAGCCTGGCTACCCTCATCCTCAAGTCATCTTGGATGCCATGAGCCTCAGTCTTGGATCAGCTCGGGTGCCCTCAGCCTCAAGTCTACTAAGCTATGGAAAGGTACTACATAGATCTACATTTTTATAGTTCATAACTTTTGCTAATTCGAAGTTGAAAAGGGTCAAAATCTGGCGTCAAGTGAGGGAAGAAAACCCAGCGCCAATTGAGAAGAGGCAAACCCGGTGCCAACTGAAGGAAGTGGAGTCCGACGCCAGCTAAGTGAAGGCAAGGCTGGTGCCAACTGAAGGAAGTGGAGCCCGGTGCCAACTGAGTGAAGAGAAGCCCGGCGCCAAGTCTACGCAACCAAATCCAATGCCAAGTGAAGGCGGTTGAAGGGGGTGTTAGCTTTGTGCAGTTAAATTATCATATATTTTGACTCAGACCTCATATTGAAGTGATTCAAGTTTCTATGTGAAGCTAAGACATAGAGCTACAACTTTATAGTTTGTCACTTTTTCCAATTTAGAGTGGAAGGATGTCTAAAACTGGTGCCAAGTGAGGACACCATGCCTAGCGCCAAGTGGGAACAGCCAGCCCGGTGCCAAGTGAAGGCAGCAAGCCCGGCGCCAGGAGGAGGGATCAAATCCGGCGCCCATTGAAGGAAGTGGAAGGTGGCATCAGTTGTCTATGGTAAAATTGTCATAACTTTTGACTCCAACCTCAGATTGAGACAATTCATAAATTTATGGAAAGGTAATACATAGGCTTACAACTTTGTAGTTCATCACTTTTTCAAATTCAGTATGGAAGAATGTCTAAAACCGGTACAAAGTATGGGCAGCAAACCCGATGCCAAGTGTGGGAAGCAAATCCGGTGCTAGGTAATATCTTTTGACTCGAATCTCAGATTAAGGCAATTCAAGTTGATATATGAAGGTAAGACATAGAGTGACAACTTTGTAGTTTATGAGTTCTTCAAATTCGGAGCAGAGGGATGTCAAAAAGTTGCTTGAAGTGAATGTGGCACCAGACAAGGTGCCAAATAAGGCGCCTAGTGAAGGTACCCAAACCCGGTGCCAATTGAAGTGCCCAGTGTACATAAGATAAGGTGGAAGAGATCGGGTCAGCGCAGACTCTACATAGAGGGGGACGAGAACACAAGGAGACCAAGTTCGAGGCTGGCTTTTAAAGGAGTTGGAGCTGCTCTAGGGCACTTGGTTTACTCGGATGATTGGAAGACAAAGATAGGCATGGAATCCCCGAGGAAGATGGGATAAGCTCAAGGAGGTCAGATAAGCTTCAGGTTTTCAAACCCGATCCAGATAGAGATAGGTACTAGTGAAGGATAAGCATTGGAATCTCTAAGTCCGACTACACACGGCTAGGGTAAAGCTGAGGCAGTTTTTTTCTTCTATATAAGCAGCGCAAGGGGCAAGCAGAAAGTAGATCCACAAATCAACACACAAAATCTCTCAAGCTTTTAAGCTTTTTATCCTTAGTTTAGTTTAGTAGTTGGTAGTCTCGGCTTCGGCCACCTCTTGTTACCTTCGGCGTTAGACCGACCTTGGGATGAGCACTCCAGACCGTTATGAGATCGATCGACGTTTTCACATTTTTTCCACCCAACAGATTCTCATTCTTTGGTATGTTTTTCTGTTTCGGAATTGGGCTCGAGTTTAGACTCCGTTTGTTTACTTCGGAATTGCGGCTCCCACTAAACATTTTTTTTTAATTTATCTAAGCAGATTCAGGTCTTTGTTTGAACCCATTAAGGACTTTGCCGGAAATTATTTTCTGCCAAGTTCGAACAATTTGGTAGCAAAACTTAATAGAATGAGTGATTTGTGTTTCCGCAAAAAAATGTGTGATTTATGATGCATATATTGTTGTTTTTTTTAGGGGTAAAAGATGTTGGATATTTTCAAACATGTTGCATCTGCATTATATGGCCGCGACGATAGGGTCTCGTGCCCCCCTGGGATGGGATCGACTTGCCAGGTCAGGTCGTAGGGGTCTAGGGGGCAGCGCCATGAGCGGGGGTCTAGTGGAAAGCTAGTAGGGAGTTCCAGAAAGTTTTTGGACTAAGGTACTAGTAGCCGCCAGTGGAATGATCCAGAAAGTTTCTAGATCAAGGACATGGTGGTTGCCAGTTGATTGGCGGCCGCCACTCGGCCTGAACAGATTCAGATTTTGTGCCCCTTGAGTTTAAACTCAACAAGACATGACCCTCCAATAGCTACCATTGACACTTATTTCAGAAATGATTTTATTGATGAAGAGGCATCAAAAATGGTGCGAATCTCTTATAAATTGCGGTGTTTGTTTCTCATTCAGATTATCTCATTTTTCAAGCCTTCCTACTCACTTTCCTCTCAAAGCACCATCAAAAAATTGATATCTAGAGTGTTTTTGGTCGGGTCAAGGAAGTACACTCCTTAAATTTGATTATGGTGTTTAAGGGCTTCATCGTATCTTGACGGCAATAGTTCATAGACTTATTGTACTCGCGAGTCTATATTCGGAGGGTCGAACTATTTGTTTGAAAGAATCGCAAGAGCTTTGAAGTCGGTACAACATAAATTTTCATTCATCCTCCAACTCGAATTTCCAACAAAGATCGCAAGAGAAACAACATGGCGGATAGTTCTTCTACAAGAGGAGACGAAGCTTTATAGGCAGATCAGTATGCCAATTGGAGGAACACAAGTAGAGACACAAATTTATCACAATCTAATTGGCAACCGCGTTTGCAGTCCTTGGTGTAAACCTAAGTGAACAACTATGCAATGATACAATGGAAAGCCTAGCAAGCTTAGCATCATTCTCAACATTATAGTCGATAGATCTTGATCTATCATTGATGAAGTCCACCGCCACTTTGCAATCGGAGAGAATTTGGGTAGTGGTGTTCCCATGATGTTGTGCGATCTAGTCAATGATGAGTAGTTCTGACCACCCATTATGTGGCCTAAGCAATTTCTAGTAACCATGGCCACTCCCGAACAAAGATCTTGTGCATTCCAGGAAATGTCACAGGTAACTGGCACCTCAAGGGGGGAGGTGGCTGCCATCTAGCTTCGGATCTTGCAGCAAAGCCAATTTCTCAACCACTTCAATGGCTGGCTGATTTGCAGAAGTCTATTCATTCCAGCTTGTTAAAGCTCTATGGACTGTCAAAGTGGGGCAAGGCAAAGTACCCTAAAAAATTGCTTCATTTCTGGATTTCCAAATTTGCCAACACTGAAAAATAATAAGCGGCAGCAGGTTCTGTTGATGAAGTTGGCTCAGCTCCAAGTAGGTTAGTTGGAACCAGCTGTGAAAGTCATAGTGCTGCAAAAAACCAAATTTGTGAGAAATATGATTCAAAAGCCATGTAGCTCAGGCAAAATAGTAACATATGGGCTATTGTTTCAGGACCCATCCCACAAAGTGAACAAATCTCATCCCTGCCCAGAATTCTATTTTTTAGATTAAGTGCAGTAGGGATGCACTCATTAGTCTGTCTCCAAGCGAACAATCTCAAGTTAGGGGAAACTTTATGCCAAATCATTTTTCAGTGCCTCACAAAATTGGAATCTACAATGGTAGGAACATGATTATCAACAAACAGATTTCTGAAATACAAATAACTAAGTTTAACAGAGTAGTTGCCATCTTCAGCAAACTTCCAAATAAGTCTATCGGGGATAAGTTCATGTGAGACCTTCAATTTAGCAATAGCCTCTTGTTGATGCAACACAAACAGATCATTCAATAAGATAGCATTCCAAGTTCTAGAACTTTGGTCAATTAAATCAAAAGCATACTCATTGTGTACATGAGAAGGCTTGACAAAATTAATTCTTCCATGTACCAAGTCTGGCAACCATGAATTATTCTAAATGTTAATTGTTTTCTCATTTCCAATTTTCCAACAGACATCATCTCTCATGAGCTCCTTCCCAAAATGTAAGCTCTGCCACATCCATGAGCTCTGTCTGCCCTTGTTAGCCTGCAACAATGAAGTCCTAGGAAAATATAATCCTTTAAGTAGCTTGGCATAAATTGAATAAGGTTTCATGAACAAACTCCAGGCATGTTTGCCTAGGAGAGCATTGTTAAACTTAGCCATATCTTTGAAACACAAACCCCCAAAGCTTTTTGATTTGGAAAGCTTTTCCCATCTCATCCAATGAATCTTTCTATGGTCAACGTCACCTGACCACCAAAACTTAGCAATAATACCATTAAGTTTTGCACAAAAAGTTTTTGGATATTTGACATAGTGAATAGAGTAAGTAGGAATAGCATTTAAAACAGCTTTGATCATAATCTCTCTACCAGCATTAGAGAGAAGCCTTTGCTTCCAGGATTGGACTTTTTTCACCACTCTTTCAAACACAAAATTCAGAGCTGAATTCTTGGATCGAGCCCAAAAAGAAGGGAGACCCAAGTACATGTCATCTTGAGACACATCCTGCATCCCAAGGATGAGAAGGATATTTTCTCTCATCGTGGGATCGATGCATTTACCAAACTGGATGCTTGACTCGCCCCAATTATCCTCTTGACCTGAGGCAGAAGCAAAATTGAAAAGTAAGCACATAAGACCATGAGCTTCCTGAACAGAAGCCCTCCTAAATATCAGCATGTCGTGTGCAAAAAGAACATGTGTCAGTATAGGACATTGAGGATTGATTTTGAGCCCAGAGATGACCCTAGAGTGCTGAGCTCGAAGGATAACTCTGGAAAATACTTCAGAGATTAACAAGAAAATGTTTAGGGATAAAGGATCACCCTGCCAAAGTCTGCGAGATGGTTTAAACTAGTTAAAGGAGTTCCCATTAACAATAATAGCGTAAGAGACAATCTGAATATAGGACATAACACAACGAATCCATTTCAAAGGAAAACCTAACCTTACTATGACATCATGAAGGAGGTTCCATTTCACTAAGTCGTAAGCCTTTCTAAGGTCCAATTTGAGCGCCATGACACCCTTAGACTTACACTTACTAGTTCTCTGAAAATGAAAGACTCCATGCACAACAATTATGTTATCCTGGATACTTCTATCACAAATGAAAGCACCTTGATGCTCACTAACAATTTCACCCATCCAAATTTTTAACCTATTAGCAAGCACTTTAGAATAAACCTTATAAGCGTAAATTGGCCAGTCGCACAATTAATAGGGAGGTTGGTGAGGAACCCCTAGATTAGGGTTCATCTAGTTTCTCGAATTTGGAGATCTCGGGGAAGAACGGAATTAGGTTTCTTCCCAATTTTAAAACTAGGGATTTTTAGTTTATGGTTTAAAAAACTCCATACTGTTTTAACACTCCATACTTTTTTTTGTTGTTTAAGTGGGAGGGGTTTTTTGGTCATTTCAAGTGGGGTTCGCTGGAGAAAAAGATATATTCCGGCTCCAGGGACCCGAAATTCTATTATCATCAAAACTCAAGGACGGGAAAATCATTTTCTAAAAGGCAGGGACCCTAGGGGGAGGGTGACCAAAGGTCAGAGACGTGAGAGTAATTTGCCCAAAAAAATTATGTGACCTATCGTTTATGACCTTCGTCTTTCAACAGTGGGATTCGGTTGTATATTTGCTGGTAACACCTTTCAAAAAAAGAATATTTGCGGGTAACAAGAGAAAAACATTGCATGTTTTTATACAAAGAATGACGCAATAGCCTATACAATGGTATTACTTTTAGTTTAACTAAGTCTCGAATTCAAATTTTTAGTAAGGTAGAATTGGATTTTTAATCTAACGAGGAGGTTGGCCCAACAAAAGTATATGTCGGGCTTGAGACTAAGAGGTTAATTAGAAAGAAAATTCTAATTAAATATAATTTTTCAGAAAATTTGAGCTAATTGTAATGTGGGTCAGTCCAATTGGTTTTGGGTGTCTATGAGATCAATGTGAAATTCGTTGAGAAAGTTTCGTAACGATAAATGACACTTGCAAAAAATCAATTCTCGGTGTGAATGAAAATTGGCTTCGAAGTGATACATTTTAATGGCCGTCATGAATTTGAAATTTATGACTCTTGTAACCGTTCATTTATTGACCGTGTTAATAGGGTTGCATTAATAGTTGTAACCGCTCATTTATTGACCATGGTTAATAGGAAGATTAATGACCGTCAGTATTCTAGAAATGGGATCTCAAATCTACCTTATAAAATGGTACGGCATTGGATTGAGTGGGGACTACATAAAAGTCTTTTCCACTGAAGGAATTCTGTTTGGGTCGTAAGATATGATTTAAAAAAATATCTTACAAATTTAATGGCCAAAATTTAATAACTTGCTCACAGAGGCAAACTCAGTGTTTGATACAAGAGCCAAACCCTAAAAATATAACCTCCCTCCCTCGTAGCCCATTCACTCCATTTTTCCAATTAAATTTCAAACATCTACAAGTTTAGAGAGGAACCCAGAAACAAACCGCACCATCCCCCAAGGTGTGATTTATTATATTAAATTACTGGAATATAGAAATTCTGAGGTATGGTTTATTATATTAAATTACTGGAATATAGAAATTCCTTCCCCATCCCTTGATCCAAAAAGCCACTGAGCCGGAAGAGGTTGTCGAGACGTCGTCATGAGGAGTGGGAGTTCAAGAGCTCCATCGGCTTGGACTGTACCCTCGATTGCTAGGTATTCTTCCTTCCCACTATGATATCCCAATTCTGAAAAGTCTTAACTGATTTAATTGGTACTATCCATATCAACAAGGTGCACCTTCTATTTCGACACACATCCTGAGAGAACTCCAAGGTTAAACAATATCAGAGTAGAAGAAAACTAATATCAGAGTAGAAGGAAATCAATATTAGGATTTTCTAATATCTCTAATTTGTAGCTTGAATTTGTTAATAGTGGTTTTCTAATATTGCCCATAATTATCTTTTTATCTAGATTACCTTTTGATCCCTTTCAATGGGGACGACCCTTGTCCCCACTGAATCTTAACCCAAAGGGGACCACCTCCTCTCATTTGAAATACACCAAAACTCACATAGAGCTTACACTCCTCTCTCTTCCTTAGCATATCACATGCATTTTTATTTTGCATAGAATCGAAGTTCTGCAACCTCCAAAGGTTTGAAGGGTGATCAATAGTGCTTCCGATTGTTCATGTGATTGGGCGTCGTACTTTGGGAACTCTCTCACCCAGGAGGCCTGAAGCATATAGGAGGGTAATAAGAATTTAAAGGCACACGGCTTGCTATGGCCTCGTCCACGATTTAATCCGAAGTCCACTACTTTGGAAAAGATGGTTCTTAACACTTTGCTCAAAGTGTGGTTGTAAGGATACTTTTTTTCCTCTTTTATATTATTTACGATTTTATATATAGGCTTGTTCAAACCATAGTTTATTATTAATATTGCCAACAAGTACCAATGTTAAATATATGAGAGAGTTTTGTCACCTATCAAATGTCTACCCAGTTGGAAAAATTGAATGAAAATGATTAAATAGAATAATTAATCGTTCAATTGCTGTGCACATGCGTTAGAGTTGAATTGGAAAAAACTAATTAAAGAATAGAATGAAAATATGGCTATTCAAATCAAACCACACAGTAACCGTAGTTGCTTGATTATTTGCTTTCGAATATTTCCTGACCTTGGAAAATACGTAGAGGAATTTGTCATCTCGTAATAAATATATTCAGGAAATATATTAAACAACAATTTTAGTTGGTGTAACGAATTGGTTCTACACAGCCATAACTGGTTAGAAAACAGTAGATCATGCAAGCCGTTTCTCTCTGCATATTTACGTGGATTTAATGACCACCAGTGGAAAATTTGAAAGAAAACGTAGGCTCGTATTATAATTTGTTGAGGTTTGGACTAAGTTTCTTAATTCATAAACTCGGAGTAACATAATTATTAGATTTGATCCAATATAAATTTAGTTTTGCTCGGTCACAGATATTATAGACTACATAAAAAAAATGGATTTATTATATGTTCATGGTCCACAAAGAGATGCATATGCTGGCTTCCTTTTTTAAGCTTCGATTCTGTCTTCTTGTACGGTGTGCACCAATTTGATGATAGTGAAGACGAACAAGCCGAAATTGAGCTCCACTTAAGTGAGCCTAATTCTGATACACAAGTGTTGTCAAAGCTTAATTCATTTGTGAAATTGATTAATATGTTTTGAGGTTTTAATTGTGAATGTTGGGCTTTATTTAGTAGGCCATTTTTTTAGGGCAAATTACTCTCAGGCCCCTGGTGTTTAGTATATTTAAGGTTTGTCCCCCTGTATTCCGGTAATCGATTAAAAACTCCCCGAGGTTTGATTTTATTATACTCTCGGGCCCCTCGCTGATGTCATCAATCGATTTTTTTATGAAATGACTAATATACCCTTACAAAAATCAAATGCCTTCTCCGACCCATCAAGGCTCGTCGTCTCTAACCCCCCTTGATCGGAACTAGCTGACCGGAAATCCCTTCTCTCTCCCTCCTCCCTCTCCCTCCCTTCCGGCGAAAGTGTGATACCCTCACCCTTCAACCAAATTTGTTACAACAAAATAAGGTTAGTTTTATAAGGATTTAGACATAGTCTGTCATCGTGTGGTAGAATAGGCGTAACTTTCTCATCCGGACGTCAAATTAGTTAATTCTAATTTGTGTGGATTCATAACATCTGGATCTATAATTTTGTTGTTTTGAATTTTGTGATTTATGAAATACTCTAGAAGTAACAGAGTAATTAATCAAGATACTCGAAAATTGGTCTAAGCTCGTCGGTATTGGGAAGTTATGTGAAAATAATTTGTTATATGACTTTATTTGAATAAGGCTCATTTTAGGGACTTATTAGAACATATTAAGAAGTTTAGAAATGATTTTGAATGACTGAAAAAGTTTAGGATCAAAAAGGAAATTCTATTGCAAGTTTGCTAGGTGGCAAATGGAAAGTAGGATGACTAAGCTACTTAGCATGCATATAAAAGGGAAAATCTTTTGGACCAGAAGATAGGCACGAACCAATTGGTCATTTAGGACAGAAAAACAGAGAGGAAGGTCTAGGAGAAAGGGAGAAACCGAAGGTAAAAGAAGAAGGAAAAAAGGTGGACAGATTTGTACAACTTGGAAGAATAGGTGAGTAACTTTGTAGGATTTTGCTTAATTTAAGTAGAAACCCTTTTACACTTTGAAGAATCTAGTAGGTGAAGATTAGAACAGATTAATATAGACCTAGATGAAGGAAGTTAAGGTAAGTTTCAGCTAGGATTCATATGTATAGAAGGCGGAAGAGAAATTGATCATCGGAGGTGTAGTTTTGTGTATTTTAGCATAGGTTTTGGGGCTGCCTTGTGTAAATCCGAATTTAAGAAAAGAACTAAGGTATTTTTATGTTACCTAGGATCTAATTACATGCTTAAGAGGTTGGTAATGATCATGGTTTATGTTATTTTGACTAGTTAACTGATGTTTTGAATCCGAGTGCCACGAGTTGTAAAATGAAGCACAGAGCTTCTCTTTGAATGGTTTGAGCAACCATTGTCTTGTAAGTAGATATTCTTTGTAAAATGTATTTAGTTAACTAGACGTGGGTGATGTGCTTTATTTGGCATACTTTTGAATGATATGAAATGTGGTATTGGGTTTGGTTTTGGTCTATTTGATATTTGAGTTTGCTTTTGGATTGTCTGCGTATGTATGTGAATTTTGAAAAGTTTGGTATGTGATTTGTGTGACGGCGGATGATGAGGTCTACCCGTGACCAACCGGGGATGTTGGCATATGTGCACATATTCTGAGGATACATTGGAGATGTAAACGGTATGATATTTGGCCGGCAGGGTTGGTTTCTGATGGCGCCTTTAAGATATGGTATCCTCGTGTCGGTGTGGGAGTGACACTATCTAGACCTATCTGAAGTTCATCTGAATTGTGTTATATGTTCTGTGAAAGTCTATCTAAAATTCTGATGATGTGTGATACGTGAATTCTTTGATGACCTTATCTGTGAAGTGGTCTTTTGTTGTCTTAGTTGTGTATTAGTATGTTGTTGGGTTTGATGGGAACGACTGGTTGGTTAAATACATGTTACTTATAATATTTGCTTACTAAGTGTTTCAAAGTACTTATCCCTTACTTTAATCAACAGGTGAAGAGGTTTAGGCCATGGTTTGCATCTGGAGAAGCTTTTCCCTCTGAGTTCAGCCTGTTATCTTCCATCTCGGGCTACATTTGAAGGTCTCCAGATGGTCTTTCTCTTTTGTAATCTAGGTCGCTCCATTGTACATATTTGTTGGTCTTTAACATATGATCTTAAATTAATGTTAATGTGTAATGTATGTGTAAATTTATGTTTATATTTTAAAAGGATGTGTTTGATGATATGACGTTGAAAATGTGTACACCAATGCTTACCAGATTTTGGACACGATTAATATGTTTGGTTGAAGAAACAATGGGGAAAAAAATGTTTTGACAATCCTGGTAATAAGAATGATATATTATGATTTGAGGCTTGCTAGGTTGTGGTTTATTATATTAAGTTTAGCATGATCTAGCGCCGATCACCGACCACGAATTTGGGTCGTGACAGAAACCTCTCTCCTCCCTCCTCCCTCTCAAGGTCCAGAACAGACGAAATCCACCGTCAACAACTCCTCACAGAGACTCGCCGGAACCACCGTCACCAACCTCCGAAAACCCAAAAACCAAACCAACGTACTGTGTAGAGAGGCAGGGACTTCTCCATGAAGATTGCCGGCAAGAACGACGAAACCCCTCTTCTCCAACCCACCCTCAAACCCAGTACTCAACGTTGCCGCCACCGAAGGGGGTTTTGGATAGTGAGCTCATTCACAGAGCCTCGCTCTAGGGTTAATTTAGGGAAGAAAATTGTGAAATTGAACTCCGCTACCAGCTACTGAGATCTATCTATCTTCCTCAGCTACTAAGCTACGACGATGCCGAAAGGGGTTTTGGACAGTGAGGAAATTTTTGATTCTGGATGGGGGGATTTTGGACAGTGAGGAAACTTGCAGGTTAAGGTCACAGTTGAGGTTGTTGCCGACGATAAGGTTGTCATCATCCAGCGTCGTTGAAGGACAGATTTTTGGCCGACGGCGAGATGTGATTCGATCGAGAAAGGGGATGAAGTTTTTTTTTATTTTTTAAGGATATTTTTGTCATTTCAATGATAAAAATGAAAAAAATAATTGTTGATGTCAGCGAGGGGCCTGAGAATATAATAAAACCAAACCTCCGGGAGTTTTTAATCGATTATCGGAGTACAGGGGGCGAGCCTTAAATATACCAAACACCAGAGGCCTGAGAGTAATTTGCCCTTTTTTTTAAAGGTAGTAGGTCTTTTTTTAACGATGTTTTGTATGCTTTGATGAATTTGTGAAATTGATTAATTCGTGTTGAATTTTTTGTGGGTGTTGAACCCAAATATTTAATTGCTAGATATTTGTGATATAAATGGTTGAAATGAATTTCATAAACAACGTGAACGCTGAGATTTCGATTGTCAAGGCTAACGACGCTGAGGTCGTGATGCCGGTTTTGAGAAACCATATTATTTTGTGATTCGATCGAGAAAGGGGATGAAGTTTTTTTTTATTTTTTAAGGATATTTTTGTAATTTCAATGACAAAAATGAAAAAAATAATTGTTGATGTCAGCGAGGGGCCTGAGAGTATAATAAAACCAAACCTCCGGGAGTTTTTAATCGATTACCGGAGTACAGGGGGGCGAGCCTTAAATATATCAAACACCAGAGGCCTGAGAGTAATTTGCCCTTTTTTTTAAAGGTAGTAGGTCTTTTTTTAATGATGTTTTGTATGCTTTGATGAATTTGTGAAATTGATTAATTCGTGTTGAATTTTTTGTGGGTGTTGAACCCAAATATTTAATTGCTAGATATTTGTGATAGAAATGGTTGAAATGAATTTCATAAACAACGTGACCGCTGAGATTTCGATTGTCAAGGCTAACGACGCTGAGGTCGTGATGCCGGTTTTGAGAAATCATATTATTTTCTGAATTTGAGAAGCCAAAAATATTCAAGGGTAGTAACTTGAAGAGGTTGTTCGAGGAAAGTAATTAAAGAGGTGGCGATAAAAAGACGATATCCTTCTTAACTACCTTGAACTTGACCTGGTATCTCAAACAGAATAAACCCAAAGAGGATGCTAGAGATCTTCTTTAGACTCTTATCCATGATGCCTTCCAAGTGACGACTGTAATTGGATAAATTGCCACTATTTTAGAAGGGTTTATGATTTACCTCAGATACACGAGGAAGATGATGAGTCTCGAGGACCTTTTGAGAAGGTTGTGTATCAAGCAAGATAACTAAAAGATTGAGAAGAAACCAAACGGCATGGTTGCCAAGGCCAATATGGTCGAAATTGGTAGGTGCTCTCGTGAGAATCGGCAGAAATATTTTAATGATTCCAAAGGAGATGTCTTAATAAAAGATTCATCAATACCTTCTTTGTTTGTGGGAAATCTAGCCTCGGAGCTAAGGGTTACAACAAATGCTTAATGTTGAGGGAAACAATGTTTCAAAGGCCAGGGCAAAAAGATCACTCGTGCTAATAAGACTGAGGCATGCTTGGGCTCCGACCTTGATGGCATATAACTGAAGTGAATCTTATTGGCATGTGGACACCAGGGCCACACACCATATTTGTGCGAATAAATAGATGTGTAAGACCTTTAACCAATGGATGATGAGAATCGCAACATGTAAAACTCGGTGGTATCCAAAGTTGGAGGCAAAATTATGTACAAGGTGACCTTGAAAGGCGCTGACCAATGTGTTGCATGTGTGTGAGATCTAAAAGAGTCACATCTCTGGAGTTGTGCTCAATAAGAAATACTTTCAACTCGTGTTTGAGTCCAGAAAATGTCATAGTGTTGAAGGTGGAATGTTTGTTAGCAAGAACTTTTTGACCAACAATAACTTCAAGATGAGAGTAATGACTTTAGTCTATAATGCAAAGTCTAATGCTCAGATTGAAGGAAATGCTGCGAGGTTAGCACTAGTATCATTGTCATGAATGATGGAGAGAATGCATTTTTTGTATATTCTTGTGGATCAAAGCAATTGTTGAATGGTAGACTAGGTCATGTGAACTGTAAATGTCACTAAACCTATTGCAAAAGTTCATTATCGATCATAAACATAAGTGGAGGACTTGATCGATGGTTGTACTAGATATTTCAATGTCTACTTGATAAAAAGTAAAGACAAAGAAATAGATTTATTCATTTACTATAAGAATGAAGTTGAGAATTAACTTGGGAAGAATATCAAGAATCTTCATAAGTGAGGGGGGAAGCTGTGCTTTAGCCAACTATGTGCTCAATAGAATTCTGCACAAAAAGTTAGATAAAATACCTTATGAATTATGAAAAGGTCATGTAGCTAGAAATTCATATGGGGTTGGGAATGTGTCTTGCTAAGGTTCCAATCCCACCTCCTAAAAGGACGGGGATAGGACCCAAGATGGTGTATTGTGTATTTATTAGTTATGCACAAGATAGTGCTGCATACCAATTTCTGGTACACAAGTCAGATAACTCTGATGTCCATGTAGATTCTATCATCGATGCTAGAGATGCTTCATTGTTCGAGAAAATCTTTCCTCGTAAATCTTAAACAGAGGTTGACGGTCAAGTTGACCAAAGTGGGAGCAATGTGGGGGGAGAGTAACCTCAAGATGAAGTTGAAGAACCTAGACGTGGGGAAAGGATTAGGAAAGAAAAGTCCTTTAGATCCAATTTCCTAACTTATCTGTTAGAAAAAAGATCCAATAACCTACAAAGAAGCAATGTCCTCTACAGACTCTGCTCTTTGGAGAGAAATAGTGAATAGTGAGATAGAGTCGATCTTACATAATCATACTAAGAAACTAGTGGATTTACCTTCGGGTAGCAAACCACTAGGCCTCAAGTGGATCTTCAAAAGAAGATGAAGCCGGATGGTACACTAGATAAGTACAAGGCTAGACTTGTAATTAAAGGCTACAAGCAAACTGAATGTGTTGATTATTTTGACACATATGCTCATGTCTCCAGGAAAACTTCTATAAGATTAGTCATAGCCTTGACGGCTTTATTTTTTTGACCTACAGATCCAGAAAATGGACGTAAAGATGATTTTTCTTAATGGAGATTTGGAAGAGAAGATTTACATGGAATAACCCAAAGGGTTTGTGATTTCGGGTAAAGAATATAAGGTGTGCAAACTTGTAAAATCTTTGTATGAATTAAAATAAGCACCTAAACAATGGAATAAAAAGTTTGATAGTGTAATGCTATCTAAAGGGTTTCGGATAAACCAATGTGATAAATGTCTCTATGTAAAAGAAGCTAATAAAGATTATGTCGTAATATGTCTCTACATAGTTGACATGTTGATTGTTGGTAATAATGATAATATCAAAAACTACCAAGAGAATATTGTCGCAAAATTTTGACATGAAAAATATGGAAATAGTTGATGTAATACTTGGGATAAAAATCACCAAGACTTCAGAAGGTTACGCGCTTTTCCAAAGTCACTATGTCGAAAAGATACATGACAAATTCAATAAGGATAGCAAGAATCGCAGAGATAGTGTGCGACAACTAGATTATTCTAGAGTTATAGGTAGTCTAATGTACCTCACATACTGTACTAGACCAGATATTGCAAACTCGGTAAATATATTATTGAGATATATGTGTAATCCCATTGATAAACACTGGAAAATGATAGCTAGAGTACTTAGATACCTAAGGTACAATGGTAACTATGGATTACACTATACAAGACATTCAGACACAAATGATGAACACTGAAAAATGATGGCCGTTCTGGAAGGATATTCAGACGCAAACTGGATCTCGAACTCTAAGAATATAAACCCACGAATGGATATATATTTATGATTGGAGGAGCATCGGTCTCGTGGAGATCATGCAAGCAAACTTGCATTACTAGATCAACTATAGAATCAGAATTTATAGCGTTCAATCCAGCAGCTGAGGAGGCGGATTAGCCCCGAAGTTTCTTGGAGGATATTTTGATATCGTTAAAACCAGTGCCTCCCATTAGCGTGCACTGTGATAGTAAGTCAGCTATTGGAAGAGCATATAGTAATGTGTATAATAGAAAGTCTAGACATATACGTCGTAGATATAAATCTGTGAGAACGTTGTTCAGAAAGGGTGTGATATCTTTATACTACGTAAAGTCAAAAGAGAACATCGGTTATCCATTAACTAAAGATTTAACGAGAGACCAAGTGAAGGTATCATAGAGGGGAATGGGATTAAAGCCCATAAAATGACCTAAACTTATTATGGCAATCCAACCTAGATCGTAAACCCCAATCTGCAGGTTCAATGAGACTACCAGATTGTGAGGCCACGGTCAAATAAAGCACTCGAGAAATTAAGTTCCTTGCCTATTTCTATGATGAAAGAGTGATAGACCTATCCATGGGAAGGTTAAACTTTAAGATTTTAATGATCCTTATACTTTGGGTATATATAAGTGGGGTATGGCAGGATATTCCTTATAAGAGATCACATATATCAAATCTGAATGGACCGCTTCTATGATATGAGTTAAGGGCTAAATCTCTAGAGAATTCGATGAAGTTTTCAAGACAATCTAGGGCCAAAATGGACAACAACGAAAAAACTGAGCAGTGGTTTGAGAAGGAGTTCTATGAGCACCTTTTTCTTTGTTAATATAAAATGCCGAACAGTTCAAGGCATTTCACTAAGGAAGGTTCAAGGCTATCAATCACCTTTTATGATGCAACAAATTCTCAAAAAATTCCAAGTTGCATGTAGCATTGGTAGGCTCATGTCATATAAGTCATTTTTTATTAATGTGGGAGATTGTTGGAGAATTAAATTTTTAATTTAACGAGGAGGTTGGCCCAATAAAGATATATATTGGGCTTGAGCCTAAGAGGTTAATTAGAAAGAGAATTCTAATGAAATATAATCTCTTAGAAACTTTAAGCTAATTATAATGTGGATCACAATTAGTAACGATAAATGACACTCGCAAAAAATCAATTCTCGGTGTGAATAAAAATTGGCTTCGAAGTGATACGATTTTACCGGCCATAATGAATTAGAGATTCATGACTCCTGTAATCGTTCATTTATTGACCATGGTTAATAGAGAATATTAATGGTTGTAACTGCTCATTTATTGACCATGAATAATAGGAAAATTAATGACCGCCATTATTTCAGATTTAAATGAGGTCTCAAATCCACCATGTAAAAGAGGACCACCTCCTCTCATTTGAAATACACCAAAACTCACATAGAGTTTACTCTCCTCTCTCCCCCTTAGCATATCACATGCATTCTCATTTTGCATAGAGAATTGGATTTTTAGTACGGTAGAATCGAATTTTTAATCTAACGAGGAGGCTGGTCCAACAAAGATATATGTTAGGCTTGAGCTAGGAGGTTAATTAGAAAGAGAATTCTAATTAAAAATAATTTTTCTGGACATTTGAGCTAATTGTAATGTGGGTCTCTCCAATTAATTTTGGGTATCTATGAGATCAACGCGAAACTCATTGAGAAAGTTTCGTAACGATAAATGACACTTGCAAAAAATTAATTCTCGGTGTGTGTGAAAATTGGCTTCGAAGTGATACAATTTTACTGACCATCATGAATTTGAGATTTATGACTCCTATAACCGTTCATTTATTGACCGTGGTTAATAGGGGGCGTTAATGGTTATAACTGCTAATTTATTAACTATGGTTAATCGCAAGATTAATGATCGTCATTATTCCAGAAATGGGGTCTCAAATCCACCCTATAAAAAGGGACCACCTTCTCTCATTTGAAATACACCAAAACTCACATAGAGTTTACTCTCCTCTCTCTTCCTTAGCATATTACATGCATTCTCATTTTGCATAGAGACGGAGTTCTGCAACCTCCAAATGTTTGAAGGGTGATCAATAGTATTTCCTATCAGTCACGTGATTGAGCGTTAGACATTGGGAACTCTCTTACCCAGGAGGCCTCAAGCATATAGGTGGGTAATAAGAGTTTAAGGGCACACTGTCTACTCTGGCCTCGTCCAGTATTCAATCTGAAGTCCACTACCTTGGAGAAGACGGTTCTTAACATTTTGCTCAAAGTGTGGTTGTAATGATACTCTTTTTCCTCTCTTATATTGTTTATGATTTTATATATATGCTTGTTCAAACGATAGTTTATTATTAATATTTTCGACTGGTAACAATATTAAATATATGAAATTAAGATGGTAAAAAAAATTATTTTCTCGTTCCATGGATTCTTTAAAATTTTAAATTTTTGACATTTAAATATTGTCAAATTCTATTTAAAAATTAAACATAATTTTTTAAGATAATTCAAATCATTTAGTACTCAAAGCCATCTCTCTCATGAGAGTAGGGTTCTACTTTTAACATTGAGGCTATGTTTGTGAACTTTTTTTGCCAAGAAAATAATTCCTCAATTATATTTTGAAAATTTATTTCGTCATAACTTTAACATTTTATCCCCGGTCTTTGTTTGAACACGATATCATTTTTTATTCGAAACAAACGGAGTCTACGTGATAGATTTAAAAGGTAGGGGAGAGTTTACGTGGTAGTTATTTTAGCAAATAGGAAATTAAGTTTAGCATGTTATACATTTTTTATGCTAGGAGCAATTAATTATTAGCTGAACAAATAAACATTAGATTGACATGTATTATCTAAATACTTGCAGAGACGAAGTATATAAAGATATAGATTCAATCAGTGTGTTGCTTTTAATTGGTTGTTTTCTTGGGTAATACTATGGCATCAACAAGTTAGTTGAATCGAAAAAAAAATTAGAGAAAACAAAAGAACAAGTGTGCACAACTACTACTCTAGATATGTTCAACAACAAAAAACTACTACTGTGGATATTCAATCAATAACATAACCTAACAATTAGACAGACTAATGAAAAGCACAATTGAAAGCACAAAGTAAATAGAAGAAATCACCTAATTCATTGAAGTCAATACCAATAGAAAGCCACCAGAGTATGAACGTCAAGTATGTAACACGTAAAAGACGTCACTTGACCTAGACCTCAAAGCGTTGACATAGAACTAGGATGGAAAAAACATAAACGGGCATGTGGCTTCCAATAGGAAAAAATCCTAGTCTATAGCCACACAAAAAAGACCTAAAATGTTATGTGAAAGAAGTTACTAAATACGTGGCAGCCTCAGAGTGAGGCGTACGCCTCTGCCTTCAATCGTAAATGCCCGCATACCCTCCTTCTCAAACGTACACTTCCGCAGGTAATCGCGAAATTCTTGTACGCATCATTTGGCCAGCGTGTGCATTGCTTTGATAGGTGGACTCTGGCGTCGCGTCCCACCAAGCCTACGCCAGTGTCAGCTTTTGTCCGCCTCTACATGCTTTCTCGCTCTTTCACTACTCAATCCGCATCCACTCCTCATTTCATTTGCTCTTAAACTCTTACAAATCGTGACACGGTGTAAACATTCACTCTCACGACGCAACTAACACAAAAAAATAAAAGATATAACACAATGAGACTAAATGATAAGTTGGGTGTATTTCTCCATCTTTCACACTTTTTGGTTTCTCCATCTCGAGAAAAAGTGAATGGCAACAATAAAATTTGTAGCCGACTTGGATGGAGCTACGATATTCTTTTTCAGCCAACTGCATAGTCATAAGGGAAAATATTAACGATATTTTATTGAGAGTGTCTTAAGTAGATGCCGTTATCACAGCACTATCTCTTGGTGCATGGAGGAAAACTTCCTCTTCTCTTTTCACAACATGGGAGAGTAGAATTTTGAGTTGTGTGTATTACGCAGAATCAAAACACAATTCTCATCCGTCTTTAGATTATCTTTATCAATAAGCAGCACCAACCTCGTAACTAATACGACAAGGAAGAATAAATACAAAAATCAAAAAAATATTGCAACGACCAGTCAGTGACGAAGGTCGGCCAACCGTCTCTGACAGCGACCAGGTTAGGGTGCTAATTTTTTTTTATTTTTTAATTTAATCGAGTGACACATGACATAATGTTATTCAGTAAAAATATGAAAATTTGTATTAATTCTCTACAAATATAGCTCAATATTTCTAATTCATATTTTTCAATTCTCTATAAATAGAGCGAAATATTTTTAATTCATTTTCAGTTCTCTATAAATAGAGCTCAATTTTTTAATTCACTATGAAAATTCATTTAGATAATATTCTGAAATTCTGTAGTAATTAAATATATATTTTTTGTAAATTTATTACAATTTATATGAAAATTTAAATTAATCAAAAATAATATATAGATAACAGAAAAATTAATTATTTATTTGGTAATCTAGTTGAGTAATAAACATAGTCTTACTATCCTTTTCATTTTCAGATGTGGGCCCACAAGCTCTTAGCACCTCATACGATGATTTTCTAGTGAAGTCGCCTATGCCACTGGATCTTAGGACAATTTTTTTTTTAATGCTCATTAATTTATGTTGAAGTCCAATATAATCTTTGAAAGATAACAAATTTGTTGCAATAAGTATTTAAGAGTTAACTCAAGATATCATGTTTAAGCTAGAACAATGTCTTAACTAGTTGATATATGTGATGATTTATATTAATGACATGAGACCAGTAATTGTTCACTTGATTTCATCTATTTCATTATTATCTAGAGATACTGTAGTCCTAGTGAATTAGTCTCACTATTCCATTTATCAATCAACTATTGGTAGAAACAAACCAAATAAGCAAACAACTTGGTACAAAGTGGTCATAGTACAATTTCTCACTAAACATAGACTTTGGATAAAAAATTGTGTTTAATCATATCCAGTTATACGTATTAAACACACCTTTAGCCTATTGAGTCTTTTAGGCCCAACATGGACTGACAAGCCAAACAACGAGCCCAAATGGCCTCTATGGATTAGATTTAGAGAGCTAGCAGATCCTTAGCAAACTACCAATTTAACTTTGCCATAGCCCATAGGTACAGATATTGGGTTCATTTAATTTTTGTGATCAGGGTAACTTTAGCTATAATTTTGTTACATATTACTTATTTTCAGAAGGATATATATATATATATATATATATATCAAGTCCGTTAGTTGTGCCACAGAAAAAGCGTGACAAACTAGTGCATCGACCAAACCCTTCACTAACTAATTAGGAGAGAAACCCTCCACTTCCAAAAAAACTAATTAGGAAAGAATACCAACAAATACATAGATAAAATTTTGAATTCGAGTCATTGGGAATGTATTAGTCGACCCAGTAATCGGGGTACGAAAAACACTAATTAGGAGAGAAATCAGATCAACTACTAACCTTCTTGCATTCCGGTGTTTTTAAATCGTGTTCATGGCAATGTTCAACGGATTAATTGGGCTGCATTAGTAACATGACTCCTCCAACTTCTACCAACTCATTGCCTAATGCACTATATATACATATATACGGAATTAACACGAAGCAAACAATAACAGTTTTACGCTTGTGCAACTCAAATTTCCGACATGGGCTCATGTGATGATGACCAACATATATTCCGCAGCCGCCTTCCGGCTGTTTCGGTCCCGGAGAACGTCACGTTGCCGGAATTCGTGCTCGAAGGCGCGGAATCATTCGCGGACAAGATGGCGTTCGTGGATATGAATGGCAAAGGGTACACGTACGCGGAGGTTGTTAAAGAGACGAGGAGATTCGCCAAGGCGTTGAGGTCCCTCGGGTTGAGGAAGGGCAATGTGGTGATTGTGATGCTCCCAAATGTTGCTGAGTATGGTATTATTGCACTTGGGATAATGTCTGCAGGTGGTGTATTCTCTGGTGTTAATCCAGCTTCCCTGGTCTCTGAAATTCAGAAGCAGGCCGAGGCTGCCGATGCGAAGCTAATTATCACAGACGATCTCTCCCACGATAAGGTGAAATCCGTACTTTTCTTCTAAGTTAAAAATGCGTGAAACCGCTCTAAAAAGAAATACACATGCAATGCAGGTCAAGGACTTGGGACTGCCAATCATAATGCTCAGCGAATCCCAAGTAGCAAGTACCATCAACTGGAGAAAGCTCCTTGAAGCAGGGGATCGTGTAAGTGACAGAGTACTTAAAGACCAACAACTCCTGCCAACTGATCTATGTGCGCTCCCCTTCTCGTCGGGGACGACAGGGCTTTCGAAAGGCGTAATGCTGACCCACAGGAACGTTGTGGCCAACTTGTGCTCGACCCTCTTCGGTGTTGGCCCCGAGATGAAGGGCCAAGTCACTACGCTCGGGCTCATCCCTTTCTTCCACATATATGGCATCACCGGAATCTGCTGCGCCACCCTCAGGAACAAAGGGAAGGTTGTGGTGATGAGCAGGTTCGAGTTGAGGACGTTCTTGGACGCGCTGATCACGCACGAGGTCACGTTTGCTCCCATCGTGCCTCCCATAATCTTGAACTTGGTCAAGAACCCGATTGTCGATGAATTCGATTTGTCGAAGCTCAAGCTTAGGGCCGTCATGAGCGCGGCTGCGCCACTCGCACCCGATATTCTCGCTGCCTTCGAGAAGAAGTTCCCCGATGTTCAAGTACAAGAGGTGATGATTTTCTCTGTAGCACACTAGTGGTGATCGCCTTGTCGTAATTTGATTTGGATTAGTCGACTCAATTTGTCGACAACAGGCTTATGGATTGACAGAGCACAGCTGCATCACACTGACTCATGGAGACCCCAGCAAGCCATTTGGGTCAGCAGTGAAGAAGAACTCGGTAGGATTCATTCTTCCAAATTTAGAAGTGAAGTTCATTGATCCTCATTCTGGCAAGTCTCTCCCTCACAACACTCCAGGTGAGCTTTGTGTCCGGAGCCAGTGTGTCATGCAAGGTACGTATATCTATCTACCTCCAAACTAACTTCACACTGTCCTTTCGAAACCATTTAGAATTCGGACACGTATTCAGGTATCTTTAAATTTAAGTGAGGTATTTCCATTTATGTATGTACAAAACAGAGTTGTGACAAAGTACTCCATACTAAATTTAACACTATCATTTTTTCCGAGACCCGAATTTAATTATACGATCAACTTGTGAGCAGGTTATTATAACAGAAAGGAGGAAACTGAAAATACCATTGACAAAGATGGATGGCTGCACACCGGTGACATCGGGTACATAGACGAAGATGGCGATGTCTTTGTTGTGGATCGCATCAAGGAACTTATCAAGTACAAAGGATTCCAAGTATGATTTTTTAATTTACCCTTATATATATATATATATATATATATATATATATATTCTTTAATTTGTTGGCCTTTGCACTTTCATTTAATCATCTTGCATATTGTTGGACTTCAATTTCAGGTTGCTCCTGCTGAGCTAGAGGCAATCCTACTTGGTCACCCCTCTGTCGAAGATGCAGCCGTGGTCCCGTAAGCACAAAATAAACTGTGTTCGATCACATTTTGTTGTCTATTTTTCTTTAAACTCCCCGATATTCGACTATTTAATGAGTCAACCAATTCACTTTGAGTCAGCTAAGATCATAAATCTCGCAAATCTTAATAGCTCGAACTCGGAATATTTAGTAACTTCATGAAAGTAATTTGCTTGCTTGCAGTCTGGCAGATGAGGAGGCTGGAGAGATTCCAGCTGCTTGTGTTGTGATGAGCCAAGAAGCCAAAGAGAGTGAAGAAGATATCATGAACTATGTTGCTTCCAATGTGGCCCATTACAAGAAAGTGAGGGTGGTCCACTTTGTGGATACTATTCCAAAGTCTTCTTCTGGGAAAATAATGAGAAGGCTTCTTAAAGACAAGATGGCACAGAAGATGAAGAAGACCAATTCCAAATGAAACATTTACTATGTTCCTATATTCTACATGTTATATTGACCAGATACTAATGCTTTGTGTTCAAGATTGGGCTGCTTCTTGAACAAAAACTTTGAAACCCATAAATAAAAATCAGTGCTGGGATTTATGCACATTAAACACCAATGTAGGTCCATATTGTAGTTTTTATTTCAAATATACAAAGTATTTCAATTTAGCTCCATTTGATTTAATTGGAAAATTCATACACTTTTACACTCTACCTCTGAAGTTGAACTCATACCCCAAGTCCGCATTTAATTTGGTTCCTTTGCTCATCACTCATCAAAAGCAGAGCTTGGATTTATTCACACTAAGCATAAAGACACGCCTAAATTATTGTTTTGATTTGAATTATTGAAAGCATTTCAATTTAGTTCCATTTGATTTAATTGAAAAATTGAGAAAAATCGCACCTTATTTTTGAAAATTAAAGATAGTACCTGTATTATATATGGAAGTCAAATAAGAGTATGTCTTTTAGCTCATTTGGAGGATTGCTTCGTAGCTCATCCTCCAACACATTTCCAATTCTTGTTATCCCACTAAGTCAATCTGCACACGGTTAGCTAGTCAAGGTACATATACAAATTTATAGTTTTCAATAATATCTTTTTTAAAAGGTAAATTTTTACACTATAGCACTGCTAGGGCTTGAGTGGACCTCCTTAAAATTTATAACAACTTGTACCTTAGGCTACTTGGCCTTTGTATCTCCATGACCAAAAGTTCAATCATTCTATCTATGTATTTGGATGTTGAGTTGATATTGTTAACAAGAGGTAGGCAATCGAACTCTGCAATTGTCGTAAAGAAAGAGTGGTGATGCTTGATGGATCGCCTTAAGCTCGGTTGCAGTAGCCGTTGAAGCGGCTTCGCTACTCTTTCTAACCAAATTTTTTTTGGAAATGGAAAGGCAATCCCCTATATATAAATATGAGAATATAACAAATACATCCTATAAATATTTCGCTAGTTCATTATTGTGATGGCTACTACTACTCTTATATGGTGATTGATCCACTTTTTCGAGGTTACAATTACGAGTCTCAATAAAACACACTTGCGTAAAATCCAATGGGAAAAACCCACAAGAGGGAAAGAGCACCTAAGAAAGGTAGAAACCCACCTTGACGTTGGTATTGCTATACAAGATCTTGCACCATTTGAATCACTAGTCCTATGAGTACAACAAGGAAGGCTAACTCCCCACAAGTCATCGGTACACATCCATACAAGAAGCTAACAGTACATCAAATACAGCATAGTCAAAGAAAATCTCCAATGCGTGCTTCGAAAGCACGTCCACCACTCGGTTGCCTTCACGCCTGTCAACTTTCCAAGTTCTCGCAAGCAACTCTCGAGCTCTAGAGATCATAGAGGCCATGGGTAACCTCGGTTGACATCTCAGCCCACACAAAGTATGACCAATGTCGAATCCACCTCCATCTGAACTCTCCGGAAGCTCCTCTCCCAAGTCAACTCCAAACCAAGGATGCACAGCCCAAAGTTATGTAGCCAAGGATGCACAGCTCCTAGCTCCTGATGCCCTTGGCAAAATTGCAAATCCAAAATACACCAGAGTCACAGACAATGCCTCCAGCACCGGAAGGTCCCGGATTACCTATCAAATCTCCATCTGTGTTGAACTTGGCGAAACCCTCTGGGGGTCACTGCCAGGAGACTAATATCTCTCATTTGGGTCGTAGTAGAGTAATCTAATCCATCAAGATTCTAGCAAACTCTTGTGCTTGCAAGATGATGAGGGAAGGGGGTGCCCCTGGGTGGTGAACAAGCAAAGGCGGCATCACACCATTAGCGCCACAGCCACCAATAAGTCAAATTTTTATCGCCCAAAGTGGATTATTAGAGGGGGTGATAGGGGCCAAAATGTTGGTTCGGAGCCACCTACGGTGGTTCATCTACGTGTAGAGGTCTCGTGGAGGCCGTGGAAGGAGGGACTCCCACACTGACCTAAAGAAACTACAATCACGAGACATGTGCATCCATGACTTAATATCAAAACCATATCTCGGGCACGTGTTATCCTCTATAAAGTTCTTCTGTGTGCGCTATGCATTGGTCATTAACCTATCATGACAAAGTAATAATGTAGATAAACGTATCCGCTCAAGAATCAATAGGTACAGCCCATATACGACTCCAAATTATATCAGCTGGTGGCATATCCTCCTATCTACACAAATCTTTTTACATGGACTGTGTGGTGAAGCTACCATCCTAGGTTAGGCCCCAGAACAATGTAACCGTTCATGCTTAGGCTCCCTTCAAAAGAGTAGTCGTTAGAGAACTGATCAGGTGCGATAAAAAAGGCCTCTGGTCTAAGCACATCCCAACCGCTCCTCGAAAACCAGTACGCGGCCACCACATCTCCCGACCTCCTCAGTAGGGATGTTGTCAAGTAGGTGGTTCCAGAGAGAGGATGGAGAAGGCCATGGGTCATCCCAAAAGGATGTCTGCAGTCCATTACCCACATTCCACAAAGGCCGCGAGCAAGGACTGATTGGGCTCTCAGAATGGCCTGCCAGCTAGAGGATGAACCAGACTTAGGTTGTAGCCGACCAAAGTTATTAAGGTCCCTGCCATACTTGCCAATCCATACTCACGCATATAAGGCATCTTGAGACTGGAGAAGTCTCCATGGCAGCTTGGCAAAGGATGTCACATTGACCTGCTACATAGGCCAGAGTCCAAGGCCACCACCTCCTTAGGGAGGCACATTATAGTTCAGCTAATAAGATGCATGCTAACAGTCCTAACAAGAACCTATACTTACCAAATACATTGGCCGATATCTGTGCACATTACAACATGCAGTAAGTTTTTCTATATTGTATGCGATAGGATAAAGGATAAATCAAGTGAGCTAGCCTCAATCAACTAGCCCTACTTAGTAACTGTGCCTTTCATCCGACCATCTTGCTTCAAACCTTCTCCAGGATATAGTGGTAGGTTTGACGGCACCTTCTCTTGAGAGTTATTGGGGGCACCCACGTACTATCATAAGTCTATAGTCAAAGAAATACCCATCACGTCACTGAGCTAACGAGCTAGCTCTGGGTTGACATTGTGGAAGACTATAAACTTAGACTTGGGTAGAATAACTGTTGTCCTGAGCTACTGCAGAAGGCCACCTGAAGGTCTTCTATCATACCAACCTGGTTTACTATTGCCTTACACATAAGGATCATGTCATCAGCAAACATCGGGTGAGATTAGGGAGGGGTGCGATGTGTCAATAGAATGGGGTCAATCTGTCCTCTAGCACGAGCTGCTCTACAATATGTGATAGTCTCTCCATGCATAAAATAAAAAGTTATGCAGAGATAGGGTCATCTTGGCAATTTCTGTGAGATGGGTGAAGGCCTCGGTCTTTCTGCCATTCCAGAAGACTTGCATTGTAGTAGTCGAGACACTCTCCATAATTCAGTCCACAAAGAGCTCTTGGAGTCATGTCAGAATCAGTGTCTCGCGAAAGAAAGACCCAACTAAGTCAGTCATAAACTTTCTTAAGGTCAAGCTTGATGACCATCCAGCCGATCCAGCCAGCCTTGCGAGACATCCATTGAATTGTCTCCCATTGTATGATAATATTGTCCAATGTGTAGTGGCCTGAGATAAAGTTGTACTACAGCGGACTAATCATTACATTAAGAAGAGGTTTCAGTGACTCACTAGGATCTTCATAATGAAATACAGAACATTACATAAACTGATGGGCATGTGTCAGTATTTTTGGCATAGGTTTATGGATGAGCGTGATCATAGCAGTATTTAGGTATGGGAGGAGTCGACCACTACAAAAAAACTCTTGGACCTAAGCATAAACTAAATCGCCTACCACTTCTCAGCATCTCTGAAAAAAGAGATCTTGATACCCATTTCAACGCCCCGTGATTTGATCGACTGTCTCCACAGACCAACACGAGTCTTTTCCAACGTGTTTTGTCCTCACTCACACATATCCCAGAAAACTTCCCAGGAGATCACCCATCCTGATCCTACTCCCGGCCAAACGCGTTTAACCTTGGAGTTCTCTCAAGTTGTGTGCCAGAGAAGAAAGTGTACCTTGTTGGTATGGATAGTACCAATCAAATCACTTAAGCATTTCATACAGAACAGATCATTTTCTGGGTATCACATACACCCCTCCTTAAATACGCGACCGCCAGAAACAGACAGTCCCAGAATCTCTCAGTTGCAAGTGCGTTCGATCCCCAAACCACACCGTACAAGCCGAGGTCGCTCTGATACCAAATGTAACGCCCCGTGATTTGATCGACTGTCTCCACAGACCAACACGAGTCTTTTCCAGCGTGTTTTGTCCTCACTCACACACATCCCAAAAAATTTCCCAGGAGGTCACCCATCCTGATCCTACTCCCGGCCAAACGCGTTTAACCTTGGAGTTCTCTCAAGTTGTATGCCAGAGAAGAAAGTGCACCTTGTTGGTATGGATAGTACCAATCAAATCACTTAAGCATTTCAGATAGAACAGATCACTTTCGAGGTATCACACCCATCCTCACCTGTGACTTTATAAGGCCGCATCTGAAGCAATCCACCCCAGACATCCATCTGTGATACTAGGTTGTAAAGCCCCTCCAAATGACTAGTATCCAAGGCAGGAAAGATATTACAGAACAGGAAGCTCGGCTGACATGGTTCCTTATGTGAATACAGTAGCTGGAAGTGATTTACCGCTAAGGAGTAGAGGGAGTCATAGTCCCAGAGCCACTCTCTATCTGATCGCAAATATGATTTCTATGTCGTCGAACAATGGTCGAGGTATGAAAGAATCTTGTATTCTGATCATCGTTCCTAACCCAGCCCTCTCTAGACTTTTGAAGCTATAGTAGCGCCTCGTGATCAATGATGCTATCAAGCTCTCTACATAGCTTATTCTCCAGGCAGAGGAGGCCTCTCATAACTCCAGACTCTGGTGTCCTCTGGAAACTGCCCAACCTGGCCATGTATTTATCCTTATGATTAAGGATATATCCAAGTACCTCTCAGTTCCACTGACGTAGAGCCAGTATGAGGAATCTAGTGAGTCACTAGCAGGCGAGGTCCTAAGCCAATGCGAATCAAGAAAGTTCATAAATTCCATATGGAGCATTAAGTTGGCAAGAGTCGGAAAGACCACTCCCTCATGCTCCCCCTCCAATCGAAGCTCGAAGAGGATTAGAGAGTGTTCTAAAACTATAGGTGGTAAGTGTCACACTATCACCTCTGGCTAGTCTAATCTCCAGTCACTATTACATAATACTTGGTCTAGATTCTTAGACACCCGGGTTGAGATCTCTCAAAATGAGTCCAGGTAAATATCAAGCTTTGAAATCCTACATCAATAAGACCCAGTGTGTTCATGTGCTCGGCAAACCGCATATTCTGGGTCAAAAGTGTTCCAGAGACACCCTGTCGCTCCTCCAGGGACATGATATCATTGAAGTCTCCTCCAAGGATCAAAGGTTTTGTAATAGTAGTGCTAAGCATAGTGAGTCGGTCCCACAGGCCTTGCTTTTTTAAAACTCTAGGGTTGACATAGATGATAGTACGTAGGAAGGCCTCCTAGTGGGAGCAATCTTTACTTGAATAAATTGATCATCCCGAGCTTGGATAGAGAGTTGTACTGCAGGTGTGCTCCAAAGGATCCATATACCACCACTACGTCTACATGTCTCGACTTTCTTGACAATTGAAAATCCCACGCTAGCATACCCTATTAGCGTGACTCCCTGAGATTTGGGGCTCTAAGATAAAGAAATTATTCGATATATGTTACTAAAGTCCTAGCAGCTTGTAAAAATCAAGAATTACCAGCACTATAGTAATTCAAGAACAATATGGATGAAATAGACATAAATAAATATATGGAGGGACTGTTACGAAGATAAAATAATGTGTGTATCTTCATTGAGCCATCATGGTCTCAAGATCTAGTTGGTTGGTCGGGTACCCCTTCGTTGGTTGGTTCATTGACGCGAACCCTGAGAGGGCTGACTGGGCCTCTTTGATTGTGCATGGATGTTACGGTACTTGGGCCCCCATGAGATCGACGAGTGGGCCTACTCCTATCCACCAAATGTGAGGCCACTTGGGTCATTTGTGGCAGGCCCATCATCCCTATCCTAGTCCCAAGGTGCATTAGAGTCTGAATATCAAAAAGCCCGGTAAGTGTTTCCACGCCATCCAAAGCACCCGGCCGCAATCGTTTCTTTGTTTTAGGCTCGATGGGGTCTGTAGCGTGCTTTACCCTATTAGAAAGTGTTCGGCAGACCAAGCCAGCTAGCCTTAGGGTTTTATGGCTGAGTCTTGGTCTTTCCACGCTTTTTGGTCACCAGGGTAAGATTCGAAATAAAGCCTGCAGAAGAAGGGGCAGAAAAGTCAATATCATTATTATGGGCTTTGGTAGATGGGCCGAAAATAACAGAATTGGAAAGTTTAGAGGGTTTGGTAAAAGGGTTCTGATTTTTTTCCATATTATACCAATTTTTGGTATTCTTTTTAGGTAATGGGTTAGGTCAGGTGACTTGCTGGCTTCCCCAGCTAGAGTCGACGTGGGAAATATGGAAGTGACTGTTGCAATGGTCATCTTCCTTTTTTGCCCCTCTATCCTGCCAAAATGGCTCGACTATAGAGCTGTGATAGTCTTCTTGCTGGTAGGGGATGGCTTACTCACGACTAGGGTCTTCGTATCTGCCAAGACCGAGACCTTGTTATCGAAGGATTGGCCAGTCACATCTAGTTTGGGTTGCTATTTCCGATGCCAGGAGATTGTCATCCAAGCGCCAAGAGAGGGTTTGATGTGTTGATGGGTAGTAGCCCTGCTCTGGTCCATTTTCAAGTCCCCGGTGGTCGCGTTCTCTGCTGATTCCTTTGACAGGTCTGTGTGAGGCTCCGATGAGGTGGCTGCCGAAGATGGCTTCTCCTAGCAGGGCTTTGTGGTGTGGCAATATTTTCCACAACATAAGCAGATGTTATACAACCCTTTATACTCTATTTACAACTGTCGATCATCGACTACGAGGATATCCTGAAAAGGTTGAGTAAGATCCAGTTTGACATAAATACGGGCATAAAGACCTCGTTTCTCCATTGATGTCATAGTAGACCATCGGAAGGCCCGATATTTTAATTTATACCATCATTGATGAGATAAAAGCCACAACTGAATCGAAATCAGGCAACCAGCACTGGAAGGCAAAATAATGTCCCATCACAGTCCACAAGCCATCAAAGAGGATGCAGTCTAGGTTAGTCTTCAACTTAAAGTGGGCGAGATAGAACCCGTGTGTTTGGTCAATCAGTGACATAGAACCATGTGGTTGCCTATCTATGACATGGTGGGTCAAGAGCCTCCCCAAAACCTTAAAGATGATCCAGTTTGTCCACTTTGGCATGAGCTCAGCAATAAAGCTCAGATCCACGTCCACGAGCGGTGGTTGTGATGGCCTGAACTCCTTTTGGATGTGAACTAAAGTAGCATAAAAAGGTCGCCCTTTGATACCAGGCTAGACTTTGCAACAACATTTTGAAGTAGTCTATCACAAAAGTTTAGCGCCGGTAGGCGGTAACAGTGGATCAGGTGGTTTGTCAAGAATGGGGCTTCCGGAGAGTTCAGGTGGAGGGAGATTCGACCTTGGCCAACCTCTGCGTGGGTCTAGATGTCGTCCGAGACCACCTCTTGGCGTGTCTGGCCTCTAGAGCGCGAGATTTGCTTGTGAGGGCTTGGAAGGTCGATATTCAACACACCTGGCATGAAGGCAACTCAATTGCAGACACACTCTCGAAGCACGCCTTGAAGATTTCTTTTGACTATGCTATATTTGATGTACCTTTAGTTTCTTATATGGATGTATACCTAGATGGCTTGCGGGGAGTTAGCCTCCCTAGGTGTACTCGTAAGACTAGTGATTTAGATTGTGCAAGATTTTGTATAGCGGTATCAACAACGAGGTGGATTCCTACCTTGATGAGGTGTCCTTTGCCTCTTTTGTTTTCCCACTCGATTTTACTGCAAGAGAGTTTTACTGAGACCGACAGCTACAACCTCGAAATAAGGGAGTTCCACGTCATATAGGAGGAGTAGTAACCATCACAATGATGAGCTAGATAGATCTTCAGTTACGAGGTTGGGTTGCAAGTATGATATTTATTTGGGAAAAATACACTTAAGTACCATGTAGTTTTACACTTTCCAAATTAAGGCCATAAGGTTTAAAATTGTGTTTTTTAGTCCTGTGATTTTTTTGCTCGGACATGCCTCAGTTCTTGGCAACCTGGGTAGCTGCCCATCCACTTGTATGTCCACGTGGGTTCCACATCCGCCTAAATGCCATCATTTTTTGACCTACGTGGACAGTCCACTTGTGTAAGTCGAGATGACGTGGTAGATGGAAAATATCTAAGTTAGTCCCAATTTTGAAATATATTATTTTATAAAAACCCCACGATTAAATTAAGTTAGAACTCTGCTTATCAAGTTAAAGTGGGTCAAGTTAATATATCTTTTGATATTTGGGAATTCAGAGAGAAAGAAGGAAAGAGATGACGGGAGTGACTGCGAGCACGATGTTCAAGGTGGGAATGGGAGCGCGTCTCTTCCCAACCCCCAAAACCCAATCCTCTTTCCTCACCTCCAAACCCACTCTCCGCCTACCAACCTTACGTGTCACGGCGTATGGCTGCGGCTCTCTGATACTAGTCGAACGTGTGATATCCGTCGTATCCTATGCCCTTCCCTTCCTCGACACCCTCCAGTACGCCTCCGGCCTCTTCTCCCTCTACCCGGCCACCGTGGCCCTCGTCCTATACCCTCTCCTTCCCGTGGTGTCCCTCTACCGGTCCATCCCCTACATGAGTTTTTCGCTCGGACATGCCTCAGTCCTAGGCAACCCGGGTAGCTACCCATCCACTAGTATGTCCACGTGGGTGCCACATCTGCCTAAATGCCGTCATTTTTTGTCCTATTTGGACAGTCCACTTGTGTAAGTCGAGATGACGTGGTAGATGGAAAATATCTAAGTTAGTCCCAATATTGAAATATATTATTTTTTTTAAACCCCACGATTAAATCAAGTTGGAACTCTGCTTATCAAGTTAAAGTGGGTCAAGTTAATATATCTTTGGATATTTGGGAATTCAGAGAGAAAGAAGGAAAGAGATGATGGGAGTAACCGCGAGCACGATGTTCAAGGTGGGAATGGGAGCGCGTCTCTTCCCAACCCCCAAAACCCAATCCTCTTTCCTCACCTCCAAACCCACTCTCCGCCTATCGACCTTACATGTTGTGGCGTACGGCGGCGGCGGTCTGATACTAGTCGAACGTGCGATATCCGCCGTATCCTATGCCCTTCCCTTCTCAACACCCTCCAGTACGACTGCCGCTTCTTCTCCCTCTACCCGGCCACCGCGGCCCTCGGTCCTATACCCTCTCCTCCCCGTGGTGTCCCTCTACCGGTCCATCCCCTACGGGAGTTTCATAGGGTTCATAGCTGTCCCTAATTCGCTTCTGGGTTTGGTTTAATTTCTCTCTTATATGTTAATCCAAGATTGAGCCTATAAGTTGAGATCAATGACTAATGGATTTCTTCTGGATTTTGGGTTTAATCAATTTCCTAAGAGTGCTCTTTCTTGCTTCTTCATTGTGGGTTTCTTCTCATTTGATTCATTTTTCGCCTATGACTTTCGCCCATTAAATGTTGAATTGCGGTCCCGTCAAAAATCATTACTGATTAAAATCGTGGAATTTTTTTAAAATAATTTATTTCAAATTGGGACTAACTTGGATATTTTTTATCTGCCACGTCATCTCGACTTACACAAGTGGACTGTCTACGTAGGAAAAAAATGATGACGTTTAGGAGGATGTGGCACCCACGTGGACATACAAGTGGACGGGAAGCTACCCGGGCTGCCCGGGACCGAGTGGTGTTCGAGCAAAAAACCGCAGGACTAAAAAATACAATTTGAAACCACATGGCCTTAATTTAGAAAGTGTGAAACTACATGGTACTTATGTGTACTTTTCCCTATTTAGTACCATAAAAACTCTTGCTCTTCTTTTCTATTGGATATCATCAAATTCATTCTTTTCTTTTTAGGACCATTTTACCCCTCATTTTCTTACAAGAAAAAGAACTCGGAAGTTTACTTTCCCTGCAGACACTCGTGTGTATTTGACAAACGCATCAGAAATTTTTTTTTTTAAAGAAGAAATATATATACGCATCAGATAAGCTTCAAGTGCACACGAGCGGGGAGGGTAATCCGGTAAATTTAAACAAAACAACACAACTAACCAACCAAAAACACACAACCACCGTTAAAGGCTCTCGCGGGGCCGTGGGTCGGGTCCTGTCCTAACGCGGTGGATGTAGAAGAAAAAGAAGAAGTGCAGCGAACCCAAATCTAGAGAGAGAAAGCAAAAAGAAAGAGAGGAGAAAAAAAAAAGAGGAGAGATAGAGGGCGCGCTGACGCACACCTCCCGGGCGCTGAGGGTATATGGTAGAATGAGCTGATCGGTCAACTGGAAGAGCTCTCCCATCTCTAGGGCTCCTCCACCCCCGCCCCTAACAGGTTCTCTCTCTCTCTCCTAGGCATTTGGTTGTTGTGGGTTGGTCTTTCTTAGGGTTTAGATGAAGAAGAGGATGGAACGATGTGTGATTTGTTGAGTTTGGTAGAACTGGGAAATTGGGTTTTTTGCGGGAATTTTGTCTTCGTGCGCTTCTGGGCTGCCTTTGTGTTCGTTGGTCGGCCTCTTGGGTGTCCGTACAGTCTGCATTTCGACCGAAAGAAATCTAGTCGTTGATGGTGTTAGAGCGTGGCTAGTTCTTTGTCCTATCGTGATTTCGTGTCCTCTTTGATCACTAGACCCTATGTTGAGTTTCTTAGACGTAGAGTCGGGGGGGCGAGAATCGATGGAAAGGGTTTGGAAAACAGGAATGCAAGCAAAACCGTCTGAGCTTAATAGACGGAAAATACAAAAGCCTTAAGTACAAGTGTTTTGAACACCTTTAGCTTTAAGGATGTTGGTTGGCAAACAACATGTTCATTTGAAGTGTGTTATGTTCTCTGTATCAGATGTGGTTCATTTCTTATTGAGACTCTTGAGTAATTTGTGTTGTCAAGTACGAATTCCGGAAATATCATCAGAAAATGTCTCCGTCGCACTCTCAATGTACCTAATTTCCTGATGTTACTAAGTATATTGCAAAAGGTGCTTTTTTTTTTTCTTTTCTTTTTGAATAACACCTAATATGTTCCAACAACACCTAGGTCATGTTTCAGAAAGTTTTAGTCAAACAATAGGCATGTTCTGGCCGGACAAACAAACAATAAATGCAGGACATATGGCTGTTTGTGGCTGGGAAGCTATCTAGATTATATTAGTCGTAATTATCGCAGTTAGATTATTTTAGCTATCTACGGAAAAGATGTTTGCTCGAAGCAGGATTAGAATCACTTTTATGTGACTAGAAAAGTAAGAAATTAAATTTTCTTCCATTGGTGTTCTGATGTTAAAGAAAGTTGATGCTCGTGGATTGATATGGTCAGGTCATTAACACCTTGTTCTACATTTTGATAGAAGCTAAATGAAAATTTCCTCCCCGTCTTTTGTCGGACTTTTACTGTGGCCTGGTTTAGGTTTAGGCAGTTTTCTCTTTCCTGAATGCTCTTGTGATGATCTGAAACTGAACAATTCTTTGGTAGAACGTTGCTTGCTTTGGGGCATACTCTCTTGTTGCATTTAGATCAACACTTGCTGCTTACCTTTTTGTGGCTATTTCTTTTGTCCTAAAGATGAAAGCAATGTTCTTGACCGTCGCAGTTTGTATTGTCCTAAATATGAAAGCTTTGTTAACTGTTACGTCAAGTAATGTCAGAAACAGCCGAAAGCAAGAAGAGAGTTGAGTGATGGGATAATATTTCTATTCAAATGAGAGAGTGAGCAATTCTTATGTAGGATTGGAGTGATGGGGATTGTCAGAGGTAAAGTGGCTTAGCTAATCTGATGAACCGCTTTTCCAATTATTTGGCATCACTGTTGGTGCTATTTGAAGGAAGAAAAAGGAAGTTGCTGCTAATCTGAATGTTCTGAAGTTGGAAACTGTTGAGCAAGAATCTACATGCATATAAGGCATAAATGATTGCTTGTGTGAATTTGTAGACCTCTTTTTATCGTTGTTGTGTTAGGTGGAGTTTGCTCGTCTTTGGTGGATCTAATGAGCAGTGAAACTAATTACCACTCGCAGAGATATCTTATATGAAGGAAGTCATTATTCTAAGATTGAGACAAACTGATTTGCAGACAGCTTCCCTTTGTCGATGAGTAATCTTTTACAGCGATGAAGTTGCCATTATACATGTTGGCATAGCTGTCATGAACTCTGGTTTATATCCTGTGAGGGGTTGCTGTCAGTTTATCTTCTTCTTTTTTAATATCAAAAGTGACAATTAACCCAAAAATTGGTATAGTAGGTATCCATGATTGTTAAGAAACTTCTGAACTCACCTTCCAAGAGGTCTAATCTCTAGCGCTAAACTTTCATTGAGTGGTGAAACTTGGGTCAGCTGATGGATGGATGTATAGCACATTATATTATATCCTTTTATAAAATATGTACCTTTGCTACCCAAGTTTTGGGAGATTTTATAAATACTTGAGTATTTTGTTTCCACCAGCTCCAAATCAAATGGGCAAGCACTTTTTTGGCATTAGGCTTTTGTTATGGTGGTTTATTTCTCTATTCCTTTCGTGGCATTTGTTTTTATTATTGTCACCAAGTACAATATTGTAAAATCAACTAATAAGTACATTTCTGATGCAGTTCATACAAATGCATGTTATATCCGTACATTGGGTAAGCTATAGTTTTTCCTCCAGGAAAGTAAAAAGAACAACTTCATTTTGTACTTTTGTTTTCATCTTGTGTTTGAGCCTTTCATTTTCTGACGTAAAATAGAAGTGCCCTATTACATGATGTGCATCTATTCAATATAATTCTTAAATCCAATTCTGCAGATGGTGTGCCTTAAATGTTGATGATGATGTCACCTAGGTAGTCAATAGCGGAAATAGCATACCTCCCGCTACGCTATATTCCCGTTAAGTGCCATCGCCAGTCGCGGCCGCTATAGCGGACAAAAAGCGGCCATAGCGGGCGCTATATGCAATATCAGACATAAATTCCTTAATTGCCCCTGCTTTTTTTTTGTCTTTTACTTTTTGACGGCAAATAGGTCATTTTCTACCTATATAAGTGACCCAAAAGTTTCTTTGATTGCTTTTAGATTATAACTATTAAGTATGGTGGTCTCTTTATCTTTGTTTATTTTTCTATTTTTGTATTTTTTTTACCCTGATTTTTAAATTTTGCAATAGCGGCTATCCCGCTATCCGCTATCCTGCTATAGCATTTTAAGGGGGTCGCCGCTACGCGGCACTATCCGAGGTTGACTACCTAGGATGTCACTGATCAATATTGTGGTCTCATGGTGGCAGCTAGAAGAAGCTTCAAAATGGCAGAGGCTTTCCCTCCACCTCCCAAGAGATGTAGGAAAAAGCGTACCCAGTGCAAATTTCCCAGAGCTGCCGATCACATGATATTTTTGGAGGAAGAAATCTGGAAAGATTTTCCGGAAGATCTTTTTGAAGCGGTTATTGCGAGACTTCCGATTCCTGCATTCTTCCGCTTTCGCTCGGTTTGCCGAAGATGGAATTCACTGCTCAATTCAGAAAGTTTCTCTCAACATTGTTCCGAAGTTCGCTCAGCCCGACTATGGTTTTACACTATCACTCATGGAAATATTACTGCCCCAGCAATGTATGACCCCTCTTTGAAGAAATGGCACCAGCCTATCACGTTTTCTTTGCCCTCAAACATGTTATTACTGCCAGTAGCTTCAGCTGGTGGTTTATTGTGCTTTCTTGACATTGGTCACAGGAATTTCTATGTCTATAATCCTCTGACTCAATCATCCAAAGAATTGCATGCCAGGTCATTTAAGGCCGGGTCTCGCATTGCTGTGGGAATGACTATGAGTTTTGGTACCACTGGCAAAGGCTACAAGATCTTATCGGTGAGCGGTAATGGAGATTATGAAGTTTACGACTCTCTGAAGGGCTCTTGGATCCGACCAGGAAGCATGCCTGCCCATTTGAAGCTGCCGTTATCATTGAACTTCAGATCGCATGCAGTTACAGTAAACAGCACGCTCTATTTTCTGTGTAGTGCTCCCGAGGGGATTGTCTCTTATGATATGGCTACCGGTGCGTGGAAACAATTTTTGATACCTGCCCCAGCTTATTTGCGTGATTCTGCTCTTGCCGAATATGGAGGCAGGATTATGCTGGTGGGTATGATAACAAAGAATGCAGCCACATGCATATGCGTGTGGGAACTGCAACAGATGACTCTTTTGTGGAAGGAGGTTGACAGAATGCCAAACATATGGTGCTTGGAGTTTTACGGGAAGCACGTTTGTATGACTTGCTTGGGCAACACGGGTTTGCTCATGTTGTCCTTGAGAACTAAACACTTGAACCGACTGGTCACCTACAATGTAATGACCGGGGAGTGGCTTAAGGTTCGTGGTTGTGTTGTACCCCCCTGTGGTAAAAGGCGGCTATGGCTTGCGTGTGGTACTGCCTTCTACCCGTGCCTCGCAGATGTGGCATGATTTAGTTGTCTTACCTGATTGAAGCAGCATCTGCATGCTTGTTCTGGATGGAGATGTTCTTTGATCCCTAATGTGTGGTCAAGTTTCAGGCTTCAGCCATGCTCTTTCTCGTATTTTCGCTTCGCCCCAAGTCTCGTCCTGTACCTATTGTTTTGTGGTTGCTGGTACTATATCTTGTAAACATGATGGCAATAACTGAGAACAGGCTTTGAACCAGAGATGACTAGCTTTGAAATCTTTCTAGGCCGTGTTCCATTGAAGGTTGACCCTTTTATTGACGTCCAGCCACCCTTTTATGTCGAAAAATGAGTTCAAATTGTGATTCTTAAATTGTGATCATCAAAGAATGGGTTGCGTGTGGTTTGGCCTTCTGCCCGCCAACCGAAGTCGTTCTCTCCCCAACTCGGGTAGCCAGCAGACCAGAGTCCCTGCTGGCCACAGCCTCCAGCGAACAGAGACCCACCGGCCGGAGTTGCTTCCTAACTTGTATAGTCGGACGCTTAGCTTCCCCGGTGCCGCCTTGTGCGAGTCCTAGATCCACCGAGCCCCAGTTGACCACAGCCTCGAGCCGCCACCATCGCAGTCAGCGAGCAGCAACAGTCGCAGATCCAGGGTCCATCCAGCCAAAAAAATCCCCGACGGGTTTCTGTACTTGCTTAGCTTAATCTGCGAAGATTTCTGTTTCTGTCATTTCTTTTTGCGTCCTCTGTTACCCTGTTGTGTTTTTTTTAATGTTTAGTTATGCTTATGTCTGTTGGTGCTATAGTAACCTCAAGAGACCTAGATCACGATGAAGAAGAAAAATGCAGAAAAAAAAGCGACAATTGAAGGAAAAGGATATTTTTATTCGGATTAAAATGTACTCTTCATACATAACAGAGGTGCCATCTAGTTCAAGTATTTCTTAAACTTTCCTACAGACACTATTAGGACAAGTAAATGGCACCCACCACCACCATGACCTCTCCAAAATCACTTAGCATTTTAGGCCATACCGCCGCTGGTCGCTGTCCTGATTATCTGGAATAAAGCTGCTCCAAAACAAATCAAATTGTGAAAACTAGTTGAGTATATACATTAGCACAGAAGTAGATTCTTCGTCGGTTGAAGCATTTGAGCATTAACGTGCACACCTTCAAAACTAAGGTGACTTGTGACACAGTAAACAGAATGCTCGAAAAGGCATGCATCCCCCCGGTCGTGTTGTGCCTCTTAGGAAAGAGAACCAACCCGCGGATATCAATAAGCACAGAAGAGTTGGTGATCGTATGATTCACCCTCCCTTCGACTCTCTCGTGTGATAGGCAAACGGATTTGAATGGACATTGATTGATTCAAGCTCCGGAATGAAAGAAGAATCCCGGGACATAAATAGCCTCTAGTCTGGCAATATATGAAACAAAATGCATTGCATAAGAGAGAGGGCATCTTTCTTACAGGAGCCAATGACGACGAACACGAAGAAGCCGAGCAGGATGGGTCCCACAGGGTAGTCCCTCCCCTTCTTGGTGGTGGTTGTTTCGGGGACAGCCCCTCTCTTGAGGATATTCTTCTCGAACTTCTCCATCTTCCTCTCCGCAAGCCGCCTTGACGTAGTCTGCAAACACCGAGGAACAAATATATCACTACTTCATCACCCAATCCAATCCCTAAAAACACATAATATTACCCAGGATCACGATAGATCGCTGTTTCGTCTCGGCTTCGAACCCAACTCGAACCCGGATTAGTGGTTATGATCCAAGAATCCGCGTATGCAGCAAACCGATATAAGGGCAGAATCGGGAATATATTCATTAAAACGGACACAAAACAACTCGGAAAATCCATGCACCGGATCCATATCCCCGAAACCGGGTAAATAAATCAGTTTTTTTTTTCGGAAAAAAAGAAATAGGGAAACGAATAACGGGGCGGTTATTACCATTGTTAAAGAGGAGTGATTTGGCTGCGTAAGACCTGATACGAAGTAAAAGGAAGCGTAGACGAGATCAAGTTTCTTTTTTTTTTACCGCTAGGAAGTATTCTTTATTTTCTCTCTCTCTTCCTTCCTCCCGGCGACTTTCGCTCTCTTCTTCTTCTCCTCCTCCTCCTCCTCCTCCTCTTGGTTTTTTGATTACGTCTCTCTCTTCCTTATTGTTATTATTTGTCTGTCTGGTATTCATTCTGCCTTTGGCCAATTTATATGGCGCTGAGCCAGAAGGGAGAAGGGGGAATACGGGGTTGAGCGGTGCCACGTGGTATTGATGTCGTGTCTTGCTTTCATTGGCTGTCGTAAGACGTGTGGACTGCCATGTAGAAACTGGTCAAAGGGTTTTGGGGGTTTTTGATATCTCCAGTGTTACTGTTTGGGTTTTTTTTATAAATAGTGTTCGATTTTTAAGTTTTGTGAATTTGGTGTCCACGTGGAAAGGACGACTAAAAAAATACAGTTAAAGTCGGATGTTGGTAAAATAAACATAACCCGCCTTTGCCTTGGTGGTTGAAGGTGCTGCCACATTTTACTTGATTCCAACTTCTAACAATTTTTTTGCAATCTTGTTTTTACTATGCAACATAAATATTATATTAAATAAATTAAATTGTAAAATTTGGCAGCACCTTCGACCACCAAGCCAAAGGCGCGTTATGTTTATTTTACCAACATCCGACGTTTTAAGTCGGATCCTGCCAAGTTCTGAATTTTTAAGTCGGATTCGTGATTCGACATAAAAAGTCGGATCTTGCAAGATTCAACTTTTTTAGTCGTCCTTCTCACGTAGACACCAAATCCACAAAATTTAAAAATCGAACACCATTTTTACAAAAAAAACCCAAACAGTAACACCGGACAGATCAAAAACCCAAAATAGTAAACTATTGTGATGGTTGGCAACGACTCATATTTTTGGGGTTTTTTCTGTAAATTACTTCTTTGTCTTTTGTGTTTGGTCATCCTCCCTCTAGGGTCTCTGAGTTTTCGAAAATGATTTTAACGTCCCCCGTCTTTGGTTTTAGAAACTCTCGGGTCCCTGGTGCCGGAATATGCCATTTTCTCCGGTGAACTTCCACTTGAAAAGACTAAAATACCCTCCAATTAAAAAATAGTCATTTTCCTTCTCCCTTTACCTTCTTTTTCCTCCTACTTTTCAACTAAAAATAAAGGGAAAAGTCCACTTTAGTACCCTTTGGTATCGTCCAAAATCACTTTAGTATCCTGTGATAAAAAATTGATCAATCGAGTCATACTTATTCCAATTAACATCAAAAAGGTCCTCGGGCAGCTGCCCGGACCTGCCCGAACCTACCCGAACCCTGCCCGAACTACGTGGCCAGCCACGTCACCAAATTTTGATGACGTGGCACCACGTGGAGAGGAGGAGGAGGAGGAGGAGGACGCGGGGAGGAGGAGAAGGAGGACGCGGAGAGGTGGAGGAGGAGGAGGAGGACACGGAGAGGAGGAGGAGGACGCGGAGGAGGAGGAGGAGGAGGACGCGGAGGAGGAGGAGGAGGAGGATGCGGAGGAGGAGGACGCGGAGAGGAGGAGGAGGAGGATGCGGAGGAGGAGGAGGAGGACGCGGAGAGGTGGAGGAGGAGGAGGAGGACGCGGAGAGGTGGAGGAGGAGGAGGAGGAGGACGCGGAGGAGGAGGAGGATGCGGAGAGGAGGAGGAGGACGCGAAGGAGGAGGAGGACGCGGAGAGGAGGAGGAGGATGCGGAGGAGGAGGAGGAGGACGCGGAGGAGGAGGAGGAGGAGGAGGGGAGGAGGAGGAGGAGGAGGGAAGGAGATGGATGTCCACGTGGTGCCACATCATCAAAATTTTGTGACGTGGCTGGCCACGTAGTTCAGGCAGGGTTCGGGCAGGTCCGGGCAGCTGCCCGAGGACCTTTTTGATATTAATTGGAATAAGTATGACTCGATTGATCAGTTTTTTACCACAGGGTACTAAAGTGATTTTGGGCGATATCACAGGGTACTAAAGTAGACTTTTCCCAAAAATAAAATTAAAACTCAAACCCAAACATTCTTAATGAAATCCAAACTGATTAGAGAATCATAACTTGAAAAACCCTAACTTTGAACTCTAATTCGTACCCTAAACTCAAATTGTTCTAATTAAACTCTAACCATGGAGCAAAGGCCATGATGCATAACAGTCTTAGGTTGAATTTTTTTCATGACTCTAATTAAACACTCGGAGCTAGAGGCATCTCTTGGCTTGCCAGCGGGTGAGAAGGGGAAGTCCCTGGAGCAGTGGGAGGGGTGACGCCAACTGGAGCAAAGTAGCGACGATGATTGCCTTCACAAAAACAAGGAGGAAGAAGTACAGTGTTGTTGCACGTGGTGGGAGACGAGGGTATAGGCCCGCGGATGCGGTATACGGAGAACTCGCAGGAGTGGTGAAGTCTCGGGAGGAGGATGGGGACGCCGTCGAGGAGGAGGTTCCCTTCACCGGAGAACGACGGCCGGAGCTCGCGGGAGGAGAGGAGCATGGGGATGAGCCGTGAGGAGGCGACAAATGAGTGGGAGCTAGGGTTAAGGTCCATCGAGAAGGGGATGATGTGGAGGCGGAGGGACCTGAGAGTATCTAAAACCAAACACAAAGGAACGGCAAAATCATTTTTCGAAATTAATAGACCCGAGGCGAAGGGTGACCAAATACCAGGGACAAGTGGATAATTTATCCTTCTTCTTTTTAGAGGTAAAAGTAGCTAAAGTTCATTAAATTGAAAAGTCATTTCACAAAAGAATTAGATCATGGGGTTATGAACAATCAGTTCTGAGGAAGGGTATGCATTCTACAAGTATTACACACCCATCTAGAGGGGGACTCCAAGAAGTCTAGTGGTCTTCCGGCTGATCTGCATCCCGAGCGGCTAATCTACAAACCTGCAAGAATTCAGACCATTGTTTAGAAGCCAAGGAAGCAGTAGACAAAGTGTCCGGCTAGACACCTTCAAAAATACAGCGGTTCCTAGTAAGCCAAATGTTTCAGCACATATACATATACATAGCCAAAGTAACAAAATCGTAAGTATTAGGATTATGCAATAAAGAAAACAGTTTATCCAACCAATCATAGAAGCTATTAGAATCACTATGGCAATTATTAACACCCAAAGGACAAGAGAACCATATTTTTGGGAGTTCGGTATCATATCAAACTCGGAAATGGAATTGAAAATTCGTTATTATTTTTTTGGCAAATAACTTTGGTCATATCACCTCCCGCGTCACTCAGTTTTCAAAAATAATTTTTCCGATTATACTATTAGATTTCTCGCTAACATCATCAATCAAATTTTTTTGTGAAAAATGACTTTTGTATCCTTACCGAAAAAATAAAAGTTATTTATCTCTGCCCTCTCTCATCACCGTCGTGTTCCTTGACCAGCCCTAAGCAACCAGTCATCTAATTATCTCCATCCCACGGACGACAATGCTGCGAGTGCAAGAACGTCTTAATGGAGTCCATCCCGTGGGTCCCGCCCTCGCCAGACTTCTTCGCCGGCATCAGCTGTAAACAACAACTTAGAGGGGGTGCCTGGTTGGCGGACGAAGATACGGTGGTCATCAAGGAGGTAGGGTGAAACGGAGTGGAGGAGGTCGGTGGCGGAGTCGATGTTGCCGAGCTCTATCCACCGTCTGATATGGAGGAGGCAAAGCCGGAGGAGACCGATGGGGACTGCAACAACGAAATTTGAGGCACCGGCGGTGAGGAGGCAGAGCCGGAGAGACCGAGTTTGACGCCGCGATGTTACCGAGGTAAAACGGCAGCGTACCATGGGGTTGTCATTTTCGTCAACAGAGTTGGTGCTGCGGAGAGAGGAGGGGGCCCGATGCTGACCGTGAAAGTGGGGAAGTGATCGTACAAGGCCGTAACGGCGAGGTAAGAGTAAGCGCCGCCTTCGCTGCCACCATTTATTAATTACGGCATCGTTTCACTTTCTTTCTACTCCGGTGGTGCTGTGGGTACTTTTGCCGCTTGGTTCGTTTTGGTTGATTTTTTTTTTTTTTGGTTTTTTGGGTATGATTGACGGGGTTCTTGAGGATGATCAGAAGTTGTTCGCCGGAAGTCGGACAAGGGTAAAATAGTTATTTCAAAGGTAAAATAACAATAAATTTACGGATGACGTCAGCGAGAGACCTGATAGTATGATAAAAGCAAACATAGTAGACTTTAGAATGCAATAAAAGAACTAAATCATAGATAAAGCCATATACGAGGGATCTGAGATTAATTTGCTCAAAAAAAATCTCTCTCTCACACTCGCAAGTGAGTTTAAGTTTTCCAGTTGGGGCCACCTCTTCGCTTATCTTTCGTCCTCTCCTGCCAACTCCAAACATGGTGAGCTCTCTTTTGTGCCATCCCATTCCTTTCTTTGAAGGTGTTAAATTATATTATTATTATAGGTGAACAAATCCTTATAATTTGATATCATACGGTCGAAATGGAATAATTGATGTATTGTTGTAAATAACTCGTGGATTAGGATTTTTTATGCTTATTGAATGACGATCTATGATGTGATCTACGGGTTCTAGGTTTTGCAAAATGATATCGATCTATTGAACCCGCCCAGTTGCGTTATGACGTTAACACCGGAGACTGCTTCTAGCGGGCCTACAAATTGTCCGCTAGACAATCCAGTTAAATCGTGAAAATGTCAAAACTATCCTTTTAGTTAAATCGTGATGGTGTTGGCATGGTCCAAGAGGGAAACGAGAACGGTGTCGTCAAGAGATGGATGGATCCTGGCGGACATGAAGTTCTTATGACGTGTACAAATCATTATGTTGCAGATAAAGTTGGAATGTTTACAAAAAAATATCGTGTACAAAAAGGTTCTTATGATCATTATTTTCGAGACGGTGGTTCGACCGGTCGGACCGTGAAACGGAGCCAATCCTGGGTCAAAAAACCAAGTTCGCCCGGTTACCTAACGAACCGGAAGATTTCTGGTCAGACCGGGCGGTTGGCTCAGATTTTTGACCCGGAAAAATCCGGTTCGTTAGGTTTGACCAAAAAACCAACCCAAAAACTAGATTTCACCCAACCCAACCCAAAAAAATCAGATTTTCTACTCGATTTTTCTAAATCAACACAAAATAAACTAAATCTACAAAGATAATTATACTAAATATGAAATAAATTTACCAACATTTCAAGAATATTAATTTTTAAACCTATTATTTACTAAATATATATTAAAAATATATATAATAAACTACCGGTCCGACCATCGATTTGACCGGTCGGACCGGTTGACCCGGAGAACGGACCAAAATCCGGGTCGCTCTCCAGGTCGTTTTTGAAAACAATGCTTATGATGTCTTTGGTAAATCAAAAAAGAAAATAGTGTAATTAAATATGTAAGAGAGTATTTTATTCATATACAGCTTTAAAAAAATCAATAAAAGATATGTTTTGCAGATTTTTAAACAGAACGGTACTCGCATCGGGCGTGCATCTTTACTAGTAATTATAACTGAAAGGTGAAGTTGCAGTTGCAGTTGTTCGTCCTGGACCAGACATCGGTTCTTGAAATTGAATTAACCTCCGTACTAAAGATTGTGTCTGATAAGAATGAGCTAACCAAGGAACTTCCAAGTGTAATGATAGCAAAAATTATCCATAGCATCGCACACATTGTGCGGCTAGGATAGGAACTCCAATGGGCAATAGAACTTGGAGACGTTTGCCCTTTTAGGACATCCAATGGGCTAGGATAGGAACTCACGGCGGTAAATTCCGTGGGGACAAGGCTAGTCCCCATCTTTGGGGACTAAAAGAGTTATTAAAATAATCAGGAGTAATTTTGTCAAACTAAAAAATTGGGGATAACACTCTTATTTATGAAAGAATTAAAAAAGTAAAAAATAAAAATTTATCCCCTAATAGACGTGAAAGACTCTTCACATTCCCAAAGGATTTTTCAAATTTTTTTAAACTTCAAAAACTTTACCAAATATTTTTTTAAAAATCGAACTTAATATCTTAATCAGTGCTTATAATCTTGTACTTCCTAAACATAAAAAATTATCTTCAAAAATTTATTTATTTTTTTATTTTGGTCGAATTCATATATCTTCTTTTCTTCTAGTATTTAATCTTTTTCCCTCGTCATCAAGAACATTTCTAGATTAATTCATAAATCTAGATTATTTTCACTAGAATCCGAGTTACATATGTATAAAATTATTCGATTTGTAAACCAATATCACTTCATTCGAAAACCAATATCACTACATTTGAAAACCAATATCATTATATCCAAAAATCAATATCACTACACCGCAAAACTAATATCACTACATTCGAAAACTAATATCACAATATGCGAAAACCAATATCACTACATCCGAAAATCAATATCTCTACATTCGAAAATCAATATCTCTACATTCGAAAATCAATCACTACATCGAAAAATCAATATCATTACATTCGAAAACTAATATCTCTACATCCGAAAACCAATATCACTACATCGCAAAACCAACATCAGTACATCCGAAAACTAATATCTCTACATCCGAAAACTAATATCACTACATCAGAAAATCAATATCATTACATCCGAAAACCAATATCACTACATTCGAAAATCAATATCTCTACATTCGAAAGCCAATATCACTACATCGAAAAATCAATATCACTATATTCAAAAACCAATATCACTACATCGCAAAACCAATATCCCTACACATGCGAACCAATATCATTTGAAACCAATATCACTATATCCGAAAACCAATATCACTACATTCAAAAATCAATATCTCTACACATGCAAACCAATATCATTCGAAAATCAATATCAGTACACCTAAAACCAATATCATGACACCTAAAAACTAATATCAGTTCATCTAAAAACCAATATCAGTACACCTTAAAACCAATATCATCACACCTAAAAACCAATATCAGTACACCTAAATTCAACACACCTTTAAACCAATATCACTACACCTAAAAACCAATATCATCACACCTAAAAATCAATATCAACATATCTAAAAACTAATAGCACTACATCTTTGCTGATCCAATTGAACCAATTTGAAAGAAAAGATCATTCTATAAAAAATATGAAACAAAAGATCAATCTGCAAAATTTTAGAAACTACATATAAAAAAATTACAGTCGAACCAATCTGAAACAAAAGATCATCTTAATACCAATATCACGTCATATAAAAAACAACGTCACCGTAAAAGAACATAAACAAGTCTGAAACAAGCCGATTTCAATTAGAAAATGTATTAATATCACTACATCTAAATCCTAATCGACTTCCTTGTTCTTGTATAAACTATTTTCCTTTCTTCATGCCACTCCAACGCTCGGGACGACACGGATGGCAGTAGCAAATTAATTGGACATTCGTACTTTTTTAGCTGATTGAACGTCTTTGACCCAATTCTCTCCCTCCTTCTGCTTCATCTTCAACTGCTTCTTCATTGAACTTCGATCATCAACGGTCACCAAAAAATAACAAATTAATCCACAGAAACACGACTTACATATTGCAACAGTGCGATAAACTCTCGGGTTAACACACAAAAAATACAGCCGAGGACCCATGAACATTAATTAAAATCACTCTATTCACATCCCAAAACTTGGAACTTCCATTAAAATCCTTCACAATCCTAATGCAAAAGCACAATCTTTGATTGAAACTTGAAAAAGATCGAAAGTTTACCTCAATTCAACAATCACCAACTTTTTCCACTCTAGAAGAAAACTTAAAAGCCAACTAAACCAGGTAAGCCACCCTAAAACTCTAAGATATTGTTCACTTTCCCTGAAAGTAATATCCAGGCCAGCTAAATCGGAAAAACCAAAAACCCAGATCAAATATCACTCTTTTAGCCAAAACCCAGATCATGAATTGCACCTACCACCTTCAAACCAAATCCCCGCATCACCGATAAGGTATAAAAAACTCAATTCCCAGATGGGAAAAACAACTAAATGGTAATAAAAAAAAACCAACTTGTTCATAAGTATTAAAGAATGGTCCAAATGGTATACAATGGCATAACGAAACAAGAAAGGAAAAAAACTTTGACTCAATGACTTTGCTCTGAAGATGATCCTCTCCAAGAACATCAACCTGCAGCCCTCGGCTTCTTAAGGCGCGGATCGCTTTGCCTTGGAGATGCTCCAGCGGGTTCCTGATCCCAACCACAACTCTCTTAATCCCTGCCTAATTCCAAAAACTAATTCAAATTTACTTATTTCTAAAAATATTTTCCCTAAACAAACAGAGCCTAATTGATCGGAGAAGCGCGAACCTGGAAGAGGGAGGATGCGGCGGTGTGGTCGTCGTGGCAGTCGCCGGGCTCCACTCGCCGGCGACCTTAACAGCCTGGAGCTCCGCTGGCTTGGTCTCCTACGATGAGGGATGGATTGAACCACGCTGGTAGCGAGGACGGTCAACGGCGACAGTGAGATACCGTTTGGGGTCGGACGTCGGGAGGCGGAAGGCGAGCAGTAAAAAATGGAGAGGAGAGGGTGTTGGTGGCCACTTTTTTTATAGAAAATTTGGGAGAGAAAAGAAATGGAATAAATGTGTGTTGAATACCTAAGTGGTACTCTTCTTGAGTAAAAGGTCAAAAATGCTCTTGATTGGTTAATGACCATTAGATCTAAATTTTTTTTTTTTACAATCAGCCCCACTCAATCCATTCTCAGGAACTCATCCTCTTCAAAAAAAGAAAAAAGAAATGTTATTTTCAGATCCATATTAAAGCTCTTAGGCTGAAGCACAAGTTAGTTTGTAACTACTATTAGCTAAATTCATATGAAACAAACAAGCTTCTTCTGCCATAAAAAGAACAACCCTTCCGATTTCTGTTCAATTCCTGACAATGTACTGCAATTTCAGGAACATTTAGCCCCTCCTTTACAATATCACAGCCAGTATGAAGAAAATTTGCTTGCAAAACAGAAAATACAAACCAAGAACCATCCTTACTTCTAGAACCGGTGAAAAGAAGTCCCGAAAGGCACCGGGCACAGGCTTGTACCTCTGAGATCAAGCTTCCAGCATCTGCTTCGAGCTCATTACACACTTGGCTGGCCATGACATATATAACACCAGAATCCATTTTCCTTCCAAATTCCAGGGTACAACAGAATCTGTTTCCTCATAACTTTGTACGAGGGAAAATTGAGACACATGAACATATGCCAAAACACTTGTATTTTATCTTATCTGGGTCAACATAAAAAACTGTAGTAGTTGCCAGCATTTTGTCTCACCTTTGGTTTAGAACTAAAAGTGGCACTTTCTCCAGTAAACTAATAAAGACACCAATGATTTCAGCTGAGAAGCCTTCCCCTTGTCATTTGTGTTTTCATCCCTATTGTCTGCTCCAGACAATTGGCCGTTGTTGAACTTCAACCGTATGGTGATTAAAGCTCCACCATCTTCTTCGTGCGGGCTTAGCACTTGAGGATTGCAATCTGGATATATCAATCTCCATTTGAAAGGAGATTTCCACAAAGTAAGTACCTCATTTCTTTTAAGGATGTAACTGTTATTATATACATGTTGACCTGTGCTTCAAACTTGATCAGTAGTCAACCCACGAAAACCACAAGTTTGTCAGACACAAACTCTGAAACACTGAAGCCTTCGAAGACTAGCGGAAACATTTTCTGATGCACAGACCATCCAAAGATGGGATGTTCTTGGACTCCTTTAGTAAGAAGCTTTGCTCGTCCCAGACTTGCTTCAGCTAATGAAAATTCCAAAATAACGATGCTCTAGTGCTGATTATTGATGGCGGAGCTGTTTCGGTAGCCACAAAAGGCTCTTGACAATTGGGACAAAGGAGATTCTGATTAAGACAAACTCTGTGATACGCATATTGCATCTTGCATGGACGGCACACTGTCCAGAATGCTCCGGAATTCGACACATGAGATGAAGCAGTTGATGAAGAATGCGTAGTCCGAGTAGCTGTTTTATGTGCTTCTACACACACTTTGGTAGTCTTGGCAGCCCTCCTTGGACCCGGCTCCTTTGTAGTAGAACCATTTTTCAATTTACTCGAACATCTCCTTTGGTTGTATGCAGCTCTTTTAGCATCATCCGACAACAACCTCCACGCATCAGATACAAGCTTAAATGCATCATCGGCTCCGGCAAACTTGTTTTTATCAGGGTGAAGGGAGAGAAGCAGCTTCCTATACTGCTTGCGTATGGTGTCGGTGTCGGCTTGAGGAGATACACCAAGCATCCCATACCAATCTACCTCACCGTTTACCTTGTTCTCTGCAGCGACGAAAACATCAATCGTCGCTAGCAACTGGGGCATGCCTGCAAGGAAAGGATATAGATCCCGAGCCTTCAAAGCAAACCTCCTTGCACCCATTACGTCCTTCACAATCAGCTTCCTCTCAGCAATCTCTTTTGCTCTCCGAGCCTCATCTTTGTTGCAATCCATTTCTCGTCTACCCGAATCGAATCGTCCGCTACGCAACTCCGTTTCCCCTAAGATTTCAGGGAAGAAATCACAGACCACCCTTCAAACCACAGACCTATTTATTAGAAAGCTTGTTTTAGGCTTTTGAGCCAAGCATAAACAGAGAGGCAACAAGAGAATCAAAAACATAATAACAAGAATCACACCAAAAACCCTTCAAGATAAACCCTTTTTTTCTCATTATTTCTCCTCTTTTTTTCACTAGGAATTTAATAACCCAGAAAAGATAAATGTACAAGTCATAAACCAAGGAAGGACACTTCAACGAAGTTGGGAAGTTACCTTTGCAAAGGAGGAAGACTGTGAGGACGAAGATCACAAACAACGAACGCTCGGAAACATTCCTTTAAACCCACCTTTAGCCCCCAAAAAAAAAAATCCTTTAAAGCCACTTCCTGTTCTTCTCTATTTCTTTTGGTATTTCAGTTTTCAGTTGGATGTTTGGAATTCGCCTTGTTTACTAACCCTAATCCAACCTGTGTCTGCGTCCCACGAGAACCCGCCTCTTATTTTGTTATTATTATTATTTTTTGCAAAATCTCTCCCCAGTCACGTGTATGCAATTGTTACGAGACCGGATTGGACGGAGATTCTAACAGTCAGCCGATGGAGATCTGGAATGGTAATGCAGCGAAAGGTACGAAGAGGCACAATGATAATGTCGTTTTCTGTTGATTCTTAGAATAATCGAAAGATGACAATAAAGTTTTAGAAAAAACTCTAGGCTTTTTTTTATTAAAGTCTAATGAATGAAATAACATGGAATGTCCTCCTTATAAAGAACCAAATTACAATAAGATGTTCAATACGAATATTGATCAAAATCCTACTAATTATCAAATAACTAAAAGAGTCCTAATCAAATAATTAAAAGTATCCAAGAGGAGCACTGCAGTTTCATCTCCATCAATCTCCCCTCTCTCGAGACGATTCGCCCTCGAATCAGAAACAACTTCATCTCTAGAAGAATCATCGCTAGCAACAGGAATCAAATGCTTAGCTTTGAACACATCAGAAGTACGAATTTGGCTAGGAAGACGAATGCGATAAGCATTCAAATTAATTTTGGCAACTATCCAAACAAACTCAATTTTGCGAGAAGACAACTTGTTATACTCATGAGCAGGAAAACGGTCCTTCATCAAAACTGCCCACACAAAATCACCAACCTCAAATTGTACATCCATGCGATGTGTATCCGCTGCTCGTTTGTATCGAGCATTTGCCTCATCTAGACAAACCCGAGTAGTTTTATGAAGTCGCTAGAGGTCAGCAATCATGTCAGCAGTCTGCTTACTACCCAACTGGTCAGCGGGAAGCATGATTAGACCCACTGGACTCCGCAAAATCACCGTGTACATAATCTGGAATGGGCAGAGGCCAGAACTGCAATTGACCACAATGTTATATGCGAACTCGACCTGGAGTTTGGTCCCCTACGAACGAAGGTTATCACCCACCAAATATCGAAGCAAATGGCCCAATGAACGATTAACGACTTCCATTTGGCCATCAGTCTGTAGGTGGTATGCTCTGCGTGTGAGCCATGCGCCATAAAATGTGCCAAAAGTGATTGATGAACAGTGCGTCACGATCAGAAAAAAATGGATAATGAAAGGTCATGCAAACGAAACACTTCGCGAAAGAATAATTGAGCCACGTGAACATCATATGTGGTCCGTTTGCAAGGCATAAAATGCACCATCTTGGAGCACCGGTCCACCACCATAAAATAGAATCATGTCCTCGTTGCGTACAAGGAAACCCCAGAACAAAATCCATATTGATCATAACCTAAAGGTGTGAGGGAACAGGTACGGGACGATATAGCCTAGCATTAGTAGCAGTACCTTGGAAGTATTGGCACAACCGGGATCGAGAAGAAATGATGGACAACCAGTTCAGTTGTCCTATCTCGTCTGATGTGACCTGTGGAATGTACTGATAAGTGTCCAAACACTCAATATACCATGTCATTTTATTGTATTTTGAGTCCAAATGTCGTTGAGTCTTGAGTCTTTTGTCTATTTTAGGCTTGTTACCTCTAATAGACTTATTGGTTATGTCTTTTGTGTTTAGGAGGATTCCGGAGCAAAAGGAGTGTGAAATAGAGGCATTTGAAGTCCATTCCGAGCAGAACGAAAAGGAAGGAGGAGATCAAGCCAAGTCTATCGTGAGAAAGAGCCCCAAAGCATGCACTATGAGCTACCATTTGGAGGCCAAAGCAATTGTTCGAAGACCTGCTCCGTGCGAATCTGATCTGGAATCGTACGGAGACAAGGACAAAGTGAAGACTCGAAGACGTGCATGAAACTTCTATTCGAAGATCTGCTGCCGCACAAAATGCTCTACAGTTGGCACCGTACGAAAGGGAGAAGATTTGCACGAAGTAGTGTTGTGCGAAGAAAGGCTTGTTTCGAGCAAAGTTAATATAAGGGCGAGACAGCTTTGTGAGTAAGTTGTCTAATCTCAGATGTTATCTAATGTGGGCCATACCTGCATATTTGGGAATTCTTAAAGGAATATTCTTGACAAGACTTATAAGATACACTTGGTCATTTTGGTCTTTTGGCAAGGGGAGGAACTATATAAACTCCTTTTGCCTTTAACCCGGGGAGCTTTGGAGACTCTAGACTGGGGTTTTCTTGGAGAGTAGCTCACTCAGTCCTCGGGGAGGAATTTAGGAGCATTTATGGAGAAGAAGGCTTGGAATGGCTTCAATCATTGAGCACTCTAAACTCTATCTCATTTATTTGCTTGTGATATTTATGATTTTTTCTTTATACTGTATTTGTGTTTAGTGAGTAGAGTTTTTTTGGGTTGGGTGCCCTAAGTGCACCAAACTATCTAGGCATCGAATGGGACTTTAATCCTTAGATAACATATCATTTAGTGGTTGTAATGTTTCTAGTCTAAATGGGCGTAGGTTGAGATTAATGGCAGGAGCGTTAAGTTTTGACCTTGAACTTGCTAGATGATCGAGTAAGAACCCAAAGAACGAGAGTGAAGAAGAACCATGGAAAGAGTCAAATAGTAGACTAAAAGAACTCCCGAAGAATTATAGTGAAGGGAGGGAAGTTAGTTGTCCTTAGGGTGATTCTTATAGAGCTGGGTTAATGGTGTGTATCCTCGACTAGGTAAGGACCTACTAAGTTGACAACTAGAGGGCGAGATACCATATAGAGTCGGAGATAACATATGAAACCTAGCTTTGGCGGTGTGAAGAAGGAGACTGAAGTATTCACTATCTTAGGAACACTTGGACTGTCACGATCTTAGTAAAGTCTATTAGATGCTTAGTTAGGAAGGTTGCACACACAAATGTGCCTTGCCCATCTTTCCATATTATTACCTTAGTTCTCTAGTTTCCATTTACGCACTTACCACCCCTAAAACTACAAAAACAACTCATCCTAATCTTATTTGGCAAGCTAATTAGGTGTTCTAAGGGCGCTCCATGTGGGTCTGACTTTTACTTACTTTATATTGCAAAATGGACGTAAAAAAAATCTACCTTTCATGTACCTTGGAGATCATGCCAGCTCAAAGACTGCAATTCGGAACACACAATTGAACACTCTTAAATATTACACTGTGATTACAATGTCAGGATTTGAATCATTGACCTCCTTGAATTTGTACATTTTTTGTGTCGTTAAGTTATAGACAATAATACCCACCAGCAACCGAAGCTCCCCACCACTAACCCCCTCCCGCTCTCCCCCCCTCCCCCGCTCTCCACCCTCCCCCGTTCTCCCCTCCCCTCCCGCTCTCCCCCCTCCCCCGCTCTCCCCCCTCCCCCGTTCTCCCCTTCCCCGCCCGCCCCCCATCCCGCCAGCCCCATCCCACACCCCATCCCGCCAGCCCCCCCATCCCGTTCTCCCCTTCCGCTCTCCCCCCTCCCCCGCCCACCCCCTCACGAAACCCCCTCCCGCTCCCGCCCCTTACCCCCCCCTCCCACTCCCGCACCCCCCTCCCCCGCCCTCCCCTTCTCAGATCTAAAAATATGAGCCCATCGCACCCGCCCCACCTCCCTACCCCTCTCCCTCCGTCCCGCCCTCCCCCTCCACCTCCCCCACCCACCCCCTACCGCTCCCGCCCCCCCTCCCCTGCCCTCCCCCTCCCGCTCCCGCCCCCCCTCCCGCTCCCGCTCCCTCAGGTGCCTCTGTGGCTCATGATGTGAGTATGCCTTTGTCGGATTCAGCCCAGCCGTTTGGTGGCACTTCACATCGATCATATGCAGACTCGGTTCGCCCACGCGCCGATGGCTGGATAAACTCGGGTAAGTTTATTCGCCCTAATCTTGATGGCAACTCTCCTGTGCTTGAATTGAACAAGGATCGGTCGGCTTGTTGTGTGAATTATGGTGCTCGTGCTCTCATCAGAAAACTGGTGAGGCCCAAGGGAAGCAAGCCTTGTTCATCCTATGAGTTACGTAGTGCGGTTGCTAAGGCTTGGTCGATACAAGATGTGAAGATGTTACCCCTAAGTTTGGGTTATTTTGGATTCAAATTTGCTTCCGAAAAGGATCAGGACATGGTCTGGAACTTGATGGTTTGGCGTATTCCGCAGGGTACTCTTTACTTGCAGCCTTGGGTTCCTTTTTTTTGCCCCGCTAAGGTCCATACCACTCGTGCGAAAGTCTGGGTTCAGATGATTGGTTTGAGTATGGAGCATGTTGAACCAGACATAGTTTTTGGCTTGGCTGCTTCGGTAGGTGATCCTATTCGAGCGGATCCTGGTGCTTTAAACAATGTTAATGGGGCTACTGTTCGTGTCTTAGTTGATATCGATTTGACTAAGCCTCGCTGGGATCACATTTGCTTAAAGCAAGAGGATGGAAGTTGTACGGTAGATGTTGTGTATGAGAACTTGCCAGACTTTTGCGAGCACTGTCATGTGATTGGGCATATTTCCTCTACGTGCCGTAAGTTGCAATCTGGAGGGGAGGTTGCGCATGGTAAACAAGTTTTCCAAGGCCCGAAGAACAAACGCGTCGAGAAGGTTTGGCAGAAGATGGATGTGAATGCCCCGCCCTCTCTCGTTAAGTTGGATGAGGTGGTGGAGCTTTCCGAGGTGGAGGCGAGTTCCTCTTTGGCTTTAGTCACAATTCTGGAAAATCTAGTGCACCAAGAAGTTGGTTTTAACTCACTGGATTCCACAGATGCTCTTCGGATTGTCGATGTGATTCCTAGTGCATTCGATGGTATGGGATCTCCTGTACATTGGACTGAATTTAACGTGCTTGATGAGGGATCCTTTTTGCATAAGAAAGACATGTGTATCTCTTTAGCTATGATTGCTATTCTTGAAAACTTGATGCAAGAGCATGAGGACCTCATTATGGGAGAAGGAGTTTCTTTGGAATTAGCAATGGTTCCAGAAGAGAATTCAGCTAATGTTTTGCGTCCATCCACTCGGAGGACAGACACGGAGAAAGATACTTCAGGGACTTCAGAGTTGGTTAAGTCTGCCATTGTTCCTATAATGAATTCGGTGCAATGTAGCTCGAACAAGGCAGTCGTTCTAGAGCAATTGCGTTGGCCAGTGGTGAGTGGGATTCAAATTGAGGTAGTGGATGACTCACCCTCTACAGGGCAGCAGACTCCCCGGCCTTTGATTACATCTCCCGTGACGCCACCTTCTCCACTTGTGACGACAAACTCGATGGTTGCACATGTTGACGGCTTGACTTCGAGCAAGGCTGGCAAGGGTAAAATAAGCTCTGCAAAGGGCTCTAAACATAAGGGTTTGAAGTCAGGTTTTCTTGGCAGGAAAACCCCGATATTACAGGACTCTACTCCGTCTATATTGGGTCAGGCTTCGGCCTTGCCCTCTAAGGAACCCACGCATATCCCGGGTCAAGCAGGTAATAATATTACTGTTTTCTCAGACTCGGATGATCTCCCTCCTGCATTACAGTTCATGAGCTCGATTGCAAAACAGAAGAAGAATAATTGGTCAGACGGGGTCGACTGTTTTGACATACCTCCGGCAAAGAACACTCGCTTTCAAGCGAGGAAGAAAACTGGGAGTGCCTATACCAGTGAGGATCCACGTTGGTCAGAATATGATATAGACTTTTGATGAGTTCTGGCTGATTAGTTTTGTCCTTGACCACCCGACTTGTTTGTTTGGGTGAGACACTAGGTATGGCAACGAGTTTGCCTCTCTGGCTACTCGTTTAGGCCTTGGACCCGTTTTATTTCTATTTTTCTTTTTCTTTTTTCTACTCTTTCTCATCCTCTTTCTGTAATTTTCTTTTCTTATTAATAAATGTTCGTTTTCGCCAAAAAAAAAAGTTATAGACCTTAAATAGAAATCTGTCAACAAGAATGTAACCTCGCCGTATACCAGAAGTAGCAGCCGCGGACATAGAACAAAAAAAATGGATCGACTGGATACAAGTCAAGAAATTAGTCGAACCCCTCAACCACGACCCTCATATCAGCCAATAAACGCTGATGACGACTAAGGGCATCATTGAATTTTTTTGACGCGCCAGATTGATGTTTGATGAAAAAGTGAATTATTGGAGGAGGTCCTGCCATAACCACCTGGTATGTCTTGCACATAAATTATCTTAGGTAGTCATATGTTTTAGTGCGTCGTGATCAATATAAAGAATTAACTCTTGCAGAAATAAATAGTGACGCTAATGTTGGACTGCGCGAACCAACGCATAAAACTCGGTGTCCTATGTACTATACCAAGAGCGAGCAACTATTATTTTCTCACTAGGGAAAGAGATCGGACGGCCATCCTCGCAGAGCACAACACCGATACCAACTTTAGACCCATCACAATGCAGCTCGAATGAAGTGTCAAAATCAGGTAATACTAATATAGGAGCATTGCTGAGTCGCTATTTGACGAGGGGATTTTTTAGCTCGTTGCAATAAAGAGAGTAAGAAAAATGTCGAACCACGAGGAGTGGGACCTAGCCCACCTATTTGACTCACTAGTTAGTTTCAGACGATATGTAAGATAGTGATTAGTGTGTTTTTAGAGGATGGAGAATATTAACAACCTAAACTAATATAAACAAACTTAGGTAACCAAAATTAGAAGTAGTGGGCAAGGTAACCACAAGTACCACCTTCGTGACTTGGTCTCTCGTGGGTTGATTAAGTACCAGGTGAGCCTTGGTAAGCCTAAGGCATGGTACTTCACCTTCTAAGTCCATCACACCATAAAGTCAGGTTCTAGGTTTCAAATGGCTCACTCCATCGACACCCTTTCTCACATTGAGTTGTCAACCTTACAAGAGTGTACGAGTTACCAGCTGTGCTCCTAAATCCCAACTGATTATCGAACCACCTAATAGCTAACTAGTGTTCTCCTTACGGTGTCACTAACGTAGGTTCTGACATCATGAACAACTAGTCTAACGGGTAGTATTTCTGCTCTTCCCATGACAAATAAGTCTTTTGAGCGAGGCTAGGATCTATTGGCAAGGACCTATGGTCGGGAGAGGGTTCTAAACACACAATCTTTACACGAGGTCCATCAAACCAAATCATTATGCATTCTACCACTACACGCTCTAAAAGTAAAGCCCACTCAAAACCAAGCCACTCGGGCGCACGAGGGCATCCGACCCACAAACAACTACTCACACATTCACAAACTCAAACTCAACATCAATAAAAGCAAAGCTATTGTCACAAGCATTAAATTAAAGAGAGAAGAGTTTAGAAAAGCTCAATCAAGTCTTCAAGCATCCTAGCTCGTCCTCCTTCTTTAATTCTCCTAAATAGCTCCTAGAGAGGGAGAGAGAGAAGTGTTGGCTATTCTAAGTGGCCAAAACTACACAAATATTTTGGCAAAGAGTTTTGGAGGCCAAGAGGGGGTATTTATAGGCCCCCCAACAAAACCCTAGAATCTAGGATGGGTAAAATGATCATTTTTGGCCTTTTTCTGAGTGGAATCTGTTCGCGCCCGCCGTTCGGTGGCTTTTGGCACCGTCTAGCGCCTGCGCTCGCTCTGGTTCTAGGTGCATCAATGATTCTCATTTTTTGCCCCCTTTCGCTCCAAATTTGACTTTGACTATAGACTCGAACAATAAAGACTCAAAAATGGGTCAAAATAACCCAAAAATGACGTGGTAAAATGCACATTTTTCAAGCGCATCACACCCCCACACTTGAATCTTTGCTTGTCCTCAAGCAAAAGACTCAAACTAAGACTCTAGGACATAAAAATAGAGCAAGAGTTGGCATACTCTTAACAAAAAGGGTCCCTCCAAAATTTAACTTCTCATCACGAGACTACCCTACGACCAAATAGTTCACTCCTCCAAATGCAAAAGTAGGAATACGTAAGGACTACACCCCGAAAGTTTAAACATGCCTTAACCCGAAGTGGGTGAAATCATTGGGGTTGACCACTCAGAGGATAGGAATTTGTTTTAGCTCAATATCTGGTAGTCAACTTCCTATCACTCGCGAATACGTCCGGGGTCATGAGATATCCTACTTCCACTTGGGATTGTTTCACAAGAGATTGGGATTGCGATAGATGGTACTTAAACTCGGGGTTGTAATGGGGCTAAGGTGTAGGTGATGATAAAAGTATGGGTCGTAGTTAAACCACCCAATCAAAGTGGCAAGTTACAATGGTACTCTAGCCCTCATCTAGTCTACTAATTCACCCTAAATCTAATTTTGCTCAACCCATTTTTCCCCAAAAACCTATGGCCTTAAGACACAAGCATGCCTCTTATTTGATGCCTTATTCATACCACCACTTTCTCCTTTTTTTTTTGCTTTTCTTTTATTTTTGTTGATTTTCTTTACTTGTTCACCTTTTTTTCCTTTCTTTTCTTTTCTTTTCTCCACTTTTCTTTATTCATTCTTGGCAAGATTTGTGAATAGGCAAAGCTTGGCATTTTTAGTTGGGCCCTTTTCTACCCAATTCCCCAAAGATCAAACCCAAAGAAATGGAGCATATTCTACCATGTTTTCCTTACAAAAATCTCCATAAGATAAAGTATATGCGCGACCTCGGACTAGGTGTCAAAGGTATGACAAATTTGGAGAAGAGTTAGGCATGTCAAGTGTATATATGAAAGAATGGCTAGGCTCAATGGGGTAAATCAAAGGAGAAATAAGGGTTTGGCTTGACGGCTCTAAGCTCAAACTCTTCAAAAATGGCCCCCATCCTCCCGCAAAATGCCCACTCGAAAGAGATAAAATAAGTGTTAGCAGGATACCCCAATCACCCGGAACATATTGGCACCTCATAAACAAACTAGGAGACGGTAGTCTCCTTCTTCGGCTCAAATCCTTTCAAAAGGTCCCACATCAACCCCACAAGTCTACTCACAACCGGAGACAGCGATTTTATTCAATTAAGGGTCTAGAAAATCGGTATTCCTACGCTTTACACCCAGGGTATACTCCCTAAAAGGTGTGGGGTTTTGCTTATGACGAAAAAATAAAAAAATTTAGGGGGGTCCTAAATGCCAAAATTTGACCTATTAATAGTGATCTAGACCTAAACATATAAGTTCCTACATGGAACTCGTCCCCACACTTGAATGACACATTGTCCTCAATGTGAGAGAGTTTAGGCAACTAAATCGACAAGAGAAAAGAAATACTTCAATGACCTTCGTGGTCAAGGAAGCTAGAAACACTTTAATCAAAAACAGAAAGCATAGCCTCTGTGGCCACAATGAATACAATGATAAAAAATTAAACACACAATAAAGATATGGTCAAATAGAGGAGAGTTTAAGAGGCATCCCTATTTTGAGTGCGAGAGACGGAGAGAGAACTTTCTCTCAAAGGAGGCGCTACTTTATTTTTCTATCGTTCGGCGGGTTTGGGCTTCAGGCGGTGATCCACCGTTCGACAGGTTTTTCTGCCGCTTGGCGATCATAGGCAGATTCGTGCATGACATTTTCCTTGAAGTGCTGCAATCCCTAGAATCCAAAACTAAAAAAAACTAAAAATCGCATGAGAAAAAGGTTGGGTTGCCTCCCAACAGGAGCTTGTTTTGAGTCTCAAGCTTGACTTTCACAAAATCACTATGAATCAAGGTTTCAATATGCTTAATACTAATATTAGCTTGAATCCATGGGAATGAAGCACTCATCAATAAAGATTTTCAAATAACAGTCATGTATGAGTAACTTCTTATCCCTCATCAACCTCAAAAAAGTAGTCAAGTGCCAATCACCCAAAGGATTAGTGACGTGCAAATTTAGCACGGGGTTGAAAGGGATTTGAATGACACTCAGAATTGACCAATCCCAACCAAGAGTGGGAGGTTTATCATGATCAAGGTCAGATGTTTTACCTTTACTTACTGTATCCAATAATAGAGGTATAGCAAACCTTTTTGGATTTTGAAGTCAAGGTGGAATGGTATGGCGGATAACACTAAACCCTTCCTTGGATGTGGCGCCTTCTTTGTCTTTCAAGTATTCAGTATTCACCACATCTTCGGTTGAGCCAGAGTCATGCACTTGGAAATGAGGACTAGTCGTGGGTTCATCGCCCTCCTATTCAATACTCTCCTCAATCTCAATCTCCTTATTTTCTTCCTCTTTTGCCTCCTTTTGTTTCTCCTCCTTTGGAAGTGCATTGTTAAGACCACAAGCTTTCGTTGGGATCTTTCTTTCTATCATCTTCTTTTCCTTGCAATCCCACCAATGGAAACTATGAGTCCTTTGATCAAATAAAGCTTGTGGGAATGGCACTCGTGGCATGTCTTGTGGTTGAAGCACGTATGGTGGCTTCTCCATTTCCAATTCTTTTTGCTTGTTGCCTTGCTCCACTCGTATTACTTTTTAACTCGAGGATGAACTTGGAGGTGGTACTTCTTCTTGGTACCTTGAGGCAAATTTGGATTGGTGCAATGCTCTGCCTATTCATATGCTCGTCAAGCTCGTCATTTGAGGGTAGTCCAAAATCGGTGCAGAGTTCTTCACATTTGCCTAGGTAGCCACAGCTTTGCACCAAAAATAACGCCGGAAGTTGAGGATGCACGTGATTGAACTCATTCCTTTTTGCTTGTGCCCGTCTTGGCATGCTCTCAACTTCATCGGTATCAAACGAACTATGGGCTCCATTGTACCTACTGTAAACAAAGGAATCCATCTCCCCCAAACAATATATATACAAAAGATAAACAAAACACAAGATATTTACAAAAACTATAAACAATGTCCTAATCAAAATTTGCAAGCGTAAAATAGATGTCTAAATGCGCCACTCCCTAGAACGACGCCAATTGACGAGGGGATTTTTGACCCTGTTGTAATAAAAAGAGTAAGGAATATATCGAACCACGTGGAGTGGGACCTAGGCCACCTATTCGACTCACTAGTTACTTTCAGACGACATGTAAGATAGTGATTGGTGTGTTTAATTAGAAGAGGAAGAATATTAACAACCTAAACTAATATAAACAAACATAGGTAACCAAAAATAGAAGTTGGGGACAAGGAAACCACAAGTACCACCTTCGTGACTTGGTCTCTCATGGGCTTATTAAGTACCAGGTGGGCCTATATGAGCCTAAGGCATGATGCTTCACCTTCTGAGTCCATCACACTACAAAGTCGGGTTCTAGGTTTCAAACGGCTCACTCCATGAACACCCCTTCTCACACTGAGTCACCAGCTATCCTCCTTAATTCTAATTGATTACCAAACCACTTAATAGCCAACTAGTGTTCTCCCAACGGTGTCACTAACATAGGTTCTCACATCATGAACAACTAGTCTAACAGGTAGTATTTCAGCTCTTTCCATGATAATTAAGTCTTTCGAGCGAGGCTAGGATCTATTGGCAAAGACCTATAGTCGGGAGATGGTTCTAAACACACAATTTTAACACGACGTCTGTCAAACCAAAGCATTACGCATTCTCCACTTCACGTCTAAAAGTAAAGCCCACTCAAAACTAAGCCACTAGGGCACACGAGCGCAATCGACCCACAAACAACTACTCAAACTTCCATAAACTCAAACTCAACATCAATAAAAGAAAAGTTATTGTCACAAGCATTAAATTAAAGAGAGAAGAGTTTATAATAGCTCAATCAAGTCTTCAAGCATCCTAGCTCCACCTCCTTCTTCAACGCTCCTAGATAGCTCCTAGAGAGAGAGAGAGAGAGATCTGTTGGCTTGTCTAAGTGGCCAACAATACACAAATAATTTGGCAAAGAGGTTTGGAGGCCACGAGGGGGAGGGGGGTATTTATAGGATTTTAGTATCACACTTTACTGAATCCGCCGCCCTACAGGTAAATCAGCTGTCTGGCAGCCCGAAGTCGCTGTCCGGCAGATATTTCCACCACCTGACGACTTTCAAAACCTTATTTTGGCCTCTTTAGCTCGAGCCTTCCTTCGTGTCCGCTCTGAATGGTCCCGAATAACTCCAAACACTTCCAAAAAACCAAAAACACAACAAGTTAAGCCATTCAAGGCAACGAACCTAAAAATGTAAAAAAAGACTCTAGACTAGAACAATCAAGACTCAAAAATTGGTCGAAATGACCCAAAAATAATGTAGTGAAATGCACATTTTTCAAATGGATCTCTGTTTAACCTCACAGAATGCGGCCTCCGTAGCTCGACTCCAAGAAAAAGGGTTTACCATGCATATAGTCAATGATAGGAACCATTAATGAGCTAAAGTGTGGGATAAAATGCTGATAAAAAGCGGCCAAACCATGGAAACTTCGAGCTTCTGTCCTAGTGGTTGGTAGGGGACAATTATGTTCGCATCAACCTTAGATTCATCCACACTCTCGACTGCAGAAATGTGTTACTTGAAAAATAGAATGGACTCCAAAAGAAACTAACACTTATTAGGTGCATCAAAGAATTGTTCCGAACTGAGGATCAAAAGTACATCACGAAGATGTGCTAAGTGCTCTTCGAGGGTCTTGCTATGAATTAGATTATTGTTAAAATAGACAATAACGTAGGAGCCAATAACTGGACGCAAAGCTTGGTTCATGGCATGCGTGAATGTGCTCAAAGCATTAGAAAGACCAAAAGGAATAACCAACCATTCAAAAATTCCCTCTCGTGTATTCAATGTCATTTCCCGCACATCTACGGGACAGATACAGATTTGATGATAGCCACTTTTTAAATCCATTTTGCTGAAAGTAAATCGTCAAGACACATAATCATAAAAAGATGGCAGACTATAATTATGTTCACAATACGGCTATCAGCAGACATGTGCCACGTGCTATCTTTCTTTTGAATGAGTAGAGTCGGGATGGTGCAAGGGCTGAGACTTTCTCGAACATGTCCCTTTTGTAATAACTCCTCAAGTTTTTGATAGAGTTCCTTGTGTTCAATAGGGCTCACACGATAATATGGTCAATTGAGAAATGGGGCATGTAGAATCAAGTTAATCTGATGCTGAATATCATACAAAAGAGGGAGACTTGTTGTTAATTTAGCGAGAAACACATCTAGAATTCTTATAAAAGTGGAGCCAATAGGGAAGGTGTTTCAGATGAAGTTGTTAAGTCATGGGCAAGTAACACTAGAGCATAAGGAGCGTTATCCAATTCTTCAAAGAATGTGGCACGCTTCAAAAAAGGACTTCGTCATTGCATAGAGCGTGTTGTAACAGAGAATCTTGGAAGGTAAGAGGACCAATTTCTGACCTGAGAAAAGAAATGAATAAGTGTTCTTTTGGCCATCATGTATGACACCCAGGTCAAACTGCCATGGGCATCCGAGTAAAAGATGGCATGCATTATATGTACTATGTCGTAACACACACTATCCACGTACTTATCACCAATAGAGAATTGGACTAGCACCCAACAATCTATTGCCACATGGTTGCCCTTCTGAAGCCACACTAAGTTGTATGGCTGAGTGTGTGCTTCGTATTGAAGAGATAGTTTAGCAACAACAATGGCTGGGATGCCAATCTCGTGCGAGCCTGAGTTGATGATAAAGTAACAAACCTTGTCGCCAATGGTCATGTAGACTAAAATAGACTACTGCTAGATATCATTAATTACGATAAGGAAATGTCTTCTAGAATTATGAGACTTCTCTATAATAAAGGATATCATTAATTATGATTACATTTCCAATTATGTAATTATGGTACCACTGATATATAGTGTCATGGTATACCGGCGTCACTTCACAAATAGTGTAGTAATGGTATATTAGTGTCACGATATACCAGTTTCTCAACACAAATTATATATCAGTGTCCCTTCACAAATGGTATACGAGTGTTAGGATATACTAGTGTCACTTCACAGATGGTATATCAGTGTCACTTCACATGAGCATACGAGTGTCACTTCACGTGGTATACCAGTGTTGTTTCACAAATGGTATACCAATGTCACGATATATTAGTGTCACTTCAGAAATAGTATACCAATATCACTTTATAATCAGCGATGTCATTATTATGATTATATTTTTAATTATGTAATTATGGTACTATTGGTATACCATTGTCACTATATAACACTGTCACTTCACACATGGTATTCCAGTGTCGTGATATACTATTGTCCCTTCACAAATTGTATATCAATGTCAAAGTAAATCAGTATCACGTTACATGGTCATAACATAGTCACTTTACATGGAAAACTAGTGTTACTTAATAAATGACATGCCAATGTCCCACACAAATTGTATACGAGTGTTACGGTGTACCATTATTTCTTGACAAATGATATGCCAGTGTTAAACAAAAATTTTAAGATATGTGTGTCTTTTGATTATGTGTTAGATAATATTATATTTTTATAAATAATTTTTATTAATAGTAATATTTACATCCTGAATTATGGTTAACCTCTGTTGCGAGGTTGCGATCTTCAGTTTTGTCAAAACCTACTACAGTAAAAACAGATGAGAAAAAATTAAGATAGAAAAGAGTACTTTTGTAGGGTGGAACCTTACCTTAACGGCGCACAGATTTAGTGCTGCTGGAAAATGGCACAATAGAGAGGCGTGGGAATTTTTAATGGTAAAGTTGTAATATTTATTAAAAAAATTATGGGCAATCAGATAAAAGAAAGAAAAGGGCACATCAGGCAAATAGATTAAGGGCACATCAGTTTTTGCCTTTGAAAAATGACATGTCGTTAATCTTATCTGATTTGATGTTAATCTTGTCTGATGTGCCAGTATTCTTTCTTGGTGTGCCATTGTACTAGAAGGGCACATCAGGCAAATTGATACGGCACATCAGGCAAGATTAATGATATATCAGGCAAGATCAACAAAATATTAGTTTGCAAAGGCAAAAATACAAGGGCACATCAATTTAGGAAAAATGTGAAGACACATTAGTTTTCAAAGGCACTTCATATTTGCTAACTTCTCTTGTAAAGGCAAATTATATTCGACTTGCAAAACCAAAACCAAGTTGGATAGGTCTCCATCACCCACTGCACTTTCCCCTTCCCTCGAAATGAAATTAGTTAAAACAATTTGTAGAACACCGTGAGTAGACCCAACACTGCCGCTGGTACTTGAACTTGTTCACGGTGAGAGATCCATCACTATTGCTGGGCTACGAACACGTTGACCCATCGCTGGCTAGCGGTGGGTGCCTATCACAATGAGAGACTTGGCTGAAAGGTGGATTTTTTATCCACTTGCAATAAAGTAAAAGTAGGGTTATCTTTTGAAAACAAGTGCAAGAAGAGTAAATAGCTAAGACAAATCTAAACACAAGGAGACATTGACAATGGAGAAAATGGGCAAGGCACTTTTATCATGCAACCCTCACGATTTGGTCTCTCTTGGGCTTTACTAAGTACGTGGTGGTTCAAGGTGAATTTAAGGCAATGGTGCTTCATTCCGTCCTTCTACAAGAGAAGAAGGGTTTTAGGTCTAATAACTTACCTATTTGGCACTCCACCTTGCTAGTTGTCAACCTAGTTGTGAGAACACCTAGATGGCTACACTAACCCTTAACCTGACTCATTAAGTACCACCCTACGAATAATTAATCACCTCCCTTCACAGTCACGTATTCCAAGGTTGAATTAGTCTATTAGTTGCCTAGTTTTATGATTCCCCTTCACTTTCGCACTTTGGGTCTTCACTAGATCATTTAGCGAGATCATAGGCCCTCAATGATCCCCTTATGGGAGTTTAAAGCTTGAATTAGGGCACAACACTACCACTTCCCTCTCGAGGTTCTAGGGTAAATTTAAACCCTAATCCCACATGACCCAACTAAAGGCATTAAGCTGACCAATTAATTCACACTGTAAAACTAAAAGTTCATTCGAAATTATGCTATTTGGATGCACTTAAGGCACCCAACCTAAAGAGAACTACTCATACATCATAAATGGAAACATAAATGCAATAAGGATAAAATTCGTGTCACAAGAGAAATTAAGAGAGAGAATGGATAGAGAGTGCTCAATAATGTGGGCCTCCTAGCCCTTTTCTCCTCATCTAGCTCCTAGCTTCCTCCTTAGTAGAGTGAGAGTTTCTCCTCTAAAATCCTCTAAAACCCTAGGTGTAGAAAAAAATATGCCAAAAGCTACTAATGAAATGGGTAAATGGAGTATTTATAGTCCAAACCCTTGCCCCCTAAGGAAAAGACCAAAAGTGCTTAACTTAGGGTTACAATCCAAGTCAAGTTCTTCGAAAGTGTCGAGCAGCACATACTCTGTCTAGCGGCAGGCGACCAACTAGTTCAGCATTTTTCTTAATGCATGTACCGCTCGACATCATTGCATATTTGGCAGCGATGGTACGCTGCTCGGCCTCGAGTCCACTGCTCGTCGGCTGAATGGGTTCTTTCCTTCATAAAGTGTCAAGCGGTACTTTTTGACATTCTGCTCGGCTATTACAGAAATTGAGGAATTTGGCCTCTTAGTTGGGTGCTGCTTGACGCTAGTGCCCACAGCTCGGCAGCTGATCTTTTGCCCTTCATGGAGTGCCAGACAGTACTTCTTTGGCCTCATGCACAGAAATTACAAAAGGTTGAGGAATTCAGATTCTAGGTTGGGTGCCGTTTGACGCTGACGTTAATTGCCCGGTCCATTATACCGCTCGACACTAATATGTCGTACGACATATGTAGGGAAATCCAAGCCTTTGCCTCCTCGACTCTTGACTCCTTCCACGATCTACATCCAACTATCCTCCTCTTATTCCTGATACCTCTGAAAGAATCAAAACTTAAGAAGTTAAACCATTCAAGGCAACCGACCTAAAAATGGTTAAAAAGACTCAAGACTCAATGACAATTGACACAAAAACTAATTAAAATGAATTATAAATGACATGGTGAAATGAGTGTTTTGGACACTCATCATACCCCTATACTTGAATCTTTTTCTTGTCCTCAAGAAAAAGACTAAGCATGGGAACACAAACACGAGATTATGTGAAAAGCAAAAACACACTCCCCAAGTTTACACTCCAATTCCTAAGACAGCATAACTCAAGTCTTGCCATTATTCGCTACCACTTTTTCCAAACTCTCTCTTTTTGTTTCTTTTCTTCCTTACTTCATTTTCCACCCCTTTTTTGTTGTTTTCTTTTCTTTTTTCTTTTCTTTTATTCTGTTTCCTTCCCTTTATTCACAACTTGGCATTCACAAGGCAAAGACTCGGCTTCTTTGTTGTTGGCCTCAATGCTACCCATTTCGCCCAATGTTTACTCCCAAAATTGAGCCTATTATACCAAATACGCCCTTACACATATTCCCCCTAAGATTAAACCCTATGAGTCCTCGTATCAAGTGATCAAAGGTGGGAGGATTATGAAAATAAGCTCCAATTGGCATGCATATAGTATTTCACTAAAAACCTTAGGCTCGACGGGTTTTAACAAGGTATAAAAGGGTTTAGGCTCTAAGGCTATAGGCTCATTTCAAAGGAATTGCCCATGTCTTCCCATTATCACCCACACAACTAAGACTATGTTAAGTACTAGTAGGATACTCTAATCAATGGAGATGGTTGTCTCTCTTTCGGCTCAAAATCCATACTAGGTCACTCATTAACCCTCTAGCCTAACCTACATAGAGAGACCACTAGTCTAAACAACCGAGGGTGAGATTTATGCACATTCCTAAGCCTTGTGCTTGGGTTTATTTCTTAAGTTTGTGTGTGAAGGGGGTCCAATTTTGAAAAATTTATCCAATTTTGAAAAATTCTTGCTAAAACTGCTATACTCACCTAAACAAAAAGGGTTCCTACTTGCAACCTCCTCCCACATTTGAATGACACATTATCATCAATGTGTGGGAGTGCCTAATTTCAGACAAAGAAAATGACATAAACAAAGTGGTCTCCATGACCAAGAAAAAAGATAACACTTCATTCAAAAACACATTATATGGCCTTCATGGCCACAATTATATCATAAGAAACAAAACCACACACTAGTATCATATTAGCAACAAAAACATTGCACACAACACAACATGGAAATCAAAACTGACTCAAAAAAAATGACAAAGAAAAATGAAGGGTTTAGGGACATCCCTTTCCTTGGTTTTGAGGATGTGACAAAGGAATTTTTTGCTCTGTGTTGTTGCATCAGTTGTGCTCTGATCATTGGTTAGTCAGGCGAAAGAGTATTGCTGTGCTTTTGCAATCAATTTCCACGCAGATCTTCGTCCCATGCTGACACCACCTTTGGAAAAACCTGAAAGGGCCACAAATTCTTTCTTAACAGAAGCGACTTGATCCTGGTCTTGCAAGCCTCTATTGATGCGTTAATTAAAAACTAGAGATGATGATATTAACAAACCACAAAGCATGCTAATTTTGTGTCATTAGCTTAATTTGTACTCCATTTAATCTTAGTTGAGGACCAGGTCAGACCAAGGTTGTGTCTTTTCCAACTCAGTTGATGTGTCACCCATTCCTTCTTCATGAGTACTCATGATGGCCAACCTATGTCTGGTAATAGTAATGTGCTCCTTGAACACTTCTCGATCATAAATAAAAATGTCCCCTTCTCTTGATAGGACACAAAACTGCTCCAAGGAATCAACTAGTGGATCTTTTAGGAAGTAAGAAGATGCCCTTGTGAACTCATCATCATGCCCTTGTTGTTGGTGAAAAATACTTCCTTTTCTCCATTCGAGTCGATGTAACCTACTGCATGCTACCTTCCAATACAACTTGAGTTTGAGCTAGAAATAACTTTCGAAGGATAAGAAAAGTGGCTTTCTACATCAGTTTATTGACTACCAAGAAATTGGTTGTCATTTCCTTACCCTGAACTTGCATTTTGACATCACAAGTTCCCTTGATGGGGACAACAAACGAGCCATCCACCAGTCTTATAATTGAATGAGCGGGGGTTACAAGCCTATGGATCCCACTATTTTCCATAATGAGTATGGCATGATGTTGACCGATGACCTTCCATCGCATATAGCATTCTAAATGAGCATCCCTCTAATTTTTACTGGAATGGCCAAATTACTCGGGTCTCTAGCTGGGTAGATTACTATGTTATCCCTGAGAAGAAAAGGATTCATCACCTTTGATGGCCTTTCATGATGGTTGTTGGGTTTCTCTTGTTGTTCATCTTCATGCCTCATCATCAAGCAAGTCTCCTCATTTTTTCGATTCCCACTTCTAACTAAGTGTCTTATCTGCTCTTGGCTAACCTTCCTTGAAAACACAACCTTACCTTGTAATATTTTTTCATATACTGGTTTAATGAACTTGTCTCCCCCCATTTCAGACACTTCAAAACCATTTCCAAATTTGAGAGCAATCTTTCTTCCTTTAATATCTATCTTAGCACGGGTGGAGACAAGAAAAGACCTCCCAAGTATGGGAGTCTCCTCTAAGTTATTCGAACTCTTAATCACTAAAAGGTTGTCATGATATTCATTCCCTTCACCTTCACCATGAAATCTTTCAAACTTCTCAATGGTATAGAAAGAATACTATTAGCCATTCAAATCTTAATTTTGGTGAGCTGTACAGGAAGCTTATCTAATTTCTCCCACAAGGAGTATGGCATAGTATTTACTGAAGATCCAATGTCACAGAAAGCTTAATTTATGTCCATTCTTCTAATTGTAATAGGGATGGTGATCTTGCTCGGGTGCTCATGCTAAGGATCCAATTTAGTCTCCCTCTCCCTTTCTGTTTCATATTTCATAAATTATTCTATTTTCTCTTTCCAATATAGTTGAAGCCTTTCTTCCCTAACGTCCCCGTCCCATGTTTCCTTGATAAAGGAGAGGTGCTCCTCCTTCTTCTTTTTTTTGTTAGTCGAGGGGGAATTTTTGCCATCTTCTTCCTTGCTTGACTCTACCGTCATTATCATGGCATAATCCTCCTTTGGCTTTGCTTCAATATCAAGAACCACATTCTTCTTGCTCGGTGGAGTGGAGGTCTTAGACAATTATGCGATCCTTCCTTCTAAGTCCCGATAGATGGTTACTTGCCTTTGCATTACTTGCTCCAAATTTGGCATTCTTGACCCTTGATTTTTTAGGCTTGTCATCATCTCTTTTTGGCTCTTCAACAGTTCCACCATTTTGTCCATCATGGTATCCCACTTTTCAACCCTAGCCATGATATTCTCTACTCGGTCCTACAATTGTCCCTTACGGGCTCCTCTCGATTGACCTTGAGGGGAAACCTGTAGTGGAGGTCCGCTATCTAAAACTATAGCCAAGTGGTTTTCATCATTCTCTCTTACATATGATATATTGGGATGGTTGTGTCATGCCGGCTTGTATAGGTTATAGCTTTTGTTGTTGTTGTAACCTTACGCTTAGCTTTTTCGAACATATTTGACTTGTGCAAGGAAAGCTTCCATTGCATTGAAATTCATAGCATCATGTCCTCCATCGCAATCCTCACAAACCACATTGATAGCGGCAACCTTATTTGGTAAGGCATTATAGTCGTTCCATCTCTTCTCTAAGGCGGCGACTTGAGCCACCTTATTAATTTCTTAATCTTCCTCTTAGTTTCCCATCGGGTGAAGTTCTCTCTTGCTAGAGCAAGCGGAGATGGAGCTACAAATTTCCTCCAAGATACATATGACTTCTCTTCTTGGCTTCCTTCCAAAGTGGCTATTGGCGTCACCATCAATCGAAAGAAAAGTACTTGAAGGAGGTGGTCTTCCATCATGTTGTGATGTGGGCATGACCTCAAGTCCTTAAAAGTTCTCATGCTCACTTAAGGACTCATCCTTATATTGTCTAAAAATGTTGATCTCTCTCAAGATCTTGTCCTTCCTTGAAAAGGAAAAGTACTTCCCCAATAATGCATTGGCGAGCTCATTCCATGTTGTAATCCCCGAATCACCCAAACTTGAATACCAAAGCTTGGTATTCTCTCTTAAGGTGAAGGGAAAGAGTTGAAACTTGATGGCATTCTCTGACACCTCATTGATCTTGAAGGCTATAGCGAGGAATTGAGCGAGGTGGTCCCTTGGGTCTTCATGAGATTTTCCTCCAAATTAGAGGGAACTTGTGAATAAGGTGAGTATGGGCAATGTAATCACAAAGTTGTTAGCCTCTACAGCGGGACTAAGCACTCCGGTGGAAATCCCATTAAGTGTCAAGCAGGCAAAGTCCATGAATGGTATATTGTCCATCTCCTTAACTCGTTGCGCCCTCCTCATGGGTATTTCTTCAAGTTATTCCTCGTAGTTCATCCTTGCTCTTCGAAGTTAGCTCTCAATCTCTCCAATGTCTTGCTCATCCTCTTTTTGGTCTACAAGTGGCTTTGAAGAACGAGTGTTGGGGATACGCAAGCAATGAGGTACCTTGAGAGACAAAAGAGAACAAACTAAGTTCAAATTAAAAACAAATACCAAACAAAATATAAAAATGTCCCAGGCCCAATTCGTAAATAATGTCTAAATAATACTGCTCCCCAGCAATGAAACCAATTGAAATGTGGATTTTTGGTCCACTTGCAACAAAGTAAAAGTAGGATTGTCGTACCCACAGGGAGTGAGATCTACCTATTCGATCTACTAGCTAGTATAGGAAAATCTTTTTTGTTGTCTTTGGTAACAAATGCAAAAAGGGTAAATAGCTAAGACAAATCTAAAGATTATGAGAGATTGACAATGGAGAAAATGGGCAAGGAACCTTTGTCACGCAACCCTCATGACTTGTTCTCTTTTGGGCTTTACTAAGCATGCGGCAATTCTAGGTGAATCTAAAGCAATGGTGATTCACTTTCATCTGTCACACCATCAAAGAAGAGTTTTAGGTCCACTAACCTACCTAATTGGCAACCCACCTTACTAGTTGTTAACCTAGATTCAAGAAAACCTATATGTCTACAGTAACCCTCAACCCGACTCATTAAGTACCACCCTACGAACAATTAATCTCCTCTCTTCACACTCGTGTACTTCGAGGTTCAATTAGTCAATTAGTTGGCTAGTTCCATGATTCCCATTCACTTTCTTACTTCGGATCCTCACTATATCATTTAGCGAGATCATATGCCCTCAATGATTCCCCTTCAGTAACATTCTTTCTTTCATACTGTCTCTGAGTCCATGTCACAAAACCTGCGATTCTTGTTTCATAAAATTTGTAAGAGTGTAACTTGCCAATTTGGGAGACAGATAGACTTTATATCTTGAAAAGTCATTTTCAATTGTCCGTCTCCTTCTTTTTAGGGGAATTCTCAATCCTCATTTTTTTTAAGGGCAAAATAATTTAAGATTACGGATATTTGAAGAAATTGATTGATCATAATTTAATATTGTCTAGTCCATGATATTTCTCAAATCAAGTGATTAATCTCTAAATTTAATTTTCAATCATTTTTCTAGCAAAACACTATTAACCGTACAAAAAATACGTCTAACTTGATCCAAAATTACAAAACTCACCGTTCAATAAAAAAAAAGTCATCGTCGGTCCTCCTCCGGTATTGCTTCAATTTTCTAAGTCCAATTTGGTCCGTAAGAATCGCTCCAAGCTCAATAGTGAAACTTTTTCCTTGTAACTCATTTTCTCGTGCATCTTATTGTATCTATTTTCTTTAGAATTAATTTTCTCTCTTTATCCAAACTAGAATTTTTCTCTCTTTATCCAAACTAGAATTTTTCTCCTGTAACTCATCTTTCCTCTTCTTATATTTCTTCAACTTTCCCTCCCAAAAACAATAATAGAAACAACGAGAAAAAAATAAGGAGATTGGGAGGGAAAACTTTATCGTTGCTTATCAATTTTGTTGGTCCTCTTTCCTCTTCTTATATTTCTTCAAGTTTTTCGTTGCATATGTGGGGAGGTTGGACTAGAGATCACTTATCAGTTATTGAAGGAGGAAGATTAGAAAATTCTAAGAAATTCACTTAAGGAAACTGAAAAAGTACAAGTAATGCTTGTCGATGAGTTTTTGTTTTATATATTTAACGGCAAGTTTGTTATTTTGTATGGAGCCAAGAGTATTTTTGGTAATTTAATTATTGCCTCCTAAAAAAGTCTGAAGTTAATCGACTAATCGCTTAATTTTTGAAAATCAAGGACTAAAGAATATTAGGTTGTATTAATCAATCAATTACTTCAAACATAAAGAACGCTATTATATCATTTTTTAACTAGAGTTTGAGCCTGGTCATTCCAAGCACAATCCCAACTCCTCTACTCCTCTTTTATACCGTTCGAGCAAATGTTTACTGGTCTTTTTTGTTTTCCATTTCTGTTGAGAGAGACGGCTTGCCAAATTTCTAATCACCCAAAAGAAATAAGATTTTTGATGAAAATGGTGTCAAAGTACATAAGTATTATCAAAATGAGATTCCACATAAAAAAATTTCAATTATGGTGTCCTCGTCAGACTACGACGGAAAAAGTCGTACTGTGATACCAAGATACAACTTTTTTTATTGTAGTTACACATTTTACATCATAGCCAGAAAATGATTAAAAAATCATATCTTGGGTTAATACGACATCAAAAGTCGTATCTTGGTTAGAAAAAGAGTGACCGTCATGTGGGAGATCATGCGGGCCGCCCTGTAATTAATAATTATTATGGGCTAATTGTAAGAGTTACTGAGCAAAATAATTACCTTTAATCCATAGAGGTAGAGGATAGATCAAGTAGCGATTTTTTCTTTCGTTTTAATAAATGACAGAATTAATGTTTGCTTGGGAATGCCAAAGGCCAACAAACAAAAATGGTATTTCTATTTTTTTAAAAAGCAAACAAAAGAAGGTCGAGGAATGGCCAAGGTTAGTCGCCACGAAATTAATATTTTATTATCTTAATAATTGCTGAAAATAACACAACGTTTTATAATTCTTCGCGTATTTGTTATCGATCAAGTTCCAGAATGCTTATTATAACCCTTCGTTAATGGTTTGATTATTTTTAATAACTAACGTGGTAAATTTATTTATAAGTAGAAAATTTATATAATAGTTGATTAAAATTTTTGGATTGTTATAAAAATTTCAACATGATATTATATGACTTGTTGTTCATGTCCAACTAATTATCTTAAATTTTAGGTTGGATATCAAAATTCTAATTGCTTAAGCTCTTTTAGATTGCGTTGTTAGTCTGTTTTTTTTTTCTCTACATATAAAAGTCTTTTTTTTCTCACAAAATTTAGGAAGAATTGCATAATATCACGATTTGTCTTACCCATTGCTAATCTTAAGCATTTTTTTGATCTTGTATATTATTAAATTAAGATAATCTCATGTGAAATTTTTTGTAGGTCATTCCATTTCTTTATTACATTTATTTAACATTAAATATTGTCGAAATTGTGTTAAAATTTTAATTGCAAACAATAATTGTATAAGATTTTATTTCCTTTTTCAAGCAAATATTAAAAGGTATAAGATTTTGTTGAAATGAAAAGGCTAAATTGTGACTGCCTGAACATTCAAAGTTAATGATTTTGTCATACTGTAATTGGTCGTCTCACTCAATAATAATGAATGCTGCTCTCTTTACCTCTATGAATTAAAATGTAATAATGATTTTGCTCCGTAACTCTCACAGTTTGCACACACTAATTATTAATTAGAGGGCCACAATTAGCACACACTAATTATCACACCTTTCCCGACCAAGATACGGCTTTTGATGTCGTATAAAGTCAAGATACGATTTTTTTAGTCGTTTTTTAATGTGGCACCAAAATACGATTTTTTCTGTCGTAGTTACGTCGCAGCTAGAAAACACGTATGTGGAACCCCATTTTGGTAGGTCATTCCATCGTAGTGTGACTCTATATATGTCATTTTCTAATTATTTTTCTTCGTAATCTGACATGGACATCATAATTGAATAACTTTTATCTTGAACTCCATTTTGATAATACTTGTGTATTGTGACACCATTTTGGTCAAAAATCTAAGAAATATCATCCTTTTTCGTTGTTAGATTTTTATTCTTCTTTTGATTGTCAAATTTCAGTATTTATTCACTTTTCTTTGTGGTATACGAATATGGCCGCTTATTGGATTAGACCACAAAAGTTTAATTGAGATTCATAAACGATCAGAATGTCTGGAGGCAGAAAAGGGAAGTTTTGACCCATAATTGAACTGCTTTATTAAATTATTGCCCTAATAGTGATTAGGGTGGGATTGGATTAAGTGAGGACAAGACATGTCCCCACTGAAATGGATCAAGTAATTTTGGTTATAGACACGTTTTTTTATGAATGTCAGATCTCTAGATACAATTTTTAATGAAATCTGATAGTCCAAACGAAATCTCCTCCGTAGGAACGACTTTTATGTTGTCCCTACTCAATCCAAAACCTCATTATGTTACTATAGCCGAACACGATAACGCCTAGAGAAGCTCCCCTCATAAATCATAATGGGGCCTATACATGCTTTTTTAATTACCTACTCTTTTTGACCAATCGGGTAATTTTTGGCAAAGGTTTGGTACCCAAGCATCTAATTCAAATTTAATGTTAAGAAAAGCAACTGCCGAACCATTTTGTCCTCCAGCGTAAGGGCAATCTCGTCCAACCAAAACAACAAATTTTTCTGAGTGGCAAACAATTTACATTTATTCGAAGAGATTTTGAATTCATATAAAAAAATTATTCATAAATAGAAATTTTTAAACACAAATGTGTTAAGTCGAATAAAACTTTTGAAAAATGATAAAATTAATCCAACAACAATTTAACACTGTTGAGTATTCAAAAAATTGAATTCAAGACCTTGTTAAACTAAAACAAACATATCAAACGTATCTAACTATTTGTCGCTATTAATAAATTTATTTATTAGAACACAAGTTACGACAATAAAAGTAGTATGACAACAAGCTCACGGAACATTCAACGACTTGGCGTGTTGAAGTTGTCTACTGCAACTAATGCGGTGCGGATAAATGGATGGGGGGAGAGAGAGAGAGAGGGAGAAAGTGTGGGGACGTGAACACGGAGAAACTTGTCCAAAAAGCAGCGGCTTGTGATAATTTTTCTGCCCCATCTAAATTTATTATTTGTACTGTTATTATTATAGTGTTGTATGATTATTTTCGGGAGAACAGTAAATCATTATTCTATTACTCCAACTCCAAACTAATCCTATTATTTGTCCCATACAAAATTGAATTTTGGACAACAATCCTCCTTTGGTTGGACACACTACACTTGAGAATAAAGAAGCCATAATAACTTTGGCCAAATAATACGTCACATCTGCCTGTAAGTTTGGATTTATAAACGAAACATAAACAAGGAGACCGACCTAAAATAATTCTTCTAAGAATTAACGAATTAAACATGAATATGTAAGAATTAACGAATTAAACATGAATATGGAATAAGAACTTAATTGTATGAACCAAAAGACGAGTATCACTATTATTGTCCTTGTTTCTAAGAGATCTCCCCATCAACTAATTTAAATTTGATCACCAGAATAAAGTTTTTTTTGCTAAATATAAAATCATATATATATATATATATTATTTATTTATTTATAGGAACTTTAAGACTTCTAATTAAAAAAATAATTAGAAACAAATTGATCTACGAAACTAGTACCTTTTTTCCAACACAAAAGTGTAACTCTTTTGCTACTAACATTGTGAATTCAGCATGACACTACTCCGGACAGCTCGCCTGGGCAACTTCCTTGACGTAGAACAACTTTGCCTTGAGGTCGACCTGCATTGAAACAGATTGATGTCTAGCATTCTTGTTTATTAATGACCCTTACTTACAAAAGTCTATCGGAAGCTTGAGGCCTTGGTCGAGAATATTCGTCTTTATTTGGAGCTTTTATCTAATTATAAACTTATTTAATCACATGTTTACAGAATCAAGTCGCGAATTAGTTTTGTAAACGTGCTAGATTAGTATTTTTTTTTCTTCTTATAATTGGCTCCTCCTACATCCTTTGGAATTGGATGTGTTATTATATATTGATTTTCCACCTAAGGGTGATGTCAATATACTGCAATAGATGTCCTAAAAAAAACATTGTGAATTCAGATTCAGTACGGCAATAAAATACAGCCGTAGCACACATTTGTGGCTTCAGTGGCTACACCAATTGTACTTAAGCGGTGCAATTACCCCAACACAAAATTATAAAATAGTAAAAAAATAGTGTTCTACATAGTAGTCAATATTTATTCACAGTTGTTTCTCTAATAGTTTATCGTCTCATAATTTAAACTTCCTTTTCCTAATTAAATAAAAAAATACATTTAGTGCGTCCATAAATAAAAAGGTCTAACCTACCAAAAAAGAGAGGTCTAACAACGCCACTGTGTGGATTAGTGACTTAACCAAATAGAACACATGTATTGTATCGGATTAATAGTCGACACGCCTGCTCTACTTTTTTTTGATAGGTACTCTACTTTATTTAGGGAAATCTAATTACTTGAGAAAATGATTAATTTGTTTTTTAGAAAATAATTGGAATACATTTTCTGTTCCTTGTTCATATAACTGAAATATGTTGTTATACGAAAGAGACTCAAAATTCATTTTTTTCAAATGGAAAAAATATTTATTGAGTTCTGTAGAATGAACAACTACTTTCTTGGTCATGTAATTAACTGGAATTTTCATGTTACAATACATAATAGAATTTATGACCTATTACTTGCACCAGCTTTAAAAAAAATTAAGGTGTTCTATTTTTTGGTTGAAACTACTTTGTACCCGATCAAACTAAAAAATCTAAAGCAAGTACCACCCTATTAGTAAGAGAAAAAGTTTTACTTATTTGTCATTAAAGTTACATGTCAGTTATAAAGGAACACTAAAAAAAGTTATTTTAATTTATGTATATTTTATGTATCCAAAGTGGAGATGCATTAAAACTCATGCAATTTGTTGTTGTTGTTAATTGTATAGTCCGACTTGGTGAGATTCCAAATTAGATCCGGTGGTTTGGGACAATGGGTCTGAATTGTGTCTGAAATAAGCCAAGCAGCACCACACGGATAAGAAGAATGGGCTGCACATTAAATTACAAATTTGTAATATCATATATTATGTAAGGATAATTTTAGAATTTGTATTTAATACAATGTATATTATGTGTATCACTGTGTGTCTCGGGTGTAACAGTGTTCACAACATAATGTATCAGTGTTCACCACATTATCATATATTAATGCTCACCGCATTGAGATATGGTTTTTTTATATGTTTTATTTTCTAATGTTTTCCTAATTTATGATATTTTTGATTAGTAAATGTCTTGATATTGCAATTTTTTAATGTTTTAATTGTTGTTTCTATAAAATAAATAAAGTATAAGTATATCAAGAGATAATTAATACACCTCTTTTATCAAATAGAGGAATATCAATTGATTTGAAGAAAATGAAGAGCTGCATGCATAATAAGCAAGGACGGATTGGGAGCTGACAACATAGAGTTGCCAGCACCATCCTGACAACATAAAACCAAACGTATCGGGCTATAAGCTAACTACTTTACTCAACTCAAACAACGACACATAGGGAGCTTGCGCTGGAGAGGGATCGAACCCTAAATCTATCAATGGGAACAACAAGGTGGAGCTCTTCATTAACGTGTACGAGTCGTCCCTGTCGACGGGGATCCGTCGTCACCGACGTGCACAATCAAGCTCCACATCCGGCACCAGTACGAGCTCCGGATCCCGAACAACGAGGGGTGATGATCCTCATGGAGGACATCCTAACGCCAGAGTGGCGCACCTCTGCCAAGCTTCCCTTTCTCTCTTCGGTTTCCCTCTGTCGCGATCTCTGACAATGACACATCAGACAAAAATCTGATATGCCGTCATTTTTGTCTAATGTGCCCTTATCAACAGCACCCAATCCGTCTCGTAAAAAACAATATAAAAAATATTCATGGTATCTTGCATGAAGCTTCCTGGCCGTCTGATATACACATGTTTTGGTATGGTATCTATTTTACTCCGAATCATACTCCTTATTTTATTAGTATGAGCACTCAATCCAATCACCTCACAAAAGGAGGTTCATATTATTTGTCTTTTTTTTAAAAGGTAATCTTATTACACAAAAAATACATCTGCGAGAGTTTTAACCCTGACTTCCGTCTATCTATCTATTATATAAGTTGTTTCTCCCATAATTAATATCCAACCTTTAGGGGAAATAATCCACCCAGAAGCTTTGGCATTTGATGACAAGTATGCTATTCTCCAATTATTTATTACTTGGGAGGATAAATTATTCAGGATAGAGAGAGAGATAATTGGCCTCAACTTAAAGACACATTTCAATTTGTACTTTCAACCCAAACCATATTCCCTCTCCATCTTTTCCTTTACACAGATTCCTGCTTTATTCAGCTGCGAGTTAGTACTCTTAGCACTAGTCCACCATCCATCGCTCCCTCCCTCCCTCCCTCCCAGTTGATGTCAATTCCCTTCCATTTCTTTCCGCTTTTTCTTTTTATTGTGTGATGACGTGTGACAAGTTCATTACCAACTATAGCTTTGGTTTGGTGCTCTAGAATTTATTGTCAACCCCCTTAAGACAAGCCTTGAGGTTTGTGAATTTCGATTTTTTTTTGGGTTGGTAGCTAAGAGATGATGAAGACACAAGTGGGGAATTAATTGTCTTTAAGGATTAATTAGAACCCTAGAATCTCAACTGGGTTCTTTTGGTTCTTAGTATTCTGTAGCCATTAGTCTCAATTGGGTAAGAACTGGTTTGGTGAATTAATTAGTATAATCTCCAGTGGAGAGCATCCCCTATTGGCCTCCAGTTTGCCTGCGAGGTAAATTGTGAGGTGGAGCTGGTTTTGACTTTTGTTTGTCTGGGTTTGGATGAGCTTGATCCAGGTGCTTGGGTTTGGTTTGAAGGTGGGGCATCTCGTATGGATGCTAGGTTGTTGGTTAGTGTCTCTGATGCCCGTGAACTTGTTCGTTAATGGGGGAATCATGGAATCCAGGTCTGGTTTGCTTGGTGATGGTAATGGTAAGATGTTGATTCAACTGTGCGAGAGGATCTTTTGGAGTAGCTGCAAGGTCCACCATCCTTATTATCAGTATTTTGGGTCCAAGAGAGTGACGAAAAAATGGTGCGGAGTGTTGTCGGGGATATGGGTAGTTTTGTGGATCATCATTGCCACTTTGATCTTTTGGTACATCAGCTCACAAGCCATCGAGAAGAGGAAGGAAACACTTACCAGTATGTGTGACGAGCGGGCAAGGATGCTGCAAGATCAATTTAATGTTAGCATGAACCATGTGCAAGCAATGTCGATATTGATCTCTACTTTCCACCACGGCAAGAATCCTTCTGCTATCGATCAGGTTAATAAAGTTCATCCCCTATCTTATCAAATTATTGAAACTTTTTTCCTATAGATTGATGATTTTTGACTGTTTGCTTGCGTAAATAGAACTAAAAGGACATCTGCTTTTATGTGAATAATGTTAATCAACCCTAGCTTGAGGCTATATTTTCAGTTGTGAAGCTCTCCTTCTCTCCACAGTTTGATGTTAGACATGGTGATTCAAGAACTGACATCACACGGTTCCTCTGATTCATACTAGAAAGTTAGTTTTAAATCTTAATTTTGGGCTAATTGCTCCATCCGCAGTCTATTGACATGGATATTGGAAAGTTGATGGCTGAACCAATCCAACTATTAGTTCTTTTCTCAATCATCACTATCGTAGGGTTGAGAGCATAAACTAACTTTTGCACTTTCTAGAGGACTTTTGCAAGGTATACGGAAAGAACTGCTTTTGAGAGGCCACTTACAAGTTGGGTGGCATATGCTGTAAGGGTACTTCATTCTGAAAGGGAACAATTTGAGAAACAACAAGGGTGGACCATTAAAAGGATGGACACCTTGGACAAAAATCGAGTTGATAAGAATGACTATAGCCCAAATGCGCTGGAGCCATCGCCGGTGCAGAAAGAATATGCTCCTGTCATCTTTGCGCAGGATACCATTTCACATGTTGTTTCAATCGACATGTTGTCTGGAAAAGTAAGTTCAAGGTTTTAATGAAAACCTGTAAGTTTCGGTGGCCTTGCAATGTTGAATAAATTTCTCCTGCACTTTCTACGATTTTCTGTTTCTATTCTCGTGACAAAAGTGTTTGTTTACAAAATTGACACTGTCATGTCTGAGGATATAAAATCTTAATTCAAGGTACTAATAGTCTTCTTCCATCATGCTTGCAGGAAGACCGAGAAAATGTCTTGCGTGCAAGAGTGTCTGGAAAGGGTGTGCTCACTGCACCTTTTAGGTTACTGAAAACTAACCGCCTCGGTGTGATCTTGACATTTGCAGTCTATAAGACTGATGTACCATCGAATGCGACTCCAGAGGACATGATTCAAGCTACTGATGGGTATGCCTCTGTACATGATTGCATGAAAGGACTCATTTCAAAATCATGTTTCATTGTTCATCTGTAGAGGTGAATTTGCTTACTAAAAAAACACGTTAAAAAAATACAAGTGTTCTCTTTGCCAAAAGGAAAAAGATATGCTGTGTAATATTATCATGTATTTGACATATTTAGTAAATAAACTTAGATAAAGCATTAGTCTATTATTACGTTGAGTAACAATGAGTAACAAGATTAAATTGTTTTCTCTCAACTGCCAAGCAGGTATCTTGGAGGGGTCTTCGATATTGAGTCACTTGTTGAGAAGCTGCTGCAACAGCTGGCCAGCAAACAAACAATTCTGGTGAATGTGTATGACATCAGCAATGAGTCCCATCCAATAAGCATGTATGGTTCAAACTCAAAGGTTGACGATTTGGAACATATTAGCGCCCTTAATTTTGGAGATCCCTTCAGGAAGCACGAGATGCGTTGCAGGTGACATTGTGCTTACTCTTGCGAAGTTATACCATACCATTCAAGTTAATTTATTAGAGGAACTTTGGCCTAATACTGCAAGGTTAACATTTTGTTTACAAGAGATAAAAAACCTGCCTTTTCTTTTTAACTCAGATTCAAGCACAAGGCGCCACTACCTTGGTTGGCTATATCAACTGCAATTGGCGTGCTAGTAATTGCATTACTTATTGGGCATATATTCAATGCTACTTTCAATCGAATTGCGAAGGTTGAGGATGATTACCATGAGATGGTGGAGCTCAAAAAACGAGCTGAAGCAGCTGACGTTGCAAAATCTCAGGTATTCACTATGTTCAGGACTGGATTTTGTTTGCCTTGTTTCCATGGCCGACAGTTCTGACCTCGTAGTGTGCTTATTGTAGTTTCTGGCTACTGTTTCCCACGAGATCAGAACCCCGATGAACGGTGTTCTAGGTTGGTACTTTATTTATCAAGTCAATAGATGTAGAAACTTGCGATTGACAGTATTCCGTAGTTCCATGTGAAGTTTATCCATCTGATCTGTCCGTTCGTTACCCAGGAATGCTGCATATGCTTATGGACACTGATCTGGATGTAACTCAACAGGAATACGTTAGAATTGCACAAGCCAGTGGAAAAGCTTTAGTTTCAATTATAAATGAGGTTTTAGATCAGGCGAAAATTGAATCTGGTAAGCTTGAACTCGAGGCAGTTCGTTTTGATCTTAGAGCAATTCTCGACGATGTGTTGTCGCTATTCTCTGACAAGTCTCGAGACAAAGGAGTTGAGGTAATGCGACTTAGCAGTATTTCCAGTCTTCTGTTCTCAATTCTTTTCTGCAATGAATTTACTCATCTCTTTTCCTGATGTCTGATTTTACCATTTGTGCAATGAAATTGATGGGAAGAGCAGTTGGCAGTTTACATCTCCGACGAGGTTCCAGAAATGTTGGTTGGCGATCCAGGAAGATTTCGGCAAATCCTTACAAATCTCATGGGAAATTCAATTAAAGTACGTATGCAATTTCAGAAATAGCTCAAAATTTAGATTACCTGGTCGAGGAAATGATAATTTATTTAACCATGTAAATGCTGGACAGACAAATAGTTGCTTACTGAGATAAAAAAATTTTAATTCATTAAAACTTTTAAGGTAAATGCTGGCATTAGGTTTGTGCTGACCAAACACATGTGGCAAGTGTTAAATTACCTCTTCTTTTCGGGCTTAGTAGCAGCCGTCGATTGTGAAGCTTAGAAGCTTTAGTCTCCTTGACATTCTCCTAACGCCTCGTTTGAATTGATGGTTAATGATCCATTTTTCCTCTTTAGTTCACAGAGAAGGGGCATATCTTTGTCACTGTCCATCTTGTTGAAGAGGTATTCAACTCAGTCAATGTTCAAGCAGAATTTTCATCTAGGAACACGTTGAGCGGGTTTCCGGTTGCAGATAGACGACGCAGCTGGGCAGGATTTAAGGCCTTAAGTGCGGAGGGGTCGAGCAGTATAGTCTCATCATCCAGCTTAGATTGTGTGAAACTAATTGTTTCAGTTGAGGATACAGGATCCGGGATCCCTCTAGAAGCCCAGCCTCGTGTTTTCACCCCGTTCATGCAGGTTGGCCCGTCCATTTCTCGGACACATGGAGGAACTGGCATTGGCTTGAGCATAAGCAAATGTCTAGTTGGGCTTATGAACGGGGAAATTGGGTTCGTTAGCATACCAAAAATTGGGTCTACCTTTACATTTACTGTGGTGTTCAACAATGCTTCCTCAGCTTCTGATGAGTATAAGAGCCAAATGATAAAGAACCAGGCTAGAACAGTGAGCTCAGAGTTTCAGGGAATGGGAGCATATGTTGTTGACCCGAGGCCATTAAGGGCCAATGTTTCCAAGTACCATATTCAGCGGCTGGGAATCCATGTTGATGTTGTTGCTGACTTGAATCAATGTTTATCCAAAATAAGTAGTGGAAGCACGCGTATAGATTTGGTCCTGTTGGAGTATGAAGTGTGGCATAGGGACCTTGGCATCTCTTCTTTGTTTGTCAGCAATTTAAGTAGAATAGATCCTTCTGCTGTTCCGAAAATATTTCTTCTTGCCAGTTCTGCTAGCTATTCAAACGCGGATGCTTCATCTTCTAGTTTTTATGCACCTAGTGTCATCACGAAGCCTCTAAGGGCCAGCATGCTGGCTGCATCTCTGCAAAGGGCGATGGGGGTAGGTAGCAAGGGAAATACTCGCAACGGGGAGCTCCCTGGTGCGTCCCTCCGCAACCTTCTTCTTGGCAGGAAAATCCTAATTGTGGATGACAATGATGTCAACCTCAAAGTTGCGGCCGGCGCTTTGAAAAAGTTTGGAGCTGAAGTGGTCCATGCAAAGAGTGGGAAAGAGGCAATCAAATATTTGAAGCCACCGCACTCTTTTGATGCCTGCTTCATGGATATTCAGATGCCTGAAATGGATGGGTACGCTGGACGTCTTGAATTTTCCATACCCGAGTTCTATATCTGTACTATTACACGTGTTTTGGCGACTTGATGCATTGTTGTTCCCTACTTTGTAAGGTTTGAAGCTACTAGGAGAATTCGACAGATGGAGAAGAATGTGAGCATGCTTGCTCATAGTGGAGAAGTTACAGCTGAAGTCTTTGAGAGTGCATCAAAGTGGCATCTTCCCGTACTGGCAATGACTGCAGACGTGATTAACGCCACGCACGAGGAGTGCTTGAGTTGTGGTATGGATGGCTATGTTTCAAAACCTTTTGAAGCTGAACAACTTTACCGGGAAGTTTCGCGCTGTTTCCAGGCATCTTCCAGTGCCAAGTCTTAAAAATAGGATCTGGCATGAAATGGTTTTTTATGCCACGGCTCAAGCAATTCTGCAGGAGGAGCCAGAATGCCTGAAATCTTTTTTCTCGTAAGTATTCTATTAAATGTTCAGTTCGGAAGTTCGTTGCTTACACCGTTTCATCATATTCGGAAGAAACGTTGAAGGCTCGTGTTGTTGTCTCACGACTATTTTGTTTCGTGTTCAGGAAAATATTCGTCGGACCAAGCCTAGCCTGTAAATAAGATTCCCGATTCATTCGTACAGCTCACTCCGTCATCGATACAGCAAGAGTCCGACAAGGGAGGCGGGTCGAGTTTTCATTTCTGTACAGAGGTCAACTGGAAAGGTCCTCATAGCAGTGGCATGCTTTTTATGTGCAGATACAAAGCAATTAGAATAGCTCCTCGACACACAGTTTAGTTGTTGCTGAAGAAAGAAACCCATTTAGTTGAGAGTATTTATAGAATGGATTAGTGTTGGAATTTAATTATGATATAAGAAGAAGCCCTTAGTTATTGACACTTTAGATAGACTTTGAAGAGTGGATCGATCATGTATATTATTATTATGATGATGTTAAATGTGTGGTCCAAGTGAGAGAGTAGTTGGTCTTTCTTTCTTTTGTGGCAATGTTTAATTGGTGGGCAATAACCATGTTCAATTGCTAGCTTAATTGCGTGAATGGAAGAGCGGAAAGTAATAGAGATTAAAGAAATTGGGATGAATTTGATTAAAAATTTGGCTGAATGTATATGTTTGTAGTTAAAAAATAATCAAAATATTCATAATTTATTTACTTCCCCGTTTGTCTACACTCTTTTAACACACGCTATAAAATGTCAATGATGTTTATTAATACACAGAATCCGCAACATCATGTTCTCATGATTAAGCAGAAACTCAAGCGAGATTGAAATGCCGACTTCGAGCCTGTGCTGCTGACAGATGGGGCAAGAGATTTTTAATAACAAAAACTAGGTTATGATAGACAAAAATTGCAGCAAAATAAATCAAGAATGTACTAAAGAAGCAAAGGATAGAAGAAGAAGCGGCAACCAGCGTTGACCGAGTCTGGTCTTTGGTATGGCTCCCTCGCCGAGCAGCGCCCTGCCAGTTCTGCCACGATTGATTCGGATTCGGATTATCTTAACTTTTTAGTTCGAATTTGGATTCGGATAATAAAAACGTAAGTTCGGATATTTCGGATATCCAACGTTTGTTTGTTGAGGTCAATTTTGTTGGGTCGATGGCCTTGTCATTCTTCGTTCAGGCTACTCTTTTCGACGAGGGCATTTTTATAACTTTTAGTAATATTTTATCTGTATTATATCAGTAAGTCAAAGAAGCCATATCATTATTGTCACATCAACAAAAATAACTTTTTATTGTGATAGGCACAAACTTTTTTGTTTGTTTCCCAAGCCATGTCACTCTTAGCAAACAAACAAAAAAATTTAGCAAACCCAATAAAAAAGGGGTCAAATCCAGTGCCTACCACAATGCTTGGGAATCACCGTTTTCATGAAGACAAACGGTGCGAGAGATTAGTTTCAACCAGAGAACGACGGTTTTTCTGCGTCCGGTGTCATAAAATGCTACTTTATTATCGTTTTCTCGCAATACCAGATTAGTAACACTTTTTTCGAGGACGTCAGACTGGTAAAAAAAAAAATTTTAACACCATGCTGGAAAAAAAACTCGCTATATTACATTTTTTTCCAACTTTTCTTAACATGTACGCTAAAAAAAAGAGAAATTAATTGTTCCGAAAGATTTTAAAATAAACTTAGAAAGTGAGTAGGCAAGATATCCAACGTCTGTGTTTTTAAGCATCCCTCTATGTGGGAAGGAAGATGACAGCTTCATTGCTCCAAATATTCAGCAGTAATTACATAGTTGGATAACTAATGAAGCCAATGAATATATGTTGGTGAGATCAATCTATCATTTCGAGAAGACCGGTCGCCTCCGCGAATGAACGTACACATATTTCAAATGCAACTCATAACCGAAGAAGGAAAAAAATGACGATCACATTAGTCATTCATCAAAGAGCACTTCTCAGGAACCTATTATACGACTTCTAGCTTCGTCAAAAACAGGAAGGAAGTTGGCTTCCAGGAGATGATGTAGTACATTATGTTTGGGCGGATGATTGCCATCCGTCCAGCCTCGGACAGCACGACGAAAAATCACTTGAAAATGAGAGCTTGACGACCAGGCCCGATACCAATATAATGGATTGGAACACCAACAAGCTCCTCTATCCTTTCTACATACTGCCTGGCAGCCTTCGGGAGATCCGAGTATTTTCTTACCTCAGAAATATCGCACTTCCAGCCGGGTAAAGTTTCATATTTTACCTGCGAGGATGGGAGAAGACAACAGTAAGTTCCAGAAGAATTTGACAAGCAATCTTGTGCAAATATATAATATCTTTCACACTTACGATAGAAAAGTAAATACAAAAAAATCTTGTAAAAGTTGACAAAAAATACATTAATATTTAGGTCAAAGTGTTTCTCAAATGGATCAATATAGACCAATGAATTCGACAATTATGGTGGGAAAGTCAACAGAAAGTTCCAGAAGATTTTGACAATCAATCTTGTGAAAATATGTAAGAGATTCAAATTTATGAAAAGTATAAAAGATATGGTCAAAGTTCACAAAAAATACATTGATAATTAGGCCAATGTGTTTCCAGATGAATCAATTTAGACCATGCATTTTTACTACCTTGCCCAACAATGGTGCTACCTTGCAGACTTAATTGCAATAATATGTAAAATTCTTTGAAAGCTCCACACATTTGCACTGATCTTAACCACTTAATTGAAGACAACTGAGACATGAGCCACAATGACAGATAATTTATTGGAGGTAAATGAGATCGAGTACGATGATTTATAGTTTCAACAATTTCAAATTCTCGTTCCGTTAATAAGCACAGGATCAAATCAACCGCTCAGTTTTCAGATAAAAGCCAGCTTATATAACTTAATTAAAGTCAACGCATCACACAAAACTGACCTTCATCTGCTCCAGAAGGAGAAGATCAGCTGGGAATGACTTGATTGGGTTACCATCAAGGGTATAAGAAACCCCAATCTGAATTTCAGGGAGATCTGACAATACATCTAGTTTCGTTAGGTTAAGAGAAGAAAATCCATTAATCTGACAGCTGTACTTCAGTGCAACTATATCAAGCCAGCCACATCGTCGAGGACGGCCAGTAGTAGTTCCAAACTCCTGTCCAGCAAATCTTAGGAGGTCACCCCCTTGACCCAAAATCTCAGTAGGGAAAGGGCCAGATCCCACCCTTGTAGTGTATGCTTTAACCTGCAAGGAAAGTAAAAAAGAGATGTTTGGTCATATAGGCAACACGCTCATTCAACTGTTTGTCTATCAACTTCTTCATTCTAGTCAAGACAAGAAGCATCTAATGCACGGAAGCATGTATAATTATCAGGAGGTAAACTTTTTGCTCGCATCTATGAGATTACCAACAAACTCCATAGGAAAGAATCTCAAACTAAAAAGGAGAAACGTGAGCAAAGAACAGAAGATGAAGGACAAACCACTCCGATAAGATCTCCAAGAACTCTTGGGGCAATGCCGAGACCTGTGCAAATACCACCAGCTGAGGGGCTAGAAGAAGTTACAAACGGATAAGTCCCATGATCAATATCCAACATGGTCGCTTGACCACCTTCTACCAGAATTCTTTTCTTTTCTGTGATAGCCTCATTTATTACATACATGGTATCCGCGATATAAGGCTCCAACCTTTCAGCTAATCTCTTGTACCTCTCAACTTCTTCCCTAAGCATTTCTGGGCCATAGTTAAAACTTCGGAATCCTGAAGCAGCGTCAGATAATAAAAGGTCAAGCTTCTGAGGGAAAGTGTCCATATGCCTCAAGTCACTTACTCTGATGCCGTTGCGGATAGCCTTGCTAGAGTAACACGGTCCAATTCCTCTCTTAGTAGTTCCAATAAAAGATTTAGAGAGCTCTGCTTCCCGAAGTCCATCTACCTCTTGATGGAAATCAAACAACAGGTGAGCACGGTCAGACAGCAATATCCTACCCTTGCATGAGACCCCACTGGATTCTAGCCCATCAATTTCCTTAAAAAGACCAGGCAAATGCACGACAACTCCATTCCCAATAACACAGAGAGTGCCCTCGTTAAGGATACCAGACGGAACAAGGTGAAGAGCGAATTTCTTCCCTTCAGAGTTGTAAATGGTATGTCCGGCATTAGCTCCACCCTAGCATAAGATAAAAGCAACAACTTTCAGCACCTCAACAAGCAAGAGATACAAACAAATCAGTGTGGTATTAAAACCCGAATGTGATTGCACAAAAATGTATCAACACCATACTTGGGAAATAACAAAAAAGAGAGAAGAAAGGAGAGCCCTCAAAACCAAGTCAGACTCGCTCAGCAGCCAGCAGAGCTCCTTAACCCGTAAACCCCAGTTGGTAACTAGCAAATATTGTAATCAAGAACCGCGGGGGGAAGTCTATCCGGCATTCCCACTAATCTCTTTTTGGTGTACATTAATAACTCAAATGAGCCATCGAATTCGAGCACTCAACAATTCTCCCCTTCCCTTTAGAGCCTCATGTCTCAACCATAACACAAACTGTACAAAGTAGAATTTTTTTTTGATAATCTTCGCTTATTCCAAACCCATCCTTTGCAACAACACAACACAATTCGAACTAGAACCCGAAAAATCCAATCAACTACCACCATTCTTAAAACCAAGTAAGTAGGCTTCTTCCAAACCCATCCTTTGCAACAACACAACACAACACAATCCGAACTAGAACCCGAAAAATCCAATCAACTACCACCAGCATTAGAAATTGAATCGAATCGAATCGAACCGAACCGAACCCGAAACCCAAAATGGGGCTTAGTCGTACCTGGCAGCGAGCGACGATGTCGAAGTGCGGGGCCAAGATGTCGACGAGCTTCCCCTTACCTTCGTCCCCCCACTGGCATCCCAGTACGCCCGACACCTGGCTCAGCGACTCGACACGGCTCGCCGGGGCCGCGTCCGCCGCCACGCTCAGCGACGGGGTTGGTGACTTCACCGAGCACGCCACGAACCCCCGGGCGGCGGCCGAGCGGGAGGGGGGCTGCCTCTTCTGGGCCCAGCCCGGGTTCGAATCGAACCGGAGAGTGCAGACGTTCATTTCTGGTGGAGTGATCAAGGTTTAATTTTTACTGGCGAGCTGGAATGGCGGCGTATACTATTAAGGGGCTTTGTGGGATTTATGTTTTGAGATATTAATTAATTCTTATTAACTTTCTTAACTTTTTTAACTTTAGAAAATTCAAAATTTGACTCCAGGATGAAGAAATTTGCATCTCTGTTTAATTTTAGACATTTTCCAAAATCAAAGATGGTTTTTTTTTCAAAATAGGCAAAAAAAACTTAGATATATTCTCTAAATAGACAAAAACTTAATATATTCTCAAAATAGACAAAATAAATTAGAAGCTGCAACAACATTATCATTATCATAGGTGCAAAAGCCCCTTCAACTTTGTTTGAAAAAGTAATTTTTGCAACTTCTTATTCCAGATTTCGATTGAGTTGATTCAAGTTTCTGTGCAAAGCTGAGATGTATATCTACAACTTTGTAGTTATGATTTTTTTAAATTCAAAGTGTAAAGATGTCAAAAATAAATTTGAAGTCAAAAGCCGATCGAGTTCGATCGACCGAAATTAAAAAAAAAGAAAACGTCAAGGAGGCGACCCACTATAAGGGTCGTCACCCATTTTTTTAATTTTAAATTAAAATTTTGACTATTTTGGAAATATATTAAGTTTTTGTCTATTAAGAAAATATATTTAAATTTTTTGCCTATTTTAGAAAAAAAAACCCATCGAAGATGGGCATTTCTTACTCTGTGCAGTGAGTTACATGCTTTGTGTTTTTCCCCTATCAATAGTAACTTTGGGGATTTCTTGCAAATTGTTATTAACATTCGAAACTATCAAGAGGATGTCGCTCTAGCTTAATCAGGTTGAAGTTGTAAGAGATACAACTTCTCTATATTTTTTTATACAAAACTATTACATAGGCAGCAGCAATGGTAGTACATATATAGGTGGGATGTACATATATAGGTATGATGTACATATATGGTGGTACATATATAGTCTCCTTGGTGGCAGCCTTGGTGGATGCATTGGTGGCAGCACATGGAGGTAGCATATAGGCAGCCTTGGTGGATGCATTGGTGGCAGCACATGGAGGAGGTAGCAGCCTTGGTGGCAGCACATAGAGGTAGCACATGGGTTGCACTTCTCCTTATCACGCCCCCTCAAGTTGACGAGGGGTAACCGTCAACTTGGATCGTAAGTCCTGGAATCGCGCACGAGGAAGCGGCTTTGTAAGGACATCAACAAAGTTGATCCTTGACCGAAATATAGCAAACCCGGAGACGACCGTCTGAAACACGCTCACACACAAAATGGAAATCGATTTCCATGTGCTTGGAGCGTTGATGAAAGACTGGATTCGCAGCCAAATAAGTCGCGCTCAAATTGTCACACCATTAAACCGGAGGTGGTGAACTGGAAATGCCAATCTCACCAAGAAGGGATTGAACCTAAATAATTTTAGAGGCTACATCGGCCAATGCACGATACTCAGCTTCTGTACTGGAATGAGAGACAGAACGTTGTTTCGGGGAGGCCCAGGAGATGAGATTAGGACCCAGAAACACAGCATAACCAGTCGTCGAACGTCGATCAAGAGAACAACTAGCCCAATCGGCGTCCGAATACCCCGATAGACATTGATCCTTGGAGGGACGAAGGAGCAAGCCTTGGGAAAGAGTGCCGCGAAGGTAACGCAAAATGCGCTTGACAGATGCCCACCGTTCTGGAGTCGGGGAATGCATAAACTGCGATGCACGGCCCATAGTAAAGGCGATCTCTGGCCAAGTAACACCGAGATATTGCAGCGAGCCGACAATTTGGCAATAAAGTTCTAGATCACAGCCATCAACAGATGTTGCTTGAGTGTCTGAGGTGGCAGCGGGAGTGGCCATAACATTAGAACTACTCATCTTCGTCTTGACAAAAATATCATCTATATACCTAGCCTGGCTGAGTAGCAGACCCTGAGGCGTGCGATGTGCTTCAATGCCTAAAAAATAATGAAGAGCTCCAAGATTCTTTAGTGCAAATTTTGACTGAAGATAGCGAAGAAGCTTGTCAAGAAGTTGAGGTGAATTACCGATGATGAGGATGTCATCGACGTAGATGAGAGCAAAGAGACACACCGCCCCGTGATGATAGTAGAACAAAGAACTATCTATATGAGAACCCCGAAAGCCAACCGAAGTCAATGCTGTACGAAGGCAGGAAAACTAAGCTCGGGGAGCCTGTTTGAGTCCATAAAGGGACTTCAGCAGGCAGCAAACATGGTCGGGCCGATCGGGGTCCATAAAGCCAGGCGGCTGCTTTATGTAAACTCGTTCATGCAATATGCCATGGAGAAAAGTATTAGAAACATCAAGCTGTCGGATGGGTCAATTGCCAGAAATTGCAAGAGACAAAATCAAGCGAACGATTACAGGTTTGATGACGGGACAAAAAGTCTCATTAAAATTAACCCCCGAACGCTGCTGGAAGCCTTTGGCAACAAAACGCGCCTTGTATCGAGCAATTGAGCCATCAGAATTTTGCTTTATCCGAAAGACCCATTTATTGCCAAGAACATTATACCGACGATCGGGAGGGACGAGAACCCATGTCCCATTGTGCAAAAGAGCATTAACCTCATCAGCCATGGCCTGGCGCCACTTGGGGTCCAAAAGAGCTTTGGCAGAACCAGCAGGCACCCGTGGAAGCTCAGCAGCAAACGCCCGATAAGGCAGCGACCCGATTTTAGACCGAGTGATCATGGGGTGATATGGCAGAGGAACCGTAACAGGGGGGGCAGTAGTAGTAGATGCAGGAGGCGGAGCCAATGCCGGCCAGGAAATAGTTTTGGTGTGCCGACTATACACCTGAAGATTAGGTGAAGGAGATGATCTTAGAGAGTCAAGCTCGGGTGCAGAATGAGAAGAAGAGTCGGAGAGGGGCTATGAGGAGAGCCCATCCAATGAAGTAGGCACAATTGTAGGCCCATCGGGAATAAATGTGACAGGCGGCCTAACAGGTAAAGGAAGCAAAGAGGGAACTGGCCCAACGGAGCCCACCATAGCACAGTCTCGAGTCTCAGGAGTACTGGAAGATGGAGCACAACGAGCCATAGACATCGGATCCTAGAAAGGGAAGACAGACTCATCAAAACAGACATGACGGGATATATAAAGACGACGAGAAATAAAGTCAAGACAACGATAGCCTTTGTGCTGCTTGCTGTAACCAAGAAACACACAAGGTGAGGAACATGGTTGCAATTTAGATTTGGTAAGTGGCCGTAACCAGGGGTAACATAAACAACCAATGATGCGTAAATGAGAAAGGGAGGGTGCATCACCAAATAGTTTCTGATAAGGTGATTGGTTATTAAGTAAAGGTATCGGTATACGATTAATGAGATAGACAGTAGATTCAAAGATAAAGGTCCAGTAAGAGAGAGGTATGGCGGTGTGATGTAAGATGGCAAGTCCAGTTTCAACTACGTGTCTGTGTTTGCGCTCGGCACACCCGTTTTACTCAGGAGTATAGGGGCAGGATACACGATGTTCAATGCCATTTGTGGACAGGTATTGGGTAAGGGCTTGGTACTCCCCACCCCAGTCGGATTGAAAACATTTGATAGGTCGGTCAAAGTGTTTCTCAATATAGGTACGAAATTTGGTGAAAACAGCAAGCAGTTCAGACTTACGACGCAAGGGATATAACCAAACAAATTTACTGTAATGGTCATAAAAGAGAGCATAATAAGAATATCCGTCAACTGAGACCACAGGGGAAGGACCCCAAACATCGCTGCAAATAAGATCTAAGGGACCTGATAAACGAGTGGAAGACATTGGAAATGGCAACTTGTGAATTTTGCTGACACTACAACCATGGCATAAGGACATAGAGGATTTATTGGAAAACATAATGGACTGGGATCTCAAGGCATGCTTGACGGATGAGAGATTGGCATGGCCTAAACGCTGATGCCAGACGGAAAGAGATGATGCAGACGATGCTAGGTTTACACGAACAGGCGGATGGATTTGAAGGGGATAGAGACCATCACTATTGCGACCTTGATGAAGAACCTCCTTCGTAACCGGATCCTTAACAAAAAATTGGTCACGAACAAATTCAACAATAACAAGATTGTCTCTGGTCAAAGCACTTAACGAGACAAGGTTAGTGCAGGCATTATGAACACGTAAGACATTGAATAGGGAAACATTGGACTTAGACAGAGGAAATGACATTTGACCAGTGGCAAGAATGGGTAAGGTAAGTCCATTACCAAAAGAGACTTCATCGGGGCCACTATACTCGGAGTGAATAGCTAAGTTGCCAAGATCGGATGTGAGGTGGTGAGTTGTGCCCGAATCCAGTATCCATTGAGACTGACGAGGAGAGGAGACATGGTGGGCTTGTGGATGGACTGGGCCAGATCAACGGGCCGAAGAGCAATTTCTGAATTTCCGGAGGGACTAGAACTGAAATTATCCCTACGTCCGGAACCAGAATGGTAAAATGCCCCTTATGTTTCCATCCGAGGCCCGCTGCCCAAAATGCCGGGCTTAGTGTTGAACCCCATTGGCCCATCAGGGGAAAAGTGGCCATGGGAGGAGCCACGACCACCAGAAGTCTGTCCCCGGCCCCCGCGTGAAGCGCCCCCTCGACCGCGAGCCCCAAAATTTGCAGAGGGAGCCAGTTCAACAATAGGGGCCAGACGATGAATATTCATCTCCTCGCTGAGGAGATTGGCATGGAGATCCTCCAAAGCTACAGGCTCCAGACGAGCTTCAATTGAGCAAATGAAGGGATACTCATCGTCGAGTCCGTTGAGAACCCGATCAACCAGGTCGTCCTTCGGAACAGGGGACCCAAGAGCAGCAAGCTGATCACGCAGCACCTTCGCCCGTTGAAGGTAATCATCAATAGAGTTCGACCCTTTGGCAAGTCCATAAAGAGAGGTCTTCAATCTTTTGATATGGGCTCGAGATCCAGCGGCATAAACACGAGCAAGCCGCTGCCAGGCTTCTCGTGCAGTGTCACAGCCCACAATTTGGGGCAACAGAGAATCCGAGACAGAGAGAGAAATCCAGGACAGGATGCGTTGATCCTGTTGATACCACGGGGCATAATCGGGATTCAGGATCTTGATGGTGTCGGTGGAGCCAGTAGCAGTAGGAACAATGGTGGTCGCAGTGGGAGAAGCAGTCATGTTGTCAACGTGGTGGAAGAGATTCTGGCCACGAAGCATCGGCTCGATCTGAGTATGCCATAACAGATAATTGGTTGAGATCAGCTTTTGAGAGAAATTGGGGATGGGAAATTGGAGATTATGGGCCATGATGGTGATGAACGAGAGAGAAGGGAAAAGAAAATTAGAGATGAATCTCGTTAGAGCACAGCTCTGATACCATGTAAGAGATACAACTTCTCTATGTTTGTTTATACAAAACTATTACATATGCAGCAGCAATGGTGGTACATATATAGGTGGGATGTACATATATGGTGGTACATATATAGTCTCCTTGGTGGCAACCTTGGTGGATGCATTGGTGGCAGCACATGGAGGTAGCACATGGGCAGCCTTGGTGGATGCATTGGTGGCAGCACATGGAGGAGGTAGCAGCCTTGGTGGCAGCACATGGAGGTAGCACATGGGTGCAGCAGCACATGGGTTGCACTTCTCCTTATCAGAAGTTCGAGTCTTTGGAAACGCAGTAGTATTAACACTTGTCGGAGAGAGTTTTGTTACCTTTCAAAAGTCTTATCTGACTATAATCTGAATTACTCGACCAATGATAATAAACCAAAAAAAATAACATTGGAAGTTCAATTTCAGTCTATCTAATCACAATCTTCAAGAGTTGTAGTTCTCAAGCGCTAATTGCGTACATCTCGTTGCATAATTATGGTAAGACTGAAAAAAAGATGAAACAAATTTTGTACTCAGATTTCCTGACTCCATATAAGCAATTAGCTTTCTCCCCAAAAGACTCAATTTTACTTTAACATGTTTAAGAAGGTAGAGACTTTAAGCTCCGCACGTGCAAAGACATTTATCCAATTCAAGAACAGATTAGCAGGACCAGTTCATAAGGACCCTTGCTGCATTTTGCGAACTGCAGACAGTTTAGGATGCTGTTACAACAAGAGGGTCATCCAGTGACCAAACCTGCAATTGTCATCCATTGTAGACCCTCTTCTGTGTGGATTGAAACATCCGAGGCACTCCTGTCGAATCACATCTTCGGCGACTGCCATTCACGGACTAGTTCTTACCATTGAAGCCCCATTCCGAACGAGGAAGATCCGGCATGTTCAGAGGAGGGACAAGAGAAACAACGTCCCCCGTCTGATTCTTTGAAGATGGCTGCTGCTTCTCCGGTTCCAGCAAACTCGCCGTCTTCCGTCCTCCTAGAAACCCGGAAAGCATGCTTCCCAACGACTCGAAAGGATGGCTCAAACCATGATGAACTTTGAGTATAAGCGAGACCTCGGAGAGCTGCCACACAAGGGTTACCAAGATCATAGCCGAGAGAAGGCGGTGAGTTACAAGGTTCTGCCTCTTCACCTCCCTCAGCTCTTTCACCACCTCTTCCACTAATGCACTTCCATCTGGTTTTTCTTCCTCTTCCTCTTCCTCTTCGGATTTTAACGACTCCAACTGGTGCAACATTGAAACACAGAACACATATGATCATAAATCACATATATTGAATGACATTAATTGCGACAAGAAGTGTTGTGACTCAAAACTATATACCGGAACCATCAGGCATTTTTTTTAGGACAAACCATCAGGTATTTAGATCAACTGATAAAGAGAGTTTTTCTAGTTTAACCAGATCTCGAGTTCGAGTCCTTAGGTATGCAAGAGTGTTAAATACTTGTTGGGAGAGTTTTGCCACCTTTCAAAAGTCCTACCCGGCTCGAAATTGGATTATTCAATCAGATGGCCGGGCTACAATTGGTTAAACCAAAAAAACTACATACCGGAACCCTCATGCATCGACTTCCTTTTGATTGTTATTAAATCTTAACACAAAGCTCCACCAAACCCACAAAGCAATTACTGCACGTTCTTCTTTTTTGGGTCAAAACCTTCTTGTATCTTCACCCAAGAAAACAGACTAATTCGAATTCGAGACGATAGATTCGAAGTTGAACCATTCTCTAACTATGCAACCCCAAAAAGATTAAACAAAAAGCATTTGTACCTCTTGGATTGCTGGATCAACTCATTGGCTCGTTCCCATTTCTCTCTCTCTGTCTCTCTGCTTTGAGGTTTTATGTTTGACAAAATTGGTAGATTCTGTTGTTACTTGGCGCTTTTTTGTAGAATGGGAGGTGCCCAGAATCGGAGGGAGAGGGCCGGCCATGATGATCTCTCCGAATCCAAGTTTAAAATTGCGGACGGCGGACGCGTGGATCCTAACTGCACACGTGTAATTCGAAAAATATGTGAGATTCCGGTTCCGGCGGTGCACATGTCAGAGAAATTTATCTATTTTTTTCTAAGTAAAATTTTGTATTCAACAAAAATCCCGAAAAATAATTATATCAACTATACCAAAATACATTATATATATATATATATATATATATATATATATATATCTATCTATCTATAAGTTAAATAATAACATATATCTTAAACAATAAATTATGAAGAACAATTCAAATATCACGAGTACTAAAATGTTTTTGACCCTTATTTAAAAAAAAGTCAATAAAATATTTAAGAAATAAAATAAAAATCCTGGGAAAAACTTAAATGGGAAATAAATAAAACTTAAAAACCCGAGAAACTCTACTAAAATAAAAATTTGAACCCAATTTTTTTAATAAATAATATAAGTAATTTTTTTGGAAATGGAAGGGTAAGCCTCGATATATATAATGACGCAAATAAAGTACACTAAAAAAATGTATTACCCATAACTTAGCCTCCGATCTAAAGGTCCTACTTGAGAAAACTGTCCCGCTTATTGGCTTCTCATTCCACTGAAACATATATATACATGGTTACATATGCGAAACCCTAAGTTTGCTTCCTAAACGTATCATGCCTTTACAAAGACTTTACATATGTGTGGATTCCTTTCCTGAATAGGATTCGTAATCATAGTAGCAATATACACGTAGACAACTAAGACACCAATCTCTACACTCCCCCTCTAGCTGGCATGTGTAAACTGATAACACCCAGCTTGACAAGCAACTCATGGAACCGTTCTCTTCCGAGTACTTTGGTTAATATGTCATCCAACTGTGTATTTGTTGAGATCTTGCATGGTAATATCTCTCCGATTTGAACCTGTTCACAAACATAATGGCAATCCATCTCCACATGCTTTGTCCGTTCATGAAACACAAGGTTCATCGCAATGTGCAACGTTGCCTGATTGTCATAGTACGACATTGTTCCTCTCGTCTGTGGGGCTCCCAGATCTCATAACAAACGACGCATCCAGATCGCTTCTCTGACTGTGCTAACCATGGCTCTATAGTCTGCTTCTGCTGATGAACAAGCCACTACATACTGCTTCTTGCTCCGCCACGATACAGGTGAACCCAATGATAAGTAATACCCAATTCGTGATCGTCTCGTGGTAGGACAACCTCCATAATCTGCATCACAATAAGCCATTAATATTTTACCACCGTCGTTGCGCAAGAGAATGCCATAGCCAGTAGTACCCTAGAGATACTCCACTACTCTCTCCGCAGCGGCCATGTGCTCCTCATGCGGTGAGCTAACAAACTGACTCAAAATCCTAACAAAATAGGAGATGTCTGGTTATGTAATGACCAAGTACATAAACCGGCCAACAAGCCTCCTATACCTGGTTGGATCCACCAATTTCGTGCCTTTGTCACCAGCAAGATGATGATTCTGTTCCATAGAAAAATTTGTTGGCTTGCTTCCCTGCTTGCCACAATCCTCCAAAATGTCCAGCGTGTATTTTCGTTGGCTGAGTACAAGTTCTTGCACAATCTTTATTGCCTCTATTCCCAAAAATACTTCAGCGATCTCAAGTTTTTGATTTCGAACTTGTTATCCAAGTACTTCTTGATCTTGCTGATTTTTAGTTCACTAGTTCCTGCCAAGATAACGTCGTCAACGTACATAAGTGCCATTACTACAACATCGCCTCATTTATACATAAAAAGCGAATGGTCATCATGTGACTGGCTAAAACCTTCATTGAGCAATGCACTGGTAAATTTATTGTACCAACTTCTCGAAGCCTGACGTAAACCATATAGGGATTTTTGCAGTCTGCATACCCTCTTGTCACCTGGCTTTCTGAATCCTTGTGGTACCTTGAGGTAAATTTCTTCATGCAAATCCCCATGAAGAAAAGCGTTGTTCACGTCCAATTGGTGAATCAACCAATTCTTCTTAACTACTACTGCCAATAGACATCTTAAAGTCACGAGCTTTGCTACATGTGCAAATGTCTCATGAAAGTCCACTCCTTCCACTTGCTTAAAACCTCGAGCAACCAGCCTGGCCTTGTACCTCTCCACTTCTCCATTGGGCTTAAATTTGTGTTTATAGATCCATTTAGAGTCCACAACTCATTTACCCTTTGGCAACTCTTGCAACATTCACATCCCATTTGACTCGAGTGCTCATATCTCACTCTGCATATCTTTTCTCCAATGATCATGTCTCACGGATTCATGAAAGTTTGTTGGTTTATCTTGAGATGAGTTAGCTGCAACCAAAGTCTTGTGCAACTGTGAAAAATTATTGTAACTCACAAAATGGGATAAGGGGTATACCGTAGAGTTTCCTGACGGCTGGGTTGGCTCTTGCGATGTGATGGATGGTGGTAATTAGACTTCAAAGTCTCCTAGATGTGTAGGCAGCATGCAATTCTGTTTAAGGAGTCCATTTTCCTCGTTCCCCAAGGACTCCAATGTCTGACGAATATTAGCATTCTGGTCCACTATTTCATACGAACAAACCTGAATCTCAATATTAGGCAGATCTGAGTCCTCTTACGTCAATTATGGTGATGGTTGGTTATTGATCGGTGGAGCTAGCGGCTGTACCGCACTTCTCCCCCTTGCTTCTGCATCATCAACCAATGGCTCAAGACTTGTGGTTGTGGTCCGATCTTTCGCAATCTGTGTGTCTCCTGCCTTTTCCCGACTGGTGAATAACTCCCCCGAACTTGGGTCATAAACTTTATAACCCTTTTGTCTATAAGGATAGCCCAAGAACACATATTGTCTCCCTCTTTCACCAAACTTATCGGAGGGATATTGATATGCATAAGCCAGGCAATCAAAGCTTCTCAAATGATCATAATTTGCTGACCTTTCAAATATCAGCTCGTATGGCGTCTTGTGAGCAATCGCAGCAGACAAAAGCCGATTAATGAGATAGACGGCTATGAGGACACATTCGCCCCAAAACTCCACGAGCAGGCCAGCCTAAAATTGAAGTGCATGGGCGGTATCGAGTATGTGCCTGTGCTTACGTTCAATAACACCATTTTATTGTGGTGCATTTACGCAAGATGTCTGCAAGACAATCCCAGACTCTGCATACAACTGTAATATGACCTTTGATTTAAACTCTGCCCCATTGTCACTTTGAATCCTCTTTATTTTCACACCAAATTGTCACTCCACCATGGCGTGGTACGTGTGCAAATTCTCGCCAACTTCTGATTTATGCTACATCAGATATACCCACACCTCTCGACTGTGGTCATCAACGATGATTAGAAAATAATGCAACCCTATTAGAGAAGCAGTACGGTATGGTCCTCAGATGCCACAATGGATCATATGAAAACAAGAACTTGTCTTTATTAAACTTCTTAGAAAAGTTAATCTTGTTTATTTTGCTCGTAAGCAAGAATCACAAAAGAAATCCTTATCATCTACTTTATTCTTAAGTAAATGAATGTGCCTCCACTTCTCTTTTGATGGATGCCCTAGCCTCCTATGCCAAACTTGAAGATCATCTTGTCCCTGAACCGCCATTACCACCCCACCATCTTGTACTATGCTGAGGTAGTACAGACCATCACAACGCCTACCCAGTCTTATCAAGTTCCTCTCAGGTAAGCCCTGCACAAGACAACAATCATGAAGAAAGGTGAGAACACAATTTGATTCCTTTGATATACGACTCACTGGAAGTAATTTGCACTTGAAATTTGATATGTAGAGAACTCGATCAAGAATCAAATCATCGGTCAACTTGACTCTCCCTATCCCTCGCACGGCGATACTATCACCGTTCGGTATCTTCACGGGCAAACTCGGTGTCTTTTCGAGTGGCCCCAGAAATAATCTTATGTCTGAAGCGATGTGCTCCAATGCTCCGGAATCAATAATCTAAGTACTGGAGAAGAAATTCTTACCCGCTTTGTTGACCACTGATTTAGAGTTTCCTGATTGCTGCTTACTTATTCCTCCCTCTTGGCTAAGGCACCTCATTAAATTGGAGTATTGATCCTTCGTCAAGCCCAAAAATGGGCTGTCTTCAGTCGAAACAAGGGCTACCCTAGGCTTCGGCCCGTTCACTTGTCTCCCTTGCTTCAGGTTGGCTCCTTCTGCCCGCGTTTCACCCAACCTGGCGGGTAACCGATCAACTCATAGTACCGGTCCTTTGTATGACCGACTTTGCCACAGTGTTCACATCTCGGTCTATCGCCCTTGTTGATCCCACGATGTACGTTGACCTTTTTGGATTGTGTGTGAAACGCAGCTCCTTCCATGGTCGAGAGCTTTGGAACCAAAAGGTTCCTTTGTTGTTCATCTTTCGCAACAAGATGGTAAGCTGTACCCAATGCTAAAGAGGGTGTAGTGCTCAAAATATGAGTTTTAACTACACTAAAGACCTCATCAAGCCCCATCAGAAAATCAAACAGTCATTATTTCTCGTGCATGTTCGACATCTGCTTCTGGAAGTCACGGGTGCAATTGCTGCAAGTGCATCCTTTCAGCGGATTAATGGCATGCATCTCATCCTATAATCCTCTGATAATCCTCTCAAAGTCTCCTTGTGAGTTGCGCAACTGATCGTCAGAGTTCGTAGGCTCGAGGCGCACTGCCCTTACCAAAATGCTCCTCTAGATTGAGCCAGATCTCTGCAGCTGTCCTTGCGTATCATATGCTCACGCGAATGTCCTTCTCTATAGCGCTCTTCAGCCAGCCTTTTACCATGGCGTCACAGCGCATCCACAGTAGATAATCTGGCGAAGTCGTCGCTGGACGCTTAATTATCCATCAACGAGACCGTATTTATTTTTTGCGTATAACGCGTTTGTCATGGCAGCATACCACTCTCCATAGTTGCTGTCATTAAACAGATCGGTCACATATACATGCCCGGGATTATCCAAAGCATGGATATAGAGAGGGGACTGCACGTCTACAGCTCCGGATGACGCGGGAGAAGATACCTCGCCTTCTCCTCCTCCAGAAGCCGTGATGCTTGCCCTCGACATACTGGTTTTGGTGGTGATATAACTTTGTGCGGCTGGTAGGCTATTGGATCAGTATTTTTGCTTTGATACCATGAGAAAACTGTGCCGCTTATAGGCTTCTCATTCCATCGAAATATATATATACATGGTTACATATGCGAAACCCTAGGTTCGCTTCCTAAATGTGTCATGCCTTTACAAGGACTTTATATGTGTGTGGATTCCTTTCCTGAATAGGATATGTAATCATAGTAACAATATACACGTAGACAACTACGACACACCGATCTCTACACTACTAGCTCATCAATGTGATGACTACTACTCTTATATGACTCGAAATTCTCTCTCTCGAGATTGCAGCCGTCGGTCTCAGTAAAACACTCATACAGTAAAATCCTGTGGGAAAAACTCGCAGAAGGGAAAAAAATACGTCGCAAGGTAAAAAACTGTCTCAACATTGATATCAGTATACAAGATCCTGCACTATCTGAATCACTATTCCTACAAGTACAACGAAAAACACAAAATAAACTTAGGTAATAGTTTATGTACTAGCGAGCAACGTGGGTACTATCCAAACAAACTTGCATCTCCCAACTTCCTCGTCCCCACACACACAAAGCATTTCATTCTGTCCTCATACCCACTCTCACCTATCCCAGAAGCTTCTCCTCTGTCCCTGCTCAAGACGAAAACATAAAAGAGGGACACGCACAACAATGTCGGATTGGGGCCCAGTTTTCGTGGCAACGGTGCTGTTCGTGCTCTTGTCGCCGGGGCTGTTGTTTCAGGTGCCGGGAAATCACCGGTGCGTGGAGTTCGGCAACTTTCAGACCAGTGGCGCCGCTATTATGGTTCACGCCCTTCTCTACTTCGCTCTTATTTCCGTCTTCTTGATCGCCATTAAGGTCCATTTCTACCTCGGATAGTAGTATCATTTCTCGTTTAAAAGTAGAAATTGATGTGCAAGTGCCACTTCTTAAATATTTTTTTTGAGAAATAAAGTTTATTATTTGTATTATTTACAATAAAAAGCTATTATTTACATCCTAGGTTTTTCGAAATTGCGATCATCAGGTTCGTTAAAATTTTAATGCATGGAAAAAAAAACGTGGTAGAAAAAAAGTATACGATGCTGAAGAACAGTTCTTATTGACTCAAAACGTAACGAGTATTTTATGGAGATATGCTTTTTCCGACACTATATTTACTAGAGCGATTGAGCACCACCCAATAATGTTCTTTCTATTTATAAAATTTTAAATTCTTATTACTTATCTCTACTAAGAACAACTTTCATTAATAGCTGCAAAAGCAATTTGCAATGAAATTTCTGATGTATTTGCGTATCATTTTTAGTTTTTTTACCATTTAACTCGTGGGAAGAATTCATCCCGGCTCATTAATTATATAATCTCCTTGTTGCAGCGTATGAATTTTTGTTTATAGTACTTAATATCTAGTCTATTAAACTGACTAATTTAAAATGAACTCGGATAAAATCTTTGCAGTGGTATGCAATTCAACATTTATTATTAGCGATCCGGACTTCGACCGGCACATACCAAACTATTTTGTAGCGGCCAGCATCAAGTTTTGCACTCCATTAACTCATTCAGAAATTATCCAATGTCTTAAAACATTGGATAAATTGCTCGGGTCGTTTCTTATCTAATATCCGGGAGTGACTAAATTGCTCAAGTATGAACGAGCAGTTCAAAAGTTTGGTTGGTCAAGAATTGACCGATTCTATTCAAAAATGAAAAAAAAATCGACCAAAACCACAAATTTCACCCAAAATTAAAACTCGTGAAAATTGTAGGTTCTTTCTGACACTCTCTCTCTTATTTTTTGAAGGATATAGTTTAGAGCCTTTCATTAAGGAAGCAAATTATATGACGTAATAAAAAAGCACATATACATAATAACAGAAAATATAAAGATAGACTTTGTATTGTATTCCGCTGGCGTTATGGAACCACTCTCTCAGCTGAAGTTGATTATCATGGTCATAATATTATCTTCTCGAGCTAACAAAGATCTAACGGCGTAATTGCTCACCAAAGCGTCAGCTAATGTTAATGAGCAATGTAATACATACAGATACACATAAGTGAGTGTCAAGGTCGAAAAAATCCTGGCAAGACAAATTTAGCAGCTAACACTAACGGGTTAAACATGTCAGTAAGTACATACACTAGATCATGTGAAGGTTGATCTATACAAAAGACCATAAACACAATAAGCCAACAAGACATAGAAAAGTAAAAAACACATAGTAAAAAAAGTAGTAATTAAAATAGTGGATCGGAAGGATGGTCTACAGTGACCAACCCGTTCGATCTCCAACCAAGGCCAGTGGATGGGCTAGCTCCCAAAGGGTGGCAACGGAGCCGAGACGAATGCCCGAAGTGTCGAATTGGCTCCAAACTTGTCCTTGAGACTTTGGTCGGGCTCGAGCGAAGATGAGAAGGAGGTCGAGCAAAAGAAAAACTTTGTCTTTAAGCGGCAAGCGGTTGTGTCAAAACAGTTGGGCATCTCACAACGACGACAGGCTTATGAGAAGTGACAATCAGTGCAAAAGGCGATGGGTGAAAGGTGGCCTTCGTCCGAAAGCCCGACGAACTGGATCATTTGAAGACCACGGGGACACCTGGGTTTGAGGTCCCCTAGCTCCGTGGAGGGGAAGACGAAGACAACATCTGGTCATGGGCTCGTCAAGCAATCATCTAGAAACATGCTTGATTGCTCTTCAGGGCACGCAAGAAAAACGAGACATTTCCGTGAACTTTTGTAACTCAAATGTCAACGCACCATTCCGCACCTATCTTCTTGGAAAACATTACTTGCAAGCTAAACTACTCACCAAAGCAGATTTCCCAAAAAGAACATGGCATAGACTCTAATTTAGCTCAAATCTGTATCAGTCTGTAATGGATACCATGTCATAAAAAAATAGATTTCCTAAACCAGCATCAGCCAGGACATAAAACAGATTTAACATAAAATATTATTGACCATAAAACGGATTTCCCAACAGCATTTGACCCCCAGAAGAAAACATGGCAGGAACTAAGCATCTGCCCAGAAATGAACCGAAAGAAGAGGGAAATCCAATTGGTATCAGGCCAATCAAATATACAAGGGTAATTATGTCAAATTGGAAATCATCATCATGTCATGTCTGGTAAATGCAGATGTATAAATTACCCAGTTAACATCTCATCGGAAAATTAGTTTGGGACACCTCCAACAATAAACCATTTTCTTCTATATAGAAGCCCCCATATTCACACCTTGTGTCCTTCAGGAGAAAAACTGATAACAACAATTCCTGCTCGAATGGTTCAATGACTCGGGTGATTTTTCACATTCCTGTATGACTGTACTCCAGCAGCACGACCAGGAAGAATTGAAGTGCTGCTCATCCTGCGATGCAAAATTCACCTCTTGGAACCAAGCCCACTTCACAAAATCTTCCATGCTGTAGAAAGATCAAGGCAAGACAGCTATGAGAAAAACAGCGAAATCTGCAGAAATAGGCTGATGCACCCACAAACACGCGAGCAGAAACGGAAGGACAAATGTTCAACCTTCAGATTTAAGAGCCCAACACACAAACAAGAATCACAGTAGCTCTGTTACTGTCTATGCAGAAACTTTTAAGTCGGCAGCAATTTATTTTTACGGGATGTCCCTAACATTACACTGTACAACAAAGCCCAAAATCAAATCAACCAAGTGCCTCTGAACCACCATCTCATGATCTAACTGAAGCTTACTATAAAACTAGCCACGTAGTTCAAGTTTGGTAATACGAATATAGCTCAAGCTTCACCGTTTGCCTCAAATCAGTCAGCCTACGTGACAGGACATAATATGCAAAGCAAAATCATCAACCGGACGTGCCAGTGCCTCTTGAGATTGAGAGCACCTCAGTACAGTAACTGAAATATCAATTGAAAAAGCCACGATGTCTATTTTTTGCACCATTCCTTTTGACAGAAGATCGAAATGCTAAAGGCTAATAATATTAAACACTGGGTATAGCAGAACACTATATTAGGGCAACAAAGGGCTACTAATAAGACTATAGGTTGATAATTCAAAAAGTATATAGAGGTCAGAATGAAACAGCCTGTAACTTATATGAAGCACAAAGTCCGGACATTATTCACCAAAACCGTTCTTGATTCATACATTCTAGTAAGAGAAAGCAAAGTAAGATTGACCGGCCACAATTACTCAACAAACTTGCTTGCAACGAGATCACCACAATTAATGAAACAGACTGGCATTCCTCAAACAGAATCACCATCCTAATCCTTAACCAAAGAACCAAAAGACCGAAACCCCATTAAAGCAGCACATCCAAATCCAAAACAGGAGCATTAGCTATTAACAATTTAACGGGTAACTATGAGAGCACTAAAACAAGCAAGCATTAAAATGCGAACACCTCCCCTCTTCAATTCTGTTAAATTCACCCTTTCGATAATGTGTTAATACTTTCCGAGGTTCGAACAATGATCCCGGAGTATAATCTCCAATTCCAAACCCGTCATTTCTCACTCGAGCCAGAGCCATAGCCATAGCCATAGCCAGAGCCAGAGCCAGAGCCAGGCCTCAAGGACTATAATCCTTTAAACTCGCGCACCACGATACTACAAAGCGAGATCGCATCTACTCTCCGAAAAACCCGTAACACCCCATCTGTGATCTTGACCGACTGTCTCCACAGACCAACATGATGTCCGAGTGTAATCTCCAATACCAAACCCATCATTTCTTTATAAAGAAAACACACACCTAAATCCAACAACCAAAAAATATCCAACATTAAAAGAAAGATGATAAGGGGAGTGAAATACCAGGAATGTCCTTGCGGGGAGGGGGAGGAGGGGCGAGGGCGAAGCAGAGGATGGAGCGGCCGAGGACGGAGACGGCGGAGACGATCCCGGCGACGTAGAAGAGAATGACGAGGCCCAGCACCCACGGCATCATCAGAAACCCTATCAAGAACGTCACTGATCCGCACAGCATCAGCGCCACCGACACCCCAAGCATCAGCGACGCGAACCCCGCCCCCGTCATCTCCGACCCCGACCTCCTCCTCGCCGGCGCCGGCTCCTCGTAGAACGCCACCGGAGCCCGCAGAAGGTTCAGCACCAGCGAAGAAAGCTCGTACAGAACCCGCGTCTGCTGGTCCTGGTGGTGATGCTGCCTCCTCGTCATCTTCTCTCTCTCTACCTCCCTATTAATTTCTTGAAATTATGTCGGTGGGTTTTTGGTTTTGTGTTGACGAGGAGGTTTCCTAATTTTTTTTTTGGGAAAAAAAAATATGGATAGTCCTAACAGGGGAAGAAGAAGAAGAAGAAGAAGAAGAAGAAAGGGAGAAGAAAAGAACTGGGTATTATTATGGTTAGTTTGTCGGTTTATGGAGCCGATGGGAAGAGATACGGACGCGGTGGAATGGAATGGTGGGGTATTTTATTTTTAGGTTCCAGTCCGTCTGGGGTTGAACATATGGCCACTCTAACCGTCACACATTAAAATTTTAATTTTGTTACTCGACGACTTAGATACATAGACACATCTCATTGCACTTATCACATACGGGGATATACGAAAATAATGCTCTTTCCATCTCGTAATTTTTTTTCACAGAATTTTGGGATGGCGAGTTCTTAATATGATACACGGCTATAACTCTCGTGTTAGTGCGAGAGATACTTACTATTAATAAGATACATGGCTATAACTCTGATTAATCAGATATGTAATCGTCACAACCATGAAAGCATACATGAATGTTCGTCGATTAATGCCTAAAATTTTAGACGCATAATAGCACGAAAAGAGCATTACCCACCTAGTCCCACCACCTTCCACTTGGACCTAACAACACTATACTACCTACCTATCATGAGGTCATTCGTACGATAATACGAGGACACTAGCCACCTACAACTAGCTCTCAACACAGAACACTCTCCTCGCAAAGTGTACGAGGTTGTAATCACCAGCCTCGGTAAAAACATATCCAAATTATATAATGTAGTTATTAGAGTATTAAGAATGTGAGAAAATATAATTTTCTATTCTTAAATCATTGGAACCCTTCAAAGTTAAGAAATAATAGAAGCGTTTACGAGCTATATTTAATGTAACATATCGTAAAAAAATTCAAAAGTGTCAATGTCTAAAATATAGCTTTCATTCTTTGTGACATATGTTAAGAATCTGTGAAATTCAGACAGCTTGCAATTCATGCCTTTTTACCTTCCTAAAACAAATCCAAAATTTTGTGTTTAATCGAGGATTTCGCAAAATAAATAGCGAGATAACCAAGTCTACTTAAATTGTTAATGTAGATTTCTTTTGTGCATCTGAATCTGATAGAAAACTTGTGAGTTGTACCAATGAATTGATAATACTGAAAAATAAAATACAATAAAAAAACAGATTTCTTACTTTATCCATTGAAAGATCATTCAATTGACATTTTCGCTTTAAATGGGTTCCTATATCTTCTTCCTGGATTTGGAATTTGGATTTGAGAGGGTGGGGATAGCTGCTTTATCCCTAAGCAACCGTTGGTATTTTTTTCTATTTTATATGCTCTTGTCATTAAATTTGTTATAAAAAAAAGCATTTGTGGATGGATGGGATTGGAAGGGAAAGTGGGCGTGGGAATCACGCGCTGTGGATGAGGATGCCGGGGCGGGCTTCGCAAGGTTGACGTGGGACCTTATCCACACCGGATAATTATTAATTACTAATTAGAACCTCATGCCTGTAATGAAAGCGCGTGGACGAGGGCGGCGGAATTCCCTCTCCCCTTTTACATACTTTTTTTTAGGAAATCCTTTTTACATACTAGTCTACTTGTAGTGTGGTTTGAAAAATGTGCAATTATGATCTTGTGATTTAAAATTTTTAAAATAGGTAATTGTGATTTATCAATTTGCACTCATGATCATATGATTTAAAAATGTTAAAACAGATATTTGTGGTTTATCGTGTATGGCATTTAACGACTTGAGCAGTTGTTCGGACATCTAACACGGAACGATGTCAAAACGACGTCGTTTTGACAGATGATGTGGCTCGCGAACTCAACCTTTTTCAGATGAGTTAAATTTAAAAAAATTTACAATTTAATCTCAACTTTATTAATTATTTTTCAAAAATCCCCATAAATATTTAACAAATGTAATAAAAAATTACTAAGTAAAAAGACCAATATTCCTGCTCCTCCAATCTTCAACCACCAACCCCAATTTTTCGGTTGGAATCGACCAATCCCAGCAAACAAATGGCTTCATAATTTTGAACCCGATCCAAATTTGTAAGTCAGTTGTCCATTATATAATTTATTGAGCTTAAGCCCAAATGGGGAGGAACGGACCGGCCCGAGCACAAGATTACAAGGTGCTTATAGTTCCAACTATCAATATGAGCTTAACTACAATAGGTGTGTCATGGTCTCCACTTCAGAAATTATGATGTACCTACCCATTCTTTTTTTGAAATCAATGTAATTTTTCTACTAATAAAAATATAAACAGATTTGACTCCTGCTGTTGAATCTTAAAATTCCACAAATTTGAAAGCCTAAATTCTAATCCAATCCGGATTTCTACATGAAGATTTGTGATCTGATACTTTTTTTTGGTGGAAATAAATAGAAGTGACACCCAGAAAGTCAGAGGAAGAAAAAAAAAGTTCATGAATCGCGGCCTTCCGCATTCGACATAATTTCATAATGTGGTAAAATTTTCTCTAACAAATTTTGATATCGTTGTGTTCTTAAGTTTAAACTCGAGACCCGTTAATTTAAACAATCCGCAGTATATAAAGAAGAGTTTTGAATAATCACATTTCATACGTTAATTTAGTACAAAGAAATGTATGTTCCACAGAAGAACATTATTATGTGGCAAACACTGCCACAGTTGAATAAGTTTGCACACATACACTCACACATCTTGGCGAGTCAAAATAATTACATCAAATAGATAGCATATAAGCTGATAATTAAAGTTGGTGATATATTTTCAACAGAAATCAAATGCACGCCATCAGTTTTCTGATCATGGAAACCACGCCGGCAGGTAGTTATTGGCACTTGGGCCACCCGAGAACGATTCCGGCGGATACCTGTAATTCGATTTTAGTGAATCTCTCTATTCGGAGTCGAAAAACGGTAGTAGTTGGTATACATTGCCATACCAAGTTGAGAGAGAAAGGAGTCATACCCTATTTGCAAGGTTGGTTCACAGTCCAAAGGATGGAAGAAACCATCTCCCTGGCCATGCACTTGTTGACGTCCATAACCCATAACTTCAACTCCTGGGTTCAACTGGACTTGGTACCCCTCCATCAACTGCAACTCATCATCCTTAGATATTTTCTCCAATAAATTTATATTACATATGTCAATTTTTTCTATCACTAAACTTTTTTTTTGAAACGGTAGATAATTTTATTGCATAACACCATAGATTCAAGAGTGCCTATAAACGCAATTGATTGCACAAAGAAAGCAATCTAAACGCAAATAGTACAGAGTTGTAACCGTTGTTCTCATCAAAAACTCCGCCGTGAAAAACCCAACAGTCAACTTCTTAAAATAACAATATATGTAGTGAAAATTAATCATCATATATTTCAAAAAAATTAATAGCATTGAACTTAATTTTATGCTGCAACAAAACCTACAATAGTCAACTTCTTATAGTATTTCAAAGAAATGTTTGCTCACCCTTTGTCTTAGACTCCTATTTGTTTCACTCAGCATGTGTTCCTGAAAGTGAAAGCAAAGCTAATTGGCTCAATAATTAAGTAGTCGCATCGAATTGAAGTGCAAATTACGGAATGATACACATTGTTTTAGCTTCCTCACCTTACTTTGAAGCTCAGCAAGTTGATCAAGCATGAACCGAGTCTGCAAAATGCAAGGGAAGAAACTAAGACCATCCACCAATTAGTGTAACTAGATCATCCACTCTTTGTGATTCGGATTGTTAGTCCGAGCGGTATTTATAAGTACAAACCAGTGGGTGCAGAATTTACCTTTATTGATCGGATCTGTTTCAGTGACATATGAAGCTGCCTTTCGAGTGACTCCAGCTCTTTGCTGCTCAGAGGACCAAGCTCTTCTCCCATCAGATTCCTGAAGAAGAAAAAAAAATGCCTAAGCATATGCAACATAGTCGTCTATAGCCCTCGAGGCATGTGACAAATGGTTCCGTCAATTCGTTCTACGCCGTGTGATACTAGGCAAAATGCCCTTGATTGTTGTTATCATATGACTCATTAACCATTAAAAAAAACCATGGTTATGATCTCATTAGTAGATAATCTAATCATCTATAGTGGTTGTGGAGGATGCAAACAAACATCGAAAAATATTTGATCAGAAGTATTCTTCTGGTAGCAGAACTGAGATGAATTAAAACTCTCCGAGTAAGAGATGGGAAGTCATTTTTTGAGTAAAGTTGCCCACTTACCTTTGGGATCTTTGAAGAGCTTCATAGCGAGCTTTAAGCTTCAGATATTCCTGCTGACTGCTTATCTCCTGCAACCCAGATGAGAAATCACAACAAAAGCTTCCACGCTAAAAAAAGGATTTCGAAGACCACCAGCATTAATCGACAGCGAAAAGTAGGATCCGATTGGCGAATAAATGCCAGGGAAGCCAAGAGCAGCTATCTATCTCGAGCTAGAATAGTCTGATACTATTTTTTTATATTTTAAACGGTAGATTTTATTCCACATACTAAATCACACCATAGATACATTGAGCACCCTGGAAACGAACAATTGCACAAGTGAAGCAACAAGAAAAACTCTCAAGCTAATCTCACATGCGGGCGGACGGATCTAATGCCGGGTTTTTGACATCCAAGGTTGCACAAGAGGACCATCCGAGGAACAAAACACTTCAAGTAGCTACTTCTGACCTCAGAAATGACATTCCATAATACAATTTTTTAACATGGCACCTCATTATCTCCACACGATACCAGAGGAATGAATGGCAAGATTTCAAAGGAAAGAAGAAGCTCTTTACCCCATCTATGCACTACAGAAGATATCATACAGCAGAAACAAAACAGTTCCATAAGTTCATCCGAAATGCAGGGATTCTACGATTGCAGTGCTCGTATTCAACGGGAAAGAGTGACGAAATAGTTATCGACTTTTGGATCAGATTGGTCTTACCAAGGCCTCTCTTGCAGACATGTTGGGTTCTGGGGCACCATAGTTGCATTTCTGGTACCTTTCAAGTGTTTTGAGCATGCTGAGACAACAAGTAAACACTCGTCAGGAATCGATATATTTCGTTCCAAAACATAAACCCATAGATTTCTTTGGGAAACTAAATGTACTTCCAACTAATAAAGTTATGCTAAATGGAATCTCGCTAGTACTATACAGGGTTTCTTTCTTTTGACAACTGAAACATGATCAGCCTTTATATAACGCGAAATTACTATTTCATACGGAAGGCGTGAGCATCAACTACATTTGTATAAAATGGAAAGCACGAAAATAATAATAATAATACGAGCCTATAAAATACAGAACACAAAGTATGTTTTCTATGTAAAGGAAAATATAAATTGTGTGCCTGATATGGAAAGCGCGGATATTAAACAAAAAACTGGTTGATTAGTAAATACCTAGTCTTTGGTTCATTCTGTAAGAAAGTACTGATAGTTTCAAGGTTTGGTTTATCTTGGGAAGTTATACTCAATGAAGAAAACTATACTATGCAAGTTTTTTGATCGTTCAGAGGAATTCATATGCTGCCAACTAATTAGTTCAATGCACACAAAATAAAAAGAAATTTGCAAAATTGTTATTTGTCCGTTGATTTTCCGTACTCGAAATTAAGACCAATAAAGTATAGGTAATTGGAGTTCAAAATTTTAGTTTTTTTATACTGAAGCCCTGTCACATTTACTTGCATTAAATACGGCCATTAACAAAAAAATGAATTTACTATTTAAAAAATCAAAAGAAAGAACTTTAAAAGAAGAGATGAAACAAAGCAAAGGGATGAAAACATCACAATGACCACAAAACTATTTGAGGTTTTGGGCTACAATGAAACTTGATAGGTTTGGATTTGACAGCCCCAAGAGGAGTAGCAAGATCCTAAGGATACATTGCATTTGCCCATTTCTTTATAGATCTCAAAACCCATCACAGACAACCTAAGTTATCAGATCTGATCTGAGACAAAACCATATAAATCATGTCCAGAAATATGACTGATTTGATAGGGAAGAAAAGAAAGATTGATTGGTACAAGGATTCATAAAGAAACCCTAATTGCCTGGATACAAGAGAGTATTATATGACACTAAAAATTTGTGTTGCAGATAAAAACATTAGATCTCATATTGGTTTTTTTTATATATATTTTTTAATAAATAAAATTGGGGACTAATAAAAATCTTACCAGGAGAGGTGGAGATGAAACAAAACCCTAGGGATCAGAGATTTTGTGGGCTTTGGAAAAAGTAATTAATTACTTAACTATCTGTGAAATGATTGGATTGGATCGCTAAACCTGTGATAAAATTAGAAAGGCAAAGATTGTTGAGCTTGAACTAAACAGTCTAACAAAGTACTAAACCAGCTAGGGTTTGGGATGAAGAGAAAATTGAGGGTTTTTTTCAAGGGGGGAAATTTGAGATTTTGATTGGCCCAGTAACAAAGGAAGGTCAATCCAAGAACTGGGTATTGGCTGTTTTTCCAATTCATTTGGCCAATTAAGTGCCATAGATCAGCAGATCAGGGGCTTCTACCTTACCCCAAACAAGAGAAACAAAGCTCAAAAGAAGAAGAGACTGAAAAAACATAAAAGGGAGGAGGAGAAGAACAAAAGAGGATAGCAAGCTTGTGATAAGGAGAGAAAAGGCGGAAAACAGAAAATCTATTCGGCCTAATGACACGAGGCATAAAGAGGAATTGAGCCGTGGCCTAACTATTTGTTTGTGTTTGTGCTTGTATCTATCTGGTCTTGAACCGCTCATTTTAGGGTGGTTCTCTCTCTTTTCTTTCTCCTTTAAGTTTTGCAGTTGCAGATCTAACATCACCTAAACACTCAACCTGCCATGAACGCCGAGACATTCACGGAAACGGAAAACCTCGGCAAGCTGCTCTTGAAAAAAGAAAAACACTACTTCTTTTTCTGCTCTCTCTCTCTATATCACGTTTTTCTTTGTTTTCTCATAAAAAGCAAAACATAAATAAAGAGACCAGCTCACTAAACTTCCAAGATCTAGCTAAATTAATAAAGGAAAGAAAGAAGGAGAAGCAAATAGCAATGAGGTTGGTTGCCTCCTTTATAATTGGTTATCCCAAGTTTGACCAAATAGGTTTTTTTTGTTTTTGTTTTTGTTTCAACTACCTTGAGCTGCTGCAGAATTCGTACAACTTTCCTCTATTGGAGAAGATGATGAGAGCAACTTCTGCATCGCAAAGAACCGAAAGCTCATAGGCTTTCTTCAAAAGCCCATTCCTTCTCTTTGCAAAGGTCACTTGTCTGTTGATCTTGTTCTCTATCATCTTCAACTCAACCCTTCCTCTTCCCATTTTTTTCTCTCTTTTTTCTCCTAACAAAAAATAAATATTATTTTGCAAATTAACCCAACAGCAATTTCTTCACTAGTAGAGGAATGGGTCTTCCCTGTTTGGTGACCTTTGTCTTTCTAAGCCTTGTTTTATTTATAAACTCATCTCTCTCTCTCTCTAGATCTCTTTCTCTCTCTACCATTCTCCACCTCACCTCACGTCCCACTCTTACAATTGTGAGCTACCCTTCCTTCCCCTTCATAATTAGATGCCTACTAGAATTGGTCTTTTCCCTTTTTTGGTTCCAACATAATCGTACTTATGATCTATAAAAAAATTGTTAGATCAATCGGTGAGGGTATGGTTCTAGTTTAATTAGACCCGTGTTTGAATACTTGGAAACATGAGAGTTTTATCGTCTTTCAAAAATCTCGCCCGATTCAAATTTAGATTAGTCGGCCAACTGAATCGAATAACAGATCCTATAAAGCAAAACATAATCGTACTCATGTGTTACATCCTACATTATTTTTTACTACATTCCTCCCCTTACAAAGTGCTAAATCAATCAAAATTTTCAAAAAAATTGGATTCTTTTAAAGATGTTTTGAGTTTAGAATTTTACAGTTTGACAATAATTTATGATTTGTGTTTCATGTGGTTTATTTTTTTTGAAAAAGTATTCATATTTCACCATGAAATAAAGTTAAATACAAGAGAACACCATAGTTACATAGGCCGTAACCAATGCAAAAATACCTAGTGATGTTCTACCCTTACCCCTATGCCAAGAGGGTAAAAAACTTCATCATGATAATAACTTCTTTGGGAAAACTCATAATTGAGAAAAAGAGTATCATCAATAGCACTGCAATCCCACCCAAAAAAGTAAAGAGAAGTACATGTGGTTTATGTTTAGTTTGTTATTTGTTACTTATCGTTTCTTTTTTTTTGTAAGGTTGTGTTAAGAGAATTGGGGATACTAAGTCACGTAAACTTATCAAAATTATATTGCTTGTTTCAGATTTATCTCGTGGGACTCATGAACGGGAATAGAGACTACAGAACAGAGCATGCACTAATAGTATTTAGTTTTCAATAAAGGATGTATATTTAAAACTTGTTTATTGTTTGTTTTCTGATTGAATAAAAACTGAGACTAGTAACTGCTTGGTGGCAGTTGGAATTTCTATTTTGGGGGCGTGATATTTTCTCTCGTGAATGGTCCAATTGACAATTGAACTTAATTTTTTGGTATCTTTGACGTAGTACTATAATCCGAATCACGAACCTTTCTTTCTTCTCTATCCAAATAAATAATAGAAAGAAATATCCATTTCCTGCTCTATATATCAGTTTCCTCCTTCCCCAATTTCTTTTCACCTTACTTTCTTTCCGCCCTTCCAAACATAGCCTAAGAGTGGAAACTCGCATGTGAAAATTAGAGGCCCACGTCTCTTTTTTAAGGTAATATGCTCACAGCCTAAACTAAAGTGAGAAGAGCCGAAGAGGTTTGTCGATATTTAACAAGTGGGTGCCAAAGGGCCTGTCCATTATAATGGCACCTAACCCATTCCAACTGAAGTATTTAGGCGCCAACGTAGAGGATGAGCATCTAGGGATGGCTTGTTAGGTCCTTAGTCTCTTTAGATGTTTGCCAAAAGGACTTTGGCCTGATGACTAGTTTGATTTGACGGAGGTAAAAATTTAATAGTGTAATTATTAGTTTAAATTAACTGAATATTCATTTTAGCTCTATCTATTTTTGGGAAAATTGCACAAAAGTACCAAAAAAGTGTTTAAAGAGAGGCTCTTACTACTAGAGAGAAAAGCGAACACGCTGGAACTTTGTTTGAGGCGAATGGACGAACAGTAGTGTGCATATTTTCCAAAGCAGATAGGGCCGCCAAACTAGGGTTTAGTACTCTAAACCTCCTACTTCGAGTCGCGGTGACTGCTCTCTGGAGAGACACAGAAGGAGATGACGATGGCGTCTCTCCGATGTGAGAGGTTCGGGGAGATAGGTTTTTGAAAAAAATTAACAAAATTTGGGACTGTTGTGATAATTTTTCCAGCTTCCATGTCATTCACGAGAAAGTGAGTGACACTATGACTAAATATATGACGTGGCAATCCATGTAGACAATGAAACGACGCCATTTTGTAAAAATTTTCGGACAGCTGCATCGGTTCTCTAAGTAAAAAAATTGAAAAAGTTGGACCAATTTTATGTGTTTTTTCCCTGTCGTTAGGCAGCGACATATTTTTTATAGAGGCCCCCGGCTGCAACCGCTCACGCTAGGTGTCTGAGTTTTTTGTTATGTTTTCTCCTCGAGGTGGGAGGGTGGGCGGATCCCTTACATGGGATGCCTCGAGGTGGGAGAGATAGGCAGTTAGCTATTGGGCTATTGTCTGGTAGTTGGTCCCCCAGACTTTCGACTTGTGGATTCAGCTGCGATAGTTGGTAGGCGACTATCGCTGTCATATTGGCTGTAGGCGTCACTCTGACTGCTCGACCTGTGGGATCCAGCGGATTAGGATATAGAATAGTTGGGCTCTTCTCTAGTCTGCATCCCACATGGTGCCTTTTGCACCATTTCCCTTTATTTTTTATCAAACATTTTGGCATTTAATTTTTTTCCTTGCGGAAAGGGCTCATCAAAAGATTTTAGGGGAAATTATTGTCAGGCCCAAGTGTTTGGTATATTTTGTACTCGTCCTCCTATATTTTGATAATCGATTAAAATTTTTCATAATTTGGCAAAATTATATACTGAAATCTGAAATCGAAATCTGAATTTTTCTCGACAAATAACCACCTGAAATGACAAAAATATTTTTACACAAAAAACATAAAACTCATATTCTTCAATCTTTAAACACCAAAACACACACATGAACACCAAATAAAAAAAACTCTCATAATCCAATAACACCAACCCAAATTAAATCAATTAAATCCATCTCGACCTCCGTTACCTCTCCATCCCGACCTCACCGACCTCCGTTCTTCTCCATCGGCACCACCGACCCAGTAACTAACACCAACCCGACCTCTCCATCCCGACCTCACCGACCTCCGTTCTTCAACCCACCGACAAGACCCACCTCCTCCAAGTCGGCCCAACTCCTGCCTCGACCCTCCTCCGACGTCATCGCCGGCCCCCGCAATGCTCTCGATGTGGCCATGGAGGAGGTCCTTGAGCGAGTAGGTGATGGGTTCATCGATGTCTCGACGAGGAAGATCTAGTAGACCGACAAGGCAGATCTCGAGGAAGGCAACGCGTCGAACGTACTCCTCCGGTGGTGGACGGCGGCATCCTCGCTCCCGGACAAACTCGGCGGCATCCCCCTAACCGTCGTCGTATCCTCCTCGTCGTAACCCACCCCAACGGAGCTCCTCTTAACCGGTGCTGTCCCCATCCCCATTGACCCCCGCCTCCTTCGTCCTTCTTCGTTCGACCTCGCTTGCATCCTTGCTCAGATTTTGTGTTTCTGGGTTGGGCCCAATAGAACAGAGTTTTTTCTTAATTCAGTACAGATGTTCTTGTTGTTGATGTTCGTCATTGATTTTTTTTTTCTGATTTTGTTTTGATTAGTTTCAGTTTTGACGGTGGCTCACGGCGGTAAAGGAGTGGGTGTGAAGTTAAAGATTAGTTTTGGTTTTTTTAGTTTTGATGAATTTTTTAAGGGTATAAATAAGGAGGGCATTTGTGTCATTTATGTGGGTTTTCATCTGAGAAAAATTCTGATTTCGGCTTCAAAGACTTCAGGGTAGACCTAACTACAGATCGAATGCGAATGAATTTGAATCGAATTGGTTCAAATTCAAATTCATCAAAATCTTAAACCGTATTCAATTCGTCTAATGACAAATTGAATTTGAATCGAATCCGAGTCAAATTCGAATTAATTCTTTAATTTTAAATATTTAATACCTTGTTTCTTTATTTAATTGAACACAACTTCTCTCGAACCTTTATCTAGGCAATAATAATAGCTCAAGTAACTATCTACTAGCATTTAGATCAACTAAAATAAAAATTTTTGAATTGAAGTTATTGTTAGGGTTAGGGTTTAAGAGTTAGGGTTAGTGTCAGGACTATGGTTAGTGTTAGGATTTAAGAATGATGATTAGTCTTACGGTTCATGATTACGGTTAAGGTTAGTATTTGGGTTTAAGGTTAGGGTTGTGCTAGGGGTTAGGGTTAGGGATGTGTTAGGGTTAAGGTTAGAGTTCTGTAGTAACTAATTTAGCTAGTTCTTTTTTTATTTTTTAAAATATTAAGTTTAGTAGATAATTGAAAATATATAATGTTGAAATTATATTTTTCTTCTAAAGGATTTTTTTTAAATGCTCAATAAAAAGTTGTGACATATAATGTTCTACTTCTACTTGATGACATAATTAAATAGTAATATGAATGATTATGTGACATAATTAGATACAAATTATGTGACATAATTAGATACAAATTATGTGACATAATTAGCATTTTCTCTTGTATACATAAGCTCTTAGATTTATTTTCTTACCCCTTAATTTAATCGGATGACGTTTTCTTCTTAAAAAATGCACTTAATGAAGCGACCACTTAACAACATTTGTCACCTAGCTAGATCATTGATTGACAACCTAAAAGGTGGTATTTTAATGCAGTTAATCATTGTTACCGTTTCCTTTTTTGGAAGAGATAATTATTGAGAGGACTCCAGTGTATAGTCAAATAGACTCTGAGGACCCTGTAGTTTCTCTACTAATTGTTGAGCCCCTGTAGTTTGGCTACTATTATACATTCAGGTCCCTGTAGCCGGAATCGGTAATTTTTTCGGTCCCCACCTAAAATGTCTAAAATACCCCTAGGCTTAAAAAATAAAAAAGCTCATCTTCTTACACGGACCCGGAGGAGGAGAACATCGAGGTCAAGCTTCGCCGGATCCTTGAGAACTTCCCCTCCGGCAGCTCCACGGGATGTGGCCCCGCCGACTTCCACCAAATAATTTAACCCAATGCTGGAGACGGTGTCGTTCAGAGTCCCCTAAGCCTCATCTTCGTCGTTCCTTACAAAGATTTGTCACCACAGTATTGTGAAGGCGAAGTCGATAACATCCACGACGTCGTACGCGAAGCTGGCGGTCACGACTCAGGCATGGGTTCGGGTTTCTGGACTTTTATCCATTGGTCCAGTAAGGTAATTTTCTCATGCTCTACCTGGAACCGTTGCTTGTGGAGTTGCTTGGATTTCGATCAAGGAAGTTGTTAAAATGGAGAACTGCGTCGGGACGGTGTCGTTTGACTTGGTAGAGGTTCCGAAGCGATTCCCTCCTGATAGGCCCCTGGCCCAGTGGTACAATCTCGAGGCGGATTCCCAAGGAAACAACATCATGCTCACCGTTTCGCCATGATGTCGGGGAGGGGAGAAGTCGGGGAGGGGAGGAGTTTTTTACAGTTTAAAAGGGGCTTAGAGGCATTTCAGACATTTCAAGTGGAGAGTTTGCCAGAAAAATTACCGATTCAGGCTATAGGGACCGGAATGTATAATAGTAGCCAAACTACAGGGGCTCAGCAATTAGTAAAAAAACTACAGGGTCCTCAGAGTCTATTTGACTATACCCTGGAGTCCTCTCAGTAATTATTTCTTTTTGGAAACATATTTCTCGTATCATTTATCCATTGAAAACCATTGGACCGTGTATGAGCCTAGACCTGACAGCCCATCGCCCTAGACCATGGGTTTTTTATATAGAAAGACCCCAGACCATGGTTGACCTACTACTTGAGTGCCCTCAGCAATACCGACGGACGGGACTTGTCACGGGAAACGGGGAGGGGTTTCAAATTTTAATTCCCCCTCTGTTTTCTCCCCTTACTTATTTAATTTTTTTTATATATAATATGAACGAATTTGATACAAATTTGACTCGAATCGAATACGAATTAAATTCTCCGGTTTGACAAATTATTGAAATCTTGAACCATATTCAATTAGTCTCATGACGAATTCGAATCGAATTATGAACGAATCGAATCTAATTTTTGACGAACCGAATCAAATCGAATCACAAATGAGATTCTAACAATGACCAGGTCTACATGGTATAATTTTGCCAAACTATGGAGAGTTTTTAATCGATTACCGAAATACAAGGGACGAGCACATAATATACCAAACACCAGGAGCTTGACAGTAATTTTTCCAAGATTTTATTATCATCGTTAAATACATGACTTGGTACATTTAAATTTATAAGATGGCCTATATATTCTTTCTTATATTTTATTAAATTCTAATGTTTTTTGATATAAACTAGGAGATCCTCTTTCCTTGGATGTTGGATAAATTAGATTAGTATAAATAATATTTCTTTATGTATTCAGAAGATATGCACCAGTGGTCTAGTGGTGGAATGTCATTTTGCGACTGTTCGATTCCCAGTAAGGAACAATTAACTTTTGTGGTCTCTTAAGTATTTATAGAATGGGTTTTACGAAAAAAATATAAACAAATTGGGAACTGTTTGGATAATTTGTCATAGTACACGTCAGCTTAACTAAATTCACTATATTGCCACGTGTCTTCCACGTCGGCTCGTTTCAAGCGTGTTTGGACGGGCACCTGTCCGGAAAAATGTTGATAAACCTCAAGGACCAAATTACGAATTTTAAACCACAAGGTACTCTATGCAAAAAGCGTAAAATTACAGAGTACTCCCTAAATTCTAATTGAATACACATACCAAATATGTTGTTACCATATGAAAAGTAATTTCTCATCGTTCCAGCTTGTCATCCCCGGAATGCATATGGCTAATTAAAATGTGAACAGACAGAAGGCATACTAGGGACTTGCGCATTAAACAAGTTTTTTTTATAAATATTTGATTTGAAGAGTTGAAATTATCTGACTTTATGTATGAAAAGTCTCTTTAATTAATATTTTTTATGAGTTTAGCTACCAGGTGTCTGTTGATTCATATAGAGACCCATGCTAAATTCAAGTTTAGCCAAGTAAATCCAAGTTTCTTAGGTTGGTTCTTAGACAAACAGTCGGTGGACTCTAGTTTTGGGCTTGAACAGTTGAACTTCCTGTGAAGGACCAGGCCCATGATACATTTTAGGGAGAACATGTCAGCAAGAGCTTTCAATTTCATCATTTGTTGTAATGCTTCCTAAGATGTTGAAATTGCCAAAAGCACAGTTTTAGTCGTCTTTTATAATACGACCCATCTTGAATATTGATTAGTCGTTTCAGTACGTATTCTAATGCAAGATAGTTTCGAGAAGAAAAAAAAAGATGTTGGGATTTCAAAGAAAAAAGAGAACTTGGTTAATGAACGAGATGAAGACTGCAAAAAAAACAGAGCATAACAACTCCATTACTGGTCAATCCATCGATCAAATCTCGCAATCTGAAACCTAATTACCGGAGCTAAACACACATACTTAGAGAGATCATTAGTTGGAATTACAGAACCTGCCACCAATTCAAAGAACAACATTCCGAAGAAGCCTCGTTATCTTCAGAGTTCAACCGGTCAGGCTCGTGGAAGCCATTTCGACTGCAGAGGCAACTGGCACGAGGTACTACTCCCACGAGAACGACAATGTCGGTTGGGATCCAGTTGTAAATGTCCCATCCAGCAGTACATGAGACATATTCTGGCCGCTAAGGTTAGCATTCCTGCTGTCCGATACCAAGACAGATCCTACAGGCTCGGTTTCGACACCGGTGCAGCTGTAGTTTATGCTCGACATCAAGAGCCATGTGAATCTCCTGAGTTTCAGCTGGTGGAGATGACAGAAGAGAGAGAGCACGGTTAGAGTCGACACCTCTGTTTAACCCGTCGGAGAACATTTCCTGGCTGCTGCAACTGTCAACCATATTCGAAGCGCGATCAACATTAACAATGCCGGCAAGTGGTTGGCTGGTCGCGGATGCTGAAAGGATTTGGGAGGCACCAAAATGGATATACCTTGTACCTGTAGCAAACCAGATATTTATATTTAGTGTATATGCCTAATTAAGCTTCCATATCAAGCAACAAATAAACCGGAAAGAACCATTATAAAGATGAAACAAATGATGATTTGTACCTTGCATACTGGTAAATAATCTTGAAGAATTGACAGAGATAGAATCTCGTTGGGGCTTCCTTCGACGACGATTATGTCCCTCCAGACGTTTCCTGCAGCTTCGCTTCCCCTCATCGAATTCGCCCAACGAATGGAACCTAAAAACAAGTCAAGAATCAGCAAGAAGAGGTATTTCAAACTCATTTATGTCAGTTAAATAGAGTACGACACAATCTCGACCTGCTGCATTGCTGACAAAACCGTTGCTCGTGGCCTTTAATGAACACCATGGACGTCTTCGAATGGAGTTCGCAGACTTTATGTCGTCGATGATAGTCCCTACAGTTGCTGAGATCCGCGGTGCATCCGTCCACCATGCATGATGGTACCAATGATCCATTCCCCGGAGTTCGAGCTCGCCTTGATGAACCCGAAGACGATGACTCCATTCTAGATTATCCCCCAACACTTGAACTTTGAAATGAACAACTTTCCACCAAGTCACCTCGATCCCACAGCTTCAGTGAACAATGGCCAAAGTCAGATCATATGTGATATTTAAGTGAATTTTTGTTAAAGTAGACTAATCACCATTCCGTTAAAGAGATCACATAATTCCCGTTGACCCATCCAAAACTTGATCTCTTATCCAAGGGAAACACTTTTGGAACAGTCAAATAATCTGCAATCAGAAACATATAGTATACATGGGACATTGCTATTAAATTAACCACTTTCTTTTTTATAAGTAAATATTATATATCACCATGTATAGTCCACCTATTAACCACTTCCTATTAATGTCTTCATGGCTCTTAATAACACACTAAAATTATAATCAATAGAGTAAGATATTTATTTTTTAGTGCATGGTCATCAAATATTTATCATTGAGTTTACTAGTAGCAACTAATAAAAAAAATCAATTAGGTGGAGAGTAGGCTAGATTTGGAACATTATTCTCTTTAAATAATAGGATTTATATTGCACTCATATTACTTTTTCTAACCAAACAGCAAAATAACTTTTACAATTTGGGACTGGAAAATCGCTTCTGAAAAATCGTTTCCTTCTCTTGAAGTGGATCTCGAGATTTGTAGTGATTCAGAACACAATTTGGGCTTCCACAATTACAAGGTTATATGAGTTCAACGCCAAAAGCTCTTTGGACTGTCCAAAGGGTTGTTTCAAGGGTAGCACTTGGGTTGGAATATGTGATGTTGCAAAAGAAGCCACCTCCAACCTTTTCTCTGCAGGTTTCTACTTAAAACTTGGGGATAAAGAGTCTGTTCTTCTGGACTAATAGGTGGCTTGGGGACCAGACACTTGGCGACATCTTTCCAAGATTATTCTCTATTTCTCTTCAAAAAACTGCAAGAGTCAACCAATGATGCATCAAGGAGGGGCAGAGCTGCAGATGGCAGCTTCTCTGGTGGAGAGGTCTGAGGGCCTGGGAAGAGGAAGAAGATGGAAAACTTCTGCAACTTCTTGACTTGGTCTCTTTGGATGATTCAATGGAGGGATGGCAAACGAAGCAACTAAAGGATTTGTGGTTCCTAATCTTCGGTGCCTCAATTTTGGGCATATGGAATCACCAAAATAAGGTTATATTCGACGAGACCACAATCGATGGCCAAGCACTCAGAAATTCAATCATTTACCATACATAGGAATGGATCTGTTGGGCGGAATTGCTAAAAGGTAATCACAATCCGAACTTTATCTTATTGCTGGAGTCGACATTTGCAGGAGATTAATTTTCTAGCAGTCTATTGCTTGTTACTTCTCTGGGATGATATGTGGTAGAAGGTTGCTTTAAATTTCTGCGGCATCCCGTTTCTTTTTTGTAACTTGTGATAGGGTTTACTAGTAATGGTGCTTACTGATTGCACGCTTACTTGCCATCAGTGCCTTTTATATAGTATATACATTATTCTCTATATTAATGAAGATCTCTACTTATAAAAAAAATTCTAAACAAGGTTAGATAAATGTAATATTCTACTTTATTTTAATAAACTTTACTTTCAGAAAATATTTACTCTCCAAATCTCAATCCAAACATAGAGTAAATGCAAGTCACATCAAAGAGCTACCACTTCCAGCCTAACCACAAATAGACGAGAAATTCTATGATGGTTCTTTTATACCAAGTTATTTGGCGACTTGGTATGTACCTACCAATGAAAATGTGCCAAGTGAATTTACGACTAACCAATTAATTAAATGACTAAGATATATAATTATGGAAAGTAAATCAAAGCATTAATGTGACATAGGTTAAAAATAAACTATTTTCTAAAAATAGAACTAAGCTGTTAATAAAAAGAATATGTTCAAATTTTATTATATTTTTATTTTTTCTAAAAATAAAGCCAATTTTATCGATTATTTTCATCAAAAGCACAATTTTTTTTATAAGTATACCTTATTTACCAAAAATCATATTTATACCACGGTATCATTACTTTGTCAAGCTATGTACTGTAAAAAATTTCGTGAGTACAAAAAAATGATTATGTTAGTATTTTTTCTTGTGGATCAACTGTTTTACTTGTGTTTCTTCTTTTTCTCTGTTCTTTATAATTGAACTTTTAATTCATTTATATATTCTTGACTCTCTGAAACATGGTCTAGTACAATTTGAATAGATAAAATAAAACGACTACGATAATTAATTTTTTTCTCACCATTTTGTGTATTTCGAGCGTTCAAAATATACCTCTAGATTATAATACTTAAAAGATCTAGATGTAGAGATACAAATTTTTACAAAAATTCCTCAGAAATTGCTACACTCTTCATAGAAAGCACAAATAAATACATTTTTTTCAATGGTTATTGACAATTCCATAGATTTGTTGTTTCTCAACAATTCTTTGATGTCAATCGATGAAGTTGGCTTTAGTTATTTTTTTGAAAAATTAAAATATAAAAAAATTTGAACATATTTTTTTATTAATAGTTTAGTTCTATTTTTTTTAAATGAAATACTTCATTTAGGAAAGAGTCTTTTTTAACCTATATTACAATAATATTTTGATTTAGTTTCCATAATTATATATCCTAGTGGAGCTAGTCATTTAATTAATTATTTAGTCCTAAATCCACTTGGCATATTTTCATTAGTAGGTACATACCAAGTCACCAAATAACTTAGTATGAAAGAACTACCATAGAATTTGTCACAAATAGACCCCAAGATATTTTCTCTCCTTCATCACAGAAATAATTCAGACCAAATAATTGGAGAGAAAATGGTGGTTGTAGTCGACCCAACAACGCTACAATGCTCCTAGACTCCTCCAAAGGGATGGAAAAAAGAGAATCCAGGAACCTGGATTTTGGGTTCCCATTAGAAACAACAAGGAGTCCGGCGACGGTGCTATTTTTTCTCCAATGGAACCCAAACTCTCAAGTTTCCATTAGAACCCATGAACCTGGAACCACCTAGATTCCTCTTCCCATTTCTATTGGAGACGAGGAGTTTGGTCTGTTTTTGTGGGGACGAGGGGTTCCTCAATTTTGTCATAGGTCCGATTCAATTTTGTCGCGGGTGAGGTCGGAGACGATAACGAGGAAGGAGATGAGTCGCCGGAGGAAGGGAGGGTGCTTACTGTGGACGGCGCAGTCAATCTTATCATCGTCCTGGGAGATTAGGAGGAGTAACGGGGTTACCGGAGAGGTAGCCGATGGTAACAGAGACGTCGGTGAGGAAGGGTTGTTGGTTGTTGGGTCGACGACGGTTACGGGGTTGCCAGCATGAATTTTTTTTTGTTTTTAATGGTATATTTGTTGTTTCTTTGACAAAAATGTAAAAAAATTGTTGTTGACGCTGGCAAAGACCCTAACGTATAATAAAATCAAATACGAGAAATTTTGGCATATATTTTTCAATTACGGGGATATTTGAGTATAATTAAATAAACACGGGAAACTTGAAAGTAATTTTTTGAAAAATTTACGACTCCTTTGACCGAAAACGAAATGGTCAATGGCCCAAACACACAGATATGATTTTGTGGTGCACTAAACTTAATATTGTTATCTTCCAGCGACAACAAAAACTTAATACAAGATAGAGTTATTCTAGCTCAACTATTTTTCGAGTTCGAATTCTTAGAAAATCAATAATTTCAAATATTTTTAAAAGAGGTTTTCTTATTTACAAAGGTCATGCTTGATTCGAACTTGAATTCATATAAACTAAAAAAATTAATATTAATCCTGCTGTGAACAATCTATTACAAGAACAAACGATTTAATTTGATATGTATGATTTTTTTATGCCTCTATGGTTTGAAGTTTGAACCATGGAAGTAGACCTCAAGTTCGAATATCCATCCTACATTTTACTACTTGAAATAATATTGTTGTAGTGCATAGTTCAAACGGTAAATAATAAGGTGCGGATTTCTGTATTGAATTCTAGGGAAAATTTAAACTAGAAAAATTAAGACTTTAATTCACTATTTATCATATTAAGACAAAATTATTATTTCTGAAATAGTACAACGTTCGACTCTGAATACGAGAGATTAGCTTACAGAAAGAAAATAGAAGGTATGTTTGCAATCTACAAGGAAGAACTTTTGGCATGGCAAATAAAAGGAGCAAAGGGAGTTAAAGGTACCTGAAAAACGAGCAGGCTTGAAGTAAAGTCCAACCTCTGAGCCCATCAAAGAAAGTGGCGGGGAAGATGAGCACAGTTATTAAGCGAGCTAAAATGGTGAGGTAGTTCTGTTCATGCAGAAGAACTAAGGAAACAAGGAGAGAGTGGATATTTCTAAGTGGTTTAGTTGTTTACGTCTACTTACACTAATATTCAACATAATTCTCTCACTTTACTTTTTAAGCCTTGTGTCATCGGACCAATTGTTTTTTTACGATGGATGTGATCTGCTTAATTTGGATGTTCAAATTTTTAGAAAGGGAAGGGCAGATATGTCTATCAAGCGAAGGGGACCATGCTTTGCCAACTCTTTCTCCCACTCTGCCCTTCCCTTATAGGCTGCTCTATTATTTTGACTTTGATTTTTATTTATTTTGTGAGACATAAATTTCCTAAATTCATTTTTTTACGAAAAGAAGAAATTTGAAAAATCTCTGCACAAAAAGACAAAATAAAATTAACTAAATTGTACTAAAGTAAAATTTTTTTCTATTGTTTATCATTTTTGTAATTTTGAATGTGATTTTGCCTTTTTGTAAATTTTTTTTTGAGAATTATGAAAATTTTATCCAAATAAATTTTGACAATACTTTTGATTTGATTAAAACAGCCATGATGTGAGCGGGATGGTTCCATTTTAGACTTTTGTTGTACTTCTGATACTATAATACGAGAACTTTATGATAAACAAGTGGTGATTAACATAATACAAGCGTAAGAAGGTTGGGGCAGAATGGATTATCACCCTTTCATAAAAAAGAGATTATTAATGTTTTTAATATTGTTGTGGGACTGTGTGGAAACAAAGATAACGACAAAAGCCAAAAAGCCAAAGGAGGGAGGGGAAAACGAGTGGCGAGGAAAGGGACAGGGTGTTGTTGCTTTCAACTAGACCTGGCCATAAATTAAATCTGATTCGTGATTCGATTCGATTCGTTAAAAATTTGATTCGATTCGTCAATAATTCGATTTGTAAAAAATTCGATTCGAATTCGTCATAAAACGAATTGAATACGGTTCAAGATATTTATAATTCGCAAAACCGGCGAATTTAATTTGAATTCGATTCGAAAATTTGATTCGAGTTAAATTCGTGTTAAATTCAATTCAAATTCATGTACATATAATAATAATATATGTTAACAAATTCAAATAAAATGGGGGGATTTGAGAGGGAAAAATTCGGTTATAATTCAATTATAATTCGGTTATAATTCGATTATAATTCGATTATAATTTGATTCGAATTTGATTCGAATTTAAAAATTTATAATTCGTATTCGATTCGTCTTGTGAAGAATTGAATATGGTTTAATGTTTTGATGAATTCGAATTCGAATAAATTCGATTTGAATTCATCCAAATTCGAACTGTGGTCAGGTCTACTTTCAACTGAGTTGGGAAAAAGTAACATTACTTGGCCATGTTTTGTTTATAAATGAAAATAATTATTATATTTTAAGATTTTTCATTTGAAAACAGAGACTTTAATGAAATATTAGAGTAAGTTGATTAAATTGTCTATTATTTTCAAACGATTTTATTATCTTATCACACTTTAATAAAATCAAATACCATATAAAACATGTTAATAAAGTCAAACACCATATAAAATTTGGCCAAACATATTAAAATTATTAAAAGCAAGGTTGTATATAAAACTTGTAAAGAAGGTAAAAGCAAAGTATAACTTGTCTTCATCATAAAAAAAGTAACTTGTCTTCAAGATAAAAAAGTAACTTGTTTTCATGATAAAAAAGTAACATGTCTTGTGTTTCACATCCCATAATAATGTTGCTCCTCCTTTGTTTTGATTTTGGTGAATTCGATGTGTTTTTCCTTCTACAGCAAAATTGACCGTTTTGTTAGGTTTGTATCAGAATTCTAAGATAAAAGGTTAGGTTTGTATCAGCCTACCTTAAAAGAAGAAGGTTTGTATCAGCCTAAAGTTCGCAGTAGATTGGATCAGGAGTGAAGGGGTCATTCCGGACCGTTTGAACTGAAGGATCGATAATGACATTCCTCGGTAACGACACTGGTATGCTAGTTATTGATAATGACCCGCTTGCTACGACAATGGCATGCCCAGTTATCGATAATGGCATATCGGTAATCCTCTTTCCCGCGGGTGGGCTTTTTATTTTTGTCCCTGTGTTTTAACTTTCTTGCAAAAAAAAACTTCGCGTGTTCTTCAGTCCAAAGGGTTCAGACTGGAACCATTCCGGACACAATCTAAACGGCTTTAGATTGGGTACGGAGTGAAGGAATTGATTCCGAATGGTTTGGAGTGAAGGGGGACCGCAGCAGCAAGCGCAAGTATGTGATAATGACAAGCGCAGTTATGTGATAATGACAAGTGCAGTTATGTGATAATGGTATTTATTTTTGTGAAAACGGCAAGTCCCTGTTGATGATAATGGCATGCGTAGTTTTTTCATTTTGGTCCCCCGTATTTTAGCATTTTTGCAAAAAGGTCATACTGGTATGTGTAGTTATGTGATACTGGCATGCACGGTTATGTGATACTGGCATGCTCAGTTATGTGATAATGGTATTTGTATCCGGCCTGTGTTTGTGGATATTTTTTTTATTTTAGTCCCTGTATTTTAGCGCATTTGCAAAAAAATCTCCGCATATCTTCATTCCGAACGGTTCAGAATCTGAACATTCCGTACCCAATCCATACCCAATCTAAACCCCCTAAAGTTCTATGCGCAGCACGTGCGATGTTGTGTTTTAATTTTAATGGATGATTAATATTGCTAATATTTGAATAATACAACAGAGTAATTTGGCGTGTCATTTTTTCCAAAATTATACAATTATATATAACAAAGCTCCAAATTTTAAGTTTTAGCAACTTTTATAATTATAAATCTACTATTCAAATTGGATACCTGCAAAATTACATTAAAAATTCTCTCGGAATAACAATCCCTAAATCAGCAGCGTAGCCAGATAGTAGTAAAAAGAATCTTTCCAAAAAAAAAGACACTGGTAAGAAAAATCTGGTTGTACGCAGACACCTACGAAGGGAGGCTAGTGGTGGAGCATGTGACAAGGGTGGTGGGAATCCTCTCTTTTCCCAATTTTTTTCCTTTTAGGCAAAACAATAATAAATTTTTTTAAAATGGTAACCAATTACGAAATTATTGAATTACAACATTTTGAAAATGGTAAATTTTTACATAAAAAATAAAGGAGGGGGACTCGTTGTGGGTCACATCCATTCCTACTACCAAGTATCAATACATGGCGATGGCAGAAATTTTTTAATCAAGACACGACTGAGTAGGGGTCCTTTCGCCCTGTCCAGCCACCACTTGGTGGTACGATGTAGGTAAAAGAATAAAGGGGTGTGGCACACGTGTCCCTTTGGTTCTCGGTTGGATGTGAAGATTTTAGCATGATATCAGAGCGATTTGATCTCGTGTTTATTATTGTGCTCGCACGTTAGCGAAGTTAAAGTCCGTGCAATCTTCGACCCGATAAATCTCATTTAAAAGAGCGTGTTGAGAATTCCACATCGCTGAATATCCACCTACTTATACTAGAGTCCTAAATGATTTTTATCATTTTGCATACTTCTACAACAAAATCTTATCCAGTGCACATTCGTATGAGATGGATATTGAAAAATATCTCTAGACTAGAGGTGATGTAAATTAATAGCAAATTAACTAGTTGTTATTTTGGCGGTTATTTTTATGAGTAAACAATTCAAAAAATTTCCACATATAAGGAATCCTTAACGAAGATGCTGATTGATTATGCAAGTTTCCAAAATGGAAACTTGATAATGGTCCACAAACTGGCTTTAGCCTACAAATAGCATGTTTGGATTGGGTACAGAATGCCCCCATTCCGAACCGTTTGAAATGAAGACACGCAGGAATTTTTTGTAAAAATGTTAAAATGTGGGGACCAACATGAAAAAAGTCATACAGGCCTGTATCGTAAACAGAACATGTCCGTATCGCAAACACATACCGGAACAAAAGCCGGTATCACATAACGATGCATGCCGGTATCGTGACCGGGACATGCTAGTATCGTAAACGGAAAATATCAGTGCAGTCTTCCTTCACTCTAAACCATCCCGAATGAATTTCTTCACTCCGGACCTAACCCACTGCCACAAATAGGAACGAGTTCTGTCAATGAAAACATCATAATTAATCATCAATAGATTCAAACCAATTTCCTCTCTCATAGATTCGTACACAATTTTCCTTAGCAAGCAAATCCTTATTATTAAGGGCAAATTACGCTCGTAGTTTAGTTTTCCTTCCTCTCGGGTCTCTAGGTTTCCAAAATACACGTTGTTGTCCCTCGATTTTAATTTTAGATACTCTCGGATTCTTGGATGACGTCAACACCCATTTTTTTCTTTTTTTTAATCATAGAAATGACCTTTATACTCCTAAAAAATTTATCATCTTTAACCTCTTAACATCTTCATCTTTCTACCTAAAGAACATCAAGAATCCAACCAAGAAAATCATAATCAACAAAAAAGTCTCGTGCAATTAGGGTCTCTATATTAATTAACAGTCTCCATTCTACCTGGAGTAGATAGTGGCGAAGAAGTGGGGTCTCTATATTCCCAAATTCCTGCAAAATTCTTCGATTTCAGGTCCCTTTCAATTCGACAAAGAACGGAGAAAAGGAATTAAAATGGACTCGCTCCAATTCCGTTGTTAAGGCAGCAGATAACAAAGTAACCATCGAGGATAAGGGAGCTGGGGACTTGAGTGCGCTAGGCATAGACGCGCATGAAGAAGAAGGAGGCATCGTCGCTGGCAGCAGATGATGGACGGAGCGGAGGTGAGTCTCGGCGAAGAAGAGGGAGTCCCAACCCATTAATCGATCCGGTCGTCCAAGCCAACCTCTGCTCTACCCCCTTCCCCTCGTTGCCGGACCAACTTGGAGTGACTTCCTTTCTCGCCGACTGCCTGACTTCCTTGGCATCTTCTCCCATCGGATGGAGTACTCGCAACCGCTTTGTCGATGACAGCGAGGATATGGTCGGGGCTTCCGAGGAGGGGCTCGGTCTACTGGGCTATGACAGCTCAGTCTCTAGTGTTCTTGGGGATCTGGTGTTCTTGTTGGGTTTTAGTGTTCTTGAAGTTCCGAGGAAGTAAGTTTTTTTATTTTCTTAAGGGCATTTTGGTCATTTCTATGACAAAACTAAAAAAATAACTCATAATGTCAGCGAGGGACCCGGGGGTTTCTAAAACCAAACACAGGGAACGTCTGCATGAATTTTAGAATTACAGGGACCCGAGAAGGAGGGAAACTAAATTACAGGAATCTGAGCATAATTTTTCCAATTATTAATCATATCAGAGACAAATGATATAACAATCACAACCTATAAAAAAATGCCCCCCTTCTGTTTGGAGCTCCGACTTGGTATTCATATCGACTTTTCCCTCCCTTTGTTAAAGTTTTATCCATCATTTTTAGAGGTTTCACCTGTCCAATCTTAATCTCCTTTCCTCACCTTCAATCTTTGAGCCCCTTTAATGTAAACCCCATTACAGATCTACGTAGTAGCCAAATCTTCTACGTTTAGATTGATGAAAATCTCGACCCACTGTTTACGCCTCTACAAGAACCTTGGTATGAAGAACCTCGACCAACTACTATAGGGAAACAAGAATCTTGATTCGATGAAGATGTCACAAACGGTGATGTAGATCCGTTTGATAAGTCTAAGGAGAATGCGATAGATCACTCCGCTATGTTGGAAGAGTTCTGAAGAACTAAGAGAGAAAAGCCCACCTTTTTGTATCCAAATTATTCTTCTTATTCTCATTGATAATGCCTCTATATGTAGGAAGAATGTTACAAAGAAATTACTAATGAAACAAAACTTCTAACTAAGTAAGTACGACTTAAAAAGGAAAGTAATAAGGAAAATAACTCTAATCCTCCTAGGAATGCTCAAAAATGTGATTATCACATAAGTGACTTCTTAAATAGACTTAAACTCTCAAAGAAACAAAATTCTCACTTAATTGACTTCCTAAACAGACTAGAACTCCTAGAAAATAAAATCAACACATAATTGACTTCCTAAACAGACTCAAAAATCTCATAAACAAAATTATTAATTAATTTGGACTTCTCAAACCTGATTCATATCACCCTCTAACTTCAACTTACCATATTCCCCAACAAGTGTCACCTCTCTCCTCTGCTAATCGCCCCTCCACCGCTCATCCCCTCGTCTATTTCATTAGTCCACTCTCCTCCCTACGAGTAGATTAAAACAAATCTCACCTCCCCTCGAGTAGATTGTTAGCCCTCCCAAAAGAAAAATGCCATCCGCAGTCCATGCCTTTTTCTGATACTCGACAGTAGGTCATCGATCACAGTGACCCGCGGATCTCATCCTCTCCTCGTACAGACTCGTGCTATTCCATTTCACGCTCCTCCTAGTCCTCGTTCTGAGCTCCTCCTCATCCTCATCTCGAACTCATAATCGTTGTCCCAACACTTTGGGACCCGTCTGCTAGTAGCCGGTCAGTTTGGTCTGAGAGGATTCATTCGACCACAGCTGGCTACATTAAGGAGACCTTTGTTGTGCGGTACCTCGCGTTAGATTATAGAGCCTAAAGGGTACTAGTAGAAGGCGTTAGATGTTTGGGTGAAGATCACACAGCGGTACCGGTGGCCTTCGACTCACCAGGCGAGTGTCAGGAAAGAAATTCGTGGTGAGACTGGCATAAGCCAGTGTACTAGCTACAACCAGTAGGCACTTACAGAAGCAGCAGGTTTTGAGGACTTGGCGGCATCTAATCAACTGACGCCAGCCAGGTCCCTCTGGCACAGCCTTAAGTTTCCTATTTTGCTTGTTTCAGAAATTTTGCCTAGTTTAGGGTTGGTGTCTTTATATATACCCTTGTAATACCTCTATAATAAGTGCGTTGTGTGCGATGTATGAGTGAAACACAAAGAATACATAGTAAGGCTTTGCACGTCCCTAGTTGTAGTCATTATTAACGAATTGAGTCACCAAATCAATTATCCTTCGCTCTTTTGTTTCATTTTAATCTTTATTTAATTATTACAACCCCCTTATTTTCCTAACAACTGGATTCAGAACTTCAAGGTTTGGGGCCGTGGAAGAGAGCAGTAATGATGGGTGAAGGAAAGTCACCTGTTGAGAAGTTTGATGGAGCCGGCTTTGGGTTTTAGAAGATGCAGATAGAGGACTACACGTATGGCAAGGACTTGCATCAATCGCTTAGGAAGAAGCCAAAGACATGAAGGGGGAGGAATGGAAGTTGCTAGACAGGAAGGCGATGAGCATGGTGCTTGTCATTGTTGAGGAACATAGCCTTACATATGGTAAAATCAAAGACGACCAAACAGATGCTGGAGACCTTGTTCGAGATGTACGAGAAGCCATCAATCGCATACGAGGTGCACCTGATGAGGAGATTGTTTAACCTTAGGATGGCAGAGAATATTGTGGTGTCCAAGCACCTCAACAAGTTCAACACTATGATTGCCCAGTTGAGCTCGGTTGAGATCAATTTCAAAGATGAGGTACAAGCCCTAATTTTGCTGTCCTCTTTACTTGAGAGTTAGAGTAGAACCATTACAGCTATCAGTGCTTCCGCAGGGAAGGTGAAGTTTAAGTTTTACGAGGTTAGAGATTTGATCATGAGTGAAGAGATTCGCTAGAGAGAATCTGGAATAGACTCGGGTTCAGCTTTGAGTACAGAGAATAGAGGGGGGTTGAAGTCAAAGTCAAAATTGAACTGGAGTAGATTAAAATCCAAATTGTGGAGCGAGCCAAAGAAAGATTAGAGCTCAGTTTAATGTTGTAATTATGATAAGTATGGTCTCTTTAGAAATTAGTGCACGACATCAAAGAGGGAGGACAAGTCAGCTAATGCAACCACAGACGAGTTTGAAGATGCACTGGTCCTAAATGTGAGTAGTCCATTAGAGTAGTGAGTGTTGGATTAAGGAGCATCGTTCCATTCATGAAGTGACATATAGATAATTGAGAGGTATATCCTAGGTGATTTTGGAACTGACGATGAGCTTTTACACATTGTGGATAAGGGAGATGTTCGAATCAATACCCTGAATGGATCTATATTGCAGTTGAGAGGGATGAGACATGTTCTAGGGTTGAGGAGGAATTGTTTTTCTATAGGGTAGCTGGATGATAAAGGTTATGTAGTGACCTTCGCTACAGATCATGGAAAATCACCAAAGGAGCTATGATAGTGGCTCGAGGAATGAAGGAGGGTACATGTACTTGAAAAAGAACACCCATGATCGTATTGACCTTACATGTACAACGTGTGATGCAGATTTTTGGCATAGTCAACTTGACTACATAAGTAAGAAGAGGATGAAGGTGTTGTGTTCAAAAGGGAAGCTACCAGGCCTCAAGATAGTTGGCTTTTATGTTTATGAGGATTATGTTCTTAGGAAGAAGAATGGAGTTAACTTTTCAAGAGGTGGAAGGTTTCTAAAGGTGCAGAAGATTGAGTTGGTCCACATTGATTTGTGGGGCCCGACACCAGTGACATCCCTGGGTGGTGCATCTTACTACGTGACCTTTATTGATGATTCCACCAGAAAGAAATGAGTTTGCTTCTGAAAAATAAATCTGATGCTTCAGAAAGTGGAGAGCCCTAGTAGAGAATGAGAGAGGTTTTAAGATGAAGTGTTTGCGATTAGATAATGGCACATAGTACTAGTTCAGGGAGTTCATAGAGTACAATGAATGTATTTGCATGGAAAAGATAGTGAGTGGAACCCCTCAGCAGAATGGCTTCACGGGGCGTACAAATCGAAGGTTGATTGAGAGGGCCAGGTGAATGAGATGAAGTATGGGCTATGAAAGATGTTTTGGGTAGATTCAATTAACATTGTTGTCTTCTTGATCAATAGAGGACCATTAACCCCTTTAGAGAATGAAATACCGGAGGAGGCTTGGAGTGGTAAGAAGGTTGATCTCTCTCTCTCTTATCTTAGGATATTTGGATATGTTGCATATGTTCATATTGATGCTGCTAAGAGAAGCAAGTTCGATGCCAAGTCTATGAAGTGCGCGATCATTGGGTATGGAGGAGATGATTTCAGTTTCAGATTTTGGGATGAGAAGAATCGCAAGGTCATCCGGAGTTGAGTTGTCATATTCAATTAGTAGATGTTGTTCAAGGAAAAGTAGAATGCATAAGATGTTGTTGGTTCAGGAATTAAGTTATCGAGTTAGACACCTCGAACTTAGGTAGGAGCAAGAAAGTACATAATGACTAGGAGGTCAAGGAGGAGTTGGAACCAAGTTCTCCACTGCTAGTGATTCCGCAAAGGAGATCCACTAGGCAGCATGGTTCACTAGACATGTTATACTCTGCTAACTACTATCTCCTGTCGATAAGATGGTGGTAAGCCAAAAGGTTTTACAGAGGCACATCGCAGTGAAGATTTTTATAAGAGGGTGCATGTAGTGGATGAGAAGATGGGGTCGTCAAGTGCTAATGAGACTTGGGAACTAGTCAAACTCTATAGAGGAAAGAAGGCATTGCATAATCAAGGGGTTCATAAGGTTAAATGAATGGCATATGGCAGCAAGAGTTGTAAGGAGAGAGCTCAGATGCAGATGACTTCAGATGCTTACTCAGGTGGCTGTTTTTGGTATGCCATAGGGTGTAGAAGGCTAGAGATATCACATCCGGTGGGATTAAAGAGTAGGTCTATGAGCAATCCAGAAAAGTAACAGTTGAAGGTAGTAAAGTGGATCCTTAGCCATTTCACAGGAACTGCAGAAAAGGTCTTGTGTTTTGGGGATAAAAGATTGAAATAACAAGATATGTTGATGCAGATGTGGTATCAAACAACATTGACAAGAGAAGGGGTACAACCGAGTATGTGGTTAGTCTAGATGGTGCAACGATCTGTTGGAGTTCAAAGTTGTAAAAGATCGTGGCTTTGTCTACTGAAGAAGCAGATTGTACAGTAGTGATGGAAGGGAGCAAAGAATTTTGCAACTTCTAAAAATTAGAGGAAGCAAAAATATTGCAGATATGTTGACCAAAGTAGTTACCTTGTAGAAGCTTTAGCTATGTATGGCTTCATCTGGCCTAGCGAATTAAGAAGAAGGCTTGGCGTTGAGAGTATATATAGGGTTACAGTGAGAGATGATTGCAGTTGAAGTCAGTCTCTAGGCCAGAGATTATTGGGTTATAGAGCCTGAAGGGTACTCATATAAAGTATTGGATGTTCAAGTGAAGATCATGTCGCAATAATGGCACTCGTCAACTCACCTGGCAAGTGCCAGAAAAAAATGGTGTAGAGACTGGCGCAAGCTAGCTACAGCCAGTAGCCACTTAAGGAAGCAGGAACTTTCGGCAGCCAGTCGACTCGCACTAACCATGTTTCTCTGGCCAGCCTTAAAAGTTTCCTGTTTTTCTTATTTAGGAAATCTCACCTAGTTGAGGGTTGGTCCCTCTATATATACCCATGTAATAACTCTGTAATAAGTGCGTTGAGTGTGATGTGTGAGTGAAACACAAAGAATACCTAGCAAAAAATCCTAGCTTGGCACACCCTCAGACCTAATCGTCATTAACGAACTGGGTCACCAAATTGATTTCTTTCGCTCTTTCATTTTGTTTTGATCTTTCTTTAATTACTGCAGCCCCTTGTTTTCCCAACACCCCGGTTCAATATTTTTTAGTGAAATCTTTGTTAGCAGTATCGAGGTACTGCTTTTCACTTCCTTAAGGCAGCTGATTTCTGTTCTTGCAGTTGATAGCTTGACCAAAGTAACCAACGTTACCGTTACTAGTACCTCTGAGTAGTTTGAAACCATTGTTATAGCTTTCACTTTTAGATTCCTTGTTACTTTATCTATGCATTTACTTTGAGTATCTATGTCTTATTAGCTATGTATTGCAACATGCTATTATAAAAAAGGGACCGGATTTGGTCCTGGGTCCATTATCCAAAACGGGCCTGGATGTTTATAAGGCCTGCGACAGGCGGAAGTAGCATGGGGGCATTATAGTAATTATACCCAAAATTAGGGCGACGAGCGTGTCTATTTCAAAATCATAAAAACTGGTTAAAAAAATAGACTAAACGGTTGGAACGCTCGTGGCAAGCAGATTTTTTGGAATCCAATTCCTCCTTCCTCGTCAGGATCAAAACAAAAAAGGATAAACTTCCATTTTCTCGCGATCTACAGATCAGAAACCCTAGATTACACCAAAAGAACGACGATTGGAACTGTAAAAACTACTGCAACTATCAATGGATCTTCAAATTATAGAGCAAGAAACTACTGCAACCACCTTAGAAGAAACACAACAGACGTCAATAGATCTTCAAATTATTGAGCAAGAAACTTCGACCATTGAAGGTTAATCGATCTCCTCCATCCCTCTACCTACCCTACATTGACCTACAACCATCCTTTGTGAAAATCAACATCAAAATCTAAACCTACTGCAGATCCAGAGTAACAAACGGGCGAGCAAGCATGTTCAAATCAACATGGCTCAAAAACTTTGAATATGCAATCCCAAAGGGGTAATTATTAACCTGTAGCTCATATCTCATCTTCGTACTAAAGATGTAGGTATTGTTATGTTATAATTTAATGGTTTGCGATGTTATGATATAATGGGTTGTTATATTACGATTAAATAGTTAGTCATGATATAATTTAATAGTTTATTCAGTTATAATAAAATTGTTTGTTCTCTTATGATAAAATGGTATGTTCTGGCATAAATAATGTTATACTACTCTAAATTGGTATGTTCTTTTTTCCTTTTATGCAGACTCAAATTAGAAGAATTAAAAAAAGAAGAATTCTGGAAAAAAAAGGTTTGCAACACCAGATGATCTGCGAGAATTTTACTATTTTTACGCCCACCAAAAAGGTTTTGGTGTGCATACTCAATATAGGAGACGATAAATTATCAATGGCCTGAATACCGTATACTATGTCATATACGTCTGCAACAAAGATAGGTTCCGTCGGCCAACTAAGGATTTAAAGAGAAGGATGCTCGACCTTATGATCAAAGAGAGGAAAGAGTTGGGTGCCGTGCAATGATTTATTTCTATTATTCGATAGAGACAACAACTTATTATATAAAAGAATAGGTTGTTAAACATAATGATCATGAGCTATACTCTGAGGCGTGTTCCCATATTCACAGATCAGCCAGAGCTCTCAATCATATTCAACAGCACATAGCTATCCTAAATAGTCAAATTGATATCCCACTGAGATCATCTTACGAGCTGATGGCAGCAGCTGTTGGAGGTAAGCAACTTCTGGGTTTCCTCCACGTAGATCTAAAAAACTATTTGGGCAGTCAAAGACAAAGGGTAATGAAAAGTGGGGAAGCTACTGCCCTGCTCGAGTATTTCAGAATGGAAGCATACTAAAATCCATTTTTTTATTATGTTGTAAAAGTGGACTCCGAAGAAAGGATTGGAAATATTTTTTGGGTTGACAAAAGGATGAGGATGGACTATAAATTTTTGGTGATGCAATCTGCTTCGACACAACATACCAAACAAAAAAAAATTATCTACCATTTGGTATGTTGAATGCTTTGTTAAGCTCTGATTGAATAGTTTGTTCACTTCTGATTGAATGATTTGTTCACTTCTGATTGAATTGTTTGTTCAGTTCTGATTGAATGGTTTGTACAGTTCTGATGGAATGGTTTGTTCACACTATGCAGTGCTATTCATTGGATAAGACAACCATCGTATGGGCTGTATTTTCGTGTAGCTCTTCTGTTTACAGACAACAGATTCATTTTGATGGTTGTTCAAAATTTTCTTAAGGTGTATGGACGACAAAGCACCAGAAACAATCTTCACTGACCAAGATGCATCGATAGCTAATGCCATCGAGTCTGAGATGCCAAATACGTACCACTATCTCTGTACATGGCATATACTAGAGAATGTGAAGAAGCATCTCAGCCATCTATACACATCTAAGGTAGTAAATTCATTCCTTTATATGGTAAATGAGGTAGACGATGAGGAAGAGTTTAATTATGAATAGAATCTCATAATACACGAGTGTTTCAATTTTGTTAGACACAAATGAGTTTATACTAAACACAAATCAAGAAGAAAATGGTCATCTACATGGGTAAAGCAATACTTCACCGCTGGGATGGTCACAACACAAGTCGTTAAATCCTTCAACAGCATTATAAGGCAGTATTTACAACCCGAATACAACCTTCTATAGTTCTTTACACATTTTAACCATCTTTTGGATGGCAGAAGGCATGAAGTAGCTCAGGCCGACTATGACTCCAAGGATGAGAGGCACAACAGCAAAAATAGATGCAACCAATTGCTAAATTCAGCAGAAGTCTATACACATTACATTTATGAAAAGTTTCAGGAACAATACGATGAATCTGTTGACTACATGATAGAGCTAAAATGGGACAACAAACATCTCACATGTAAGTCACCTTAATAGTATGGTTGTTTGATCTGTCATGTACAAATGGTATGCTCTGTCACTGCTCTGTTTGTTCTGTTATGATCAAATGGTTTATTCTGTTATGATTCAATGATTTCTTCATGATGATTCAATAATTTTTCTGTGATGATTAAATAGTCTTTGTTAACACCATGTGCAAATCGCATCAGACACTACAATATCTCCACACTTTCAAAGGAAGATACTTTACTTAAGCTAAATGAGAAAATGGTGCAGGTTCACAAGTCATAAATGATACTCACAAGCACATGCCATTTGTATGAAACGGTTGAGCTTTTTTGCAGACACATACTAATAAACTTGGGAACTTTGAGATCCTTAGGAGAAGAAGAATTCAAAGAGCTGCCTAATCATTATGTTATGAAGAGGTGGACAGTAAAAGCAAAGGATGGATTGGAGTCATTCGAAATCGCTATAAGAAATGGTCAGAGAAGTAACAACACCGAAAGCTTCAATAAATTAAAATGCAAGCTACTGGAGTTGTCAGATGAAGCCTCATTGGATGCTTAGAATATCTATATTTTGGAAGAGCTAATTGCTACTGTGAGACATCAAATCCGAAAACATAACGACGCTCAAACATGATCAACGCAACGAGATGATCTTCGAACATCAACATCTCAACTAGTTTCCAAAACTATAAAGTTGAGAGAGAATCCAAGAAAGTCAAAGAATAGAATAAAGGGTAAAAATAAGATTGGAGGGATGAATAAAAAGGCAAAATACAAATATTTGGCGATAGACTTGAATAATCCTGCCCAATAACAAGATAACAAGATGTTTTTATTTTTAGGTTTATTTACATACTACTATGATACAATGGTTTATCATGTTATGATATAATTGTTTATAATGTTACGATACAATGGTTCTCTCCTTACGATACAATGGTTTATTGTATTATAATATAATAGTTTGTGCAGTTACGATGCAATAATTTGCTCTTTTATGATACAATGGTTGGCCCTGTTACGATGCAATGGATTGCTCCTTTACGATACAATGGTTTATCATATTATTATATAAGTTTATGCACTTACGATACAATAGTTTGCTATGTTACGATACAATGGTTCGCTCTGTTACAATATAATAGTTTGCTCTTTCACGATACAATGGTTTATCGCGCTATGATACAATGGTTGGCCCTGTTATGATACAATAGTTTGCTCTGTTACGATGCAATGGTTGGCTCTTTTACGATACAATAGTTTGCTATTTTACGATACAATAGTTTATCGCGCTATGATACAATGGTTTGCGCTGTTACGTTACAAAAGTTTGCGCATTTACGATACATTGGTTTATCATATTCTGATCGACTGGTTTGCTCTATTACGATAAAAGGGTTGTTTTGTCCAGATAAAATAGATTATTTGGTTATGATCAAATAGTTTGCAATGGACACCATCCTATTGCATCAAAAACAAAGATCTGTAGATCTTTAATATCAATATTCACTTCGAATAAACCATGCACATGTTTAGCATAATACATCCAAAATCACTCGTAATGTCAACCAAACCATAAACTTCAAAATCTAGCAATATGTTCCAGCAAAAAGTGCACAAGTTCAGCAACAGCCACACCATTTTTTTTGCTTATTTGCCAGCCTTCTTCCTACCATTAGGCTCTCTCCATTTCATGACGGCTTTCACTATCATTGGCAGTATTAGATTATCAAGATGCACCACCATTGTCTAGAACATATTCTTCCTGGCATCAATGACAAATGTACCTGTCCTCCAATTCACTTTGTACATTGGTTCAAACTCATACAATGGCCAGCGTTAAGTGTAGAGTTTACATAAGAGGGATGCGTAAACTCCACAACTTCGGTTGTAGGTTACTTTGGAAAATCATGCAAAACCCTGAAATTGTATTCGTCCATATTTACTTTTCTGAATTGACTCAGAAAGTAAATAAAAAGACAAAAAATCTTCTAGGCACGGTTGATCAAATCCTCCTCCTTATTTTCAACATCCATGCTGTCCAACACATAACAGCCTTTCGATGAAACATTAATGATGAACACAGAGAAGTGATCCATGTGGAACCTTGGGAAGATCCACTGTCTGCAAAATAGAATTAGATATAAAAATCAACCCAAAACTTGTGAACGACAATAATAAGAATTGAAAAAATAAAATAGCTGCAATTAAACTTACATAGAGAATCTTCTTCTTGTCTCGTGAGCAGAGGATTGGTGATTTCATCAACAGATGGATGGTCGGGCTTCAACCACTTTTTCTACAATGATTTATTAAAAAAAATGTGAAGTTAGACACTCCACATGAAATGGTATGCAATGTTATTAATCAATGGCGTGATACTCACAACTATCCAAACATGGTGTATCACACGATCAATCTTCTCCCCACGAGCTTCCTTGCCTAAGATACCAATCTACGGCTACTGATGAAAGCCACTTTGCTGAGCCAAGAGATTTTGTGTCATCCCACACCAGTTTAATATTACCATCCCATCCAAAAATCTTCCCTCTATAAGTCATAACAGCAAAAATTAAAAAAAATTAGCTAAAAAAATATTGTACAGCCATCCAAAACAGATCCATGACATTTACACACATAACTTACGACATATTCTGTGATCTCTTCTCTGTTGTATACTGCCAGATAACATCTTGTATATCATCAGTCATCTCCATGAAGGCTTTCTTGGCATCCGCAGCCACCTCTGGTCGACTAACAAAATTTTCAACAATCTTACTATATCTGGGAGGTGTATTATTAACCTTTCCCTCTCTTTTAAACCTTCAATCTCAGCAGGGTTTAACTCATGCATAATAGACATCTCAATGTCAGCAGCAACAAGTGCTTTTCTTTTGTCATTTTTTCCCTTCTTAGAGCGAGGAGGTGGATCCATTACTGGTACAATAGAAGCTGCAACTCTTTCATTCTTATTCCCCCTCTTTCTCTTCTTGTTATTCTCACCCGTAAAATGAGTCTTCAGATTAATGCTACGATACCTTATGCGCTTGGCTATAACGTCAGGAACTGCCAGCTCATCTTATTCAATGACACCTGGGGCACCTTTAATATCATCACTACTACCAACATTAACCATCTTCTCTTTTTTTTCTAGCAATCATCTTTGCTGAAACCTCATCTACATGTGCAAAAAGAATTTGTGTAAAATTTGGATCATCAAATATTCCATGCGAATCAGAATCTTTTAGCTTTAGTGAAAACTCGTCTACGTGGGCGAAAAGTAATTTTGTAAAAATTGGATCATTAAACAAGCTCTACAAATCAGATTCTTTGGACTGACTTACATCTCCAGCAAGTATATCAAAAAGATCTTCAAAACCTAACGAGAAATAGGGAGTATCAAAATGATTACCTGGCCTCTCCTTAACAACCTCCATCCTACTTGCTTCACCAACACAAGGTGGATCATCCTTTTTTACATCACCATGATGATCAGACCCTCTGCCTCTTCGGTCTCGTCATCATCATAATGAACAAATTCTTGTGACAGACCCTCTACCTTTGCCCTTCTAAGAGCATCTTTACCCATCTTGACACTGATGCGAAAACATCACTCTCGGAGTGGTGCCACTTGTTTGAGTAGGCACATAATCTGGATCATCATTTTTGTCATCCACATCAGACTGTCGACCTCTCCTCAACTCTCTAGTACGCATCACCTGTTACAGTATATATTAACAACTAATTGTCAAAAGAACACAATATAATAAAATAGTTTATTCTGTAATGATTAAATAGTTTATTTTATTATAATTAAATGGTTTGTTATGTTATGATTAAATAGTTGGTCATGATATAATTCAATGATTTGTTCTTTTATAATTAAAAGATTTGTTGTGTTCTGATGAAATAGTTTTTTATGCAATGTTAAAGTGGGATTATCTAGAGCATGCCTTTTTTAGACCTTTTCTCCTTCAACCTTGACAACACATTTCTGAGACCTTTTCTCCCTCAACATTGGCAACACCTTTTTGAGACCTTTCCTCCCTCAACCTTGACAACACATTTCTCAGAAGTTCAAGCTTGGGACTTGGCCCCATTCGATTCACCTTCGTCCCCTTATTTTCAGCATCACTCTCTTCCCCTATCACTTCCTCTTCCCCTATCACTCCCTCTCCCACTCTTGCCTCTTCCCCTATCACACCCTCTCCGGCTCCATCCTCTTCCTTCTCTCCATCCTCTTGCTCCTCTTCCACTTCCTCTTCAACTTTAAACTCTTCTTTCTTCCCGTCCTCTTTCACTGCCGTGCCCTTTCCCTTCCTATCCTCGAGCACTACCATGATTATCTTAAGAGATTTTAAGTCTTTGATCCGAACATCAATTTCCCCTAATTTCTTGAGCAGCTGCAACAATAGATTAAATATTTTAAATATCAGAAATTAATAAAATAATACAATATAAGAAAGAATAAAAAATAATCACCTCTTTATTGGGCAACAACTTCCATTGATCATGATTAGCATGTGAGGAGGAAGGGATATCTCCAGCAGCACTAAGCTCTACAATATGCATCTTGTATCGCATCAACAAATGCATATTACCTACATACTTGATTACAGTATCAGCAGTACTATATAACCCAACCCTCAACCAGTCGTTAGCCCTTTCAGCAACATATTTACTCCAGTTGTATTTCCTTGAATGATCCGGCAGATTGATATATGTATATAGCTTACCGCAAACCACCTCTGATGTGCTTGGGGCAAAGAAAATACCAAATCCATACAATATATACAATTGGGCCCAATCTACATCCGCAATAGGATTATCACCCAACAATACACTCCTTACATCCTTGAGGTTGATATATAATCCTTTTCTCCGTTCCACTCCATACCTATCCAGAAACTCCTCAAGCTTCACTTTCCCATCACCCTTCCTCTGGTATTCATCTAGATCTTGCATAACATCAACATCACTATTTGGGATGCCGTAGCTATTATGAACAAATAACTCAGTAACTGGCTGAGTTTGCCCCTCATCCTTGTATTTTAGAGCAAACTCAGCCATCTGCTTCGATTTTATATCCTTCTCTTCAACTTTAAAAAGGTAGAAAAACTCAGCTTTCTTAATAAAATGTATCAGTTCTTTAGCGTCTGGGAGACTTTTTAGACCGAACAAATAACCATTCACTTTTTTCATATAGCTGGGCTTGCCACACGACCTTTGTTCAAGGGCCAACTGCATAATAAACACGAAAACTAGACCATGGCATGATAAACTGGTTTGGATTGTTATCACAAAATGGTTTCTCAAGTTATGATACAATGGTTTGTTCAGAAACGAACATCACCTCAAAGAAAAAATGTTGCGCATGCAACGTACAAAAAAATTGTAAAACCTAGCAAACACCAAATAACACTAAAATCTCTAAAATAACAAGAGAACATCGATAAATAGAAAACCAAAAATTCTAAATAATACTAAAATCCCTAAAATAACAAGAAAAATCACTATTAAAACCATAAAACCTAACTGGGATGGAAAATGGAAGAAACGTGGCTGAAATGTGGCCAAAGAGGAGTAAAAGGAGAAGAAACCTAAACCTCGCCTAGATGATTTTGTGAAATTCTGAGTTTGGGTTTTAAACTTGCCGTCAGTTGTCCACCTCATCCGCTCGCGACCTCGCAGTCAGTCGGAACCGACCAACTCGACAGAGAGAGGGGAAATATAAATATATATATATATAGAAGGGCGGAGAGACAGGTTTCAATTGTTTTTGAAAAAAATGGGACGGTTTCAGAGTTGTTCAAGCACGAAGGGGAGGGATTTTGGTAATAAAATGACAAAAATGACCCCGCCCATCATAAGCCGTCAAGTCTGCGTGCATTTTTGTTGGACTAATCCAACGACCCGGAAGCTCCCCAGAATGGGACTGGACAGAAATCCAAGCCCAGATCTGAATCCGGCCCCATAATAAATGACCTATAGGTCATTTTCTTCTAAAAAATTCATAAGAGAGTCAAGCGTTAACGTTTGAAAATAATAATATAATATTCCACGACACCGAATTCTGCAATAACAGTACAAGTAGTTCCTTCAGGCCTATATTTATTTTAGTATTATTTAGGCTTTATTACTCAATTGTAGCAAAATGGACGACTTCAGTAATGTGCTTAAAAAGAATTGGATATATCCATCCTCGGGGGAAAATTTGGTATATTTTCAGCGGACTATGAAGATGTTCGTGAAATAGAAAGAATTAGATCTTTCTCTTGTCTTTTCATGGGCATCAAAAATCTCTTCAATAAGAAGTTGAAATAGGATGTTACAACTAAAATATTGAATTGATCGTTTGAAAACTAGATAGAAGACTTTGGCATTCGATTTTCTTGATTGGTTAGAACTCTTTAGATTGTCTTGTAGTATGTTTTTAGGGTCAGGATGTGTTATATAAATCTACAAGCATGTGGTTATACATGTTCAATTGACACTCATATGTGCTAAAGTAAAATATAAAAATGAGTGTTTAATGTGACGACTGAATTTTTGGTCCACCTTGTAATAAAGAGGAAGTAAGGTTGTCGTACTCACATAGAGCGGGATCTAGGTCACCTATTCGACTCACTAGTTAGTTTCGAATGGTAAATAAGATAGTAAATTTGGTATCTAAATAGAAGATGGTAAATATGAAGAACCTAACTAATATAGACAAACTTAGGTAGCCAAGAATAGAAATAGTGGGCTAGATAACCACTCATGCAACCTTCATAACTTAGTCTGTCTTGGACTTATAACGAATATGGTGGGCCTAGGTGATATGTCATGGTGCTTCACGGTCAAATCCATCACACCACAAAGACAGGTTCTTAGTTTCAAACGGTCCACTACTCGACACCTCAAAGTAATGAGTTGTCAACCTCACACGAGAATATTCAAGTCATCAGTTCTAGCCCTCGACCCCTACTCATGAATGAACCACCCTAAGGCCAACTAGACACTACCCTTCACAGTCACGTCCATCGGTTCATACTACGATCAATTACCAAGTACCATAGGCCAGAGTTAGTGCTACCAAAACCTAATTCTAACATAAGGTCCATTGAGCCAAAACATTGCATCCCCTATTCGCTACACGCGTGTAACATAAATCGAATCGAGACCAAGCCACTCGGGCGCACAAAGGCACCTGGCCCATAAATAACTACTCACATATCAACAAACTCAAACTCAACTTCAATAAAAGGCATACCATTGTCACAAGCATTCAATTAGAGAGAGAGAGAGAGAGAGAGAGAGAGAGAGAGAGTTTAGAAAAGCTCAATCAAGTCTTCAATCCTCCTAGCTCCTCCTCCTTCTTTAATGCTCCTAGCTTGCTTTCTTGAGAGAGTGGGAGAATGGAGAGTGTTGGCTACTCTAAGTGGTATAGCCATAAAATGTCTAGACAAAGTGAGTGGGACACAAAAAAAAAACCCTAAAAGAGCTAGGAGAAGTACAAGGTTAAAGTGGTCATTTTTTCCCATTCCCAGATTTCTCCTCGGGCATCATTGTATGTGCCACAAAGATGCTCATTTTTTCCCGCCTTCTGCTCTAAGCTTGACTTTGACTATAAAATGTGAAATATAGATCTTTTTTTAGCTTTCCAACGAAAACTCATACGTCTCCATTTGATATTTGAGCAGAAGGTCGTGGCCATTTTAGTGTGGTATCCTCTAAAACCCGCCCGCCTTTGCGGGTGAATCCGCCGGGCAAAAAGTTACAGAGAAATTGATAACCCGAGGGTAAAAAGGTTGGATTTTCTACTGCTCGGGGGATTTCTAGAACTTTCTCATTTTGGTCTCTTCACCTCAAGCCTTCCTTTACGTCCGCTACGAATGGTCCCGAAACACTCCAAAAGACTAAAAAAAAAAAACATAACAAGTTAAGCCATTCACGCTAACAAACCTAAAAATGGCATAAAAGTCTCAAGACTCGAGAATTTAAGACACAAAAATGGGTCAAAATACCTTTAAATGATGTGATGAAATCGGCTTCTCATGCTTATCAGAATCCTCTTATACTATGAGTACCAGGTTGTAACCGTGGGCAAACTTAAAACCTTACCGTGGTTAAAAATATTCGAGACTGTTTTAATAATTTGCACAACTACAATGTCATTATCGACTTCTTCTAGTCAATTGCACTTGTTCGCCACAAGCGGCGAAACAATGTCGTTTCACATCATAGGCGCGTTGCTGTCTGAATCCTCTAAGCAAAAAAAATTGAACACATTTTATACATTTTAAAAGTAAAAATGGGTCATGCGCTCACTTTTCCCTAAAAACAATGATATTAAACAAATAAGGTAAAAATTTATTTTAGTACCCTGTAGTATTACGTATTCTAAGTTTAGGGTATGTAGTTTAAAATTTCAAATTTGGTCCCTGTGGTTGTTTTTTTTGGGACAGCTTTCGGTCCCGAATAGCCCGGCCATTTGGCAGTCCAAGTTTGCTCCACATCACCCAAAATGACACTGTTTGGCATCCCACGTGGACTTCAAAATTTATAAGTTGTTACTGACGTGACATGTGGTAAATTACCAAATCAGTCCTAATTTTACCTTTTCCTATACCACGATTTAAATATAGAAAACCCTTCCCATTCTCTCTCCAGACCCCACTCCAACCCCTCATCTACCTTACCCTCTCTCAACACCCACTCGTTCTCTTCGTCTTCCCCGACATTGCCCGCCTCTCTTCCCCAATTTCGCTCGCCTCCCTTCCCTGACATTGCTCTCCTCCCTCCAAACCCTAATCGAAGAACGATAGAAGTACCTCGAACCCTAGGCAGAGAACAAATAGTAGAGCTTCGCTCGATTCTCTTTTGACTGCTGAGGTATAATATGGGGATTGTTGGGGGGTTTTTTTTATGACTTTAGGTTTTACTGGGGTGTTTGATATGGGATTTTTCGCGAGTCTAGGGTTTTTAGAAGATAGAAACATATGGGTTTTTTTATACTCGATTGTTGTTGATTTCACGTTATAATGGATGAGCGAATTTGAATTCACTACAATTTTGGTGGCAATTTGATGGACGAAGGAGGTTTAAAATATCAAGGAGGTGATCACTGTTAGATGACTTTTGGGTATGGTATTGGTAGGTTTTGTTTTTGTAATAGTCATAATTTTTATCGTGATATCTTGCAGATGAAAGAGAACACGATACGAATATGGTATAAGCGGAGCAATGGTGGCTTCGTGGAGATTTTTGATGATAGGCAAGCTGTGGAGATTATTGGTGAAAAAGATAAGGATTTTATTAATGTGTTTGCCGTTGAACAAGGAGATAATATTGCTAGCGTTGAAGTTATTTAAGCAAGGTTGAAGGCTTAATTGTTGAAGGATGATGATGTTCAAAATGAAGAGATTTGTGGTCTAATTGATGACGATAATTGGAGTGAAGATAGTGCAAGTGTAGTTCATTTGTATTGAGACAGTATGTCATCTGAAGAAATCAACGACGAAGATTATGTGTAACCAAATGAGGAGGTTCATGTGGATACATTTGAAGATGATGTTCATGTGGTGGATGAGGAGGTTCCTATGGAAGCCGAAGGTGATAGTGAAAAACCTGGTACCAATGTTGACGACTGGCTAATTATGTGTGACACTGAGTTGACGGACCACAGATCTGACTCAAATGATGATGGCAAAATTGATTACCCATATTACAATGAGGAGATGTCACAAACTGGTGTGAAGTTGACTCTTGGGATGAAGTTTAAATCTGTTGTACTTTTGATGAAGGTATTGAAGGAATGGTTTATAAAGAAGGGGGCTGAATTTGTGTATAAGAAGAACAATCGAGAGAAAGTGACTATGGAATGTAAAGTCGTCAATTGCGAGTTTAAAATTCATGCTTCTACGATCAATGATGAAGGCGTGTTCCAGACCAAGACATGGCGACCACAACACTCTTGTATAAGAAAGTGTGACAATCGTCTAGTAACTGCGAGGTAATATGTCCTTTGATTCAATAGTATAATGTAGTATTTGTTTATTATTTAAGTAATATTATTTGTCTAACATATTTTTTAGGTATCTAGCTGATAAATTTCTTGAAGACTTTAGGGATAACCTTAATTGGAAAGTGATTCCCATGAAGAGGACAATGCAGAAGAAAGTGAATGCAAAAATTTCCATTAAACAATGTTATAGAGAAAGGGAAAAAGGCAAGGGCAATGAATATTATTTATGGTGCGGCAAAGAAGCAATATGTCAAACTTTGTGATTATGGCAACATCATCCTAAGCACTAGTCCACGATCGAGAGTTAAGATTAGCACCCAAAAGCCAGGCTGTTATGTACAGCCATCAATGGTGCCTTTGCCACTGTGCCGATGTTTAAATATATGTATCTAAGGTTCGCTGCTAAAAAAGATGCATTCTTTTTAATATTTAGAACCTTTGTCAGGTTGGATTGTTGCTTTTTAAAAAGGATGATGGGAGATCAGCTACTGTCAGCGGTTGCCAAGGATGGAAATGACATCATATATAATTTGGCAATGGCTGTTGTGGATGCAGAAGACAGAGCTTCAAGGGCCTTTTTTGGATAATATACTTCATGACTATAGACACCCAAATGAGACAAAGATGGTCTTTATGTCTCACAAACAGAAGGTATGTGATGTGCATAATCTCCTAAAATGTTTGAGTTGATTACATATACTTATTTTGTTGTTTAAATATGACTACAAGGATTTGCAAGAAGCGATGAATCATCTAATGCCCAGAGTGAAGCATCATATATGTGTGAAGCACTTGTACGAGAACTTCAAAGTAACATCAAGGGTCAAGAATACAAGGTAGAATTCCTATCCCGTGTGGCTTACTGTTTGATGATGACATGAAATTTTATGTTTTTTATAAATGTATTCCATTTGATGGCTTTATAGGAACTACTATGGCTTGCTGCATTAACTGAAGTACAACAAAATGGAAGTTCTACTTGGAAGTCAGACCTCGTTGTGAACAACATTAGGGAGATATTCAATTCGGCAATAGCAAGCGGGAGAAACAAACCCATCTTATCTATATTGGAATGGATTAGGCGGAAGCTAATGAAGAGGATATATGAGAGGCAATTACGTTTGGCCGAGTATGATGGTAGGTATTGTCCAACTATTGTGAAGAATTTGGAATGCAAAAAATTGGCTTCAAGTAATTATTTTACAACTCTAGCAGGCCATTTAAAATTGGGATAATTATTCTCAGACCTCTAGTGTTTGGTATATTCTCCTCTCACCACCTGTCTTTTGACAATCGGTTAAAAACTCTATATAGTTTAGTTTTCTTATACTCTCAGGCCCCTCGCTGACATTAGCACGTATTTTTTCATTTTTTTGTCATGAAAATGACAAAAATACCCTTTGAAAAAACAAAAAGAAAATATGTTCCCCTTCATCTTCATCATCTTCTTCTCCTCCCCCTCGCCAAAATCAAGCAACTGCCTTACCCTTATAAATCCAATAAATAAAAGCAAACAAAGAAGCAAATTAAGTCGTATGAACTCGCGTGGAACCTCTTGGAACAGATTTCTAATTTGTCCAATAAAATCCCCAATTATGGACAAACCCTAATTCCCAAATTAGGAGGGGGTTCTCGCAAATCTTTATCTTGATCTGCCGGCAAATTACAGCCCGATCACCGACGAACGTCGACACATTATCGGAGAATCACAGCGAAGGTGACCGCACGATGACACGTTCCCAAATTTTTTATTTTTATGTGAATTCCTTCACATCCATTGAACTTGAGCCCACGAAGGTGACCGCACGAGGAGAGAGATGAAGGTGACGAAGATGTCGTGGAGGAGCTAAAACTGCAGCCTCGCTGCTACGGAGGCTGTCATTGTCTGCTAGAGAGAGTCACTTGTCTTGATGAGGTCATTTGAACTTTGAAAGAGAGGAAGAACACTTATTTCAGATTTGTTTTACAGAATTTGGTTATTGATGAGTTCATTTGGGCTTTTGATTTCTAAGTTTTGGTTCTTGGTGTTCATATGAGATCTAGAGGTTTAAGGTAGCTTTTTTTAAAAAATTTTAAAGGTATTTTTGTTATTTCCATGACAAAAAAAAAAGAAAAAATACCGACTGACGTGAGCGAGAGGTCTGAGATTATAATAAAATCAAACTATCGAGAGTTTTTAATCGATTGTTGAAAGACAGGGTGTGAGAGGTAAATATGCCAAACACTAGGGGTCTGAGAGTAATTATTCCTTTAAAATTTCAAGTGGAATGTGGTGGAACTTCTACTGTGGTGGATGTTAATGCGAAGACTTGTACCAGGCGAATGTGGGAGCTTACGGGTATACACTGTAAACATGTTATTGCTGCTATTAATGATTGTCGGCTACAACTAGAGGACTTCGTTGATGACTGTTATACCAAGGCTGTTTACATGCAACTTTACAATCACCATATTGAACCACTGCCAAGTCAAGATGAGTGGTCGGTGATAGAAGAATAAGAAGTGCATTCTTCTTTGATTAGGAAGCCAACTGGTCACCCGATGTGGGAAGAAGGCAAGCGGATGAACCTCAGAATAAAAATGGTACAGTAATTAGAGTTGGAGGTGCACTACGGTATGGGAACTGTAAGAACATTGGCCACAATGTCCAAGGATGCACCGCTGCCATTACAGGTGAGACACTGTGGCAAAGAAGATAATGACTTGGATTATAAAAGTAGTCGCAAAGTAATGAAGCTTCGGCAAGCAACACCAAGAAATCTTCCTCTGTAATTTTACTTTAATCAAATTATCTTTGGTTATTCTGTTCTTACTTATATGATTACTAATACACAACCTTTTTTGTAGAGAAAGGCAAGGAAAGTAACAGTTCAGGGAAGTCAGCAATCAATAACTAGGAGATCAACGGTTCAAGAAAGTTAGCAATCAGCAAGTAGGAGATCAACAGTTCAAGGAAGTCAGCAATCAGCAACTAGGCCATAACCATCTGAAGGTAACAAGCTATTTGGGCATTTCAAAAATTTTTGGGCATTTTGGACATGTTTCGGGCATTTTGGATTGTAGGCTAGTTAAGTTAGACTCTATTTTGGACATATTTTGGATTATCGGCTAGTTGGACATGTTATCGACTTTGGTTATATTTTGGATAAAGATATGCGCATCTTGTATACGTTTGGATGTTCCCCATTTGTCATTATGTTGGATGTCGACAAACAATTTCGTGAATTATAAGAGACCTTATTTTACAACACACTAATTAGTTCTGAATCCCATAATAGATTAAAGTAAAAGGATGCATATTAGTTCAACAACTGACAATCCACATTACAAACACTGTAATTAAGTGAACCAAATTACAAACAAGCTAACTAAAATGACAAATATTAGATAACGATGATAGCGACGATAGTTCTCATCGCTCTTGAGTAATGCTAACTCCAAAGCACAAGCATTCTCTTTTGCCTTGCAAAGATCAACTTGTAGTTCATCAACACATTGCACAACCATCTTATAAGCTGGTGGATCAACCCATTGGAAGAAATTGCATATTTTCTTGCCACAATCGTTATATTGACTACAACCAAAGAATCGTCTTCCCATGTTTTGATTGGTTCTTGCCATTTGCATAGTCGATCTAATACCACATCCACAAAACATGATCTTCAAATTCTGAAATTCAAAAGATTGAGAACTACTTCTCATTTTGTCCATATTCGTGGAGGGTGGGGAGCAGCAACTTCGTGGAAGGAAGGGAGCATTAGCTTTGTGGGTGCTGTGTGGAGGGCTGGGAGTACCTTGCGTGCTTAGGGACGGCGAGCAGCAGCTTGACAAAATGGTTGAGCGTCAGGAACGACGAGAATCTTGAGGGATGGTTTTTAGGGCTCTTGATTATGTTGGAGGAAGAAAATAGAAAATGGGTGGTCTTGATAAGCTAGGCACTTTATAATTAGTATTATATATGGGTTTTTGAAAAATATAAAAAAAATTAGAACTGATTTGATAATTTATCACATAACATGTTAGGAACAATTTATAAAGTTTCAATATACTTGATCTCAATCTTCTGTTTACCTTTTGTCTTTTTAACGTTGTTATTGGCTCCTGACATTGTGAAGTAGTTTTATTTGTTTTCTCTCTCCCGATTTGTGAAGACTATTGAATGGGTTAAGCTATTTATATCAGACAAGGTGCGTTGGATGAGTAATATTATCTTTCTTTAAAATCTGATTTAGTAGACTATTACGGTAATGTTAAATTATCCAGTTGTCTTTCCATACCGAGCAACCAAATAAATAGTATCATTTAGATAATGTTGTCTTACTTGTGGCATACATGTGATATCAAGAGTCTGTGTTCTCTTTTCAGATTAGTTTATAGATTGATATTTGTATGCATGCAGGGGCGGAGTCAGAAAATTTGGGGAGTGGGAGCAATAAAAAGTTCAACGTATGTAATTACAACATTTATAATTGTCCTCTACGATTACTCATGCGTTAAAATCACTCCATAATAGCTACATTGTCAATACAATCAAATACGTCTTTCTTCATATATGTAATTAAACAATCAGCTAACAATTGATCTCTCATCTTGTTGCGAAGATAATTCTTCAAAATATTCATGGCAAAAAAGGCTCTCTCAACATTTGCAGTCGCAACCAGCAATATCAAAACTAATTTCAGGAGCCGAAATACCGTACCGATAACCTTTTTAATATCTTTGTTATGGTTAGTCAGAAAATCTAGAAGTTTAAGATAGTTACCTCTGTTCATCGACTTTCAGACTCATCATGACCACGGAAAGAAAGCCCTTGGTGCAACAAAAAATGAACACAGTCTACAGAAGCACATAAGCGCGTTCGATACTGCCTTTTTTCCAACTCAGAAAACCTAGTAAAATAGGTGCTCAAATGTTGTTTATGATTCACCAAATCATGACCACGGAAAGAAAGCCCTTGGTACAACAGAAAATGAACACAGTGTACAGAAGCACATAAGCGCGTTCGATACTGCCTTTTTTCCAACTCAGAAAACCTACTAAAATAGGTGCTCAAATGTTGTTTCTGATTCACCAAAGCATGACATTTTTTCACGGATTGAGAATGACTGCTGTTAAGTTTTTCTGCATGAGTAGTAAACATTTTTGGTTTATTTCAGGAACTAAAACCTTCCACAACAAAGGAGTCTCCACCTCCGTGCTTGTCATTTTCAGACTTAAATAAATAACAACAAAGACAAAATGCAGCTTCTTTGTTCGTGCGTGGGCCACTGGGCTAGGTTAGGTACATAGGTACTATCTTTTTTAATTTTTTTTAGTTGATTACTTTATTATTTATGGTAGTATAGTTAAACTAATTAAGATTTTATAATATATATTAAAAGATTAAAAAATGTCTAAATTTTTTTAAGATTTGATTTCAATTTTTAGGTTGATTAATTTTTTAATGGGGTCAATTGTTAATTTTAGTGGGGACATACATTAAAAAATATACCTAATTATTAAATAAATAAAAAATTAAGTGGGGGCAATTGTCCCCACAGTACATAACGTCCCTCCGCCCCTGTATGCATGAATATTATCTGTTACGTTTACTAATATGCATGATTAATCGTGTAAAGTAACCGATTGATTAATCATTTGTGCAAATTAAGAAATAAGGTTATTGTTAAGAATTCAGCAACCAAGAGAACAAAACACGCAAAGAACATAGACGCAAGAGATAACATGGTTCGGCCTAATGCCTACATCCACGGGGAGAACTTTTATTGATGAGTTTCCGAGCTACAAAGCCATACAAAAAACTTAGGGTAACATATCTTTATATAGATACAAACTCTTGGTGTACAAGTAACTTATCAAGGTCAGATTAGAAGTCCAAAATCTAGTCAGAATAAGAATAGGTATAGGAAATAAATCTTTCCTATTTCTCGCCATCCCAACAATCTCTACCTTGGCTAGAAATCATCTCGTGGAAGAACCATGAAACTTCACCCGAACTTCAACAAACTCCACCTTGACAAAACACCGCCCTATGAAGAACTATGAGATCTTGCAAAATAAATCCGACTCCACTGACTCCATCTCGGACCATAGATAACTGCATCAATAAGACCATCTCAACTTTCTCTTCACCTTTTGTTCAATCACTTGGAGCCAGCCCCCAAACTCGAGCTTCTGAGCTTGCTTGGCCTATTTTCTCAAATCTCCATTGAACCCCAACTAGCAAGTCCACCTGCTGAAGCAACCTTGCGACCAATAGACACACCCTCTATTTTTTGGTCAGCCCCATGCTCCGCAACCTCGAACTAATTTTTCGCTGGACCTTCTTGCCTCAAACCAATGCTACATGCCATAGCATACAAAGGGCAACCTTTTATTCTACCAAGTAGAACCCTCGACATGCCTCGAACTCCATCATTCGGCCTTGAGTGAGATACCCGATCCGCGCGTGGTGTTAACAACGGCTTCGCATTCCCCATGCAAAACCTACCCAACACCTTTGACGTGCACTTTCCTTTAGACAACCATAGCGGGGCCCAGCTAACAATGCTTCTCCGAGACAACCATGGCTCCTTGCCAACCATGCCTCCACGAAACAACCATAGCTCGCTATCGATGTCTCTGCGAATCCCAACTCTACTCAAATCATTCATGTAAAGCCTTTGCTCCCTCATACGAACCAACCTCATATGACCTGAGCTTTTGCCAACTCTTTCAGACCCATTGATGTGACTCTATCTACAATAATGTACCTCACTAACTTGTAGGTATTTCTTTTTACCCTTCATCCCTACCATCGCATCCTTCTCCACCTTCATTAGCATACCTTTATAACTATCACTGTTATAATCCAAGGTCTCTAATGAAAAGAGATTACCAGGATGCATTGGACTTGATAAGACAGAAAGCCAGTCACCATCCGACCCCGTCTGAATATGTGGCCATGGTTGTGGATGCCAATCCCTCTTCGTTGTCTTGATCCCTAGTTCGTCCTGGATAGTCCCCTTCATGTGCCCTTCTCCGCACTTAAAACTACTTCTATTGAACTTCTTTGACTTCGACCTGGATCTTCTTTCATAATCCAGCTGGTGGCTCCTCATCATCTGCCAAGCACAAGCGAATCTTCGCTACTGTCTTAGGCTCCAACTCTTCCCACTCTTGCTCCTCCATCTTCTCGGACTTCTTCTCCGAGAGCGCGATAACCATCCCTTGCTGCACGAGGAGATCTCTGATACGCCTTTGCCATAACCCAAAATTTAATCAACCATCGAACTTCACAAGAGCAAACTTCGCGCCGTGATTCGACATCCTCCAACCTTAGCTCTTGATACCATTTGTTAAGAATTCAGCAACCAAGAGAATAAAATGCGCAAAGAACACGGACGCAAGAGATAACGTGGTTCGGCCTAATGCTTACATCCACGGGGAGAAAGGAGAACTTTTATTGATGAGTTTCCGAGCCACAAGCCATACAAAAAACTTAGGGTAACATGTCTTTATATAGATACAAACCCTTGGTGTACAAGTAACCTATCTAGGTCAGATTAGGAGTTCAAAACCTAGTCAGAATAAGAATAGGAATAGAAAATAAATCTTTTCTATTTCTCGCCATCCCAACAATTATAAAAGTTCAAACCTTCTGTACCGTAACTTTTGGTACGTGCAAAAATAAATTATAGGGTTATAAAAGATCAAACTTACTGTACCTTAAATTTGGTGCATGAAAATAAAATCTAGGGTTACAAACTGCAACCGTTGAACTGATTCTAATTGTCCATTTAATAAATAAACGCCATAAACGGTGTCGGTTTGCAAGCGATGTTCTCATCTCCACTTTAGAACAGCGCACCAAAGGTGAAGGCTATTATTGCATCGCTCTTGGCCGTCGACCAATTTATTTTAGAAAAAGCAAACCACACAAAACAAATGAAAGAAAACAATCCATAGCCGCCGCCTCTCTTTCAATAGCTCGAACCAGAAAAGTAGTAACAGGGAAAAGAGAGGATCGTTGCACCACCATGCCTCATGTCCGTTGCCTCCGACCTCAGAAACGTCTCGCCCCGACTTGACGCAACTCTGTCAAGTTTTGAGCGGGAAGAATGGAGGGACGACGACCCTCGATGAAAGTTATATCGAAGGTAGCATCGATGACTGACTCAAAGTAAGCCCGTGAAAGAACTGGCTCGACAAGATCAGAAATCGAATGCCTCTATCGTGTAAGTCGACGACGGAGACAGGATCTGGAGGGCTGAAACGGCAAAGCCCGATAAGCGAGCACGACGGAGGTGGGTTCTGCTTGGTTTTGGGTTCGAAGAATGTTCCATGAGTTTTCAGGACTTAATGGGTGACAAAACGATTGTTTATTGCCACCGAATCGTTGTCCTGGGATGGTGCCACCGAGATTGGGAGTGGGTCAAAAGTCTGGTGGATTAACGGACGAGTCTCTTGTTCATCGGTGGTCGACTATAGGTTAAGTGCCGGACGGCTAGATGATGGTGTTGGTTTGGGTTTGGAGTTTGATATTGCTAAATAGGCATAAATGTGTGTTTTGGGCATGTAAAGTAGGCTCCGTTGAAGAAGGTTTGTGATGTTGAAGTTTTGCAGTTGATTTTGGGCTTACGAAAGATGGATAAAGATAAGCTTGAATATCTTTTTTTTAAGATTGGCCCGTAAGGTGTTAAAAAAACTCATTAACCGTACTTAATAGACTTAAGTATTTTAGCCAAATATTTTATTATAATGGGCTCTAATGAGTTAACCCATTAGAAATCATCAATTAAAAATGTTGATTCCTACTTAATAAAAGTTAAAATTTCAATTGTTAATTAGACATCAACAATCATGGGCAAGTTATCGAATAATTTTGATTATGAAAAATGCTATTAATGTGACGGTTGTTATGCATTATGCAAATTATGATTATTGATTGTTAAGTTTGATTTATTTCAATATATATAAATCTTACTTGACATTAATGTTTATATACATGCTTCATGGTATGGTTTGTAAGTCAGTAAAGTGGCCATACCTTTATGTTGGCATGTATATATAATAAAAATTTTACTTGACATTAATGTGTATATACATGATTTATGCAATGGTTTCTTAGTCACCAAAGTGGCCAAATCTTTATGTTGTTGTATGTATATATATTACTTATTTATTAATTAATTAATTTAATTTTATTTATTAAAATCTGATGGATAAATTGACGTTTGCTATTTATGAGAAAACTAATTCTACCCAAAGTTAGGTCATTATTCTATAAATAGCAAACATAAAAGTGATAAACTAATATTTTGATCAGGTGTATATGCATATCCAAAGATAACGTACATCTGATTTAAAATATGTAGTGATTCGATAAAAGTCGTGTATGAATTAATATTTTGGTCAAGTGTATGTGTCTATCCTAAGATAGCATGTATATTTAATTTAAAATATTAAATTCTACAATAAAGCTTTTACATGGTATTGATTATGATAGTATGTCATAGTTTTTACCCAAAGGAGAGCTATAATATATCTTATTATTTTAATTAAATCTATTATGTAATTTCGATATGAGCATGTATTTATTATCTTTTTCCTGAAAGTCCCTCGTTGAAAAATTAGTGGGCAATATTTGACAATGAAGTATAATGGGTCGCAAGATATGCATAAGCATGTCAACAAAATAACCAATTTAGCAGCAAAGCTAATGACTTTGAGCATAACTGAGAATGATTTCTACTATTTGTATTTTTCTTTCTCTTGAACTTTGACCATCGTAAGGTTAGAACCTTGGTCAAGATGTTAGTTTAAGAGATTACAAGAATGAAAAGTAAACGAGATCATTCTATTAGGTCAATAATTCGATGAGCTGAGAAAATGAATAGGGTCAAATCTATGACATTTATGATGAAGGGACTAATTTTGGTAGCACATTCTACCAAAAAAGATAAGAAAAGTGATAATTATTATTTCTGTAAATGAAAGATGTTATCGAAAAAGATTGCCCGGAACCTAAAGTTTGGTTCGAAAAGAAAGATAATAATTTATCTTTGTATGTTTGAAACCAAACTTACTTTGACACCTTAAAAGTATTTGGTGATTTGACCTTAGTGCTATTGCTCATGTTTCCAATATTATGTAGAGATTTAGTATGTTCTAAACTATAAACCCAAATGAAAGATCCATCATTCTGAGAAATTGAATGAAAGTTTCAATGAAGGTATATTGATATATTGTAAATAGTAGATATTGGTCATTATTTAGACCTATTACAAACTATTCATATACCTTTGCACTCGGAATCCATTTGCTCTTAATTGTTGGAGATTTGTGATTTTTATGTTAAGTTTGGATTTAGATGTTTAAGTTTATTTAAGAATACAAACCTTATTTTTTGGTGTTCTTTGTAATACTTTCTTTCAATCTCTATTTAGTGTTTATAATATTAAAATTAAAAGTAACATTGAGTATAACAATTTCTCTTACTTGTGGCATACATGTTTGGGTCATGTATCCAAGAAAGATGCCACAAGAAATACTCAGCTTCTTGAAATTTTACACACCGATAATTGTTGACTATTTTATTGACCATCTTTAATATATAAAAGTGTTTTATTGCCTTTATTGGTGATTTTTACATTATAGTTATGCATATTCGATGTCTTTGAAGTTTAACTGAATGAAGTAGAAAAATAATTAGACATGAAAGTAAAAATCGTAAGGTATGATAGTGGTGGTGAATATTATAGCAAACATGACGAAAGTGGTCAATATTTTGGTCAACTTTCAAATTTTCTCGAAGAGACAAAATCAAACCTTAATGGTTAGGAGAATGATGAGTAATATAAAGTACTCATCTCGTAGTGGATGTACACTCTCAAACTGCTGTGCATGATTGAATAGGGTTCCTGCTAAAGTTGTTCCTAAACCTCTTATGAGTTGTAGGATGAAAGGATTCCTAATATATGACATTTACATATTGAGGTTGCCCAATGATAATGAGATTGCATAACACACAAAAGTAAATTAGATTCTCGAACAATGGGTGATTATTTAGTTACCTAGAGAAATCTAAAAGGTACAAATTTTATTGCCTAGGCCATAGTTCAAGAATTGTTAAAAATAGAAATGCAAGGTTCATAGAAAATGGTGAAGTTAATTGGAGTAATGAAAATTATAGGGTACAATTATGGAAGTATGGATGAAATTAATTTACGTGCACTGATATTTTCTTCCACAATCATACTGCATGTCACTCCTAATGTTAACGTAATGCAAGTCAACATAAATGGATATTTGGGTCAACAAGTACCAAACGAATAAGCTAACTCACAAAACTCAAATGAGCAACAACCACATAGAGTAGCATTAAGGTATTCCCAATAGGAATGAAAGTTAGCTATTCTGAATACTTTGTGGTATATTTGCATGGATATAGACTTTGATATTAAAGTCAATAATCTAGTTTTATTTTCACAAGCTATTAAATTATTTGAATCTAAAAAATAGATGAATGCTACGAAGGAAAGAGTTAAAATTCATAGAAAATAAAAAGCCTAGATTGTCGTTGAATTAGCTGAATGTTTTAAGAGGCTTGCATGTAAATGGGTCTTCAAGACCAAGCGTGACCCTAATGGCAATATCGAATGATATGAAGCTAGACTTGTAACTAAAGATTTTACTTAGAAAAGTGGCATCTATTATAGCGAGACTTTTTTGCCAGTCTCTAATAAAGACTCTTGAAGAATAATTATAGTATTGATGACTCACTATGGTCTCGAGTTACACTAAATGAATATAAAAAATTATCTTTCTTAATGGGACCTTAATGAGAAAAGTTATATGAATCAACCTGAAGGTTTGAGGTTGAAAGAAAAGGAATAGTTGGTGTGTATTCTTAAGATATCAATATTATGACTTAAATTTGCTTACTAACAAATGTATCTGAATGTTCACGATACTATTATGTCTTTTGGTGTTAAGGAGAATGTCGTTGATCGATGTGTATACCAAAAGGTCAGTGGGAGCAAATGTTTGTTAAGTTTTATATTTATGATATTTTGCTTGCTACGAATAATTTAGGAACTTTATGTGAAACTAAAGATTTTATCTCATTAAAGTTTTGAGATGAAAGATTGAGGTGAAGCATACAATGTGTTTAGAATATAATATTCTATAATGGTTCACAATTTTGCTATAATTTCACTAAAAAGAATCTTAGTCTTATTAACTTGATTCCTAAATATTATATGCTCATGTATAGATCACGACACATTAAAGATTTTCGGTTATTTGAATTGATAGTTATCTTATTTCTATTTTAAATGAGCAATATTATGGAAGATTGCTAAGCAATCTATTATTGGCATTGCTCAATATAGAAATTAAGATTGTGACAGAATTTGAAGTCACAATTAATAAATTATAACTAGGAAACTTATTTCAGGACTTTGGGTTGTCGACGCCATTATCAAGTCACGAAAAAATTATTGCCTTAGTAGTATATTTCTCGACGATGACAAATATTCTAAAGGTGTCAAACATGTAAAATTAAAAGTATTTTGTCGTTAATGAGAATATTCATAATCACGAGTGTCTAGTTTTCACATGATGAAAGATCTCATAATTGTAGATCTATTAAAGTTAGGATTACAACCAAATAATATGATCATGAATGGCTTTTGGTTGTACTTCAGAATATTTTGGTGAGTGACACTCTGGGCTCAATGATGTATTTCTGAAATACATTATCATTTTCTTGTTTTATTAATGGTGTTATACATTATGATTTTATGAAAAAATAAGAAAGTCTCTATGACACATTATTGTGGACCATAATTGGTTCTATATACCACTTATTGGTCTAGTATGTTGAGTTGCTATTGTCGTAGTTATGGAAGGGAGTAGTCTTATAAATGATGTATAACCGCTATAACTCACATTTAGTAGCTTACCATATGATGATATTATGATTGTAGAATTTAAGTTGAGATTACTTATGTTGTGCACCTTATGTTATACTATTAATCTTTATTCGAGCCTAATGGGAGAATGTAAGAATTATTTATTAATTCTATTAAATATGCTCTCTTATAGTTGGACTCTATTACTGATATAAGAGTCCTATTATAGTTATGGTTATTTGTTGAATCTTAACCATCCATTGGGAGCTTGATGGACGCACCCGATTACTTCTAGTTATATAGCTTGGTCCTCTCTCTGCCTATAAAAAGATGCTAATGCTATCCATCGGTGGGTGTCACTAAATGATAGGTAAGAGAGAGAAACCAAACTATGGAGATCGCGAGGATTCCGACTACGTGGACATCAATATTTCTCTTAATCAACCAATCCGGTATGCTTCCGCTTATTATTTATGTAAATTAAATTACATAGATAATAAATGATATGCGAAAGCGTACCCAGATTGATCGATGTATAGTAGAACGCCATCTTCGCTATAACTTAAGTTTCTCTCGCTTACCTATCATTTAGTGATGCCCACCAATGGATGACATTAGCATCTATTTATAGGCAGAGAGAGAACCAAGCTATATACCTAGAATCAATCGGGCGTCTATCAAGCTCCCAATGGACGGTTGAGATTAAACTAATAACCACACTCATAATAGGAATCTTACTCATTAAAGGTAATCAATAATTGAGTCCTACTATATGAGAGCCACCTTAATATAATTATCAAGACTTAATAGATAATTCTTACATTCTCCCACTTGGCTCGAATATAGGTTAATAGTATGCATAATATAAGCAATCTCAACTCAAAGTCCACAATTATAATGTCATCATATGATAAGCTACTAAATGTGAGCTATAGTGGTTATATGTCAATTATGTGACATACTCCCTTCCATAACTATGACACTAGCAACTCAACATACTAGACCAATAAAACGGTACAAAGAACCAATAATAGTCCATAGTAATGTCTCATAGAGACTTTTTTATTGTCCCATAAATCCATAATATACATCAATAATAAAACAAGAAAACTATAATGTATACCAGAAATATATCAGTGAGCTCAGAATGTCATCTATCAAAGGCAATCAGAAATACAACCAAGACCCATTCTTAGTGCATGCTCTCTAAATTATTTTAGTTGTAATGGCTTTGTCAACGGATCTGCAATCATGAGATCTATACTGATGTGCTCAATAGACAACCCCTGTTCCTGAACTTCCTCCTTAATAACAAGGTACTTCAAATCATGTGCTTCACACCTCTAGAGTATTTTTCATTCTTCGAAAAAAATACTGCTAAAAAATTATCACAATAAATTTTTAGTGGCTTGCTAATGGTGTCGACAACCGCAAGTCCCGAAATAAAGTTTCTCAACTGCTTTGTGTGGATCGAAGCCTCAAAACATGCCATAAATCTAGCTTCTATAGTGGATATAACAGTTATAGTCTGTTTGGTACTTTTCCAAGAAATTGCTCCATCCATCAAATTTTTATCCATGTTGACTTGCATTTCTTCAATATTTGGAGTAGCATTCGGTATAATTATGGAAGAAAAAACTGATACATGCAAATTTGCATTCACCTCAACTTCCCTAATTTCAGCCCTTTGATCACTCCCTCTAATTTCACGATTCTCTATGAACCTTGCATTATCAGTTTCAACAACTCTTGGACTATGGTTCAGACAATAAAATCTGTACCCTTTAGATTTCTCTGGGTAACTAATAAAGTAACCACTTATTATTTGAGAATCAAATTTTCTTTCATATGGGTTATATAATCTTGCTTCTGCTAGACAAACCCAAACATGCAGGTGTCTCATACTAGGTTTTCTTCCAGTCCATAACTCAAAAGGAGTTTTTGGAACAACCTTACTAGGAATCCTATTCAATAAGTATACATCAGTTTTGAGAGCATATATCCGCAACGAGGTGTGCACTTTCGTATTACTCATCATACTCCTAACCATTTCAATTAAAGTCTGATTCCACCTTTCCGCTCCACCATTTTATTATTAAGCAGTTATGTCATGCCTTTCAAGAAACTTTGCAAATAGACCAGGATATTGACCACTTTCGTCATGTTTACTTTAGTTTTCACCACCTCTATCAGACCTTACGATTTTCACTTTCCTATCTAATTGCCTTTCAACTTCATTCATATATACCTCAAAAGCATCAAGTGCTTGAGATTTTTCACGAACGGAGGAAATAGACATGACCATACTATAAAAAATTAACAATAAAGGTAATAAAATACTTTTCTCCACCAAAAGATAGAACATTAAATGGTCTACAAATATCGGTGTGTATTATCTCAAGAAGCTGGGTACTTCTCGTGGATCCTTTCTTGCTATGTTTGGTTTACTTTTCCTTAATGCAATCCACACATATGCCAAGATCAATAAAATTCAGAATTGGGAGAATCTCATTCCTTACTAATCTTTCTACTATTTCTTTGGATATGTGACCTAAACGCTTATGCCACAAGTAAGCAGAACTATTATTCTCAATGTTACGCTTAATTCCAATTTTATAAACACTAAGCGAAAATTCAGAAAAGGCACTATCAAGTTTCAGCTTATATAAATCATCAGATAGAACACCCGAACCAATGAGGTTTGTATTCTTAAATATACTGAAACATCCATATCCAAATTTAACATGAAAACCACAAATATCCAACATAGAAAGAGAAATTAAGTTTTTAGATACTGAAGGCACATATAGAGTCTGTAATAAGTCTCAATAATAACCAGTATCTAAGACTAAATGGTAAGTCAATTGGAACCTTCGTTCGATTTTTCATGAGGAGGAATCTTTCATTTGGGTTTATGGTTTGATCCAAACTGAATCCCCACATAACATTAGAATTATGAGTTGTAGCACCAAAGTCAATCCACCAAGTATTGGAAGGTACCTCAGATAAGTTTGATTCGAAATATACAAAGATATTATCTTTACCTTTCTTTTCAAACCAAACTTTACGTTTCAGACAGTCTTTCCGATAATGTCCCTCCTTCTTACAGAAGTGACACTTATCACCCCTCTTTTTATTCATGGTAGGTTGTGCTACCTTAGCAGGACCCTTCCTCTTAAATTTCTTTTCTTTCATCCGGTATGCTTTCTCAGCTCCTTTACCCATTAGGCTAATAGAATGACTTCCTTGGTTCTTTAATCTCCTTTCCTCCTGAACAAGCTTACTGGCCAATTCGTTAACAGTCTATTTATCCTTTATGGTATTGTAACTAATCTGAAATGGCTCACATTTAGGAGGTAGTGAGTTTAATGTGATTTGCACCAAGAATGAGTCATCTGTTCTATGGCTCAGTGTCTTTAATTTTGCTGCCAAATTGGTCATCTATAGCACATGGTCATGCATACTTTGCGACCTATTGAAATTCATCGTCGTAAGATTTGCCAATAATGTGCCAGCAAAAGAGTAGAACGAAATTTCTCTTCAATAGTAGAAAGATATTCTTTTGCACTTTCTATCTGTGGAATTGAGCTCTTAATGTTGCTAGTAGTTTTCATGCGCACAAATCCTAAGCTTAATCTATTTGACCGTTTCCATGCATAATAGAATGCCTTCTCATCCTCAAGACTTTCATTAGTAATAGCCTGAGATTTTTCTTCCATGAGTGCCAAGTCAAGATCCAAAGCCCCTAAATATAACTTTAGTTGTTCAGATTCACAGAAGTTTAAGCCATCTAACAGAAGCATTAACTGCCACAACTACAATTTTAACATACATGCTCAAATTAATATTCTAAAATGGATTCAAATCAAATAAAACAATAAGAGTACATTATAGCTCTCCTTTGGGTAGAGACTATAATATACTATCATAAATCAATATCATATAAACATTTATCGTAGAATTTAGTAATTCAAATCAAATATATATGCTATCTTTGGATACACATATGTATCTGGCCAAAATATAAATTCATACATGACATTTATCGAAGAACTAAATATTTACTATCAAATATATGTTATCTTTGGATATGCATATGTATATGATCCAAATATTTAGTTCATCGCATTTATGCTTGCCAGTTACAGAATAGTGACCTACCTTTGGGTAGAATCGATTTTCTCATGTATAGCAAACATCAATTTATTCATCAAGTCATATAATTGGTATTGCAATAATCGATGAATAAATGACAAAAATATGCATGTATATAACATTAAAGTTTGGCCACTTTGGTGACTAAGAAACATATACTATAACATGTATAACATTAATATGAAGCAATTTCTATATCAACATTCAATAAATCATCTTGAATCATCATTAATTATAATTTAGAATAACAATCCATAACTCGTAACATCAAGAGTATTACCCACATTAAAATTATAATTAATAACCTGCGAATTATAATTGGGGTCTAATTTCTAAATTTTTCATTATAAATTTAATGGGTTAAACTTTTATATTATCTTCTGGCCAATATCATAATGAACTAAGTAATTAAAACCCCGTTTACTTTATATTCAGTTATCTGAACCAATTAGATTTCCTTTATTACATAACCATCCAAAAAAATGTCACACCCGGACCACCAATACGGCCTAACGAACACTACCGGCGGCCAACTTCTATTAGTTTTTCTAATCGGCGGAAGAAAGAGATTTCTGGAAAACCTTAAAGCAAAAGAGGGAAAGTTCAAATCGGCCCCTAATATTTTGCGTGTTTTTCAGTTTGGTCCCCCGTCCGGTGGAAATCTTAAAGTTCAGTTCTATGGTTTTGTAATCGTCAATTTCAGACCCCAAACCATAATATGCATACACAAATCACATAAACCGTATAAAATCTAATCTGCAATTCATCGTATATACGAAAATAATTTAAAGAACCAATCTAAACAGAGAACACATGCTCTGATACCACAAGTAAATTAAATTACATATAAACGGTATGCGGAAACGTACCCGGATTGATCGATGTAGAGTAAAACGCCATCTTCGCTATTGCTTAAGTTTTTCTCGCTTTCCTATCATTTAGTGATGCCCACCGAACTATATACTTAGAGTCAATCGGGCACGTCCATCAAGATTTCAATAGACGGTTGAAATTAAACTAATAACCACACACATAATAGAACTCTTACTCATTAAAAATAATTAATAATAGAGTCCAACTATATGAGAACCACCTTAATAGAATTATCAATAGATAATTCTTACAATCCCGGCCTTGCGCTTCGAGTAGGTGACCCACCGATCCTCCTCATTTTCAATATACTTGATCTCAATCTGCTGTTTGCCTTTTGTCTTTTTAACCTTGTTATTGGCTCCTGAAATTGTGAAGTTGTCTTATTTGTTTTCTCTCTTTCAATTTGTGAAGACTATTGAATGGGTTAAGCTATTTATATCAGACAAGGTGAATTGGATGAGTAATATTATCTCTCTCTAAAATCTGGTTTAGTGGACTATTACGGTAATGTTAAAAGTATTATTTTTAGAATTTATTTAAAAGTATCCCGTTATGGTAAGTGGTAAAGGAATCATTTTGTTGGCTTGTGAGATTATTAAAAACTAGCTTCCGTTTTTGTATTGGAGTAGAATATTTTGGCAATGATTAAATTAGACAATTGTCTTACCATATAGAGGGGGCCCGGATTGGATCCGGGAAGCACTATTCTGGACCCAACCAGATTGGGGACAATATAGTCCCACAAAAAAAAAGGAATGCGCATCTTTCCTATGCATGGAGGACTAAAAATTCGTAGGTCATTCATGTGGCACCTTTATTATTTTTTTAGTTTTTTATTTTTAATGTACTCTTTTATTAAAAATTAATAACATTGGTGATTAATTAGTACGAATTGGGCATGCCATTTAGACATAACGGGCATCTCATTTAGAAATAACCGAGTATATTATTTAATTTATTAATTAAATAATTATAAGTTTTATTAAATATTAATCGGGCATGATATTTCGACATAACCGGGCATGTCATTAAGAAATAACCGGGCATGCCATTTAATTTATTAATTAATTTATGAAATATTAACCGGACATGCCATTTTAACATAGCTAAGCCATTTAGACATAAACGGACATGCCATTTTATCGTAACCCAGCATGCTATTTTATTGTAACCGAGTGTGCCTTTTTGTCATAACTGGGTCTGCCATTAGACATAACGGGCATGCCATTTGACATAACCAGGCATGCCATTTTGATATAGCCGGGGATGCCATTTAGACATAAGCGGGCATGCCATTTGAACATAACTGGACATGTCATTAGACATAATCGAGCATGCCATTTTAACATAACCTTCCAGCCACTTGGTACTCGATCGACTCTCGACTTCAAACGAATTTTCAACATCCTTACAATCCAAATTGGGAGAAGTCATAAACTTCAAAGTTGTAGATATACATCTCGCACATCAACTTGAATCACCTCAATTAGACTCCGGAGTAATAAGTTGTGGCTCTCTAACAAAAATCTATTGACCGCAACCAGGTTGATTCTAAATTCAAATAAATTTTTGATATCTTTACACTCAGAATTTGGAGAAGTCATAAACTTCAAAGTTGTAGATATATATCTCAACTTTGCACATCAACTCGAATGACCTTAATCAGACTCCAAAGTAAGAATTTTAGCTCCCCAACCAAAATCTATTGACTGCGACTCGGTCGACTCTTGAATTCAAACAAATTTTAAACATCTTTACAGTCTGAATTTAGAGAAGTCATAAACTTCAGAGTTGTATATATACATCTCAGCATCGTATATCAACTTGAATTATCTCAATCAGACTTCGGAGTAAGAAGTTGTGACTTTCTAACTAAAATCTATCGATCGCTTCTCACCATCGCTCCTTCTGCACAATTGGACTCTGGCGTCGCTAGTGATGAGAGGGACTTGGAGCCGATGTCGGAAGTCCAGAGTTGCTCCTCGCCAGCTGGTCTCGCGGTTGCCGGCAGCAGCACCATGTGGTTCTCCTCAGAAAATTTCAAACGGGTTAGTTTTTTATTTGACAAAATAAGGGAGAGAGGGGAGAGGAGAGAAAATGAAGAAGGGAAAAAGAGAGAGGCGCTAAAAGATAAAAATACTCCTATAAATTACAACCGTTAGATCTCTCACATGCGCCTAGTCATCAAGATCAAAGGACAAGATTTAATTCTGTACGGTACGGGATAAGGCTATTAGTGCCCGTACCGAATCCACTGCCATATAGGGCAACCAAATAGTAATGTTTACTATATTAGTTGCGAGTAAAAAAAAATATTTTTGTGTTGGAAATCGAAGGGCTAATGTCATTAATTTTTATTAATCACGTGCTAAAATCATAGTATACAACATAGAAAATTGACCCCCTCATATCCTCAAGATAGACATCGGTACAAAAATTTAAAAGAAAATCGGATAGTACATAATCAAATCCTATATATAAAGTATGCTTCGTAATGACATCTACCGCCCAATTACCTTCTCTAAACGTATATTAAAGCTGTATCGTCCAGGCTCAAAATCTCCTGTGCTCGACAGATCATGTTAAACTACGGATGGTCCCTGCCTATAGATATACATTGAGACTGAATTGTCTTTTTGTTGCGTTGATAAGTGCAAATTGAGTTTATTTTATTTGTCGATAACTTTCTGGTACCGGGTTACATCAATATAAGTCCCGAATCGAATATGGTCAGCATTATAAATAAGGGTGACTAGTGCGTACTTTATTCCGAAATTATTTAACAAAATCCAAAGTTATTGTTTTGCATTAATTTATGATTAAATCTTGTTAACTTGGTTACAAAGTTGGTATTTCTTCTTTCATCATAAGTGTAATAAATTTGTGGTCGTTATGGACAAAATGGAAAAACATTTTATTATTTCTCGTCATTGTCCTTATGCTTAAGTTGTGATATTGTTTAAAATGATTTAACAAACTCACAACTAATTTAAAATAGAGTACACCCATATTATTAATAATGGTGACACTTTCAATAATACTGTTTAATAAAGTTTATTTGAAACTGTTCCAACATCGTAAGTGGTAAATGATTTATTTTGTTGCCTTCAAAGATTATGAAAACTAACTTCAAAATTAGAATTTTTTCCTTCCTGGAGGATAATTCGCATGACCCAAATTGTTAGTTGCCCGTATTTTTCGAGGGCCAACTGGCCAAGGGGAGACTACTTCAAATTCTACATCTATGTTTGGTTTCATGACTAGGACATTACTAAACAAGTATTTTGTCTAAATCTATGTTTGGTGCAGAAAATGATATGCACAAAATTGTTTGTCAGAACCCATCCCAAAATTATTTTTACCATAGAAACATTTCGCCATAGATATATAATGCGGACAAGACGCTACCTGTTGAACCCAACCCGCTCGTGATTGCAAAGGGAACGTAATCAGGCGATAACAAATCACCCCACTAATGAGTTAATTTTTGGGTCCACTTTGCAATAATAGGGAGTACGGATATAATGTCGAACTATAAGAAGTGGGTTCAAGATATCCCGAGTGGGATGTGATTAAGATTAGGTTGATTAGTATTTTATGAAAAGTTTAGGTGAAGCAAGCAATGACAAAGATTAAGTTAAAGAGTATAAAGATAATTTAAAGGAAATTAGGCTAGGAGGCCGTCGTACATCCCTACGTGCTTGGTCTCTCTTGGGTTTTTATGTCCGTAGTGGGCCTAGGTAAACTAAGGCATGACGCTTCACAGCTAAGTACTTCACGCCACAAAGAAGGTACTAGGGGGTCCTGCCGAGAATGTCACTCACACCCAATGTTGGTAAGTTGTCAACCTCACCTAAGTGTCGAGACTACCACTCTTGCCCTCCTAAACCTCACTCATTAATGGACCACCCTTGGGCAGACTACACACTACCATAATCGGCAAAATCCATTTTTACGGCTAAGTCTATCGGATAAATGTATAGTCTAGTGGTTAAGCTTTTCCATGCTCTCTTTCACGGCTAAGTACTTTGGATCAAGCTACAATCGACTGGGAAGGACTCTAGGTCATTACTAGTGCTACTCGCCCCTAGGTTCCAACAGAGGTTAATTACCTAATGCATTATGCCCACTAACTGCTACACGCTCTAAAGCTTAACCCATTCAAAACCAAGCATCTTGGGAGCACTAAGGCACCAGACCCAAAAGGAAACTATTCACACATCATCATTTAATTAAAATGATAATGCATGAAAGGGAACAATGTCTTAAGAGCGGAATTGAAAGAAAGGGATATATAATGGTCAATCGTGGTGACGAGCTGCTCGAACCTCTCCCGACATCCACTCCTTGCTTCTTGAGCTCCTCCTCCAACTACTTAAAAACCCTAAGTTTAAGTTCTTATGTCAAAGCTTACAAATTGAGGGGTTGAGGGGGGTATTTATAGAGAAGTCTCCCCCTCAACCATAAAATAAGGTAAAATGTTCGAAAAGCTCTCAAAATATCTAGTTCTCCCAGGCAAAATTTGGCAAAAATGTTATCCAGTGCAAGGCACACCGTCCGACAAGCTGAGTTGGCGGGCGATTATGGTTCTGGGGGCCAGTAGGTAGGTGCGGACTTCAGTCAGCAGCATGGGTATCGTCTGGTAGGCGATTCCACCGTTCGGCAGGTTGTTCGTAGAAAGCTCACCTCATTCTCTTTGAACACCGCTCGGTGGGCTGGGGGCATTGTCTGGTGGGACATAAAGGATTTGAGGAAAATTTGGATGAAGTCCTCCTGCAGTTCGTCAGATGGGGCACCGTTCGGCATAATTCTACTGGAGAGATGCAGGGCGGTGTGAATTTTGCCATTCGACAGTTGCAGCTTGGTTCTAGCTGTCTATCTCTCGGATCGACTCTTCCAACGCTCACCTCTTCTCATTTGATCCTCGCGTCCCTGCAAAATCCTCCTCCAAAATACACAAAGACAAAAGGGTAAAACCATCGTAGGCAACGAACCTAAGAATGGCATAAAATGGCTCAAATAGACTTGAAAATAGGTCTAATTGACCCTAAAATGAGGAGATAAAATGAGTGTTTCTTGCGCTCATGACCCACCTAAATTAAGTCTTGAACATAGAGCACAAGGTTGCAGTCGCTGGCCTCACTAAAAATCTCAAAGCAGAAAAACTCGCCACAGGGAAAAGAGCATCATCGGTAGCACTACCTCTAATAACTAACAAAACTCTGTTATAATAAAACCCATTACAACCCCGATGCCCATAGTTCATTACCCGAATTATAATAACACCATATAGTGACAAAGTTACTGATGCATGTCAATTCACAGCTTTATTTGTTATATTATTTATATTATTATTGGTCTGTTTCGTATTTGCATCGCCATATTTTATTCCACTTGAGGAATGAGAGTAGAATTTACACTCTGCATTGTCTTGTACGTTGTTGAAGTCTAAAGATCACGTTCAAGTTCAGAGAAAAGGAGTACATATCGAAAGGAGTCAAAGGACCAGAGTCAACCATGTGGACACATACGCTGGCACCCCGCCACGTACGCTCAACATGGGAATCAGTTTTAGACACGTACATGGCACCCTGCCATACACGTCCAATTTTGTGGACACTTATGCTCAACTCCTTACACGTACGCTCTGGCCCTAAGTTTTCACTGTCCACGTACGCTCAGCTCCTTACGCGTACCCTCAGGTCCTTGCCGTTTCAGAAAAATCTCAGCTGCCTATTATCTCTGTCGAGAACTTTAAGAATAATATAGAACTAGGTCTTTTGACACTCGAGTTTTCTATATATACCCTGCTTGTTCTAGGTTTTTAGACATCAATCTTTCCATTGATATTTTGCTCTACACATTTCACTAGGTACTTAGTTCGGGTTTGATTTCTATTCGAGTATTCGTAAAATATCTGTCATATTGGTGACTTCTTTCCTTTACTCTTACTTTATGCTTTTCATTCTCTGCAATATGATTATGTCAAGTATGATTGCCATGAAGAGGAGTAGTTACCTTTGAGTACGGCACCCGTATGGCACATTTGATGGGTTAGGTTATGGATTGAATATGGAACGTGGTTATTGTTCGTATACTTAATGCTTATTTTCTCATTCATATTGTTAAGTTTGGAATATACCTATCCTATGAATACTAAGTCATTGCATCGCACCCTAGTGAAAATTAGGCATGGGTTATTGGTTCAAGATTAATAATAAGTGAGGGATCATATGATCATCAACTGACCTACAATCCTAGAATTTGTAGAGACGCCAAAAAGCTGAATAATACACCTTGAAGTCTGAAAGGATGGAACTCTCTAATAGGTGATTCGTATGAAGGAATATAATAATTGATAAACTTAGGACATTTTCTCGATTCAGCTATTCGTGACTTTGGTAGTTGTCTCCCACCCTTTTGTTACTGATAGTACATTAGGAAACTCTGATTACCATCTCCTAATAAATCCATAATTGAACCTCTTAACATGTTAGCGTACCGTGGTCTTCTTTATCATTCTTGCATTCATCTCGTATACCCTGATCTTCTTGTTACTTTTGTTGCTTCAGTTTTTTTCCCTTCATTTCTACTACTCTTACAATCACCGTTTGCAAACCTATTTTGTAATGATTCTTGTGCCAATCCCTTAGTTTGAACCTACTTATTACTATATTATTTTCATAGGATTGATAAATTATTCACACAATTTACCCTAATCCAATTGGCTCTGTCGACGTGGATTGAGAATTTAGGTTAGGAAGAAATATTTGTATGCATTTAAGGTACACATTTAATTGTTTAGATGAAGTGTAGGAAATGGAGTCAATTTTTGATGCTCTTCTCCCCATTTGGGATGAGGAACATCAAGTCATCCAAGCACCACCAGTGGAAGAATTTGCTTTCAGAATTGCACTAAAAGCGGTCCAATTACTGCAAGCATCAGCCAAGTTCTTCGAAAGGAAAGATGAGGACACACGAAACCATCTTATTTGATTCGATGATATTTGTGCAACTATGTACTACAAGAGAAGAAGCATGGACATTATTAGACTTCACCTATTCAGATACACTCTTGTAGGCAAAGCCTGAAATTGGTATGAGGGGCTTCGAGGAAAAGGGATAACAACCTGGAAAGAGCTAGCTCAAGCTTTCTTCCAAAAATACGTCTATGGCCAAGACTGCCAAAGGAGTGTAAGAGATCAACACCTTTCACCAAAAGGAAGGAGAGATAATATATATGGCTTGGGAGAGATTCAAAGTTTACAACAGAAAGTACTTCACCATGGCATTACCCCTGAAATCCTTATGAGGATCCTGTATAATGGATTGAAAGTGAAGGATCGGGTGACATTAAATGCAGCCTCAAGTGGAAATTGCATAAAGAAGATAGCAATCGAAGCCGTGCAACTACTAGAGAAAATATAGAATTGCACAAATTATAGAACTCAAATTCAGAAGAAAAGGAAGAAATCGGGCCCTGAGAAACAAATAGGACAACCGAGATCACACAAATCCAAAATAAGGATCTTCCTAACACTTTTAATCAAGAAATTGATAAGATAATTCATTTGGAGGCTCAAATACAGAAGATGAAGGAGGCAATCCAGCAACTCTGGCAGCAGAAGGATAAAACCGATCTAAAACCACACCAAGAGGAAGTAAAGGTAGTCACTATAATTAGTAAGGCTATGGAAGAACTAAGAACAAGTAGTTTTTCTCCGAAAGAGCCACCCCCGCTAGTCACGACTCAGCAAAAGAGACAACCAAAAGATGGTGTACTTGTAAAGTACTTAGGGAAGGCTGAGGAAGTGCAAATCCTCACATCACTGGCACACCTAATGGAGCAAGCACCCCAATTTACTAAATTTTTGAAAGAGGTGGTGACCAATGATAATGGATGGAAGATGAAATCTACGGTAACATTGACTGTGAAGTACAACTCTCTCATCACCAAGTAGCTGCCTGCTAAATTTAAGAACCTAATGAGCTTTACTATCCCATGCAATATTGCTGACTACAAATTCGAGAGATGTCATTGTGAGTTAGGGGCGATTATCAATCTCATGCCATTATCCATTTTTGTAAAATTAGGAATTGGTGAGCTGCGAGAGAGTGAAATACATGTGCTTTCTATAAGGCTTGGGACTGCTCAATACTCAGCCTTGAATGTGAGCCTAGTGAGGCTCAAAACTCAGCCTGGAATGCGAGCCTAGTGAGGCAAAAATCAAAAAAGTAGTTTGGGAGTGCTATGGAAATAAATCTTCGGGTCCTGATGGTTTTGGCTTTGCTTTCTACAAGGCTTATTGGAGCATCGTGGCAGAGGATGTGGCCTCTTTCGTGAAGAACTAATTTTGTTCCTCTGTCATATTGCCTTAACTGAAGTCATCTTTTATTTCACTTATTCCCAAGAGTCAAAGAGCGAGACACTTCAAAAATTTCTGGCCTTTCTTCTTGTTTGGTAGTCTTTACAAGATTATCGCCAAGATTCTTTCAAGCCATCTCAAATAGACCATTAGAGAAATAATTGGGCCAGAGAAATCAGGTTTTATCCAGGTGCGGTAATTGTTGGATGGAGTGATGGTTTGTTGTGAGATGTTGAATATGCTTACGAGGGCCAGAACACGAGGGGCCCTAGTAAAGCTAGATTTTAGTAAGGCCTTCGATAGTGTGTCATGGGCGTACATTAAAGAGATTCTTAGAATTATGAGTTTTGGACCTCGCTTCATGAGTTGGGTGTTTGGTTGCCTTGTGGGTCCTCCTCATCAATGTTAATCAACGTCTCGCCTTCATGCCTATTCATTTTGGAGTGGGGTTTAAAGAAAGGAGATCAATTATCTCTGTATCTGTTCTTAGTTGCAGTAGAGGGGCTATGCGGAATGGTCCTAAAAGTTGAGAGCTCGGGGGTGATTCAAGGCTTACCTATACCCCGGATGACCTTATAACTTTGCCTGCTCCAAAATGTAGATGACACCATCCTCTTCTCAAAAGCCTCCTACCAAAATATTAGAAATCTTAAGCTTATCTTACTCTCTTTTTCTTTGGTTTCAAGTCTCACCTTGAACTTTTATAAGTGTTCCATTATAGGAGTCAACATGTATGTTGAGTGGATGGAGGGTGCTACTGCTTGCTGGAGTTGTAGAGGTCAAAAACTTCCCTTTAAGTACCTCAGCATTTTGGTTAAAGCTTCTATGAAACGTGGCTCTCATTCAGAGCATGTCTACAAGCTATTCGATAGGAAGCTTTCATCATGGTAGGGCAACCTCCTCTCCATTGGTAGGCGTGTAATGCTTTTCAAAGTGGTCCTCTCAAGTTTGCATATTTTCTTCTCGTCTTTATTCAAGGTACTAGCTAGGGTTATGAAGTTGTTAAAGGCCAGGATACAGAGGTTCTTATGGTTGGATGACTCCTCCAAGCAGAGCCTTTCCTTTGTGCCTTAGAGCCATGCTTTCCTTCTAGTGGATAAGGGTGGATTCGGGCTTATTCGTCTAGATTTTCAGAATGAAGCCCTACACTTAAAGTTGATTTAGCATTATCTCACTAATCGTAACACTCTTTGGGCCATGGTGGTTCGCAGCATTCATGGTACCCCTGATCTTAACTCCTCTGTTGTGCCTTCTAGTGTCCCTCATTGTGATCGATACCCTAGGCAATGGCTTGATATCTGAATGCTAGCCTCTTTCGATGCAGCCGCTGCTGTCATCTTACAGTGTAATATTAGGTTTATGTTCGGTATGGGTGATATGATCCATTTTTTGGAGGATGTGTGGTGCCTATTTTATCCCTTTTCCTTGCTTGTTTTCATTGGTTACTAATAGGGGCACTCATGTCATGGACTTTGGCTTTGAAGGGGCTGACTTCTGGAGTTGAGAGTTACGCTGGAGAAGAAGCCTGCGGGCCTCGGAGGAATTACAAGGGCTATTATCATTGCTTCCTCCCACCTCTGGGCTGTGTGATTGTGATGACTATTTTGTTTGGAAACATGATCTTGTGAATGGATTCTCAGTTAAAGACTTCTATAGAGCCTTGTTTGATGATTTCTACTTTGATGCTCCAACTGTGCTTAGGCATGGTTGGCCAAAACTGATCCTTTATAAGTTCAGTTGTTTCTTATGGATGGCTCTACAAAGTCATATCAAGATGAGGGATAACTTCTGTAAGATTGGGTTGCTCGGTATGGCAGAGTTGTGGTATCTGTTGTGCAAGTTGGAGTGTGATTCTTCTCATCATCACTTTCTCAAATGGGAGAAGGTTTTTTTAAGCTTGAGAAGAAATTCTTACCTAGGAATGGGGCAGAATGGGCATGCAGGCACCTTCACTAGATTCTTTGGCCCCTCACCATGCAATGTAGAAGGAGAACCACTATCCACAAGTGATCAAGAAAGAGCAGCCATTGAAATCTGAACCGGGCACACAACCAATATTAGTTTCAAACTTCCAACAGAACAGAATGGTTCAAAGCTGAACATTTGGGACTTCGTAGCACCTTGGGCACTTTCGAGCAACTATTGAGCTCAAGTAAATCAAATCAAGCTAACGACTATAAATTGGCACATTTTGTAATATAAACTTTAACTCGAATAAGTAGAATTTCAAGTAAAATGGTAGGTAGCAATTTTCTTTCATCTCAGGTACTATGATGATGGAAATGGTGGACATGGGGCCGAGCACCTTGGTAAAAAGCAAACCTTAAACTACTAGTCAGTATAAATTAGCACCCAGTGACGGCCAGCGCATAGAAGCTCTTCGTCACACCTCAAGATTAATTGCTCATCCCGACCTACTTGAACATGGACGTCCTTTTAACCCTCCTCCCACTATAATGTCTTATATCTTTTCTTGTTTATGTTTTCAATCTTTCCATATATTGTGGCTACGGAGGCCTTGATGTGTGTTTTTGATTGAAGTGTCTTTTCACTTCTTTGACCATGGAGGTCATTGAAGCACTTCTTTTCTTTCAATTTAGTTGTCTAAACCCTCTCACATTGAAGAAAATGTGTCATTCAAGTGTGGGGGGAGTTTTATGTAGGAACTTGCATGTTTAGGTCTAGATCATTGTTAAATAGGTCAAGTTTTGGCACATTTTTTACAATTTGTACCCCCCTCAAATTTTTATTTTTTGTCAAAAATCAAACCCATACCTTTTAGGGAACATACCTCGGTTGTAAAGCATAGGAATACAGATTTGCTACACCATTGATTATTTAGACTCATAATTTTTATTAGTAGGAGAACTTGTGGGGTTGATGTGGTACCTTTTGAAAGGAACTTGACCCTAACAAGGAGATTACTATCTCCAATTCTTGTTCTTAAGGTGCCTATATGTTTCGGATGAGTGGGGTATCCTGCTAACACTTGTGTCTTCTATTTTGTGTGAATATTTATGGGAGGACAGGGGCCATCGTTGGTTTGAGCCTAGAGCCTTAGAGCCTTACCCTAAATTTTCCATTGATTAACCCCCTTAAGCTTAGCCATTCTTTGCATACACACTCGCCATGTTAAACCATTACCCAAATATCTCCACCTTTGACACTTGGTCTGAGGTTGCGCATTGGATTCATCTTATGGGGACATTTGTAAGGGGAACATGGTCTTGTAAGCTCATGGTATTGGGTTTTGATCTTTGGGAAAATGGGGTACAATAGCGGCCAAACCAAGAAGATGCCAAGCTTGCCTAAATCCAAAAAGGTTCCAAGGAAGGAATAAAAGGAAAGTGAGGAAAGAAAAGAAAGGAAAAACAAAATAAATAGTGAAAAAGTGAAGAAAAATAACAAAAATAAAAGAAAAGCAACAAAAAAGAGCAAGTTGTGTGAATAGGGCAACCAAATAAGAGACAAGCTTGTGCTTTGTGGCCTTAAGTCTTAGGTACAATGGGTGGAGTGAATTAGACTTAGGGTGAGCATAAGGAATAGTCTAGGGTTAGTTTAATTCTGTAACTTGCGCCTCAGATTGGGTGGTTTAACTACCTCCCATACCATTTATCCTCACCCAAACCTTGGCCCCATTACAACCCATGACAAAGTCCCCTTGGTCACAAGGCTCACTTCATATGAGCTCATTCCAAGTGGGAGTAGGATATTCCATGACCCTGGACATATTCGCGAGCAATAGGAAGTTTACCACTAAATAGTGAGTTTAAATGATTTCCTATCCTCTGAGTGGTTAACCCCCAAGTCTCACCCTCTTTAGGTTAAGGCTTGCTTAAGCTCTTGAGGGTGAAGTCCTTGCGTATTCTTATTTTTTCATCCAAGGGAGTGAACTTCTTGGTCGTAGGGTGGTGTTGCAACTTTAAGTCAACATTTTGGGGAGTTCTTTTTGTTAGGAGTGTGCCAACTCTTGCTCTATTTGTCTATGTGTTAGAGTCTAGTTTGAGTCTTTTGCTTGAGGACAAGCAAAGATTCAGTGTGGGGGTGTGATGAGAGTGAAAAATGCTCATTTTGTCACCTCCTTTTAGGGTCATTTAGACCCAGTTTTGAGTCTTTTCAGATCGAGTCTTGATTCTTTTTATGCCATTTCTTCGTCCGTTGACTCGAATGATTTTATTTATGTTTGTAGAGGTAGGTTAAAGAGTGAGGAGCAACCGAAGATGCAGAGATTGGAAGGAGTCAAGTCAAGAAGAGGTAAGCCGTGAAGAAGCTACAACCGCCGAATGGCAAAATAAGTCAGCAAACGGCAAAAATCCTGCGAAGACCGCCGATCGACAGAAGAGCCCACCCCTCAGTGAATACTCTATTTATTGAAGGGCTCCAGACTTCTTTGAGAGGAAATATCAGTGACTTTTGGCTCGGTGCGATATATGCCGATTAGTGAGGAATCTCTTTCCTGAGACATCCGCCGCTTGACAAAATCTATGAGCAAATGACACTGAGCACTGCGCCTAGCCACTGCATGACGAGATCTTCAAGCCACCGATCGGTGCCATCATCTAACGAATGGCAAGTGCGCCTAGTTTTGCCATAAAAATTAGATATTTTAAGGCCAATTTTGGTCATTTCGTAGGCAGCTAGGGTTTGGGGGTAGACTCTCCATAAATAGACCCCCAAACCTTTCATTTTGTAAGCTTGAACATAAAGACCAAAGCTAGGGTTTTTAGAGAGAGAAAGCTTATCGGAGGCAAGGAGCGGATGCGAGGAGCGGGTCGAGCGGCTCTACGATCTTGAGCATTCTCTTCCCTTCTCTTTACATTTATTCTTGTGACATTGCTTCCATACTTATGCATGATTGTTATTAAATGATTATGTGTGAGTAGTTAGCTTTTGGGTTGGGTGCCCTAAGAGCACCCCTAATGGTTTAGTTTTGCATAGACTAATATGATTAGGCGTGTAGCGGGTAGGGATACGTGATGTGTTGGTTCAACGATGACCTTGTGGTAGGCTTGAGTGTGGATAGCACCTTTCCAGCCTATCGGTTCTTACCAATTGTCTGTAGCATAACTCAAAGGACTTGATTGAGAAGGGGGACGTGGAGATACCTACGCGAGTGGGCTAGAGGAGACCTAACATAGTGTGCCCAGAGGGTTGAATCTAACCAGCTATTAGGTGGAGCATTAATGAGTTGGGAACTAGGAGGAAAGTTGGTGATGTGTGCACTCTCATATGATTTACAACCCATACTGAGACTCATCTAGGCCCACCGCGTACTTAATATGCCCAGTAGAGACCAAACTGTGAGGGGTTACTTAAGGGGTGCCTGGCCCAATTTTCTCTTATTGTTAAACTCTCTAGATGTCTTGTGTTTGCTTCACCATTTTCCAGAAACCAACAACAACAATAATCAACCTAATATACTTGCACTTCTTTGGGATGTCTTGAACCCGCTCCTCGTGGTTTGACATTTTCACACCCGTTACTATCTATATTGCGTCGGGGTGTAAAACCCCTTTTGTCAGCAAATCTTGGAGAGATTAACTTTGGAAAGAGTTATATAATCATCTTTGAACAAGTCCACTTGATGGGCGACTGCCCCAGACGATTCACTTTTCTGTCTAAGGAACAACTGTTTAAAATTTGATTTTGTTGATCGAACATAACCCGATACAAAAAAGGTTTGGAAGTTCTTTTGGCTTTATTTTGTAACAACTATTTTTAGGGATCAAATCAACCCACATGTCGAAGTCAACTCAAGTCAAGCTTAGGAAAAAAAGTATTGGCTACTTGGCTAGCTAATGATGTCTTCTTCTCTAATGGCTATCAATGGCTACTTGCGACGTGGAGAGGAAGCTTGAAGATTTGCTTAGAGAGCAAGGTCCAATGGCTATGTGCAAAGAAGATCCTATAAATAGAAGATCAAGCTAAAGACAAAGTTGGACAACTCGAGAGAAAAAGAAAGTGATCAAGATTCAAAAAAGAAATCTAGCTCAAAGCTATATTCCTACATTCAAGAGAGAAAAGCTGTGATCACGAAGTGATTAAGACAAAGAGCGTATTAGAAATACTTTTGTCTTAGGATACTTTCTCAACTTCTGTGTAAAGGTGTGAGAAGTATATTTGTAAGAGCAATGATAAGCTCAAGGTTTTTAGAGATCCTGTAAATCTAGAGTGAGGTAACTAGCCAGTGCCTATGAAAGCTAGTGTATTATGAGGTTACTAGTGAACCTTGTAAAACTAGAGATCGATAGCTAGCCGGAGTTCATGAAGCTAGTGGTGGTGAGGTTTGTAAGTGAATTTGATAAAACTTGTGGTGTACTCTTGTGTTTTAATTGGGGATAATAAAAAGTGTGAGGATGGTTGAAGAGTGGTGTAGGCTCAAGTGGACCAAGCCGAACCACTATACATCTGGTCTAAATTATCTTAATCCCGATTATCGATAATGTTGATAATCTAAGTGCCAAAGAAGTCAAAAAAATTGTTAGAAATCTAATTCACACCCCCCCCTCTTAGGTTGCTTGTTGGACCTATAATTGGTATCAGATTATATCCCTTACTTTACACGCTATACATTTGACTGTTTTGATTAAGTGTGCAGGACTAATATCCGAGGGAAAAGATCATAGCAACCACATCAAACCTCACCTTTACTGAAGGACAATCTACCACGAGGTCTCCTTTGTTTGTCGAAGCTCATTACTCCTTCTTGAAGTCAAGAATGAAGATCTTCATTCAAACCAATGATTGGGAAGTATCGAGAGCCATCGAAGATGGTCCCTTTACTCTCTACTAGCTGATTGGACTCCAGAAGAGGTGAAAAATGTACTAGTAAATCGTAAAGACATAAATATTCTACATTGTGCTTTAGACATTTTAGAGTTTAATAAAATCTCTATGTGTGATTCGGCCAAAGAGATTTGGAATAAACTTGAAGTTACTCACGAGGGTACTAACTAAGTGAAAGAGTCTAAGATAAATATGTTAGTATAAAAATATGAGCTATTCAAGATGTTACCTGAAGAGACCATTGGTGAGATGGTGATAAGGTTTACTAACATAGTACACGGGTTAAAGTCATTAGGCAAAAGCTATACTAATTGCGAACTTGTATGCAAACTATTGAGAAGCTTGCCTAAGTCTTGGTCATTAAAAGTCACTGCCATTGAAGAGGCTAAGGATCTCAATATCCTTACTATCGATGAATTCGTTGCCTCACTCATGACTCATGAGATCAAGATGATCCAAGAGTCAAATGAAGAAATTGAGGAAAATAAAAACTCTCAGAAAGTGAACCTAGCCTTCAAGGCTAAGGAAAGAGAAGTTAATTCTTATGGGACAGGAGAAGAAGATGAAGATGTTACCATGTCGGCAAGATGCTTCAACAAGTTCTTTAAGAGAAGAAAATTCCCCAACAAGAAGTTCCTCAAGAAGAAAGAGGAGAACAAAAAGAAAGAAGCCATTCGGTGCTATGAATGCAAAAAGTTTGGACATGTGAGAGGTGAATGTCCTAAGCTCAATCTGAATAAAGGCATTAAAAAGAAGAGAGGAAAAGACAGGGGTCACTCAGCCCTTTAAGATGACACCGACTCTCACTCATCCAACTCAGACGAGAGTGAGGAAGCATAGCTGTGCTTGATGGTGATTGAGCAAGGAGAACCCTTTTAGGTAAATGATGACTTTGCTGAAATTACCTTTGAAGAACTATATGATGCCTTTGATCAAGCCGTATATGAACTGAGAGAAGCTGTGACTAAAAGATCCAAGCTCAGAAATGAGTTAACTCACAGAGATGAAAGGATCAAAGCTCTAGAACAAGAGTTGAAAAGGCTGATGTCTGAAAAGACTATTCCTGACACTACTTATGTGTCTCAGCCAACATAATCCACTAGCAGCCCAAGCAATAGACAACATAGAAGTCCTCAACAGACTAACAAAAGATGTTATACTTGTGACAATGTTAGGCATCTAACCAGAAACTGTCAGAATGACAAGATTTCTAGATCGAAAAAAGTCTGGGTTCCTAAGGGAACTTATGATTTATCTGACAAATTTGGACCCAGCCGAGTTTGGGTACCAAAATCAAAGACTTAGTTACTTTTACAGGTATGTCTTGGAGCGCATCATGAGAAGAACCAGGAATGGTATATCGATAGCGGATGCACAAGACATATGACTGGAGATAGAAGGTTCTTCTCTAGTATAAAGAAAGAAAAAGGTGGGAAGGTCACCATTGGAGATAATGAAGAAGGCATAATTATCGGTCAAGGTAATGTTGGTAATTCATATACCACTCTTATAGGAAATATGGTGCTTGTTGATGGTTTAAAGCATAACTTACTTAGCGTGTTACAACTCTACAATAATGGACTATGCGTTAAATTTGAAGAAAATATTTGCAAAGTTGAAAGTTCTGAGGGTTTATGCATGATAGGACATAGAAGCCCCTGAGAGACCAAGTTGCGAAGGGGTTGCATGAAAACACCTTGCCCATTTCTTCTTTATTGCTATTTTCCCTGATTTCTCATTGTCTTGGCTTGACTTTTCCAAAAAACAAAACAAAACATTTTCAACCTATTCTAATTGTGCAATTCAGTAGGAATGTCTTAAACCCGCTCCCTGTGGTTCCACATTTTCATACCTGTACTCCCTTTATTGCATTGAGGTGTAAAAACCCTCTTGTCAATTAGCGCCGCTGTCGGGGAGTGGCGTCTCCCAAGGCACCCTTGTTGATTCGCTATGTGGTTTAGGTTTTAGTTAGTTAGTACCCTTTAGCTGTGTATTCAGATTGAACTCTGTTGGAGCACATCGCTCGTGCATTCTTAGTAGGGATCTCTATTGAGATTGGCAGTCGCATGATTATTAGCAGAATGAGCTGAGAATTGGGAACCAAAGAGCTGCTTGGTTTGTAAGTTACGTTTGAAGAATAGGTGGCTGAGGGACCTTTCATGAATTTTGTAGAGATGGCATGAAAATGAATTAGCTCGTAGACACGCAAACAAGAAATAGAGGCTGGAGCATTTAAAATTAGTTCAAAGTTCCTAAAAATGATTCAAAGCTCCATCTAGTTTGCAGGTAAGGAGAATGAGGACCCGGGTGATCAAATCTACAAGTTCACCAACCTTTGCAGAACTTTTAAAATTTAGGGGGTGTCAAACGAGTTTGTTTAGTGGTGTGTGTTCCCTTTCTCGTTGAAAGATGAGGCACAGCAATGGTACAAGAACTTGGATAGTAAGGAAGGAGAATATTGGGATGTGGTGAGCGTAAGAAACGATCACTTTATCACCATATTTTAGGGTCATTTAGACCAATTTTCAAGTCTTTTTGAGTCATTTTACGCCATTCTTAGGTCTGTTGCCTATAATGATTTCACCCTTTTGTCTTCGTCTCTTTTGGAGGAGGATTTTGCAGGGACGCGAGGATCAAGTGAGAAGAGGCAAGCGTTGGAAGAGTCAGGCCAATAGATAGCTAGCCAAAACCAAGCTAACAACACCGAATTATAAAACTTGCACCGGTCGGCGTCTTTCCTGCAGAAATATACCGAGCGGCAAACCCCTAACGAACAATGGGAGGACTTCATCCGAATTTTTCTCAACTCTCTGAGTCCCACCGGATGGTGCCCCCAGCCTACCGAGCGGCATTCAAAGAGAATGGAGGTGAGCTTTTCACAAAGAATGGCTGCCATCGCATGGCAGATCACTGATATTAAGGGAAGAAGCCAGGATGTTTGAATGCATCACGTCCACATGGAGGAAGGAGCAAAATAAAGAGTGGAGTGGCACGCAGGCTAAACCCACATATAAAGGAAGTGGTGAAGAAAGAGGTCTTAAAACTGTACGAGGCAGGGATCATTTATGCAATCTCAGACAGTGAGTGGTTCAGTTCGATTCACTGCATTCCAAAGAAAGGTGGGATGACCGTGGTACCAAATGAGCAAGGAGAGCTTATATCGACTAGGATAGGGACGGGTTGGAGAGTATGCATTGAATATAGAAAGTTCAATGTAGTAATAAGGAAAGATCATTTCCCTCTTCTCTTTATTGGCCAGATGGTGGAAAGAATAGCTAGTCATTCACATTATTGCTGCCTGGATGGATACTTTGTGTATAAATAAATCATGATTAACCCAGCAGATAAAGAGAAAATAGCTTTTACCTGCCCATTTGGAGTGTTTTCCTATCAACGCATGCCCTTTGGATTATGTTGCGCACCAGCCACATTTGAGAGGTGCATGATGGCCATATTTGGAGGAATGAATGAGTCAATAATGGAGATTTTTATGGATGACTTCTATGTTTTTGGAAACTCTTTTGATGATTGCCTTTCCAACTTGGACAAAGTTTTGGAGCAATGTGAGGCAAACAACTTGGTATTAAACTGGGAGAAATGCCATTTTATGGTAGAAGAATGTATAGTTTTGGGACACCAGATCTCTCGTGCTGGATAGATGTCAATAGAGCGACGACTGAAGCTATAGAAATGATGAGTCCCTCGATCTTAGTCAAGGGAATTAGATCCTTCCTGGGACATGCTAGTTTCTATCGATGATTCATCAAGGACTTATCTGGTATAACTCATCCTCTCACCAATCTATGGGGAAAGAATGTACCCTTCAACTTTAATAACGAGTATGAAGAAGCATTCCAAACATTAATAATGGCACTAGTAATAGCACCAATCATCTCTCCACCATAATGGGATCTCCCATTCGAGCTCATGTGCGACGCCAGCAATTTTGCTATCGGATGTGTTTTGGGTCAACGAATAAATGTAATTTATTATGCCAGTAGAGTGCTGGCCATTGCGCAACTTAATTATACCATAACAGAAAAAGAGCTCCTGGGCGTGATCTATGCATGCAAAAAATTTAGACCATACCTGCTGGGGGCAAATTTCATTGTCTTCACCGACCATGCTGCACTAAAATATCTCTTGGCCAAGCAGGATTCCAAGCCCCGACTCATTTGCTGGGTGTTGCTAATACATGCTGCACTAAAATATCTCTTACTTTTAAGGATAATAACGGATGTGAAAATGTAGTTGCAGACCACCTTTCACGATTAGAAGAAAGTGATGGAATCGAGACCCAGGGAGAGATATTCAAAAAATTTTCCAGATGAAACACTCATGTTCATCCAGCACACTGAGAATCCCTGGTATGCTGACTTCACCAAGTACCTGGCAGGAGGGGTACATCCGCAGATTTGAATTACCCAAGGAGAAAGAAGTTCTTGAAGGATGCCCAAAAGTTCATATGGGATGAACCATATTTGTTCAGAATATGTTCTGACGGAATACTCTGCCATTGCATGGCTAAGGAAGAGACTTTCAAGATTTCGGAACATTGTCACTCTTCTTCATATGCAGAACACTGTCACTTAGATTCTGGATTTATTGGCCAACCATTTTTTAGGATGCGAAGGAATTTATGGTTCGCTGTGATCGATGCCAATGTAGAGGTAACATCTCCAGATGAAAAGAGATGCTCCTCAATGGCATCTTGGAGGTGTAACTATTTAATGTTTGGGGCATCAATTTCATGGGCCCATTTCCCACTTCTCATGGCAATATATTCATTCTAGTAGGGGTGGAATACGCCTCCAAATAGGTTAAAGCCATGGTGGTTATTAAGTTTTTAAAGAGAATGTTTACTCAGTTTCGAATGCCCAGAGCCATCATCAGTGACAGAGGTATGTACTTTTATAACAAATTGTTCGAGACACTCCTAAAGAGATACGGAGTCACACATAAGGTCGTAACGCCGTACCATCCACAGACTAGTGGACAAGTTGAGGTATCCAATAGAGAGTTAAAGAAAATCCCAGAGAAAACTCTAGGAGGTGCTCGTAAGGGTTGGTCTAACAAACTAAACGATACTTTGTGGGCGTACCGAACAGCGTTCAAAACACCTATTGGCATGTCACCATTTAAGTTTCTTTATGGTAAATCATGCCATTTACCAGTGGAACTGGAACACAGAGCTTACTGGGCTTTGTAAATGCTAAACTTCGACTACAAGGCGGCAGGAGAAAAATGGATACTCCAATTGGAGGAAATTGAAGAACTCAGGGACATGGCCTTTGACAGCTTGACTCATTACAAAGAAGCAACCAAGCAAAAACATGATGAGCATGTATCCAAGAAGGAGTTCCAAGTGGGGCAGCAGGTCCTCGTATACAACCCGAGAATGAAATTATTTCTAGGAAAGTTGAGATCTAAGTGGGTCCTCATATCCACCAGAATTACCTACACCAGAGGTTTCATCACGGGACCTCCCCCTTTCCTAGTTCACAAGGATCTAAAGTCAAGCTACAGACTATAAATTAGCACATTTTATGGTGTAATATAATTCGGATTGGCAGCACTTTTCTTAGGATTGTAGGCACCGATCACGAGGTGGTAGAATACTTTTGTGTCATCTCAGGTACTCCAAAGATGAAAACTGTCAAAGAAAGCCCCGAGCTTTATGGTGCCATGTGCCGACCTGATTCACCAGTGGTGGCCAAGCCAAGGAAACTCTCCGCTAAATAACAAGATCATATGCTCGTCCCACCACTTCAAACAGGGACGTTGTAATACCCCGACTATATAAGATGAATTAGTTAGATTTAACCAAGTGTACTAAGTCATTCGATATGATAAGAATATACTTTGTTAGAAAATATCTATAAAAATTGGTCATTTAAAAATTAATAGTTACAATTTTTACTTACACGATGTACATGAAAAGAGAAAATAAAGCATAGTAGTAATTACGTTTTGGACATAAAATTATTCTAGAATAAAATATAAACATAGACTTGCTTAATTTGAAATTACTATCATAAGTAAATTAGATATTTGGCAGCCGGTAGAGATTTCTCATCTTATATAGTTGCAATGATGATAATTTAAACCAAGAGGTGGATGGATATCTAATAAGTTCACCCATAGTTTGATAAGGTAAGAAGATATATACGAGAGCTAAAAAGAATAATAATAATAATAATAAAAACAAAGTAAAACGTGTCAAGAAGGAAATGAAAGGGAAATCGTGGCAACAAAGGGAAAATCTTTAATTTTCCAAGTAAAAGGTAGGTGGTTGACTTAGATAAGTTCAACGCAAGTAAAAAGAAAAAAATAACAACGTGGCTGTAAATAGAAGTGCCACCAAGTAAAAAAAATTAAAATAATGTAAACGTGAAGTGGTGGAAAGATAAGAACAAGATTGATGGGTTAAAAGAGTTTGATTATCTTTAACTTTCCACGGAACCAGTACATAAGAAAAGAGGTGGGAAAAAAAGAAGAAGAGAGAAACACATCCTCCTTATAAATAGAAAAGGCAAAGGCCGAGAAAAAAAAAAGAAGAACTCCGTAACATATAAGGTAAATTGTTCATTTGGTAAAAATTACGGTTTCGATTATTTTATTAAAATCATATGTACAGACAGAAACTTAATAGCCGTGAAGATAGTAGATTTAGATAATTAAGATAGAATTTATATACTATAAAAGTTTGGTTAAAAATAACTATTATGTATAGTGAAAGCTTGTAAAAAGGATAATATGGGATAGAGTAAAGATTAAAGATTGGGAGAAGAATAAGTTGGTTAGTATATCATAGAAAATTGTATACGTAAGTTTAAAGTCACAGTGAATTATTATGAATTAGTTTCTCCTTCAACTAAATTTGGATTAGCATATAACATAGTTGGCAAATCTCAGGAACCAATAAAAAGATGAAGGGCCGAGAATTGTATTCAACCACTTTGTAATTTTTCTCAAGTACACCTATAAATAATGATTAAAAGGCTGTAAAATGAGGGAATGAGTTGAGAAAATGTGTTTGAATATTGAAGAACATAAGAAACTTACTTAAGAAAAATGAGAACTGTTGTTGAATTTGGTTGGGTTATTTCTGACAACATGTTTGGTACCTAAAATTTGAGGAAGGTAAAACTTTATTTTGAGGAACTCGAGAATAAGATGTTATTGTTGGTCCTACAGGATTTAGTATTGAGAGAGGCGGTTGTCATCTCGAGGAGACTTACTTGTTGATCATTGCTTCGTATCGGTAAACAAATAATATGTGACTCGTGCTTTATTTAGCGCACTCTATTTATTTGTTATGATTTGAATATGATATTGTTAGTGCATATTGTGCATTTTTCATATGAGCGTTATGATACTACATTATGATTTGTAAGTTTTTGATTAATTTGGCCTCGAGTGGGCACTGAAGATGTTGGTTTATTCATTGGACATATTTGATTTATTTGGAGCCTATGAATTTGTGTGATACGAATAACTATATGATATAGATAGCTCCGCTATGTGAAATGATTGCCTACGGCGGGCAGAACTATTTGGCCGATGAGGTTGGTCTGATATGATATGGTTGCCTACGGCGGGCAGAACTATTTGGCCGATGAGGTTGGTCTGATATGATATGGTTGCCTACGGCGGGCAGAACTATTTGGCCGATGAGGTTGGTCTGATATGATATGGTTGCCTACGGCGGGCAGAACTATTTGGCCGATGAGGTTGGTCTGATATGATATGGTTGTCTACGGCGGGCAAAACTATTTGGCCGATGAGATTGGTCTGATATGATATGGTTGCCTACGGCGGGCAGAACTATTTGGCCGATGAGGTTGGTCTTATATGATATGGTTGCCTATGGCGGGCAGAACTATTTGGCCGATGAGATTGGTCTGATATGATATGGTTGCCTACGGCGGGCAGAACTATTTGGCCGATGAGGTTGGTCTGATATGATATGATTGTCTTCCGGCGGGGAGAACTATTTGGCCGAGGAGGTAGGTTGATGATGGTACCTTTGATATATGGTATCCTCGTGTCGGGATTGGAGTGACACTATCTAGATCTTGCCGAATGTTTGTCAGTTCTGCTATATTATATTAGAATTATGTGTCATGTGTCAAATTGCGTAGTTAGCTCATGTTTCTGTGACTTTGTGATTATATGCTATATTTGGTCATCTGGTAAGTATGACTTTTGAATAATGTACATCTCCGCATAATTCATTTGCCATGTTAGTTATATGCATGTTTTAGGTATGTTGTGCATTAAGTAGCTAAATAAATTATGATGCATATCTTATTTGTTTACTGAGTGTTCCAAAACACTCATCCCCCCTCTCACCAGTTTTGCAGGAACTCATACACGAGTTGTATTGGTCCAGAGATCTAGTCTGATCATGTCTAGTCCACTTATTCTTCGGGACTGGTCTTGAAGGTCTCTAGTTTATATTTTTCTCATTGATCTAGAAGCTCCGTAGTCACAGGATTTATTTTGATCTTGGGAGTATGTATTAAAAAAAAAGCTTGGCTTATATTTTATAAACTTGGAATAAGAAACTAAAGATCGTTAGGTTTTAAATTTTATGTTTAAAAGATAATTATTATAAATTCTGAATACATTTGAGGCTGGCTAGATTTCTTTATGATTAAAGGAGTTGAAGTCTAGCGCCGGTCACCAACCACAGATTTGGGTCGTGACAGACGTGGTATCAGAGCATGGTTTGAGCTTTAGGTTTATGCTCAAGTTTAAAGCTCTAGGTTAGAGCCTTGTTTGAATTATCATGTCTCTTAAGCTGTGCTACGGAGCATAGGATTCCTCATATCTTTGCATCCTTTCCATCTGTCTCATTTGCTCGTGCCGTAATCTCTTCTGTGTCAACGAATATTTATTTCTGTTTGAACATGACGGTATGATGAATATGAAATTTGGGCAACTATGCTTTTCTTGAGATGTGAAATATTTGTGTCTGAGATTCTTATGTGTGAAACTTGTTGTGTATTGTTGTTATCACAAGACATTTACTCTACAGTATGGTGAAGACTCTCATACCATTTGTATATGGATTCTTTTGAAGAGCCCATTTGAGTATATGTATTTATATATATGAAAACCCTTCCTTGGGTGAGATTTTTATGAAGTGACTGATCACCACTTTGTCCAAATCATCGATACACCCTTATATATTTGATTTCTTCCTATATATATTGGGCCATTGGTTTGAGTCTCACCAAATATTTGAGTTATGTCTTTGTGAATTTTTCTAGTTTGTTTATCTGTGCATTGAGAATCTTCTTTTGCGTTAAATATGTCTGAAAAGAGGAAGTTGTGAACATTGTTATGTGGAAGGAGTATGTATGGGAAATTAAGCTGTAAGTTTGCTTTGGAATAAAAAAAGTTACATTGGGAAAGTAGTATGTGATTAATTATGTATGGATAAAATTATGAGATTAAGCTACATGGAATAAATTTTGAATATTTTGATGGAGCTAAGATTAAGTATGACATTTGGTTTGTATTTGGTTATTGATTTTGGTTTAAATTATGGTAATGAATTTCGACAAAGAGAACTTTTGATGAACTTTGTATTAGGGTTATGGATTTGGAAAGAGAACATTCAATAATATTTTGATAAGATAATTTGCACAATGGGTATGGACAAGATAGTCCTACAACATAAAGCATAAATGGTCAATAGTTTTGACCAAACTACAAAGGTTGCCTATTGGTTAGATAAAAAGATTTCAGAGGATAGAAGCTTTCTGAATTTGAGTAAAGATTTTCTTTGTAATCAAATAATGATTTGATGTATATAATCTAAGTCTTAAAGAATGTGAGGTGGAGTCATGAGATAAAATTTTGATAATCTATAAATCATTTAGCTCTTAGCTATAATAAGTACCACAATATTGAGATGGTGTTGTGCAAGCTCAATAAGAGAGCAGAAGAAAATGCTATTTGCATAAGAGAAAATTTAAGATAAATTATCAGCTAGACAATGACTCACAGAGATGAATGAATGAAAAGATTTGACTTGTAAAACATGAATTTGAGACAACTTAAAGTCAGTAAAGAAAATAAAATAAAGTAAATTTCTCTCAAAAGAAGAAGTAAAGAAATATGAGAATGAGAGTACACATGGTATGTAGAATTTAAAATATATGTTGGATTGTGCAAAATTTGGGGATATGAAGTGACAAGATATGAGTGACTTAATAGTCATAAAATTTGAATTAGTATGAAATTTGGGATCAAACTTCAGAAAATGCTAAGGAGGTCAAAACCAGTATATGCTTTGATGGAAGTGTTCGTAGATACTAAGCCATCAAGTAAATCCTTGTGGGTATAAGAAAATTATGAAATATTAAGGTAAATATGTTAATAGATCTAGACAGTCAAAGAGACAACTTCCGCGTACGAGATGATAGACTCATTGAAGTATGCTAGTATCTAAAATACATGGTAATGAGTAAAGAGACATTCGTAGAGTTTAGGTATTATTTGAACGTTCGTAAGCTTTGATCAGAAGTTAGTGCAGCTTATATGCTATAATTTGAATAAGTGGGGAAATGTATTTTTTTGGAAAACTGAAGGACAATAAGATTTAACTTATGAAAGAACTTTCTTGAGAAGTTTTGGTGGATGATGAATTAGTTTATTTTGGAAACAAGATTGAGTAATTGGATAACTCTGAAATGAAAAGGAGTTAAGCAAACATAATGAAAAGATTCAAGTTAGTAAAACCTTTAAGGTAGTTTGTCCAATTATAAGATTAATCACATAAGGTCATGGTGCTAATGAAAGAAGATATAATCCACACAATCTTTGGAACTTAGTACACTATAATGTAGCGATATGTTATCTGGTTCATCAGTATGATAAAAATTATCATAAGAATTATAATCTAAGTGCTCAAGCCTATCAGAAATAAATTTATGGCCATATTGAAATATTATATTTCTATGGATAATGAATAAGAGCACAAGAAGATAATATAATTGACACAATGAACGTCATAGAATTCTAGTTATATTTGAAGTTAATCCCACTGAGTGTGTCGATGGTAAAGAAAGAAATTATTGGGAGTTTGGTGATTACGATGGAATGTTCATGGATTTAAGTTAGTGAATGTTATGATATCAGATTTCGGAGGAGATGATTAGGTATGGTATGTTGTTAAAGTGATTCTCTTCCTTGTTAAATCGATAGATAAATATAATTTTAGGAACCAAAAAGTCTTTTGGTTAAGTCATGGTGACAAAGCCATTGAGAATTAATAGTCAAACGTGTGTACGATTTAGGTATGTTTGACTAATTGAATGAACTGATAAAACTATCGAACATGTGGTATAGAGATGACCTGAATAAGACTTGAGTAGAACTATCAAATGTATGACAAAAAAAATAGAATTAAAGGAAATTTATTGAAAGAACAATAAGTACAACAAAAGATTTGAGATATATGGAGATAACAAAGATAAAGAGTTATGCATAAGTAAGTTTGAGTCTAAAAAAAATAATGGAAAGAGATAACAAAATTTGTAACTAATTTCTTGGGAATGTCAGAAAGTATTAGGGTTGGAATTATGTAGAAGCTAAAATGCATATGATATGAAATGGAGACCCATAAGCTTAAAACTTATTGAGATTCTGCTTTAAAAGAATTTGTGTTAAGGATTAAAGGCTAGAAATCATCTGGTATAGTCGAGATACAAGATTATCGTACCCTTTAAGATTAGGGCTATAGTATTGTATGAAAGATACAAAGAATTGATTGGGTGATTGGTAAAATTAGAAGAATGGTCCATGTGATAACTAAGTTGGTGGTCAGAAGTAAATTTTACTTTTGGATTTAAGTGGTTATAGTTCATTCATAATTGAACTTGGCTTTCATCGAAGAGGTTATAAGGATTGAAGATTGAACGGAATGACTAAAAGAATTATAAGGATTACAAACAATTCAAGTAAACTATGTATTCTAAGTTTGAAGTAGGAAGGATACAAGTATAATGTGAGGACACCCATGTTCAAAGGTCATTTGAAAAAAAATTGAAATTTTGAAGAAGTGAAAACTTCAAACCTAGATACATTGACCTGTTTGAAATTTAGAGCCAACTGAGATAGTGGCATGTTGGTTGGCTTTTGCCACAATAATTGTGACATTGTCATGTTAAAGTTATAACTAGGTATCAGACATATTTATATAACTTTGAGGCCACAAATATTTGGTAAAATTGGCATATTGAAATGGCCAAAGAAAATTTTGGACAAGAGAGTATAAAAATATGAGAAAGAGAACTACCAAATGTTTAAAGTAGAGAGAGAAAATAATATACGAACTACAAAGACTTATGCTGAGATATTATTAAGTAATCATATATTTAGATGATTAGTAAGAAAACTTTGTTACAGTAAATTCGGGGACCGAATTTTTATAAGGAGGGGAGAATGTAATATCCCGACTATATAAGATAAATTAGTTAGATTTAACCAAGTGTACTAAGTCATTCGATATGATAAGAATATACTTTGTTAGAAAATATCTATAGAAATTGGTCATTTAAAAATTAATAGTTACAATTTTTACTTACACGATGTACATGAAAAGAGAAAATAAAGCATAGTAGTAATTACGTTTTGGACATAAAATTATTCTAGAATAAAATATAAACATAGACTTGCTTAATTTGAAATTACTATCATAAGTAAATTAGATATTTGGCAGCCGGTAGAGATTTCTCATCTTAAATAGTTGCAATGATGATAATTTAAACCAAGAGGTGGATGGATATCTAATAAGTTCACCCATAGTTTGATAAGGTAAGAAGATATATACGAGAGCTAAAAAGAATAATAATAATAATAAAAACAAAGTAAAACGTGTCAAGAAGGAAATGAAAGGGAAATCGTGGCAACAAAGGGAAAATCTTTAATTTTCCAAGTAAAAGGTAGGTGGTTGACTTAGATAAGTTCAACGCAAGTAAAAAGAAAAAAATAACAACGTGGCTGTAAATAGAAGTGCCACCAAGTAAAAAAAATTAAAATAATGTAAACGTGAAGTGGTGGAAAGATAAGAACAAGATTGATGGGTTAAAAGAGTTTGATTATCTTTAACTTTCCACGGAACCAGTACATAAGAAAAGAGGTGGGAAAAAAAGAAGAAGAGAGAAACACATCCTCCTTATAAATAGAAAAGGCAAAGGCCGAGAAAAAAAAAAGAAGAACTCCGTAACATATGAAGGTAAATTGTTCATTTGGTAAAAATTACGGTTTCGATTATTTTATTAAAATCATATGTACAGACAGAAACTTAATAGCCGTGAAGATAGTAGATTTAGATAATTAAGATAGAATTTATATACTATAAAAGTTTGGTTAAAAATAACTATTATGTATAGTGAAAGCTTGTAAAAAGGATAATATGGGATAGAGTAAAGATTAAAGATTGGGAGAAGAATAAGTTGGTTAGTATATCATAGAAAATTGTATACGTAAGTTTAAAGTCACAGTGAATTATTATGAATTAGTTTCTCCTTCAACTAAATTTGGATTAGCATATAACATAGTTGGCAAATCTCAGGAACCAATAAAAAGATGAAGGGCCGAGAATTGTATTCAACCAATTTGTAATTTTGCTCAAGTACACCTATAAATAATGATTAAAAGGCTGTAAAATGAGGGAATGAGTTGAGAAAATGTGTTTGAATATTGAAGAACATAAGAAACTTACTTAAGAAAAATGAGAACTGTTGTTGAATTTGGTTGGGTTATTTCTGACAACATGTTTGGTACCTAAAATTTGAGCAAGGTAAAACTTTATTTTGAGGAACTCGAGAATAAGATGTTATTGTTGGTCCTACAGGATTTAGTATTGAGAGAGGCGGTTGTCATCTCGAGGAGACTTACTTGTTGATCATTGCTTCGTATCGGTAAACAAATAATATGTGACTCGTGCTTTATTTGGCGCACTCTATTTATTTGTTATGATTTGAATATGATATTGTTAGTGCATATTGTGCATTTTTCATATGAGCGTTATGATACTACATTATGATTTGTAAGTTTTTGATTAATTTGGCCTCGAGTGGGCACTGAAGATGTTGGTTTATTCATTGGACATATTTGATTTATTTGGAGCCTATGAATTTGTGTGATACGAATAACTATATGATATAGATAGCTCCGCTATGTGAAATGATTGCCTACGGCGGGCAGAACTATTTGGCCGATGAGGTTGGTCTGATATGATATGGTTGCCTACGGCGGGCAGAACTATTTGGCCGATGAGGTTGGTCTGATATGATATGGTTGCCTACGGCGGGCAGAACTATTTGGCCGATGAGGTTGGTCTGATATGATATGGTTGTCTACGGCGGGCAAAACTATTTGGCCGATGAGGTTGGTCTGATATGATATGGTTGCCTACGGCGGGCAGAACTATTTGGCCGATGAGGTTGGTCTTATATGATATGGTTGCCTACGGCGGGCAGAACTATTTGGCCGATGAGGTTGGTCTTATATGATATGGTTGCCTACGGCGGGCAGAACTATTTGGCCGATGAGGTTGGTCTGATATGATATGATTGTCTTCCGGCGGGCAGAACTATTTGGCCGAGGAGGTAGGTTGATGATGGTACCTTTGATATATGGTATCCTCGTGTCGGGATTGGAGTGACACTATCTAGATCTTGCCGAATGTTCGTCAGTTCTGCTATATTATATTAGAATTATGTGTCATGTGTCAAATTGCGTAGTTAGCTCATGTTTCTGTGACTTTGTGATTATATGCTATATTTGGTCATCTGGTAAGTATGACTTTTGAATAATGTACATCTCCGCATAATTCATTTGCCATGTTAGTTATATGCATGTTTTAGGTATGTTGTGCATTAAGTAGCTAAATAAATATGATGCATATCTTATTTGTTTACTGAGTGTTCCAAAACACTCATCCCCCCTCTCAACAGTTTTGCAGGAACTCATACACGAGTTGTATTGGTCCAGAGATCTAGTCTGATCATGTCTAGTCCACTTATTCTTCGGGACTGGTCTTGAAGGTCTCCAGTTTATATTTTTCTCATTGATCTAGAAGCTCCGTAGTCACAGGATTTATTTTGATCTTGGGAGTATGTATTAAAAAAAAAAGCTTGGCTTATATTTTATAAACTTGGAATAAGAAACTAAAGATCGTTAGGTTTTAAATTTTATGTTTAAAAGATAATTATTATAAATTCTGAATACATTTGAGGCTGGCTAGATTTCTTTTTGATTAAAGGAGTTGAAGTCTAGCGCCGGTCACCAACCACAGATTTGGGTCGTGACAGACGTCCTCTCAACTCTCCTCCATATGTTTGTTTGTGTCTTGTGTTATCTTGATTGTTTCATGTCTTTTTCAATCTTGGCATATAATGTTTCCATGGAGGCCTTGATGATTGCTTTTCATTGAAGTGTTTTTAGTTTCTTTGACCACGGAGGTCATTGAGGCATTTCTTTTCTCTTGTCGGTTTAGTTGCTTAAACCCTCTCACATTGAGGACAATGTGTCATTCAAGTGTGGGGGGTAGTTCTAAGTAGGAACTCACATGTTTATGTGTAGATCATTGTAAATAGGTCAAGTTTTGGCATGTTTTTGGCATTATGGACACCCTCAAATTTTATATTTTTTGTGATAAGAAAACCCCGCACCTCTTGGGGAGCATATCCCGGGTGTAAAGCATAGGACTATGGATTTTCTACACCCTTTATGGTTTTAACTTGCTATCTCCTATTGTGGGTGGACTTGTGGGGTTGATGTGCGACCTTTTTGAAAGGATTTGAACCAAAGGTACAGACAACCGTCTCCTATTTTGTTCATGAGGTGCAATATATTCCAGGCGATTCGAGTATCGTGCTAACACTTATTTTGTCTCCTTCGAGTGGGTGATTTGCGCAAGGAAGGGGACCATTTTTGAAGATTCTGAGTCTATAGCCGTAGAGCCAACCCTTTATTTCTCCTTTGATTACCCCATTGAGCCTAGCCATTCTTTGGATATTTACAGTTGTCATGCTTAACTCTTTTCCAAATTTCTCCTACCTTTGACACCTAGTACGAGGTCGCGCATAGTTTTATCTTATGGGGATTTATGTAAAGGAAACATGGTAGAATACGCTCTATTTTGGTCGGGTTTGATCTTGGGAGAATTATATAGAAAAGGGCCAAATCAAAAAAACCAAGCTTTGACAAAAATAAAATTAAGCCATGCATGAATAAAGGAAGTGGAGAAAAGAAAAAAAAGGAAAAACAAAAGAAAAAAGGTCAAAAAGCAAGTGAAAAGTACAAAAACAAAAGAAAAGAAGAAAAAGTGGTGTTATGAATAAGGCATCAAATTAGAGGCATGCTTGTGTCATGAGGCCATAGGTCTTTGGAAACAATGGGTTGAGCGATATTAGATTTAGGGTGAGTAAGTAGAATAGATGAGGGCTAGAGTACCTTTGTAACTTGCACCTCAGATTAGGTGGTTTAGATCCTTAACTAAGCCTTAACCCCATTATAACCTGAGTCAAAGTCCCCCTGATTGCAATCCCTACTTTCGTATGAGACGATCCCGAGTGGGAGTAGGATATCTCATTACCCCAGACGTATTCGTGAGTGATAGGAAGTTGACTACCAGATAGTGAGCTAAAATGAATTGCTATCCTCTGAGTGGTCATCCGCTAAGGTTCCACCCACCTTGGGTTAATGCCTGTTTAAACCCTCGAGGGTGTAGTCCTTACGTATTCTTCCTTTTACACTTGGGGGAGTTAACTATTGGGTTGTGGGATAGTCTTATGATGGGAAGTCCAATTTTTGAGGGACCTTTTTTGCTAAGAGTATGCTAACTCTTGATCTATTTTATCTATTTTTTAGTCTGAGTCGAGTCTTTTGCTTGAGGACAATCAAAGATTCAAGTGTGGGGTATGATGCGCTTGAAAAACATCATCATGTTAGGGTCATTTAGACCTATTTTTGTGTCTTTAGCTATTAGTTTAGCCTCGTTTATGCCAGTTCTTGGTCTGTTGCCTCGAATGATTTTACTCGAGTGTATTTTATCTTTTGGAGGTTGGTCAAGAGTGAGGAGTAGCTGAAGATGCAGAGCTGGAGTGAGTCACGTCAAGAGGAGGCAAGCCGGGAAGAAGCTGCATTCGCCGAACAGCAAAACCTGTACCGAACAGTGTTAACCCTGTGAATAATATCGATCGACATAAAAGCTCACCGATCATTGAATGCTATGTTTCACGATTCCTTTGGGCTCCTTCGAAGAAAGTCTCTGGACATTTTGGCGCAGTAAACACGATGATTGGCGAAGAAGCCCATTCTTGCTATATTCATCGATCAGCAAAATCATCAGGAGAACGGCAAGATAACCACCGAGCGTCGAACGTACCTGCCAAATGGCTAAGAAATCCAGCCCACCGAGCGGCGCCTATGTCCACTGATCAACAAACTTACCCTGTTTTGCCCCCAGAAATTAGATATTTTAAGGTCATTTTTGGTCATTTTCATGGCAGCTGGTGTCTGAGGGATGACACTCTATAAATATCCCCCACTCCCCCCTTCCCCCTCCAAAACCCTCTCATTTTGTAAGCCAAAAACTAGAGACTAAAATTAGGGTTTAGTAGAAGAAGAGGGGCGTTTGGAGCAAGGAGCGGATGCAAGGTGGGGTTCGAGCGGCTCTCCACGATTGAGCTTTCTCCTTCCCTTTTCTCTTATCTTGCTTTTGTGACATTATTCTTCTATTTATGCATTATTGTTGAATAATGATGATTTGAGAGTAGTCACCTTTGAGTCGGGTGCCCGAGTGCACCCCGAGTGACTTGGTTTTGAATAGGCCTTCACCTTGAAATCGTAATGCGGGTAGAATGCATAACAATTTGGTTTAACGGACCTTCCTGTTAGGATTCTGTGCATAGAACCATCTCCAGACCATAAGTCCTTGCCAATTGATCCTAGCCATGCTCGACATACTTAATTGTCATGGAAAGAGCGGAACTACTACCCGTTAGACTAGTTGTTCAAGATGTGAGAATCTTTGTATGTGACACTGTACACTAGTTGGCTATTAGGTGGTTTGATAATTAGTGGGCTTTAGGAGGATAGCTGGTGACTCGTACACTCTTGTGAGGTTGACAACTCACTGTGAGAAGGGTGTCCATGGAGTGAGCCATTTGAAACCTATAACCCGACTTCGTGGTGTGATGGACTCAGAAGGTGAAACATCATGCCTTAGGCTCACCTAGGCCCACCTGGTACTAAGTACCCCCTTGAGAGACCAAGTTGCAAAGGGGTTGCATGAAAGCGCCTTGCCCATTTCTTATTTAATGCTATTTTCCCTGATTTCTCGTTGTCTTGGCTTGACTTTTCCCAAAAACAAAACAAAACATTTTCAACCTATTCTAATTGTGCAATTCATAAGGGATGTCTTGAACCAGCTCCTTGTGGTTCGACATTTTCATACCCGTACTCCCTTTATTACATTGGGGTGTAAAAACCCTTTTGTCATTTACTAACATAATAAATGGGTTAAAGTCATGAGGCAAAAGCTATACTAATTGCAAAATTATACGCAAATTATTGAGAAGCTTGCCTAACTCTTGGTCATCAAAAGTCACTACCATCAAAGAGGCTAAGGATCTCAATGTCCTTACTATCGATGAACTCGTTAGCTCACTCATGACTCATGAGATCAAGATGATTCAAGAGTCAAATGAGGAAATTGAGAAAAATATAAAATCCTAGAAAAGAACCTAGCCTTCAAGGCTAAGGAAAGGGAAGTTAATTCTTGTGGGACAGATGAAGAAGATGATGACGTTGCCATGTTGACAAGATGCTTCAACAAGTACTTCAAGATAATAAAATTCCCCAACAAGAAGTTCCTTAAGAAGAAAGAGGAGAACAAGAAGAAAGAAGCCATTCGGTGTTATGAATGCAAAAAGCTTGGACATGTTTGAAGTGAATTTCCTAACCTCAATTCGAAGAAAGTCATTGACAAGATGAGAGGAAAAGAAAAGGGTCACGTAGCCCTTTGGGATGACACCGACTCTGGCTCATCCACCTCAGACAAGAGTGAGGAAGCACAGCTGTGCTGGATAGCGATTGAGCAAGGAGAACCCTCTCAGGTAAATGATGACTTTGCTGACTTTACCTTTAAAGAGCTATATGATGCCTTTAATCAAGTTGTAGGTGAACTGAGAGAAGATGTGATTGAAAGATCCAAGCTCAGAAAGGAGTTAACTCACAGATATGAAAGGACCAAAGCTCTAAAATAAGAGTTGGAAGGGCTGAAGTCTGAAAAGACTATTTGTGACACTACTCATGTGTCTCAGCCAACACAACCCACTAGTCGCCAAAGTAATATACAATATATAAGTCCTCAATGGACTAACAAAAGATGTTATACTTGTGGTAATATTGGTCATCTAGCTAGAAACTGTCAGAATGACAAGATTTTTAGATCGAAGAAAGTCTGGGTTCCTAAGAGAACTTATGTGTTATGTGACAAATTTGGACCCAACCAAGTTTGGGTACCAAAATCAAAAACTTAGTTGCTTTTATAGGTATGTCTCAGAGTGAATCACGAGCAGAACCAGGAATGGTATATTGATAGCGGCTGCATGAGACATATGACTGGAGATAGAAGGTTCTTCTTCAGTAGAAAGAAAGAAAAAGGTGGGATGGTCACCTTTGGAGATAATGGACAAAGCACAATTATCGGTCAAGGTAAGGTTGGTAATTCATCTAGCACTCTTATAAGAAATTTGATGTTTGTTGATGGTTTAAAGCATAACTTGCTTAGCGTGTTACAACTCTATGATAATGGACTATGTGTTAAATTTTAAGAAAATGTTTGCAAAGTTGAAAGTTCTGAGAGTTTATGCATGGTAGGACATAGAAGAGACAATGCCAATGTAGTTAACCTGAAGAGTCTTGATGCGAAAAACACATATTTAATAGTCAAAGAAGAAGAGAGTTGGATGTGGCATAGGAAGCTAGGACATGTTAACATGAGAATATTGTCCAAACTTGCTAAGCGTAAATTAGTTAAAGGCTTGTCAAGTTTATTGTTTGATAAGTAAAAATGCCTTTGTATTTTGATTAAGTGCATATCAGAATTCGGTTAAGTATGATCAAGAAAAAGTCTATGCATAGTAATACACTGATCATATACTCAGATATCTTTAAGTACTACCAAATGCTAGTCATGATCAAAGGGATAAAGAAGTATATCAAAAGATCGGTCATAAGCTACACAGACTTAACTTTCAAGTTAGGTAAATAACTTTTTCCTTTAAACTAAGTTTATTATTGTACGAGGTCATAAACTTATCTTTCGGGTGATCTCTGATTTCTGTGTGAATTCTGAAGTCAACAAAGACATTTTATGATTTGGGTTGTTAAGAATTTTCCTAAGTCTAGTTCAAATCTTTACTTACACATTCTAGTTAAAGCTTGACCAAGAGATCTAGATATTTATCCCAGGACAAGTTCGAATTTGAACTTTGCCAAGACCTAGATGAGTAAGGCTTTTACCCGCCGTATAACTGACTTCCCAAGGTTTGGTTGCTTAGTGGTTAAAGCACTCTTCTATGGATTAGAGAGATTAACTTTGGGAAGTGTTATATAATCATCTTTGAACAAGTCCACATGAAGGTCGACTGCCCTAGATGATTACTCTTTTGTCAAAGGAATAATTATTTACAATTTGATTATGTTGATCTAACATAACCCAGTACAAAAGAGGTTTCAAAAGTTCTTTTGGCTTTGTTTGGTAACAGCTATTTTTAGGGATCAAATCAACCCACATGTCAAAGTCAACTCAAGTTAAGCCTAGGAATAAAAGTGTTGGCTACTTGGCTAGCTAATGATGTTTTCTCCTCTAACCGCTACCAACTGCTACTTGTGAGGTGGAGAGGAAGCTTGAAGACTTGCTTGGAGAGCTAGGTCCAATGGCTATGTGCAAAGAAGATCCTATAAATAGAAGATCAAGCCAAAGACAAAGGTGGACCACTTGAGTGAAAAAGATAGTGATCAAGATTCAAAGAAGAAATCTGGCTCAAAGCTAAATTCCTACATTCAAGAGTGAAAAGTAGCAATCACGAAGTGGATAAGTCAAAGAGCGTATTAGAAATACTTTTGTCTTATGATACTTTCTCACCTTCTGTGTGAAGGCGTGAGAAATATATTTGTAAGAGCAGCGATAAACTCAAGGTTTCTAGAGATCCTATAAATCTAGAGTGAGCTAACTAGTTGGTGCCTTTGAAAGCTAGTGTATTGTGAGGTTACTAATGAACTTAGTAAAACTAGAGAGCAGTAGCTAACTGGAGTCCGTGAAGCTAATGGTTGTGAGATTTGCAAGTGAACCTAGTAAAACTTGTTGTGTACTCTTGTGTTTTTAATGGGGATAATAAAAAGTGGGAGGATAGTTGAAGAGTGGACTTAGGCTCAAGTGGACTGACCCAAACTACTATACATCTGGTATCAATTCTCTCTATCCCTATTCTCGATTAAGCTGATAATCTAAGTAAGGAAGAAGTTGGAAAATGAGATTGTTGTTGGGGTTTTTTTATTATCACAAAGGACCTATATTGAAAAGGTTTTTAAAAGATATGGCATGCAAGATTGAAGAAAATATGGACTAAGGGAGGCTAGTTTATTCTCAACCAGTGTCCTAAGAACGTTTTGAAGGTAGAAGAAATGCATAAGTTTCCGGATGCTTTAGCAGTAGGGAGTCTGATGTATGTGTTCAGATATTGCGTTCATTTTAAGGATGTTTGGCAGATATTTTAGCAATTCTAGATTAGATCATTTGGAAAGAAGAAAAGAGTTGTGAGGTACTTGTAGAGAACAAAAAGATACATGCTTATGTATAGGATGTTAGATCAACTTGAGATCGTTGAGTACTCTGACTCTGATTTTGTTGGATGCCAAGATAGTTTGAAATCTACTTGCTGGAGGAGCAGTCTCCTCGAAGAGTGCTAACAATCAATTGTAGCATCTTCTAACATGGCAATATAATTCATAGCTTCTTATGAGGCATCTGACCATGGAGTGTGACTGCAAATTTTGTCACGGGACTACGCACAGTCAAAGAGATTGTAAAACCTCTCAAATTATTTTGTGACAATAAATCTTCAGTCATGTATTTCAACAACAACAGAAGCTCCACAAAGTCAAAGCATATAGAGATCAAATTTCTTATTGTTAAAATAAAATTCAGGATAGTCAGTTGTCTATAGAACATATTGGGACAAACTTCATGATTGTGAATTCAAAGGGATTAGTGATGTGCGTCAAATTGCACATCTATTTTTTATGTTTTTCATGATGTTGAGTGTGTATTTTGGTTAGTTTTCATATTCTTTACATTAAGTGTTTTGCTATTTTGTTTTAGTTGAGTCGTGAGAGTGGATATTTATATCTTGTCATTTTTTTACAAGTTTAGAAGCCACATAGAGCAAGGAATGGATGCAAAGCAAGGAGCATATGAGTAGGAGAATTTGTAAGGCAGACAAAAGTAGTTGTAGGCATACGTGTGAAGCGTACGCCTAATTTTGTGATTGAGCAAGAAAGCATGCGCTCAATTATGTGATACTCTAAAGAGGCATGTGCGGAGGTTAAAGTGTACACATGATTCTAGGTTGCCACATCATCAAGTTACGTCTGACAAAGAACCTTCTAGTTTTTTTTCTTGGCTGCTATAGACTATAGTTTTTCTCTATTGGAGGCCTTCTGTCCATTTAGGTTTTATTCATCATACTTCTATATAAACCCCTAGGTCTAGGTCAAAATATACATTCTTTACCAGTTACATACTTTTACGTTTGTACTCTGGTGCTTCTCCATTGGTATTGAGACTTCCATCAATTTGTTGATTTCTTCCCTTTACTATATACTTTCAATTATGCTTTTCATTTATCTGTTTAGTATAACTAGTACGAGTAGGGAGTAGTCTCCTTATTAAGTACGGTGTCTGTATAGAGTAATTGTTAGGTTTGGTTATGGATTGAACATATAGAGTAGTGGTTGTTAATGAATGGTCGTAATGCATAGTTTAGCATGATACCCTAGACAATGATCTAGTTATCACTGAGACAACGAGAGGTAAGAAGGGTTAGCAAAAGAATCGGATTGACACATTTTACGCTAGGCGAAGAGAGATCTTCCTATTGAAAGATGATCCTTAAGGAGGGAACTTCATAAATAGAATTAGGTTTAGTATAGTACTGGTTTACCACGAGAGCTAAATTAGTCTCTTAGATTAGGTAGACATTCAATTTTGCTATCTAGCTGGTGAGAGCAGTAAGTAGTCGCATAAGACAACTTAAGATACCAATTCGGTCTTAATAAAATCTGTAACTAGCATTTAACAACTAATTAGGCTCCCGTACTCATCCTTACCATTGATAAAATCACCAATTTTTTTAATTCAGTCTACTGTCACCTTCATCATAATATGTTTTGCGGACCACTGATGTCGTGATTTGTGTGCCAATCTTTCAGTTCGAATCTACTTACTCATTATATTATTTAATTTTTATTGGTAAATCTAATTAAATTTACCCCTACCACTTACCACCTAAAGTGTTTCATAAGCATATTGCTCATAAGGGTGTCCTCGTCATAGAGGATATGTAATTTTAGTGGGAGTTTGCAATTTAGGTGTCCTCATCATAGTAGTAGTTTATCGCAAGAGCTAGATTAGTCTCTACGATTAGGTCGACACTCAATTTTGCTATCTAGCTGGCAAGAGCAGTAGGTAGTCGCATAAGACAACACTGAATATCAGTTTGGTCTTAATAAAATCCATAACCAGCATTTAACAACTCGTTAGGCTCCCATACTCATCTTTACCATTGATAAAGTCACCATTTTTTTTTGATTCACTCTCTTTAATTCAGTCTACTCTCATCTTTATCATAATCTATTTTGCGGACCAATACTGTCATGATTTGCGTTGTGACAAGAAAATTTTTCACCCCGTTGTAATAAAGAGAATAAGGAAAATGTCGAACCACGAGGAGTGAGATATATAGCACCAATTCGACTCACTAGTTAATTTCGGACGATATGTAAGATATTGATTGGGGTGTTTAATTAGAGGAAGGAGGATATTAACAACCTAAACTAATATAAACAAACTTAGGTAACCAAGAATAGAAGTAGTGGGCAAGGTAACCACAAGTGCCACCTTCGTGACTTGGTCTCTCATGGGCTTCTTAAGTACCAGGTGGGCCTAGGTGAGCCTAAGGCATGGTGCTTCATCTTTCGAGCCCGCCATACCACAAAGTGGAGTTCTAGGTTTCAAACAGCTCACTCCATGGACACCCCTTCTTGCAGTGAGTTGTCAACCTCACAAGAGTGTACGAGTCACCAGCTATCCTCCTAATCTCAACTAATTATCGAACCACCTAATAGCCAACTAGTGTCCTCCCTACGATGTCACTAGCGTAGGTTCTCACATCATGAATCACTAGTCTAAAAAGTAGTAATTCCACTCTTCCCATGACAATTAAGTCTTTCGAGCAAGGCTAGAATCTATTGGCAAAAACCTATGGTCGAAAGAGGATTTTAGACTCACAATCCTAATACAAGGTTCGTCAAACCAAAGCATTACGCACTCCACCCACTACATGCTCTCAAGGTAAAGCCCACTCAAAACTAAGCCACTCGGGCACACGAGGGTACCCGACCCACAAATAACTACTCACACATCCACAAACTCAAACTCAAACTCAACATCAATAAAAGCAAAGCTATTGCCATAAGCATTAAATTAAAGAGAGAAGAGTCTAAAAAAACTCAATAAAGTCTTCAAGCATCCTAGCTCCTCCTCCTTCTTCAATGCTCCTAGCTACTAGAGAGAGAGAGAGAGAAATGTTGGCTATTCTAAGTGGCCAAAACTATACAAATGATTTGGCAAAGAGTCTTGGAGGCCAAAAGGGGGTATTTATAAGCCCCAAAAAAAACCCTAAGAGATAGGATGGGTAAAATGGTAATTTTTGGCCTTTTTAAAGTGGAATCTATCAGTTCCCACTGTTCGGCAGATTTTGGCCTCTTGTTTGAGGTGCAGCAAAGATTCTCCTTTTTCACCCCCTTCCACTCTAAATTGGACTTCGAAGATCTTTGTCTTAGCTTTCCAATGGTACCTCACTCGCCTCAATCCGATGTTGGAGCAAGACATTATGGCCATTTTAGTGTCGTACCCTACTGAATCCACCGCCTGACGGGTAAGTCGGCCGCCTGGTAGCGAATTTCTCATTCGGCGAGTATTTCCACTACCTGGTGGCCTTCGAAACCTCATTTTGATCTCTTTAGCTTGAGCCTTCCTTCGTGTCCGCTCCAAATTATCCCGAACAACTCCAAATACCTCCGAAAGACCATAAACACAACAAGTAAAGCCATTCAAGGAAACGAACCTAAAAATGGCATAAAAACTCTAGACATGAACAATAAAGACTCAAAATGGGTTGAAATGACCCAAAAATGATGTGGTGAAATGTGCATTTTTCAAGCGTATCATACCCCCACAGTTGAATCTTTGCGTGTCCTCAAGCAAAAGATTCAAACTAAGACTTTAAGACACGGGGTGAATTTGGTGGGGACTAGCCATGGTGACTAAAGGGATATTGGTTTGCATGTGTAGTGATATTGGATATTGGTTTTGCCGTGATATTTGGTTTGCATGTGTAGTAATATTGGTTTGCCTGTAAAGTGATATTGGTTTGCATGTGTAGTCCCCAGCTGGGGACAAGTTTTATTTAGTCCCCATTCAATCCAATCTCCTAAGACACACAAAAATAGAGCAAGAGTTGGCATACTCTAAAAAAAAGGGTGCCTCAAAAATTTAACTTCTCATCACGAGACTACACCACAACCAAATAGTTCACTCCCCCTAATGCAAAAGTAGGAATACCTAAGGACTACACCCTTGAGAGTTTAAGCAAGTGTTAACCCGAAGTGGGTTAGACCTTTGGGGTTGACCACTCAGAGGATAGGAAATCATTTAAGCTCACTATCTGGTAGTCAACTTCCTATTACTTGTGAATATGTCCGGGGTCATGAGATATCCTACTCCCACTCAGGATTGTCTCATTTGAAATGGAGATTGCGATCAAGGGAATTTGGTTCTGGGTTTTAATGGGGTTAAGGTGTAGGTGAGGATAAAAGTATGGGTAGTAGTTAAACCACCAAATTCGAGGAGCAAGTTACAACAGTATTCTAGCCCTCGTCTAGTCTACTTAGTCACCCTAAATCTAGTTTCGCTCAACCCATTGTTCCCCAAAACCTATGGCCACATGACACAAAATTGCCTCTTATTTTGATGCCTTATTCACATCACAACTTACTCTCTTTTTTTGTTGCTTTTCTTCTTTTCTTTTATTTTTGTACTTTTCACTTGCTTTTTCACTTTTTTTGTGTTTTTCCTATGACTTTCTTTTCTCCACTTTCCTTTTATTCATGCTTGGCATAATTTTATTTTTGGAAAAGCTTGGTCTTTTTAGTTTGGTCTTTTTCTACCCAACTCCCCAATGTTCAAATCTCGCAAAAATAAGCCATATTCTATCATATTTCCTTACAAATATCCCCATAAGATAAATCCTATATGCATCCTCGGACTAGGTGTCAAAGGTGGGAGAAAATTAGATAAGAGTTTAATATGGCATGTGTACATTTTCAATGAATGGCCAGGCTCAAAGGGTTAAAAACAAGGGAAGATTTTGGGCTTAGCTTTAAGGCTCAGGTACAAACCCTCGTCCTCTCGCAGAATACCCACTAGAAAGAGACAAAAGAAGTGTAAACAGGATACCCCAATCATCATAAGCATATTGGCACCTCATGAACAAAATAGGAGATGGTAGTCTCCACCTTCAGCTCAATTCCTTTCATAAGGTCCCACATCAACCCCACAAGTACACCCACAATAGGAGATAGCAAGTTTAAACAATCAAGGGTGTAGAAATTATGTATTCCTATGCTTTACACCCTGGGAATGCTCCCTAAAAGGTGCGGGGTTTATCTCATGACAAAAAAATCAAAATTTTGAGAGGGTCCAAAATGCCAAAAATATGCCAAAGCTTGACCTCTACCAATTAGTCTAGACCTAAACAAGTAAGTTCCTACATGGAACTCTCTCCCATACTTGAACGACACATTGTCCTCAATATGAAAGGATTTAGGAGACCAGACAATAGAAAAAGAAATACTTCAATGACCTCCGTGGCCAAAGAAGGTGAAAACACTCCAATCAAAAATACAAGAAAAGACCTCAATGGACCACATTACCAAACGAACATAATAACACAAGATCTCAACATAGCAACAAACTAATGTCAAGATATAACATTACAACAAAATATTTTAATGCAATCAATCATCAACATAAACATGCAACCCTCAAAGATGCATTCCACATAAATAATCAGTAAGCATCAAGATAGGAATGCTAACAAGAAAACACAAGACTCAAAATATCACAATGAACATAATTAAAAGACATATAGAGGTAAGGAGTACTCCCTAGTATGGAATGAAAGAAAGGTGAGCAAAAGTTATGCGTCTTCTTCACTGCAGTCACCGTTCAATGACATTTCTCGTCTAACAGTAATTTCATGCTTTTATGCGAGGCTTCCACTGTTGAGTGGTCACCCGTCGTTCAGCATATCAGGCGCCGCCCATTTTTTGCTAGAAATTTTTTGAGGGATCCGAGTGTCCAAGAGCAGGGCATCTGCTGTTTGGCAGGTTTTTTTGCTGCTCGACGACCACCGGCAGTTCAAAATTTGACCTTTTTCTTGAAGTGCTGCACTTCCTAGCATCAAAAAACAAGAGAAACTAAAAACTGAATGAGGAAAAAGTTGGGTTGCCTCCCAACAAGTGCTTCTTTTAAGTTCCAAGCTCGACGTTCACAAAATCGTCATGGAATCAAGGTTTTAATATGCTCAATCATTAATATTAGCTTGATTCCATGGAAAGAAGCACTCATCAATAGAGAATTTCAAACAACAATAATATATGAGTAACTTCTTATCCATTATCAACCACAAAAATGTAGTTAAGTACCAATCACCCAAGGGGTCAATAGCACGCAAGTTAAGCATGGGGTTGTGAGAAATTTTATCCACACCCAGAATACCCCAATCCCAACCAAGAGTGGGAGGTTTCTCAAAATCAAGGTCGAGTGTTTTACCTTCATCTACTGATGAACGTGAGAAACACTAATTTTATTACCTCATTTTAGGGTCATTTCGACCCATTTTCGTGTCTAAAGTCCTTGAGTCTTGGGTCTTTTTTCCATTTATAGCTTTGTTGCCTTGGATGGACTCACTTGTTATGTTATAGGTCTTTTGGAGGTATTCGGAGAAGTTTGGGGCCAACCAGAGTGGACACAGACGAAAGCTCGAGGTGAAAAGGCCAAAGCAAGGTCCCGGAAGCCACCAGACGGTGGAAAACCTCAGCGGGCGGCAGATTTGGGCTGCCAAAGTCCCTGAGTACCACCAGGCGGTGGATTTTTCTTCCAATCAACGGGTTCATCTGGTAGACATAGGATGCTGCACTTAAAAATCCATAATTTCTTACTCCGAAATCGGATTAAGTCATATGAGGTACTGTTGGAAAGCTAAGCCAACCATCTACATTTTATCTTCTAATGACCAAAGTCCAATTCGGAGCGGAAGACAGCCAAAATTGTGCATCTTTGTAGGCCCACGAACCAGAGCGGGCACTGAACGGTGCCAAATCTGCCTGACGGCGAGCGCGAGGCAGTTTGCACCCGGAACAAGGCCAAAAATGACCATTTGATCCTTGTACTCATCCTAGCTCTTTAGGGTTTTGTTGGGGGCCTATAAATAGACCTTTTAGGTCCCCATTTTAACTTTCCAAATCATTTATGTAGTTTTGACCACTTAGAATAGCCAACATTTCTCTCTCTCTCTCTCTCTAAGGAAGGAAGCAAAGGAGCATTGAAGAAGGAGGAGGAGCTAGGAGTTCTTAAAGACCTCATTGAAATTTTTAAACACTTTCTCTTTAGTTTAATGCTTGTGACAATGCTTATGTTAATGTTGATGTTGAGTTTGCGTTTGTGGATATGTGAGTAGTTATGTGTGGGTTAGGTGACCTTGGATGTACCCAATGACCTAGGTCTCAAATGGCCTTTTGGGTGTAGAGCGTGTAGCAGTTAAAGAGTGTAATGCATTGGGTAACAGACCTCCATTGGAACCTAGGGGTGAATAGCACTAGCAATGACCTAGAGTCCTTCCCAATCAATTGTAGTTTGACCCGAAGGACTTAGCCATGAAGGGGAGCGTGGAAAAGCTTAACCGTTAGATTATTCATTATCTGATGGACTTAGCCGTGAGAATGGACTTAGCCATATAGGGTAATGTGTAGTTGGCCCAAGGGTGGAGCGTTAATGACTGAGGTTTAGGAGGGCAAGAGTGGTAGTCTCGGTACCTAGGTGAGGTTGACAACTTACCAACATTGGGTGTGAGTGACGATCTCCCTCCTCCAATTAAACACAATAATCACTAGCTTACATATCATCCAAAACTAACTAGTGAGTCAAATTGGTGCTCTAAATCCCACTTCCTGTAGTTCGATATTTCCCTTACTCTCTTTATTGCAACGGGGTGAAAAATCCTCTCATCACCTACCGTATCCAAGATTAAAGGTATAGCAAACCTTCTTGGATCTTGAAGTCGAGGTGTAGGATTATGGCGGATGACACTAAACTCCTCCTTGATGTGGTGTCTTCTTTCCCCTCCATGTCTTCAATCATCACCACACTTTCGTTGAGCAAGAGTCATGCATGTTGGAATTAGGGCTAGTCGTTGGCTCATCGCCCTCTTCATTTATACTCTCCTTACTCCCAATCTCTTCTTTTTCTTCATTTGCCTCGTTCTCTTCCTCCTCTTTTGGAAGTGTGTTGTTAGGACTACAAGCTTTTGTTGGGGTCTTTTTGTCAACTTTTTTCTTCTCCTTGCAATCCACCCAATGAAAACTCCTAGTCCTTTGATCATATAGAGCTTGTGGGAATGGCACTCGTGGAATGTTTGGTGGTAGGGGCACATATGACGACTCCTCTTCCTCTGATTCAATTTGTTTGTTGCCATTCGCCACTTGCACTCCATCATCCTCCTCGTATGGAAATGGTTCGGTAGAGAAATAAGAGTCTGTTGGGGTCCCTCGCTACCAATCTTCGGCCAAAATCCCAACTGCGACCCTCATTTTTAGGACTACACACAACTTTTAGCCATGTCATCGGATAAACACATGATTGTGGAGGGACATATGGTGGTTCCTCCATTTCCATGTCCATTTGCTCGTTGTCCCTCTCAACTAGAACTTCATTGTCCTCCCCTAGGCTTGGCTCAAGTAATATATGGAAGTTGTCATCAATATTTACTTGTGCATTGATGTCCCTATTCAATTTAGAGAGCATCCTCTCAAGAGTCTCTCTTTGGGCATTCAAGCTTTCTTCCATTTGTGCCAACATCATATCCAAATATGATTCCCTTGAGTCCAACCTATCTTCACGGGGGGAGGATCTAGGAGGTGGTACTTCTTCATTGTACCTTGAGGCATAAAGGGATTTACACCAACCTGGATTGTTATTGTTGACATGTTGCCTCCCACTATTATGCACAAAACTTGTAGAACTTGAGGGGGCAACAGGGTTGGGGGATTCTTCACATTGGAATATATAATGTCCAACTCCCCTGTAACATCCACAAATTTGGTGTTGTGCTTCGAAGAGATTGGGCTCATTCCTTAGTGTTGTGCCTTTGTTTGCATGCTCTCAACTTCATCAGCAAGAAACAAACCAGGGACTCCATTGGACATATAGTCACCAAAGGAATCAATCTCAATCCAATAATATATACAAAATAAAAATAAGATACAAGATATATACAAACCACTATAACCATTATCCTAATACTAATTCACAAGCATAAAGTAGATGTCTAAATGCACCACTCCCCGGCAACGGCGCCAATTCGCCCCATTGCAATAAAGAGAGTAAGGAAAATGTCGAACTACGAGGAGTGGGATCTAGAGCACCAATTCAACTCACTAGTTAGTTTCGGACGATATGTAAGATAGTGATTGGTATGTTTAATCAGGGGAGGGAGGATATTAACAAATTAAACTAATATAAACAAACTTAGGTAACCAAGAATAGAAGTAGTGGGTAAGGTAATCATAAGTGCCACCTTTGTGACTTGGTCTCTCATGGGCTTATTAAGTACTAGGTGGACCTAGGTGAGCCTAAGGCATGGTACTTCACCTTCTGAGTCCATCACACCACAAAGTCGGGTTTTAGGTTTCAAACGGCTCACTCCATGGACACCCCTTCTCACAGTGAGTTATCAACCTCATAAGAGTATACGAGTCACCAGCTATCCTCCTAATCCCAACAAATTATTGTACCACCTAATAGCAAAATAGTGTCCTCCCTATGGTTAGACCTGACCACGGTTCGAATTTAGACGAATTCGAATTGAATTTATTCGAATTCGAATTTATCAAAACAGTAAACCATATTCAATTCTTCAAAAGACGAATCGAATACGAATTATGAATTTTCGAATTAGAATCGAATTAGAATCGAATTATAATCGAATTATAATTCGAATTCGAATTCGAATTAATTCTATAATTTTAATACTTAATTAAAAAATTCTAAAACCTCTAAATTTTCGAAAAAGTTCAAAAAGTTTTGATATTTTTTGAAAAATTTAAAAACTTTGATTTTTGCTTCAAATATTAAAAAAAATTAGGAATTAGTGTTTAACATTTTTTGGGAAAAAAAATAAACTAAAGATTGGGCTTGCACTTAATGTACCAAATTAAGTTGCCTACGTATCCTTAGCTCCGAAGGAATCAAAGCCCACGTAGTTCTCTTACCTTTATGGAGCTAACTCACTTAGTCGGATGTGTTTGTGCTTTCACCGGTTGTGGCATCATCGAGGTCGTATAGTTGGTCGGGATTTTCCCGGACCAATTCTTGTTGTCGTCTTTCCGCCTTGGTCCAATCGGCGAGTAATGCTTGTGCCTCCAAAGATTGCGGTGTCATTGAGTACCGGTGTTCATCCAAAATATTACCTCCTGCACTAAATGCTTGTTCCACGGCAACCGTCGAAACCGGACAAGCAAGCAATTCTTTTGCGATAATTGACATAATCGGAAATTGTTCTACATGGTTGTTCCACCATTCTAATAAAGCAAAACTAGAATGTTTGACAAATGGAATATCAAATTGTGTGTTAAGATATAAATCAAATTCCGAATTGGTTAAACTTATTCCTCGGGGTCTTTTTTGGTTTTTCATTAACAATCTTTCCGTAAAACTTAATTTTATACCTTGTGAGGGAGAGGGAGTTGGTTCATTAGATGTAGAAGCATTATTCCTAATACTATATTCATTCATTAAATCCAAAATATAATTTTTTACATTGTTTGTAATTATTACAACATGATCTTCTAGATTAGCAACTTGCATAAAAATTTCCAAATTTGTGTAATACGCATATAATAAATTTTGTAAACCATCAATTTTAATGTTCGGCATAAAAACGGTTGCAATTAAATTAAGTTGGGGAATCTCCCTAAAATACTTTAACCATTTGTTAGCCATTTCTGAAACGCATGATGACAATGCAAAATCTTGATAAGCGCTACATATTGCCTCCGATATATTACAACATTCTAAAAATAGTAAATGAGATGTAGGATAATAAACACCCGATAAAAGATGTGTAGCATAATTAAAACATTCTAAAAGCTCATTTAGTTTTTCTACAAGGTCCCAATGGTGAGGTTGTAACATAATATTATTAGTTTGATCATTAGATGCAAAAAAATTACATAGAAGTTCTTTGTATGGAAGAGCTTCTTTTAACAATTCATAAGTCGAATTCCAACGATGTTGAACATCTTGTGGAAAACGTTTTGGTTTCATGTTGTTTAATTTGCAAAATTTTTACCATTCTTTTAGCAATTTTGGGCGAGCCCATAATAAATTAAGTGCTTGTTTAATTGGTCCTAATGTAAAGTCTAAAGCTTTAATTCCATCTTGGGTACAAAGATTAAATATATGACATGCACATCTAATATGAAAAAATTTTCCTCCGAATCGTGTACAAAGAATTTCTAAATCTTTAACCATAACATTATTAGAACTTGCATTATCTAGAGAAATTGAAAATATTTTTTGAACTAGATTATATTCTTGTAAAATAGTATGCAACATTTTATAACAATTATTCCCACTGTGACTATCATCAAAAACTCTATATGCAATTATTCTTTTTTGTATATTCCATTTATTATCAATCCAATGACATGTAACACCAAAATATGAATGTGTTTGCCAATGATCACTCCATATATCACAACATATAGAAACTCGACCATCAAAATCAAAGAAAAAAGTTTGTAATTTTTCTTTATTTTTTTTGTATAAATCTTTTACATATCGTGTTAATGTACTTCGTGGAACTTTTTTTGCACTAGGATTTAAAGCATTTTGACAATAAGTTGTAAAATTAAGTTTTTCACCAAAACTAAAAGATAAATGTTCGGTAGCAACTAATTTAGCTAATTCCTCTCTATTATTTTGATCGGTGTAATGAAATAAAACATTAGGTGTAGTAGATAATTGAGTTTGTGATTTTTCAAAACCAACTTCGTGTGGATATTTAGTATTCAAATGAATAGTATAAGTACCATATCCATTCCCGGTTTTGAATTCATATTGTTTACTACAATAATTACATGTAATTTTGAAGATACCTTTTTCTCCGGTAGAAATTTTTGTGAAATGCTTAGTAAAAAGTAATGAAGGTGATCTTTTTACCTTTTGTGGATTGTTGAATATTGAATCAATACTTTCCCGTTGAGCTTCATCATGGACGTTCATCATTTCTTCCGGAATAGGATAAGTAGAAATCGGTGGAAAATCCGATTCAATAGAATCGTGATGTTCCACACGTTTTTCCTTACCCTTATTTGCTCTACTTGATGACATAATTATATAGTAATATGAGTAATTATATGAGAAATATGACTAATATATCTAATTAGTAAACTTGAGGGAGAATTTATATAGCTCAAATTTTCAATAAGAGAAGTAGAGAATTGAGATTGGAATGTGTAAAATTTGAAGAATAAGAGGTGGTATTTATAGAGTTTGGAAGAAATTTTGAATTTATTAAAAAAAAATTTTTTATGTACCAACAGTAAAAAAAACGGTAACCTGGGGATTAAAACGGTAACAAAAAAATGGTCAGAAAAAAAACGGTAATTTGCCCCCTGACGCTGACGCAAGCACTGACATCATCGCTGACGCAAGCGCTGACGTCATCGCTTGCGTCAGCGAAATTCAAACCCCCCGCCCGCGCGCTTCTCCCTCCCCCCATTTTTTTGATTTTTTTGAATTCAATACGAATTCGAATCGAATTCGATACGAATTCAATACGAATTCAACTCGAATCGAATTCTCAAAACGAATTCGAATTGAATTCGCCGGTTTTACGAATTCCAAAAAACTTGAACCATATTCAATTCTTATCATGACGAATTCGAATCGAATTTTTGACGAATCGAATTGTTGTCGAATCGAATCGAATTTTTTACGAATCGAATCGAATCGAATCACGAATCGGATTCAATTCATGGCCAGGTCTACCTATGGTGTCACTGACATAGGTTCTCACATCATGAATCACTAGTCTAACAGGTAGTAATTCCACTCTTCCTATGATAATTAAGTCTTTTGAGCGAGGCTAGAATATATTGGCAAGAACCTATGGTCGGGAGAGGGTTCTAGACTCACAATCCAAACACAAGGTCCGTCAAACCAAAGCATTACACACTCCACCTACTACATGCTCTCATGGTAAAGCCTACACAAAACCAAGCAACTCGGGCACTCGACCCACAAACAACTACTCACATATCCACAAACTCAAACTCAATATCAATAAAAGCAAATCTATTGTCACAAGCATTAAATTAAAGACATAAGAGTTTAGAAAAGCTCAATAACGTCTTCAAACATCCTAGCTCCTCCTCCTTCTTAAATGCTCCTGGCTACTAGAGAGAGAGAGAGAAAAAAGTGTTGGCTATTCAAAGTGGCCAAAACTATACAAATGATTTGGCAAAGAGTTTTGGAGGCCAAGAGGAGGTATTTATAGGCCCCCAACAAAATCTGAAGAGCTAGAATGGGTAAAATGGTCATTTTTGCCTTTTTCCGAGTGGAATATGTCTGCGCCACCGTTCGATGGATTTTGGGGCCGTTCGGTGCCCACTCCTGCTCTAGTTCGAGGTGCAGCAAAGATTCTCATTTTTTGCCCCCTTTCGCTCCCAATTGGACTTCAACTTTTGGGGAATGAAATGTATATCTTCTTCTTAGCTTTCTAACGGTACCTCACATGCCTCAACCCGATATTGGAACAAGAATTTATGGCCATTTTAGTGTCGCACTCTGCTGAATACATCGTCCGGCTGGTAAATCTGCTGCCCGACATTGAATTCACCATTCGGCGGTTATTTCCACGGCCCGGTGGCCTCCGAAACCTTGTTTTGACCTCTTTAGATCGAGCCTTCCTTCGTGTCCACTCTGAATTATCCTGAACAACTCTAAGTACCTCCAAAAGACTATAAACACAACAAGTTAAGCCATTCAAGGCTACGAACCTAAAAATGGCGTAAAAGACTCTAGACACGAATAATAAAGACTAAAAAAGGGGTCGAAATGACCCAAAAATGACATGGTGAAATTTGCCTTTTTCAAGCGCATCACGTGTTAATCTCTCAGTTCGAATCTATTTACTCACTATATTATTTAATTATTATTGGTAAATCTATTTAAATTTATCCTATCACTTACCACCTAAAGTGTTTCATAAGCATATTGCTCATATGGGTGTCCTCATCATAGAGGATATGTAATTTTAGTGGGAGTTTGTGATTTGGATATTCCAATAGACATGTTTATGTTTAGGGAAAATAACTCTGAAGTCCCTCGGGTTTGCATAAATATACTCAAAAGTTCCTCCTGTTCACAAAATACATTATGACATCCCTCTAGTTTGTTTTTATTATACTTCGGGTCTCTGGCGCACGTTAGCAGCTTTTTTACATTTTTATGATTAAAATGACCAAAATACCCTTAGAATAAAAAATAAAAAGTACCCCTCCTTCAACCTCTGTCCACCAACGTCATCCATATCCTGACCTCCGATCGTAACCAACAAAATCAAACCACACACAATCAACACCTAGAACCACCATCATTGTCGACTTCGAAATCAAACAAAACCTATAACGAGGAAGAAAAGACGGTGAATCAATGGTGAGGCACTAAAATTGACAGTGAGGTTTGGAATTGATGTTGAGGCCTTGAAAGGTGGTGACCTAGAATCCTCGTCAAGATCTAGAACCACCATCATTGTCAACCTCAGAATGGAACCACTATCGATCTGGAGGGGAAGAAGAACCACCATTTTTGGGCTGGGGAAGTGGCCGACGGGGTTGACTCGCCCTCGGGAGCTGACGAGGACTAACTCGCCATCGTCAACTAGGCTCGCTCCTACCTCGCCGTCCTCCACCTCCACCAGTAGCAGCGACAGTTGGGGCGACCGAATCTCCTCACCGCCGCCACCCTCTCCACTGCCGTCAGGACCCAGCGACTTCCTTGGCTGAGAGGCAACAAAGAACGACGGCTCTTTATGGCATTCTTTATCTCCTTGCCCGTTCCTCACCACCGGAGTCTCGGCTTTCTAAGTCATCGCGAAAGTGCAAGCTGAGGTACAGCCACGTGTACAGAAGGGCAACGGCACTGGAGCTGGGGTACGATTTCAGGGTCAGCTCGTGGACTTATCGATCAAAAATTTTCAATTAAAAAAATCAGCGGTGAAAAGAAGAGAGAAATGGAACGGTGATAGAGGAAGGGATTGGTATCGGTCATCGGAGAAGAAAGAGATGACGTGAACAATTTTTTTTTTGTAAGGGTATTTTTTTCATTTCAATGAAAAAAAAAGAAAAAACTCATTTAGGGACCCGAAAGTATAATAAAATTAAACTAGAGGGATGTCGGAATGTATTTTGTGAACAGGAGGGACTTTTGAGTATATTTAAGCAAACTCGAGAGACTTGAGAGTAATTTTCCCTTATGTTTATTTCAATTTATGGATATTTTGAGGTTACTGTAGAAATATAGCTTCTTGTTTTATCCATACTCTCATTTTTTTTGTTGATCTAACTAAAATTTTAAGGTTCGACCTTTTAAAAATAGTCAAGTTAAGGCCATGTTACAAAAAAAAATTCATGTTACACAACCACATCATGATCTATGTAATTCAGTTCTATCACATTATGATCAATTATGGGTCAAGTTACAAAAAAATAAGGGCAAATTACTGTGGTATCTCTCGTGTTTGACTAAATCGAAGATTTAGTCCCTCCTGTTTCAATATTATTCTCCCATCTCTCGTGTTTAATTTTATTATACTCTCGGGTCCCTGAGCTGTTAATTTTTTTCCATTTTTGTCGTTGAAATGATAAAAATACCCTTTGAAAATAAAAAAAAAGTTATCTTCTTCCTTGTCCTTTGACGCCCATGCCGGAACTCCACCATCAAACATCAAATTAGTCCTGACGTTCAAGTCGAAACTCACCGATGATGGCAAATTCTCATCGGAATCAGAAATCGTTGTACCTCAATCTTCTTCCCGTCGACCTTGAGCCCAGCGTTAACCATTCGATAAAATTTGGGACCAGAGACTATGTAGTATCAAACTTAGAGAAATTAACCATTCATTAACCATCTGCATATTATGAACCCAGATTTAAGATACATATCTAACAAATTACAAAAAGGGGAGAAATCAAAAAATTAACCAGGAAACCTAGATTTAACCATCTCCTCTATTGACGACGACGACGATGAGAAAACCCAGGAAACTGACTACGATGATGTTCAAGTGGCGTCGTCTCCTTTTTGGGTTGTGCAACATTCTCTGTGGGCGACTTCCCCGTCGCCATCAAGCACTTCTTGGAGGTGTCCACTCCGTCGGCTCCTTCATCCTCCTCGCCGTCCACCCCGTCTCTCTCACCGTTGTTGTTCGTGATCGACCGCCTCGACCTCGCCAAAGACCCGAACGTATAATAAAATCAAATATGGAAGAAGTGAAAATTATTTTTGATATATGGGGGACTAAATTATCGATTTAGTCAAATACGAGAGATACTATAGTAATTTACCCAAAAAATGAATGTAACAAACGCTGTTTTGATCTTGTGTTGATATAATTGATGGACAAGATTGGTTATATATGTATTCCAGCAGCAACAGCAAGAACGAGATCATTAAGGTATGCATTACATGATTATAAGGTTACACATATAGTCCAAGTAGGATATTGTTAGATCTTTTATCCAACATTTTACTTATATGTGAAATAACCATGTAATATGTTGTCATGTTCGGTTAAGACTAATTGAAAGTGATTCAATAAAGGATACATTTTGGGGTTTAATGTATCTATTTGGGTGTGGGACTTTAATATGTAGAGACATTAGGTAATTATCTAGTTTTGTTATGGACAAAATGGGAAATTCAGAAATAATGGTTTTCCCCTTATATCAGTAAGGATTTTGCTCCCCAAGTTAGATGTGCTGCCATACACTACTCTTTCCATTGAGAATAGGTAAGAAAAAACTAAAAAAATTCTCTGAGATGCGTCACAATCAAGAAGGCCAAATCATTACCCTACCATTTTACTGAAAGGATCTATGATAGGGCATGAGAATGAGTTCACTTTTTTGAGGTAGGTTCTGGGTTCTTATCATAATCCTGCCATTTTACTCTACTTTAACCCTACCATATCAAAATCATTTTATCCATAACATGTATTTTTTACACTAAAATTCGAGATATATCTAATTTTGATTTTCTTTATTTTTATATATAAGTAATTTTTGCAATATTTATTATGTTGTTACAAAACTTACTTATAAGATATCTACAGAGATGTCTTAAATTTTTTCATAGCTTACAAAACTTTGACACACTAGACGTTTTTCCTCTATTTTTCGTTGAAATTTTTATTTTCTTATATTGAAAAAATCTTTTATCATTTAACTTAAATTACAAAATTTTATTTAATTTTGAATGTTGATGTGTAATAGATGAAATGCCTTAAATTTATTTTAATTTAATATTTAAAACTAAAATTAATGCGAACAAATTATTAGATACTAAATCGTTCAATAATTAGATCATGCAGATCCTGTAGATTTTGAGGTTTTGGGTAAGGTTGAGTATTCGGATAATTCGAATTTGAAGTGTCCGAACTTTTATTATTCGAATTATCAAAACTATTTATATTAGGTACTCGAATCCGAACTATAAACTATCCGATATCCAAACCTTTTTTGGTTACCGATACGAAAAATCTAAACTATCAGAAATGGAAATTTTGCAATAATTCGATGCTTCATCTTCATTTGCAAAGCTCTATATTTCCAGCTTGAAACAAAACCTCAGAGGATCTTAAAGCAGAAAAAACTGAAACTAAGTAAATATTTGATTTAGCAACTCAAGTGAATTGCTTACGGCATAATAAAATAACGGACAAATTACTCTCACGTCTGTGACCTTTGGTCACCCTCACCCTAGGGTCTCTGACTTTTGGAAAATGATTGTCCCGTCCCTAAGTTTTGATGATAATAGACTCTCGGGTCTCTGGCTGACGTCATCGGCTCTTTTTTCATTTTTTGTCATAGAAATGACCAAAATACTCTTAAACAAAAATAAATAAAAATTACCTTCTTCAACCTTCGACCAAGAACACCAACAATCAAAAATCAACTTAAAAAATAAAATCAAATTAACTAAAATCAAGAACACAACCAAGAACATCAAGAACAAAAAAAACTCAATTAATCCAAAAAATTCCAACAATCAAGATCAAGAACGTCGGGCTCCAAGGTGAAGCGGGGTGGGTCCCGCCCCGATCCCGATGTGACTACAACGTCGGCCTCCAAGGTGAAGCGGGAGATCCTCGACGATCCCTCAGAGTACTCCCATTAGCGCCTCTCGAAATGCCCCAAAATGACACCACGGGCCGTCGAACCCTAGAAAGCCAAAATTGATATTAGGTGTTCCTGGCATGGATATCCCTAATCTCGGTCTGCATCTCCCTTGGAGGGTTCATCTCCCACTTTATCTTCCGTCGGGAGCTCCAGGGCATATTCTTCGGCCTCGGCCTCTTCATCTCCCAGTTGGATAAAGAGATCGTGAAGAAGTTGGTCCAGCAAGCCCGCCCCGTCACGTTCGCCCTCCTCGAGGCCTACGACTCCACGGCTGGCCCTCTTCCCACTCCCAATATATGTTCTTCTTTGCCATCTACCACGGCGCCGAATGAGGAAGCGGAGAGGAGGGAGGCGGCGTTGGCGATGTCAACGCAGGAGTTCCAGAGGTGGAGATTGGAAGGGAGTGTGGAGGAGGAGAGTGAGGCGGCGTCGTTTGGAGAAGAGGCATTGGCCTCGATTGGCTTGATTGAGGCGACTGCGTCGAGTGCCTCATCTTCCTAGCTCGTCGCCTCGTCATCGGATTTCAGGGTTTCGAGTTTTTTTGTTGTTCTTGATGTTCTTGGTTGTGTTCTTGATTTTGGTTAGTTTGATCTTATTTTTGGATTTATTTTTGGTTGTTGGTTGTTCTTAGTCAAATGTTGAAGAGGGTAAAAAATATTATTTTTTGTTTAAGAGTATTTTGATCATTTTCATGACTAAAAATAAAAAAAACCGATAACGTTAGCCAGGGACTCGAGAGTCTATTATCATCAAAACTTAAGGACGGGACAATCATTTTTCAAAAGTCAGGGACCCTATGGGGTGGGTGACCAAAGTTCGGGGACGTGAGAATAATTTGCCCCAAAACAAAAGTAACAAAAAAATTAAAAATTAACCCCCGAGGCGACAACGAGGAGCAGTAGGAGGGTTAGGAGATGGAGACGACTGCGAACGAGGTGCAAGCGACGTGGATGAACAAGTAGCGGTTTCTGGGGAGAGCTAGTTTGAAAATTGCGAATTTAGGGTTTTGAGTAAATTTGGGAATTAGGAATTTAGGATTGGGGTAAATTTGGGTAAAGAAGGAGTGTTGGAGAGGAAGCTACGGCGGGTTCAGGGTTGGAGGATATAAAATTGGGCGTTGGGCTTCTTTGTGGGCCGTTAAATATTTGTTTGGGGCTGGGCTTCTGAGCTTTGCAAAATTACTATTATAACTCGGATATTTGAATTTCTAATTTTACTATCTGTATTCGAATGTGAATCCAAATTGGAAATCTATATTTCGGATAATACGAATCTGAATACGAATTTAAAATTATCCAAATCTAAATCCAAACATAAAATTATCCGAATCTGAATCCGAAAAAATTGGATTCTGACAACGTATATCAGATATTTTGCTTCCTCTTAATTAAGGGTATGAAACTAATAATAAATTTTTTTTTGAGATGGAGATAAAGTATGAATCCAACTTTCAAATCTAGGGTATAAGAATAATACATAAGCACCCTCACTACTCATGCCCTACTTTCGCTGCCCGCACCAAAATATGGCTTTACCCTAAATGTTACATGTATATCAATTGGTAGCACTCGGCTGTTGGTGTTTTTGTCTTTTAAGTGTTGTGAGTTGCGACTCAAGAATCACTAGAAACTAACTAAGGGTGTGTTTGGATGGAAGGAAAGAAATGGGAGAAGAAATATGTTCATCCCTCCACTTGACATACCTTTAATAGTTTCGATTTTGTTTTTAAATTTGCAACTTTTTTTGTTAGGTAAAAATCAGGTTTTTAAATTTGTAACTTCACATACATATATGAACCAAGTATAACCCGTGAATGAAAATCAAATGCACGTTTTATTTCATTATTATATTTTTTTCTCAATCAACACTCCTCAAAAAGTTATGCATCGATTACAATTTGTTCATAAGAATGTACATATGAAATTCTATAAATTATATGTTTAAGTTTGAATGGTCAATACAACATTTTTTTGTACTACAAGCAAATGATTTAAAAAATGGCATATAAAAAATTAGATAAAAGTTTAAATTTGGTACCTAGATCTTCTCTTTTTTTGCGCTGTGATCTTGAGGTGTGTAAACGATTTTTTAAGTCTTGTGATTTACACTTTTTTTACGTTAGAGACTCGGGAAGGGTCCCGACCCAAATATGAGATGGCACACCATGTCAGATTTTTTTAACCGGTTGAAAATATGAGGTGCCACGAAATTAAATATTTTTTTCAATCTCTGTATAGTTTTTAAAAAAGCCCTCCTCCTTCGGGTATTTTTTCTTTTTGGTCTTACTATTCATAACTTTTTGTTAAAAAGGCGTTCGAATTTTAAGTATTGTGGATTCGGTGTCCATGTGGCACGGATGCCCAAACAAGTCAGATTTTGGTCCAAGATCTGACTTTTTTGGTCGGCCGAACCAAGATCTGATTTTTTTAGTCGAAGGATTTTGGCACAATCCGACTTAAAAAATCAGATGTTGGTAAAGTAGACAAAACATGCGTCTCGTCTTAGTGGTAAGAGGTGTCACTTTTTACTTGATGGTCATAAATTCGATTCCAACTTCCTACAATCTTATTTTTAATTTTTACTATCCAACATAATTATTATATTAAATAAATTAAATTTTAATAATTAAATAATGAATTCTTTATAGCCAATTTGGTCTAAGTTGTGGTCCTTGACTTTAGGTTCAAAACTTGACTTTAACAATTTTTTTATTACTTCGTTTTAGTCAATCATTCACCTTAATTTTATTTTACTAAATCATTCATTCACCTTAATTTTTTTATGACTTCATTTTACTAAATCATTCATCTTAATTTTGTTTTACTAAATCATTCACCATAATTTTATTTTTATAATGGATAAAAAAATTTAATCACCTTGATTAAAATAATGCGAGAGTAAAAACAAATCAAATAACGTATTTGACCAATTACTAACACTCTATTTAATAGTAGTTTCGGGAGAGGTTTCTGTTTGACAAGCATAAATTTTTTGAAATTGTGGTTTTGAGAATTAATATAGTAAAATATTGTTAAAATATTATTACACGATCCAAAAATTCGAATCCACAATACTTAAAATTCGAACACCTTTTTAATGAAAAGCCATAAAATAGTAATACCAAACTGAAAAAATATCCCCACCTTCTTCTTCTTCTTCCTCCCTCTCTCTCTCTCCTCCTTTTCTCTCATCCCGACCTTTCCCTTCTTCTTCCTCCATCATCCCTCTGCTCACCTTCCTTTAATAACTTTTCCTCCATCATCCACCCTCCCCCTCGATCTCCTCCCTCCTCCGCCTCTCTCTCCTCCCTTCCCATCAAAGCAAACACCCAATGAGAAATCCAAAGAGAAACCTGAGCAGGTGCAGGAGACGCCAATGCTGAGGCCAGTAGCGCCAGTGGTTCTGGCTGTTATCGGTTGGCAAGGAAGCGGGCGGCTGATCGTGGCCACCGTAAAGCTCAGTTTGAGCATCGACTTGGTCTCTTTTCGGTGATGAATTAATTTCCAATTCTCCTGCTCATATTTTTTTTGGAAATTACAACTTGTGCACGTTGTTTCTTCTATTAGAGTGTGGAATTTGTGCTTTGCCTGGTAATGGTGGGGGTAATGGTTACACTTCTATTGACTACAACATCTGGTTTGTCACTCGAATTCACACATATTAATTAGGGGTTTCTAGTTTATGTAGCTCTTGTTGCTTGTGGGTTTTTTTTTTTTTGGCTTGTTAGGTTTAGGTGTTTAATTTTCTTGTTTTCTTTTGTATTGGTTCTCTTTGCGGAATGACTAAAATGAGATTATTGAAGGTCCAACCATGGAGGATGTAACGACTAGAATATTCATTGTCCAAGTTTTGGGCATGGTGGCTTTTATTTCAGGGGAAGGGAGGAGAGAGAGGCGGAGGGGAGGAGTAAGAAGAAGAGGGGGAGAGAGAGGGGTGTTTTTTAAAACTATATAAAAAAACAAGGAAATCAAAAGGATATTATTTTCGTGTCAAATTACAATGCCAACTGGCAAAACGTGTCTAACGTGGCGTGCCAATTCACCCGAAAAATGGCGTTGTTTCCAAGTTCTGAGCCAATTTTGGGTCCCGATATGACCGAAAAAAAATGTATAAATCACTGGACTTAAAAAATCATTTACAGATCTGAGGATCATAGTACAAAAAAGTGAAATCACAAATACCAAAATTGAACTTTTCTCTATAAATTAGGAAAAAAAAGTGAATGTGAAACTACAAATACCGATTTATGTGAGCCTTTTGAAATAATAGAAGGACTTATTTCACCTTTATTTCTTTATTAATCTACTAAAACAATACAATACTCTTCTTAAGAATAAAAAATTACAATGCTTTATAAGTAATTTAACATTTAAAACAATTATGAGCACGTGTTAAGTAGCAATTGTCTAAACAAGAAGCAAGCCTAATGTAAGCAAGTTCCATGAAATGAATCACACACTCCCTTGGGGCACAATAATATATTTTCAATTATTTGACTTGTTTATTTCATCTTACAAATGAAGAAAATACCATTTGCTGAACCAAATGTCCAATTATTTGATAAAGGTATCCCTGAACTTGTGCTCATTTTCTCCGTCATTGATTCCGGATGTACCTAAACCTGTGGTAGTCTGTACAAAATGACCAAAAGACTCCATAACAGCACATTTGCTACAAAATTCAGCACCCGATACGATATTCTATACCAAAAGGCGACCCAGGCCAACGACGAAAAATGGTGGATCTCATAAGCTGTTTCCTGTCATCTAATATTATGTAGAGGAGGATCTTCAAGATTTTTAAATTTACTGGTTCTACCTTCTGTTCAATTCAGATTGTTGAAGCACGGCACTCGTTGCGCTGCGTGTTTTTGAAAGTAAGCCGTAAGGGTGTCGCCACCAGCTTGTAACTGAAGAACCACTCCCAGTTTCTTTTAGGCTGGGAACACCATTTGAAATCTCCGAGCTGCTCGAAATTTCGGAGAGTGCTGAAAGCCCAGGACTCCTCTGGAAAACAAACGAAACAATTTAGATACATCTCATTTATAAAGCAAAAAAAGGACGACAACGTACTCAAGTTGAAGTCTAACCTGTCCACTTGGAGCAGATGTTGCTTTTGGGAGAGGCAACTGAAGCTGGAAATGTTTTGAAACGGGTCAACAGAAATCAGAATCTAAAGATACTATAGCTTCAGTAATGAGTTTTTAACTATTAGTGAGTTAAACTACATATGCTTAGAACAAAGGTAAGATGCTTATAACAAATAAGTTGCATGATTCGGAATATTAAAAAGAAAAAAAGCTTGTTTATAGACTCAAGAGGCTTTTATGTGGTTTGTTTCTAACGATTGAGTAGAAGGGCTAGCTTAAAAAATATTTTGGACCTCTAGAGGCCGAACTTGGCACGTACAAACCTCTCGAGGCTTCCTGTTTGAAGAGAGGTCCAAGAAGACCGACAATAACCAAGTTCTACTTCAATGGAATTTTTATTCGCACTTGCTGCATCTTTGGCACTATATTTCTACCTTTTTCTCTATATATCCAAACTTTCATACAAGTACCCTACCCTATCCAAACGAGTTCATTACATAATTGAACTTTACCCTCTGCTCCAGAAGAGCTTTTTACCATCTCACTACCCAATTAGGCCAGCTAATCAAAATGAAGGAAGTTTAACTTTCCACCCGACCTTTAACTCAGAAGCTCCTTTCAACAAACTGACCAAACCTAGAGGGCTCACAGCACCAAGTACAGAGACATAATTATTAATCCCCAAAACCCCCCATCAAACAGTCATGTTAAAAAGGATGACAGCTTACTACAAGTGTTGTTCTAACCCATTTGAATAATGATATATATATATATATATATATATATATATATATATTACTTGCCCTCGTGATTTTTTAAGGGCAGTCGTTGTTTGTTTTTGGAGAGAGCCCTTCAAAAGTAGGATTATAATATTAGCTTAGTACTTTGTTCAAAGCGATGTCATCAAGGGAAAATTTTCAGTAGTTTTTGACAGTCAACAAACCTGAACAGACGAGTTGGTAACAGGAGATAGTGGTTCAGAAGATGAAGTCAAAGATGGAATCTGGTGAAGAAGAAGTAAGAACCAGTAAGAACAAAAGCCACCACTAAACAAGAATGACTTCAATCTTTAAATGCAAGCCTAGATTCTACCGAAAGAGATGCAAGCCTGGAAAAACTAAACAACACAGCCAGATTCCAAAATTGAATCCAAAGACTTTTCACGTCCAAATCAGCTAAACAAAGTGGTAAGAAGCTCAAGAAAGTAAAGACTCGAAACCAACGAGTCATTCGGATACCTATGAGCAGACATTTCATTAATGACAATGTCTCCATAACAGAAAAATGTTCCAGTAACAGGCTGGTTCAGCATTTACTGGTTTCTTATTGAAACTAAATCAGAAAAGGAAAAAAATCAGTTTCTAGTACAACATTTTAACCAGCTTGTTAAGTCCAATTTTGAACAAATAAGATGGAAAGCATTCCAACATTATAGTGATTACCTTTGGCGATGTAATTTGATTACTGGATGATGAAGCCTACAGAATAAAACAGATGTCAGTACAAGGTTTTGACACATCTAACCATCAGTTATTTGCATTGGAGTGAAAAGACGTGATTAAACAAATTTTTAAGGAAGAAGTCCACTTTCCAGTGAAATAAAAATTGCTAGGACGCAATTCTAGTTTGAAGCATACATTTGAAAAGTGTGTAAGCAGAACAAAATGAAGGAACTGAACCTGAATCTGCTCTTCGAGTATGCTGTTTTCCATCTGATGGGCAGAATCGCACAAATACTTCACCCCTCGCAGGGTCATTTCCTAACAAGTGGCACAAAATCATTATTCTTGCTTTTTCTAAAGACAAGAATCATTATTCTTGATCGGAAAAATGAAATTCAGCCAGAGATGGAAAGCCTATGAAGTACCTGTTTTCCTTCTATTTCGTAGATCATTTTCCCCTTGACAAAAGGAAAAAAAAGGTGAAAATCAGCTAACAGTTACAGATTCATCAAGAACTGCAAGATCATTATTAACAGAAAAGCGATACTCACCAGTGTTTTAACAGCGTTGCTCACAGATCTGACATTAATGTTAACGTTTTCAGAATTCCCTCGTATTTCATTGACCTAGTTCAATCAATGTACATTTCTTTGGTCAGAAATAACCAAGAAAAGTAAAACAATAGCTATTTCAAGCCCATACCTTTTCGTGTGTGCTAGATGTGAGCTCTGCAACCTCATCCAAGGAAGAATCCACACGATCAATCCTAGAAGATAAGTGCCTCTTGGTACCCTATTCAAGAAACAAAACACTGGTAACCATAGGCTGCTGTACAAAAGAGAACATCATGGACAGCGAAAAAGAGTGGTCATAATGCTGACTGAGTAATCGAGTGCCAAATTTGCTCTAACAACTTTATGTCTAGCGAATGCGGATCTGTTAAAATTCAACTGGGACATAAAGTTCCATATGCTGATCTACATGTAGTAAGACTGGATCGAAGAATCTCGCTGAAGATAGAGGAAGGAAGAAAAAGATTTTCACTTTGGGTGGACTTGCATGGTTGAGTAATAGCAGGAACTAGTATATCTTACTTCCCAAGGTTTTAGAGTAAACCTTCTCAATAAATGGACAAGCAAGTGTCAGACAAACAGAAAATTACCCTGATGGATGAATAGACGTTCTCCAGCTGCCCGGCAACAGAAGTACAGGCATTGGACAAACTATGGCGTGTTGCAAACATCATATCAGGAAGCTTCCAGCCCTATAAAGGTACAAAGATATAACAAGAACTTAAATGTGAGTCTGATGCCAACTAATATAAGCTTGAAGTTGCAGACTACTAAATAAGAAAAGGACATTTCAAAATACAGTGAGAAAAGGAAACTGCTACCCTGCATAGCCTTACTCCACGAGAATATCGCAAGACTTAAAACATTACATTCACTGGTACAATATAAGTAGCAGTTTGAAGCAATATGCTAGCTGCAAATCTTGCAGCAGCAGCACTACATATTAGGCAATGCCAACATGAAAAACTTGATAAAAATGGCCATCATCCCATCCGCAAGGCATAATGAGATAAAGATATTCATAACTTCAAAACATTATAGCATACTAGAGTACTCGGATTCACAAGAAGACAGCGGTGGATGTGGGATTACAAAAATAAAAAAGTGACCACTACTATTTAATTTTTCCCCATACAGTTACTAAACTGATATGAGTGTACCACCAAATATCACCCCATCCAGATTTCATCATAAAATGTATAGAACTAAGATGAAAATCAATGTATCTACCATCCATTCAATGTGGCAGATATCCAATTCATGTGTGATAATAGTTTGGATGCAGGCCGTAAAAATATTTTCATAGAGAAGCAATGTCATCTTATCTGACATAGAAATCCAAATCAAGACAATTGACTGAAGTCAGAAAGCATTATTATATTCCGAGACAAAGCCATGTTCAATTTTCACAGACACTAGAAACATAAAATACAGCCATGTGTGGAAATTGAGCAATAATATCTTTGTGTTCATTTGGAAGTACCCTTTCACATTCTCAAAGCCACAAGGATTTTCAAAATATATCATGTCCATTACCTTCCACCAAACGTAGCCGGATCCAACGACTACAATAACAATAACTATCCCATATCTACTAGCACCTGCACAGATGTTAGGCATTCGTTATTATTGACCAAAAGAAGCAAAAGTAAACGCTTGTAATCAGAAACATGAGAAACAAAATACTAAAGAAGGGTAAACATGACTCCAGTAGCGAAAGTATCCGTCACTATCAGAAAAAACTGTAGAGCGATGAAACTAGCAGATGATCAGTTCATCCCTTGGCTTTGAGTGGGTTTGAACAAAAAAAGAGCAACAATTTACAAAGATCAAAGTTCGACTTCGTGCTAATCCACTAATGCATCAGGATCTCAGTGGTGTTCTCAATACAAGATAACAATGAACTATAGTTCTGTAGGATGAGAGAAACCCACACTACTGTCATAGTTAATAACTATGGTATTAAATATAGATCATGAGTGCTGAGAACCAAGATGAGCAAAATGGGATAGGATTTAATGTATAAAGGAAAAATGCACCTGTTCCACTTGCAGTCACGATGGTAATTGGACGGCTTGACGCCAACATTTGCAGCTCCTCTCGAAGACTGTTAACCTTTAAAATTTGAAAAAAAAAACAAAATGGTCAGCTTTAAACCAACGTGTAAAAGATTTCTTGTCATTTGCAACAGTTTTAAACATTAAAAGGCGGATTCAATCGAAATGAAATAATCCACTCAAAATGTGCAAGATAGCATGCCAGCTGTGTTCTCTCAACTAGTTATAATTTCATTCTCAATAGCAGAAAGAATTATAGTATATTTTCTTTCTAATGAAATGATCTCAATCACATGTCTTATAAAATTGAGTTTTAACCAACCAAAACATGCAAGTTGGAGACACAAGTTAGGAAAGCTGAAACGTAGAGCACAATTGAAAGTTAAACCTCATGTTGAAACATGCTCCAAAAAAATTGTTTGGTCCTATGCTGACCCAGTAAAATTGAGCGCCATACTCTCTCTTCAGGATTGTCAAAGAAATTATGCCATGTACATTACATCAAAGCCAATCCCCTTGGTTTTATTTATACAGCACCTGCTCAGTGTTTTATCAATTTATTCTTTCTAAAAAAAATAAGAAAAAGCACCAAAGCCCTGAAAAATAACCAACTCCATAAACCACCAAAAATTACCAAGAAACTAAAATGAAATAAAGTCTCAGGAAAAATATATTGCACGAGCATAGTAGACAGGTAACCTGAGCCATTAGAGTGTCATTTCTTGGCTTGCTAATTGCCTTCTTGGAATCTTCTCGTCCAATTTGTTTAATGACAGAGGCAACCTATATAGAAGTCGAACCTTAAGCAAGTGGCCACAGAAAAGTACTAGATATCTGGGGATAATGGAAGAAAGAAAACCATGCTGCATTCTACGAAATAACTACGAAATAGATTCGATCCATCCAAACTGCCATAGGAACTTCACTCGTACCTTGACGGCACCAGAAAACAAATCCGAAACATTTGGAAGGCGACCCTCTTTAGCAAGAACCGAGCCAACAATTCCTAACCAAAGAAACTTAATTCAGTAAAAGTACCCAAAAGATAGCTTGACACATTATGTCATCCATTAGGACTGTATTCAGACACAATACAAAGTAGACAGGAAACACACATCAAGAAGAATCAGGACGGTTCAACATTGCAATGGAATTGAACCAAGGCTGTACAGGCTAAGCTGGACATACAGGGAATCCTAACACAGGCACAAAAAATGTCAAACAACTGCCCAACTCGATGACACTCCCAAAAGTTGAAATCTTCACTATCTGCCTCCAGCCCACAATGCAAATCTAAACACATTCTGACGGGGGAAAAAAAATCAGAACCACCATGTCTTCATCCAAACGCACACCAGTTTGCTCCGTAAAACCATATCAATCAAGAACGCCTCACCTCACAGCTCCTATAATAAAACATTACGAACAAACTTTGGGCAGCAAATACAGTAAAACCTCCGTAAAGTGATCTCCTCTAAAATAATAATCTCTCTAAACTAATAAAAAAATCTCGGTTGTTAAAATTTAATTACCCCTATCGTAATAACTAATACTTTTTCAGAAAAATGTGAACATATTTTTCTTCGGTCCCAACGCGATATATAAGTTTTACTGTGTCATCGAAGATGCCACTTTCAGTAACAATCTCTTCACTCTAGCACAAAACTGCAAGTCCCGCCCTTCTACCGTGCTCAATAGAGCAGACTCGCCCACCGGTGACGCTTCTCCCACCCGAACGAACTATAGAGTGCCCTCACCAGGTTCGCAGACTACTCTATGAAGCCGGAGCCGCCGGATAACCGCGGCGCTTCCTAAACGCACACTAGCCTAGCTACTGATGCAATCTAGGGTTTTTAAAAAAAAACCAAAACACGAAACAATCTAATTCAATTAGTTCCGGAATATATATATATATATATATAAAGAGTACGGAGACGGACCTGCCCCGACGAGGATCGTTAACTTGCCCAGAGGAAGCGCCATAGCTCATACACTGTCAAATTTTTTTCAGATTAAAATTATCGGATTGCAACTATAAACCGCCGATCATCGAGAGAGAGAGAGAGAGGTGGGGCGGGGAATATTCGTTTTTAATTTAGTTGAAGATCCAAATTAGAATTGTGGAGGAGATTGGGAACACGAGGGACAAGGGTTTGATTTTTAACTCTGAGCTTGTCTTTGTCTTGTTTTGCCAGTGAGGTTTTGTAATCGCAAGTAATTAATTACTAATTATTTCTCAAAAAAAGAGTAATTACTAATTTTTTTGAGGGGTAAAGACTAAAGAGTAATTACTAATTAATGTCCGGGGATGGTGCGGGATTCCCTTTTTGTGGTGCTACGTTGTCGTTTCCGTTATTGGGCCCTTCAAGGGCTTAGCATTTGGGTAGAACCGGAACTGAAAAAGAAAGCAACCCGGGACCCAAACTGGACCGAACTTTATTTCGGGTCTAACCCGGAACTGAACCATGGTTCCAGGTCAAAATAGAACTGAAACACCTACTTGAAACAAATTAATATGTTTGACAGATTCCAAATAAAACACCTACTTGAAACAAATTATTAATATGTTTGACAGATTCCAAATAAAACACCTACTGACGGGACCCTAACAAGTACGCAGGTTCTAATAATCTGATTCCAAACATTACACACAAATAACAAGTCTATAAGTTTCAATTCCAAATAAAACATGCGACACATGACAAACGAATAACAAATCCACATGATCCATTCACGTCCATGTAAACATAAACACAAATTGCAAGGTTCTAACTTCATCATCATTCATCTCCACCAGCGTCATCTCCACCATCGTTGACCATCACCAACTTCAATGATCTCATTGGTCCTTGAAAGTTCCTCATTGGTTCTCGAAAATCCATCACCATGAGCAAGTTTTGTCAAGCGTCAAGTTAAGTGATATAACATATATATTAGATACTTTAAAAAAATAATTTATGACAAAATATAATAATATGAAACTTACCATATGCAATTTTATCCTGATCGTCTGAATTATCTTTCTTATTAATAGGAAAAAAGGATTCTCGAAGCCAATCTTTACAACATAATAAAACTTCAACCGTTTCAGGAGCCAAAGAACTCCTAAAATTATCTAGCACTCGTCCTCGTGTGCAAAAAAAAGATTCAGAAGCAACTGTATAGATCGGTATCACTAATACATCATAGGCCATATGAGAAAGGATGGGGAACCTAATAGCATTCCCCTTCCACCATTGATAATATCAAATGATGGTGCATTATTCACAAGTCCTTCTTCAAGATAAACATCCAAATCAGACTTAGCACCTTGCCCATTCTCTCCATCAAACATTTGATATATTTCCATGTCGCAACACTAGATGAGCCACTCATCTCACTTACAGATGAAGATGTTACATTCAAAGAACAATCACTACTATCATCCTCAATAATCAGTGGTGTCACCTCCTCTTTGTAATGATTAAAGAGCTTGTAGAGAGATTCTCTTGTCTTCCTCTTCATCAAATCAGCCATCCTAGGATCATCATGCAAAAAATGTATCGTAAAATCCACAAACTTTAACTTATATCGAGGATTGATGCGCTTGAAAAAGGTGCATTTCACCACGTCATTTTGACCCATTTTCGAATCTTTATTGTTCGAGTCTAGAGTCTTTTACCCTAATTTTAGGTTTGTTGCCTTGAATGGCTTAACTTGTTGTGTTTATGGTTTTTTGGAGGTGTTTGGAATTGTTCGGGACCATTTAGAGGTCTTTTGGAGTCTAGAGTCTCTCTCTCTCTTTCTCTAGGAGCTACTTAGGAGCATTGAAGGAGGAGGAGCTAGGATGCTTGAAGACTTGATTGAGCTTTTCTAAACCCTGCTCTCTTTAACTTAATGCTTGTGTCAATAGCTTTGCTTTTACTGATGTTGAGTTTGAGTTGTGGATGTGTGAGTAGTTGTTTGTGGATCGGTTGCCCTCGTGCACCTGGGTGGCTTAGTTTTGAGTGGAATTTACCTGGAGAGCCTGTAGTGGGTAGAATGCATAATGCTTTGGTTTAACGGACCTTCGTGTTAGGATTGTGTATGTAGAACCCACTCCTGACCATTGGTCCTTACCAATAGATCTTAGCCTAGCTCGAAAGACTTAATTGTCATGGAAAGAGTGGAAATACTACCCGTTAGACTAGTTATTCATGATGTGAGAACCTACATTAGTGACACCGTATGAAGGACACTAGTTGGCTATTAGGTGATTCAGTAATTAGTTGGGGTTTAGGACGATAGCTGGTAACTCGTACACTCTTGTGAGGTTGACAACTCACTGTGAGAAGGGGTGTCCATTGAGTGAGTTATTTGGAACCTAGAACCTGACTTTATAGTGTGATGGAGTCAGAAGGTGAAGCATCATGCCTTAGGTTCACCTAGGCCCACCTGGTACTTAATAAGCCCATGAGAGACCAAGTCATGAAGGTGGCACTTGTGGTTACCTTGCCCACTACTTCCATTTTTGGTTACCTAAGTTTTTTAATATTAGTTTAGGTTGTTAATATTCTCCCCCTCTAATTAAACATAACAATCACTATCTTACAAATTGTCTGAAACTAACTAGTGTGTCGAATAAGTGGCCTAGGTCCCATTTCTCATGGTTTGACATTTTTCTTACTCTCTTTATTACAACGGGTGAAAAATCCCCTCATCAATTGGCACCGTTTTTGGGGAGTGGCGCATTTAGACACTTATTGTATGCTTGCAAAGTAGGAGTAGGACATTGTTGATAGTGGTTTGTAAATATTATGTGTCTTATTTTTCTTTTGTATATATTGTGTGGTTGAGATGGATTCCTTTGGTTACCGTAGGTACAATGGAGTCCACATTTTGTTTGTTACCGATGAAGTTGAGAGCATGCAAAGAAGGGGCACAAGCATGAAGGAATGAGCCCAATCTCTTTAGAGCACAACGGCAGAATCGCAGATGGTGTGGGCGTGTAAGACATAACAAAAACCAATGTGAATTATACCACACCAACCATGGAGCCCCCTCAAATCATAGGAGTTTTGCACATCATGACAAGAGGCAACATGCCACTAATAGCAATCTGGGTTGGTGTGAACATTCTTATGCCCTAAGGCGCAACGAAGAAGTAAAACCTCCAACATCTAACTCCTTCGAGGATAGATGGAACAAGATTTTGGCAATGGCAGATGAATGCACAAAGTCTCTGAAAGAAAGTAATGCATTAGTTAAATAAGGAAACTCTCTATTGCAAAAGATGTACCTTGAGCAAGAAGGATTATGTAAGAGTATGCAAACAGAGGTAGATTTCGAATGCACAAGCGTACAAGTGGAGAGTGATGACAACTCTCACAAGCCATTGGAGCCAAGCCACCCCCTCAAGGAAGAGAAAGTGCAAGTTGAGAGGGACAACGAGCAAATAGACATGGAAATGAAAGAACCACCGTATGTTCCTCCACTACCAAGTATTTATCCAATGACATGGCTAGAAGTCGTGTGTAGTCCTAAAAATGAGGGTCGCTATTGGGATTTTGGGACTGGAGATTGGTACCAAGGGACCCCGGCGGACTCCAATTTCTCTACTCTAGCAGTTTCACACAAGAAGGATGGTAAAGTGCAAGTGGATGAAGGCAACAAGCAAAAAGAGTTAGAAGGGGAGAAGCCAACATACGTGCTTCTACCATGAGACATGCCACGAGTGTCATTCCCAGAAGCATTATATGATCAAAGGACTCATAGTTTCCGTTGGTGGGATTGTAAGGAAAAGTAGATGACAGAAAGAAAGATCCCAACGAAAGCTTGTGGTCCTAACAATGCACTTCCAAAGAGAAGGAGAAATAAAAGGAGGCAAAGGAGGAAGAAAAAGAGGAGATTGAGATTGAGGAGAGTACCGAAAAGGAGGGCGATGAGCCCATGACGAGCCCTCATTTTGACATGCATGACTCTTGCCCAATCGGAGGTGTGGTGATGATTGAAGATATTAATGAGAAATAAGATACCACACCCAAGGAGGAATTTAGTGTCATCCGCCACAATCCTATGCCTCAACTTCGAGATCTAAGAAGGTTTAATATACCTTTAATCTTGGATACAGTAAGTGAAGGTAAAACACCCGACCTTGAATTTGAAAAACCTCCCACTCTTGGTTGAGATTGGTTGATTTCGGGTGTAGTTCAAATCTCTCACAACCCCGTGCTTAACTTATGTGCTATTAATCATTTGGGTGATTGACTACATTTTTGCGGTTGATGATGGATAAGAAGTTACTCATATATGATTATTATTTGAAAAGCTTTATTGATGAGTTCTTCATTCCCATGATTTCAAGCTAATATTAGTATTGAGCATATTGAAATCTTGATCCATGGTTTTGTGAAAGTAGAACTTGAGACTCAAAACAAGCGCTTGTTGGGAGGCAACCCAACCTTTTTCTTATGCAAATTTTAGTTTCTTTTGTTTTTGAATGCTATGGAGTATAGTGCTTCGAACTGGCTACAAACGTCGGACGACAGGAAACACGCGCCGAGCGATAGATAAACCAAGCTGACTCCCTGCCCAAACAAGGATAAATTGCTCGTCCCCACCACTCGAAATAGGGACGTCCTCTTACTCTCCTCCAAAATGTTTGAGTCTTTACACTATCTTGTCTATTTTTTCAATCATAGTGTGTATCGTGGCCACGGAGGCCTTGATGTGTGCTTTTGCTTGAAGTATTTTTAGGCTTCTTTTACCACTGAGGTAATTGAAGTCTGTCTTTTCTTTGTCGATTTAGTTGCCTAAATCCTCTCACAATGAGGACAATATGTCGTTCGGGGGGGAGGGGGCGTGGGGGTGGGGCAGTTGGTTTTCATGTAGGAACTTACATGTTTAGGTCTAGATCATTATAAATAGGTCAAGTTTTGGCATTTTGGACCCCCCCTCAAATTTTTGATTCTTTGTCATAAGCTAAACCTCATACCTTTTGGGGATCATACCTCGAGTATAAAGCATAGGAATATTGATTTTTTACAACCTTGATTGTTTAAACTCGCTGTCTTTCATTGTGGGTGGACTGTGGGGTTGATGTGGAACCTTTTGAAAGGATTTTGTGCCGGTGAAGGAGATTACCGTCTCCTATTTTGTTCATGAGGTGCCAATATATTCCGGATGATTAGGGTATCCTACTAATACTTATTTCATCTCTATCGAGTAGGTGTTTTGTGGGAGGATGGGGCCATTTTTGAAGAGTTTGAGCCTAGAGCCGTTGAGCCAACCCCTTATTTCTCCTTTGATTTACCCCATTAAGCCTAGCCATTCTTTACAATACACACCTGCCATGCCTAACTCTTTTCCAAATTTCTCCTACCTTTGACACCTAGTTCGAGGCCGTGCATAAGATTTATCTTATGAGAATTTTTGTAAGGAAAACATAGTAGAATAGGCTCCATTTTGGTTGGGTTTGATCTTGGGAGAATTGGGTAGAAAAGAGCCAAACCAAAAAGACCAATCCTTGCCAAAAATAAAATTATGCCAAACAGGAATAAAGGAAAGAAGAGAAATGAAAAACAAAGGAAAAACAAAAAAAAATTTAAAAAGCAAGTGAAAAGCACAAAAATAAAATAAAAGAAGAAAAAGCAATAAAAAAAAGAAAGTTGTGGTATGAATAAGGCATCAAATAAGAGAGATGCTTGTGTCTTGAGGCCATAGGTTTTTGGGGAAGAATGGGTTGAGTGAAATTAGATTTAGGGTGAGTTAGTAGAATAGACAAGGGCTAGAGTACTATTGTTACTTACGCCTCGGATTGGGTAGTTTAACTACAACCCATACTTTTATCCTCACCTATACTTTAGCCCCATTACAAACCCGAGCTTAAGTCCCCACGATCGTAATCTCCATCTCTTATGAGACAATTCTGAGTGGGAGCAGGATATCTCATGATCCCGGACGTATTCACGAGTGATAGGAAGTTGACTACCAGATGGTGAGAAAAAATGAATTCCTATCCTCTGAGTGGTCAACCCCAAAGATTTCATCCACTTCGGGTTAAGGGGTAGTCTCGAGGGTGTAGTCCTTGCGTATTCCTACTTTTGCATTCGGGGGAGTAAACTTTTTGGTCGTGGGGTAGTCTCGTGATGAGAAGTTAAATTTTTGAGGGACCCTTTTTGTTAAGAGACTGCCAACTCTTGCTCTATTTTTGTGTGTCTTAGAGTCTTAGTTTGAGTCTTTTGCTTGAGGACAAGCAAAAATTCAAGTGTGGGGGTGTGATGCGCTTGAAAAAGGTGCATTTCACCACGTCATTTTTGGGTCATTTTAACCCATTTTTGAGTCTTTATTGTTCGAGTCTAGAGTCCTTTATACCATTTTTAGGTTCGTTGCCTTGAATGGCTTAACTTGTTGTGTTTATGGTCTTTTGGAGGTGTTTGGAGTTGTTCGGGACCATTCTGAGCGAACAAAAAGGAAGGCTCGAGCTAAAGAGGCCAAAACAAGGTTTCGGAGGCCGCCAGGAGGTGGAAATACCCGCTTGACGGCGACTTCGGGCTGCCGGACAGCGGATATACCCGTCGGGCGATGGATTCGGCAGGGTGCGACACTAAAATGGCCATAACGTCTTTCTCCGACATCGAATTGAACTGTGTGAGGTACCGTTGAAAGGATAATAAGAATATCTAAATTTCATCCATTAATAGTCAAAGTCCAATTCGGAGCAGAAGGGCTGAAAAATGAGAATCTTTCCTGCACCTCGAACTAGAGCGGGCGCGGGTGCCGGACGATGCCAAAATCTGCCTAACGGCGGAGCAAGGCAGATTTCACCAGAGAAAAGGCCACAAATGACCATTTTGTCCTTCCTAGCTCTTTAGGGTTTTGTTGGGGGCCTATAAATACCTCTTCTTGGCCTCCAAAACTCTTTGCCAAATCATTTGTGTAGTTTTGGCCACTTAGAATAGCCAACACTTCTCTCTCTCTCTCTCTCTCTCTATGAGCTATCTAGGAGCATCAAAGAAGGAGGAGGAGTTAGGATGCTTGAAGATCTGATTGAGCTTTTCTAAACTCTTCACTCTTTAATTTAATGCTTATGACAATAGCTTTGCTTTTATTGATGTTGAGTTTGACTTTGTGGATGTGTGAGTAGTTGTTTGTGGGTGGGGTGCCCTCGTATGACCGAGTGCCTTGGTTTCGAGTGGGCTTTACCTTAAGAGCGTGTAGTGGGTAGAATACGTAATGCTTTAGTTTGACGGACCTTCGTGTTAGGATTGTGTGTATAGGACCCTCTCCTGACCATAAGTCCTTGCCAATAGATCTTAGCCTCGCTCGAAAGACTTAATTGTCATGGAAAGAGCAGAAATACTACATGTTAGACTAGTTGTTCATGATGTGAGAACCTACGTTAGTGACACCGTAGGGAGGACACTAGTTGGCTATTAGGTAGTTTGGTAATTAGTTGGGGTTTAGGAGGATAGTTGGTGACTCGTACACTCTTGTGAGGTTAACAACTCACTATTAGAAGGGGTGTCCATGGAGTGAGCCGTTTGGAACCTAGAACCTGACTTTGTGGTGTGATGGACTCAAAAAGTGAAGCACCATGCCTTAGTCTCATCTAGGCCCACCTGGTACTTAAATAAGCCCATGAGAGACCAGGTCACGAAGGTGGCACTTGTGATTACCTTGCCCACTACTTCCATTTTTGGTTACCTAAGTTTGTTTATATTAGTTTATGTTGTTAATATTCTCCCTCCTCTAATTAAACACACCAATTACTATCTTACATATCGTCTGAAAATAATTAGTGAGTCGAATAGGTGGCCTAGGTTCCACTTCTCCTAGTTCGACATTTCCCTTACTCTCTTTATTGCAATGGGGTGAAAAATGCCCTTGTCAAGGATCCATGACAGCCTCTACATAAATCAACATGTTCATCTCTTGAGGACTTCCCCAATATTTTTCAAACTTTTCTTTCATCTTTGTGGCATTCCTACTCATGTCTACATCATCACTCTCTATTCATTTCTTCAAAGTGTTGACGAGTCCAACAATCTCATGATAGAAGATATTATATGTGACATATTTAGAGCCAAATATCTTCAAAGTAACCGTATAGAAATACTCAAGAAAACTATGCAAACTCTGAATATAATCTCAATCACTATCTGCAGGAACTCCTACTTTAGCATAAAATATGTAGAATTCTATCTAGTTTTTATATTGAAAGCTAATTCCACCTTGCTCTCATCACCTTCCATGCATATGCATTCTTTGAATAACTTTTTTCTAGCGGGAGAGTGTCTCACATATCTTACTGCTTCACGAATTCGAAGAACAGATTTTGGTGCACATTGCAATTTCAAGCTGAGACACAAGTAAGATTTAGGATATGTGCAATGTACTTCATATGCATAAACTTACCACCAAGAACACTTCCTTTCTTTGAACCATATTCCTCCTTCAAATGTCTAAAGGCTACATCATTAGAACTTGCATTATCAACGGTGATGGTAAAATTTTTATCAATTCCTCAAGCATGAAAAATCTTATCTATGGCATTAGCAAGATCTAACCCCGATGCGACTCAATAGTTGTAAAACTCAACAACTTCTTGCAAAGATTTCACTTTTCATCTATGTAATGTACAGTGATGCACATATAATTGATTTGTTGCATAGAAGTCCAACTATTAGTTGTGACACACACCCGTTGTTTGGATTTTTTCAGAAATTTATCATTTTCAGCAACATATATCCCATAACAATCATGTTCAACAGTAAACCGTGATGGAATATTAAATCTAGGATCTAAGGCGACCACAAATTTCTTAAATCCCCACCCCTCAATATGTTTGAAAGGCAACTCATCACAAATAATCATTTCAGCCAATCTTGTTCTAGAAACTTGAAGGTCAAACCTCCAAGATGAGATAGCATTGACACCAGCTTCGGATTTTGTCATGGTCAATTATGATTGTTAAGAGTCATCGCGGGGCTTCTTTTTACAAACTCTATCAATGTGCTTTCACAGCGATGAAGTCCCATTTTTGCTGGGATCGGCTGAAAATATATGAAAACAATGCTTGCATCTTGTCTTCAAAGCATCTTTCTCATTTTTAACCTTGTAAACTCATTCCAAATATACCAACTCATTTATGGTCTGATGGATACGGTGTCAGTCCTTAAGCATGAGGTGGGAGGATCAAATCCCATGACCGTCTAAGATCCGAAATTGTGGAAACAATTTAAATCTCACCAAAAAAAACTCATTCCAAATATCAGATCTTAAATTTTTACTTTCTTTTCTTTTTGAAGTTTTTTCCTTCTCCAAATCTTCATCCTTCAAGATAAAAATAATTAATCAATTAATCTGAAAGTCATTATAAATTATAAACAAGAAAGAAAAATAATTAATAATTGAACGCCTAACTTTTTGCATGCGTGTTCTCTGCATTTTCATCTACAACCATTGCATTATGGCTAGCAACTTTGAATTTTCCCATTAAACTCTGACAAAATAGAGCATTCTAACGAATCGCAAAAACAAAAAAGAGCAAAAGAAAAAAGTGGAAAATGAAATTTATTGAAAAACGCAGGAAAAGTAAAACATATAGAGGTTTGTATGTGTGTTTTGTGGCGTCCAGCATCCTACCCCAGCTCTGGCCTCTTATCATATGTCGTATTTTAATCGAGTTCGATGTCTTGAAATTCTATATCTACATCTATTCTTATTGAATTTTAATTGTTATCAGTTTCAGGAAATGTATCATCATCAATCTTCAATGCTCATTCGTATTCCTTAAGTCTATCATCACCCGGTTTCCTCGAGCCTTATCCTCATCCTTGAATAAACCATCTCCAAGCGGATTCTTGACGACGACACCATAGACTCGACGTCTCGAACCACGAACATGTCTCTGAGGTCGGTCAAATATCACGAGGTATCGACAACATCAACTCGTAAGAGTAAACCCTTGAATTGCATATCCCATCGAAACTTACAAAGTTATCGAGTAGAAGAAGAGAGCTGCTTACACCATCCATCTTCTAGAGAGCTCCAAAATCCACTCGACTTTCCACGCGAGCCAGCTGAAGAGGTTCGTGGGTCCTCTGTTGGAGCATTGCATGTAGATTCCACCGGATTTGCTCACCGACAGTGAGCCCGAGGAGATACTTGACCCCTGAATCATGAAGCGTCGTAACCGCACTGCAACTGAGGAACTGGTAAAGTGGTCTGGAGCTAGTGTCGAGGATGCCTCGTGGGAGGATTGTCAGAGGTTGAAAGCAAGGTTCCATTCGTCATCCTTGTGGTCAAGAATTTTAAAGGGTGGCGAGTGTTGTGTCAGAGGTTGAAAGCAAGGTTCCATAAATAGTTTTTTTTACCCCATAAATAGGTTAGTTTTGTTTGTTTGTAGTTTTTTTATCTTTTTTAATTTTGTATATTGATGAGTGTGTAAACGCTCATGTTTTGTCATATGTTTCGTGCGTGTTTAGTCATGTTTTGAGTTATATTCATCATGTCATGTCAAGTCTTGTGATCGTTTTAGTATATTTATGTTCGGGAATGGATTTCTACCCATTGTCATATTTTGTAGGAAATTGGGGCTCAATGAAGGTCGTTGGAGGGGTAATTTCGAGAGACCATATTGCAAGAGTCATAACTTTCTGGTTGAGTATCCGATTGTATCAAATAAGACACCGTTGGAAAGCTTGAAGAGAGATCTATATTTTATCTTTTATAGTCAAAGCCAAATTCAAAGTGGAAGAGGGTCAAAACTGCAAAATATAAAGATATAATGAAGCAGGTAGAGCAGAAAGCTGGGTGGACTCCCCGTCGCTAGTCAACTAGCGACCGCTAGTGAGGGGACACAGAATGTTGATTGAAGACCCAACTAGCGGCCGCAAGTCAACTAGCAGCTACAAGTTGCCTGATGTCAGCTTATTTTAGACTTCGTATTTAGTTAGAAATTTGACTCGTTTAAGAAGTATTCGACTCTTAGCCTCTTGTTTTGGCCCTAAGACCATAATTATATTATTACTTGGCTAGCAAGACTTCTAGTTTAGGTTAAACCTCCTCTAGGTTTTTCTATTTTTGTGTTAGACTTTTGGCTATATATAGGCCTTAGTTTCTTAGGTTTTAAGGGGACGTTACTACTGCAATATTGAGACATCCTTTGGAGTTTAATAAAGCCGCGATTTCAGTTAGCACGGGGAAAAGATTGGCAAAGCTTAATCATCACGACTAAGTTTTCTCTATCTCTACCTTTATGTTAATTGCTATCATATTCTTCATTAATCTATTGTGCTTTGTTAACATGCTTAGCGAGTAGTTCTCTTATGAGTGCGATGCCCTAATTATATGATTACTCGTCCATGTTAGCTATGGCTTGATTATCTTTCGTAGTAGTTGTCAATTGATGATCTTAATACTTAATCTAATTTGATCACTTAGATTATGATGTTTAGTTGATAATAATGGACCGAAAGGCATTAGAATCAACGGAAGAGTCAATTGACATGTCTTAAAGTATTAATGAGGAATCTTGATACTAAGGGATAACTCGCTAGGAGTTAACTTCATAATTGAGTTTAGCTTAGCTCTTGGTCTAATTAATGAGTGGAAGCGTTGATGTGGGTGTAAGTGACAGGATGGAGGCCATCTCTCTCAATTTGAGGACATCTGCAACATCATGAAGTTTCAAGGGGTCAATGATGATGTCTTGAAGCTGCGTCTCTTCCACTTTTCTCTAAAGGACTGAGCTCGTACTTGGTACAATAAGATGAAAGGAGAGACAATTCAGAGTTGGAATGATTTGGCCTATGCTTTTCTTCGAAAGTTCTTCTCAATGGCCAAATCAACCAAGCTCTTGCGTGACATAAATACTTTCATACAAGCTGATGGGAAAAGCAGCTATGAGGCTTGGGAGAGGTTCACCGATCTCCAAAGTTCCTTCCCTCAACATGGCATAACTCAGGATAATCTCATGAAGATCTTTTACAATGGATTAGATGGCCCATCCCGTGATCATATTGATGCCTCCACTCAAGGGGTGTTCCTGAGAAAGACTGTTGATGAAGCTGCTCGCTTAATGGAAGAGATGGCTGAATTCAATGGTATGTGGCCAAAAGAACGTCCCAGGCAACCCCGTAAGGAAGCCACTCGAGGGATACTTGAAGTGGATGCCAATATGAAGCTTGAAGCTAAAGTTGAGGCACTTACCAAAAGACTTGAAGAATTGACCAAGGGCAAGGAAAAGGCAGCTGCAGTACAAGATACATGTAAAATTTGCAAAGAATCACATCATACCGATTACTGTCCTCAGTTGGTGGAGGCTCAGGCTATCGCTGATAGACAACCACCAGGTTTGGGCTACTCAAGGCAACCTAATGCTCAGCCAAACTTTTCTCGATTTGGTCAGCAGACAAATAATACTGGTGCTCAGCAAGAACTCAGGAAGCCATATTTAGCAGATCAAATCAAAAAAATGGGTGACAAGATCGATCAATTGGTAGGAGTGGTCCAGCAGTCCATCCAACAACAAAGTATTACTGTGCAGTGGATGGATCATTGTGAAGTGCGCTAACAAGAGTTTGAGATATACCTGAAGGGGCATGCCACACAACTCAGAAAGATGGAGATCGAACTCAAAAATTTAGCTGCAGCAAACACTCAAAAGCCAATAGGTTCTCTACCCAGCAACACCGAGTCGAACCCGCGAGGACAGGTGATGGCCATCACAGTGAGGAGTGTGGACGAGGATGATGAACCGTATATTCCTCCACCACCTTATGTTCCTCCACCTCCATTCCTGCAAAGACTCCAGAGAAAGCCACCACTTGAGAACAAACCCACTTCAAAAGAATGTGTCGAACTGATCAAGCCAGCCATAGAGGATGAGGTAGTTACTGAGAAGAAGGAGCAACCAGCATATATCAGTGCAAAAAAGAATTCTTATGTTCCTCCACCGTCACCTCAACAAGTCAAGAAAGCAGCAGTGATTGATGAGAAGGCCCTTGAATTCATAGAGACAATGGAAGAAATTCAAATCCCTGTCTCTTTCTTGGAGATGTTAGATAAAAGGCCACAATATGCCAAGTTTCTGAAGGAAATCATCGCAAGGAAGAAGAGGCGGAATGATGGCAAGACGACTTCTTTGGTAGAAAATGACATACCACCAAAACTAAAAGATCCAGGGAGTTTTACTATTCCTTATACTATTGACGTGTTCAATTTCTACATTGTTTATATAATTTGGGTGCCAATATTAATGTTATGCCTTTGGCTACTTTCAGGAAACTCAATTTAAGAGATATCAAACCTACATCTATGATGATAGAGCTTGCAGATCACACTAAGAAGAAATCACATAGAATTGTGAAAGATGTGCATATCAAAGTCGACAAGTCTCTTATACTCGTAGACTTTGTAGTGCTGGCTACGTTGTAGATGCAAGTTGTCCATTGATTCTAAGACGTCCATTCCTCAACACTTGTCATGCAATGGTTGATGTTCACAATGGCAAGCTACTTCTTCGCATAGGCCTAGATGAAATAGAGTTCCAAGTAACCGATAAGCGTCTTCGTCCACCATAGTGCCAAAGGGAGTAACACAGTCAAGCTAACGACTCTAAATTAGCACGTTTAGTATTTAATTTTTCATTATATTTTGTGTTTGTTTCAGTATTGTTATGTTCATTTAGTATTTTACTGGCCTTTGCAGAAGGTTTCAAAAAGAGAAAAATTGAGCTGCAGCAGAATTCGCCAGTCCATACACAAACTTTGTTGTGCAAAAAGGCAGTTAGAGCAAAACTCTACCAACTTTCCCCACCGCCTCCCACCTACGATTGACGGGCAGTACCAATCCCTTCCCTTTCTTATTGTCTATTATCGTAGTGTCTGTTATGTCCTTGTGGTCTTTGTTTCTATGATGTGTTGTTTGCTTGTGTCCCCTACATTGAGGACAATGTGTTTAATAAGTGTGGGGGGGTCAACGTGCATTTTCGTTTCGGTTTGGCGTATGTGATCGAGTCTAGGTCTGAATTTAGGAGAGTGTTTGTTTGTGTCTGTGAATGAAGTGTTGTCAAAAGCAGATGATGAATCTCTCCCCTCGAATTTTGAACTTTTGTTAGAAGTTAAATCCCATACCTTGTTAAGAATCAAGTTTGAACACGATGAGTAAAGACGTGTAGGAACAACACCCTTGGTTGTTTAGGTTAGTGGTTGTATTTGGTAGATTATACTAGCGGCATTGATGAGCGACCCTGTGAGATTTTAGAGCCGAAGGAGGTGACAACTGTCTTCGCATAGCATGAGGTGCCTACATTGCTCCGGTCATCGGGTTTCATGCCATCACTTGGTACCGCTTTGGTGGTGTGGGTGTAAGTGACAGGACGAGGGCCATCTTTGATTTTGAGCCTAGAGCCTTAAAGCTGAAAACCCTGTATATCCCTTGTTTACACACGTTGAGCTTAAGCCTTTTTTCTTGAAATATTATATGTAAGCTAATATGTAAACCTTATATCCACAATCTTACCCACCTTTGATCACTTTGGTCCGAGGACGCATTAGATTTTTATCTTTGGGGTATAATTGTAAGGGTTCATTTGGCAGAATAGCTCGAGAATGAACAATGAGGAAAATGGGTAAAAATGAGGCCAGCAAAGAAGCCGAGACCATATGCCTTTGATGTGTAATGTGATGAATGGATGTGATTGAGGAAGGTCGTGAAAAGTGAAAAGAAAAAAAGAAAAAAAAAAGAAAGGAGAAAAAAAGCGAGAAGTGAAGGAAAAGACGTGAAAAAAAGTGAAAAAGTGATGAAAAGGGAATGGAAAAGTTGGAAATGGAACAAACGTTGAATGATGGAAAGTGGAAAGTTTGGAAAGAGGTTGAAAAATAAATGACACGGCTCGAGCTATGTGGTAAATAAGATTTGGGTATAATCTTGGGATGAGTGCATATTAGATATAGTGTGAGGTATTTCAAGTAGATAAGAGCTAGAACATTTTTGTGAGCTCCTCGGCCGGGTGGTTTAGCTACTTCCCACATATTTTATCCTCACCTGACCCTAACCCCATTACAACCCAATGAAAAATCCCTTTGATCATGAGCCCCACATTTATCGAGGTACCACTGAGTGAGACGTATGAAACTTTGAGATCCCGGACGTGTACGCGAGTGATAGGTAGTTGACTACTCATATATGTGAGCTTAAATTTCTGAACCTCTGAGTGGTCAACCTTCTAGTGTAATCTACAAAGTGCGAAAACTAGGTTAAACCATTAAGGATGCGGTGTCTACACTTTCTTACTCCTTGTGCTCAGGTAAGTACACTACTAGGTCATGGGGTGGTCTTTTAATAAGATTATGAAATTCTGGGGCGTGTCTGATGCACCTTACTTGAGGACAAGCAAGGAAATAAGTGTGGGGGTGTGATGAGTGTGTAAACGCTCATATTTTGTCATATATTTCGTGCGTGTTTAGTCATGTTTTGAGTTATATTCATCATGTCATGTTAAGTTTTATGATCGTTTTAGTATATTTATGTTCGGGAATAAATTTCTACCCATTGTCATATTTTGTAGGAAATTGGGGCTCAATGAAGGTCGTTGGAGGGGTGATTTCGAGATATCATATTGCAATAGTCATAACTTTCTGTTCGAGTATCTGATTGTATCAAATGAGACACCGTTGGAAAGCTTGAAGAGAGATCTATATTTTTTCTTTTATAGTCGAAGCCAAATTCAAATTAAAAGAGGGTTAAAACTATAAAATACGAAGATACGATGATGCAGGTAGAGCGGAAAGCTGGGTGGACTCCCCGTCGCTAGTCAACTAGCGACCGCTAGTGAGGGGACACAGAATGTTGATTGAAGACCCAACTAGCGGCCATAAGTTGCTCGATGTCAGCTTATTTTTGACTTCGTACTTAGTTGGAAATTTGACTCGTTTAAGAAGTATTCGACTCTTGGCCTCTTGTTTTGGCCCTAGGACCATAATTATATTATTACTTGGCTAGCAAGACTTCTAGTTTAGGTTAAACCTCCTCTAGGTTTTTCTATTTTTGTGGTAGACTTTTGGCTATATATAGGCCTTAGTCTCTTAAGTTTTCAGGGGACGTTACTACTGCAATATTGAGACAGCCTTTGGAGTTTAATAAAGCCGCGATTTCAGTTAGCACGGGGAAAGGATTGGCAAAGCTTGATCAACACGACTAAGCTTTCTCTATCTCTACCTTTATGTTAATTGCTATCATGTTCTTCATTAATCTATTGTACTTTGTTAACATGCTTAGCGAGTAGTTCTCTTGTGAGTGCGATGCCCTAATTATGTGATTACTCGTCCATGTTAGCTATGGTTTGATTATCTTTCGTAGTAGTTGTCAATTGATGATCTTAATACTTAATCTAATTTGATCACTTAGATTATGATGTTTAGTTTATAATAATGGACCGGAAGGCATTAGAATCAACGGAAGAGTCAATTGACATGTCTTAAGGTATTAATGAGGAATCTTGATACTAAGGGATAACCCGCTAGGAGTTAACTTCATAATTGAGTTTAGCTTAGCTCTTGGTCTAATTAATGAGCAAAAGTGTTGATTAGTAATCATGAACTACTCTAGCTTAGTTTTTTCATCCTAATGAGAGCGTTAGGGAGATGCATTAGAACACTCCGGGTACTAGTTAGAACTTCATAAAAACCATTGTCTCAACATACATGGGTAGTCCATAAGGGTATTGTGCTCGTTTATCTCCATTGATTTACAACTCATCTTTTATTTGCATTTTCGATCTAGTTTTATTTACTTTACAATCTTTTAATTCTCTCGCTTCACATAATTATTTGCATTGATTTCGTGTTCAACCCTCAGTTCGAAACTCTACTTATTCACTATACTATTTGATTGTGCGTTTAATTACTCACAATTTTGCGGACATCATATATATTCAAATTTATTTCTAAACTCTATAAATATCGCATTTTATTTTTCAAATTTTGTACTTTACAATCTCAATTATCTATTTCTCTGGTTGATAATTTGATTTATATGAATTATCTCAAAATTTACTAATTAGCTATATTAATCATATTCTTCACATAATTATTCACATTGCTATCTAATTATGTCATCAAGTATAGCATTATATATCACAACTTTTTATTAAGTATTTCAAAAAAAATCCTTTCAAAAATATATAATTTCAACTAAACAACAAGATATTAAATATTAAAAAATTAAAGAATTAATTCAAATTTGATTCGAATTCGAAAATTCATAATTCGTATTCAATTCGTCCAAAGACAAATTAAATACAATTTAAAGTTTTGATAAATTCGAATTCGAACCAATTCGATTCGAATTCGAACCGTAGTGAGGTCTACTGCCATCCCTCTGACCTAATATGATAAATAGTAATGAATGAAATAGCTGGAGGTATCCAGTTTTTGTGTGTCAAATGTTATGTGGCTGTGTTGTCTTTTCCACTAAATCTCACTAAAACTTAGCCTAGCTTTCGGGATCCATTCAACCCATTGGGAGGACAACATTCTATTGGGTACATGGCAATTATCTAAGGCACTAGGATGGCCTATAATAATAAGAAGAAAAATATTTCTTTCATGAAAATTCAAGCTTTAGGTCTCTTTTAATTATCAGATGAGATTTGTGGAACCAACCAATACATGCAAAATCTCAAGTTTAACCATTGTTAGTGATCCTAATGCAGTTTATATATATGGAAAACGCAGGAGACGGAGGAAAAAAAAAAAGCAAAAACAGAGTAAAGACGAGTAACTGCACCATGATGTTCTGCAGAATTAGGAGCAGTAATTTCCTACTTCCCGGATCAATAATTGTTCATGCAGATTCAAATTATCAGTACCGAACAGGAAGATCTTCGGGTCCTGAACTTGGGCTAATTTTTTTTTTTTTGACACGGAAAATTTTTTATTGCATAACTCCATGGATACATAAACACCAAGAAAAGCATCACATTGCACTTTGTCGCAATCAAAATGAAAAACCAGACGTAATTACACCTAATTATGTTTGAACAACCAATCACTTCGTAAGAAAATCCCCTAACACGCACATATGCTCAATTATAGCGGAGTCTGCCTGTCTTGTATGTAAAGTCGGGAAATTGGAGGAGGCCCGGGATACCTGAGGGCGGTTGATCTGAGGAGAAGTGTAGTGCCGATGAGTCGGTTTGCCACCCATGATATGAGAGATTGAGGTGAAAAAAGATGTGAGCCTATATATATTCGTTAACCATAAGGGTTATATGTTACAGAGTCCATCTAGTCAACTTGTTATCCACGAATACTGCCGAATGTTAAGGGGATTGGGACAGAGAAAATTCTAGAACTAATTGAAGTAACATTTTCTTGGAAATAAGATACATATATTTCTTTTATAATCACGATATACTAAGTGTTGGAGTGCAAAAATAACTTGTTGGGAGCTCGGGGTCAACTAAGGCAATCATCGAGATACCTGTACTTGGATTTCAACTTGCTTTGGCTGGGTATGCTTAACGCAGCCTGGCTACCCTCATTCTCAATTCAGCTTGGGTACTATCAGCCTCATTCTTGGCTTAGTTTACCCTCAACTTCAAGTCAGATTGGGTATCCTCAGCCTCAAGCTAGCTTGGGTGTCCTCAGCCTCAAGTCAGTTTGGACATCCTCAGCCTCAAATTAGGTTGAGTTCACTTAAGGCAAGCAGGTCTCCCTTAGGTCAGGTCGAGCAATTGGAGGGAATGAGATGGCCCTCTTAACACATGTCAAGTTGGACTTCCTCAGTCTCTTTGAGGAGTACCCATACTTTGGTAGATCGACCGTAACGCTCAAGCCGGACCTCAGAATTGTTGACGGGCAAAATAATTTACAAAGTTGGGGCTTCGAGTATGAGAGTTAGGTGCGTGATTGACTTCACAAGTTCGAGAAGGTGAAGCCGAATGGAGCGTTTATTCTCCTAGAGCGAGTGAGGTACCAACTCAATAGAGGTGAGCCCGACACTAGCTAAAATCGGCACCAACCGAGTGGAAGGCCAACCCGGCGCCAACTAAAGGTTGCGCCAACTAAATGCGGCACCAACCGAGGATAGGCAAACTCGGCGCCAACTGAGCAAAGGAGAGTGCGGCGCCAACTGAGCAGAGGTGAGTGTGGCGCCAACTGAGGGAAGGAAAACCGGCGCCAAGTGGGTGAAAGGAAACCCGGCGCCAAGTGAAGGCGGTTGAAGGGGCTTCGGCTGTCTCTGTTCATCACTTTTTCCGATTCATAGTGAAAGAAAGTCCAATACCAGCGCCAAGTGAACCCGGCGCCAAGTGGGTGAAAGGAAACCCGACGCCAAGTGAAGGCGGTTAAAGGGGCTTCGGCTGTCTGTGGTAAAGTGGTCATAACTTTGACTCGGACCTCGGATTAAGGTGATTCTTAAGCCTATGGAAAGATAGTAGATAGGCCTACAACTTTGTAGTTCATCACTTGGGCCAATTCAGAGTGGATGAATGTCTAAAACTGGCGCCAAGTGTGGGAAGCCAACCTGGCGCCAAGTAGAGGAAGTAAATCTGGCGCCAGGTCATATCTTTTGACTCGAATCTCGGATTAACACGATTCAAGTTGCTGTGTGAAGGTAAGACATAGAGCTACAACTTTGTAGTTTATGAATTCTTCAAATTCGAGGCAGAAGGATGTCAAAAAGGCACTTGAAGCAGATGCAGTGTCGGATGAGGCACTAAATGAGGCGCCAATTGAAGGCACCTAAATCCGGCGCCAATTGAAAGTACCGAATAGGGGCACCGATTGCCATTAGCTCAAGTAGAAAGCTAGTGTCCTCTCACTTCAGGTGAGACCAATCTCTTCAGGCTAAATGTAGCGCCCGGTGTACATGAGATAAGGTAGAAGAGACCGGGCTAGCATGGACTCTACATAGGTGGACAGAGATACGAAGAGACCAAGTTTAAGGCAGACTCTTGAAGGGATTGGAGGAGCTCTGGGATACTCGATACACCCTGAGTTCTTAAGAGACAAGGATAAACCCCGGCATGACAAATCCGAATTAGGCAGGGATAAGCGGTGGAAGTCCGTTTTCAGACGAAGATAAGCATTGAAAGAGATAGGCTTCGGGCCTTCGAGATCAGTCAGGATAAGGGTAAAGCCTGGCTGAAGATAAGCGACGAGGACTCCGAGTCCGACTACAACACGGTTAGAGCGAAGCTGAGGCGATCTTCATTTTCTATATAAGCAAGGCAAGGGACGAACAGAAGGATCATCCAAAAATCAAATCACAAAATCTCTATCAAGCTTCGGCTTCTTTATCTTAGTTTAGTAGTAGTCTCGGCTTCGGCCAACCTTGTTAGTCGTAGCGTTAGATCGACCTTGGGATGAGCACTCCGGGCCGTCACGAGATCGTTCTTAGCGTTCTCACTTTTTTATCCCAACATTATTTTTGGCACGCTCGGTGGGACCTAGGAGGACGTCTGAGAAGGCGGTTTGACCCTACTCCAACCAAGATAAACAAGAGCAAGGAGATTGCACCACCCTCTTCTCAACAACTTGTTGGGAAGAATACTATCAAAACGGCTCCTCCCAAGGAACCGACTCCTCCTACTACTCAACCTAGTGCAGAGAGGAACACCACCAACACGGTTCCTTCTAGAGAGCCGGTTGAGATAGTCGTTGCCCCGATGGAGACATATTCTGCCTTCGTCGCTCGGAGGCGCTGTGAGCGCTATGAAGAGTCTCGTAAGTATCATGAGGAGTCTATAAGGCATTTTGAAGAGTCCCGTAGGAACTCTGAGGAGTATTGGAGGAATTTTGAGGAATCTCATAGGCGTCATACGGAGTCCATTACGCACGCTATTGAAGCCGTTAGAGAGGCCATCAATCGAGTTCGAGAAGTTTTGAACCACAAGGACGAGGAACCTCAGCAGACATCTCAAGGGCTATCACCCTCCACTGTGCCTACGATGCAGCAACTAAGGGTAGGGTATTTGCCTTACCATGATACCCAAACCCTGGACTGTATGGGCTTACTTAGCCGACCTCCATCGGTTGGGGCCTCTAATTACCTATTATTGGAAGAGTCTCCTACGAGTGAGGATACCCATATTTCGACCATGATGCCTCAAATTGTAAGGTTGGGGCAAGAGGAGCTATATCCAAGCGTTCCTACTCTTACCCTGACCCCTCAGTTTATGATGTTGATGGAGAGGAAGCTTATTGAGGGCGATGTTAGTCCACAGACTGAGAGTCAACCCCAATTCTTTGATGTTGAGGTCTCAGCCTCACACCAAATCTGGAGGGGGGGGGGCAGCCATCAATAGGTCCCCACGTTAGTACTTCTATTGCCATGGTGGGTATACAACAAAGTCAAAAGAAGGAAGGCCTTAAACAATGGAAGGTCAATCCTAAGACCCGGTGGACAAGACTCGGGGGGCAAGGAAGACCGCCTGATAACGGCATCCTAAAGGCTCAGATGTCCTCTTATCCGAGGGGAGTCGATGTCCCTAAGCAAGAGGAGATTGACTCTAAGACCCGGGGGGCAAAACTTAGGAGGCATGGAAGGCCGCCTGATAAAGGCCTCCTAAGGACTCAGAAGTTCTTTTGTTCAAGGGGAGTTGGTGATACGTGGAGGTTCCATCATCCCCGAATCAAGGTAGACCTTCAGGACAAGCCCAACCTACGCTGGTACACCTTCAACCAACTTGGAGACAAGGGGGTCACCCCTGAGTCATCAACACAAGACATCTTGACCAAGACTCAAAGACGTTGCCTTGAGAAAAAAGTCCAAAAATAGAAGCAAGTAATTAAAGACCTCGAAGAGAAACTTGTGGAACAAAGGGCCAAGCTAGAAGAACGAAAGATGCTCTTAGCTCGCTCAAAGGTAAAACACCATTCGGCCCCGACTCGAGGCCGACCCAAAGAGGTTGAATCCTCTAAGGTGAAAAAAGGAAAAGACCTCAAGCACATTAAAGAGGTTCGACCAGAGGCACCCACTGATCAACGTAAGAAGTTGATTTGTAAATGGATACCTAAGGCAAGAGGAGAGGTCCACCCAAAAGAAGATCGCCCCAAAAAGGACAAGGCTGACCTAGCCAACCGGAAGGAAAAGAAAGCCTCGGTCGACCTTGACAACAAGTACTTCAAGTTTGGGAACTTCCCAAGCATGGTGGCGATTAACGTTGCCCCATCTAGTTTTGGGTTGAAACCCAATCAAACGAGCCACCAAGAGAGAGACGTGATAGAGAGTGACACTATTGAGGTTGAGGTAGAAAGGAAGTCTTCACCCGTATCCCTGATGGAAGACTTCAATGATAGTATCCCTATCGCTCGGCCTACCTGGAGGACAAGTGAGAGCCTGAAGTCTTTGTATACCATGGCTCACGACTTTGCAAAGTGGATAGAGAGGGTCATCATGGATGACAGGGCTATTGTAAACATCCTACCTCAGTCGCTCTTGAAAAAGCTAAGCAATGAGAAGGAGAAGTTGACCCCCTTTAAAATGATAATTGCCAGCTTGGCTGGTAAGGGCACTCGTCCCCTTAGAGTACTCAAGGCTGAAGTTAGTGTGGGCTCTGTTACTCGAGAGATTGTGTTCTTTGTCATAAGCACAAAGACCTCCTATAATTCTCCATCGGGGAGGGATTGGATCAACTCAAGACGAGTGACCCCATTCTCCCTCCATGTGTTCTTGATTCGGTGGAAGCCAGATGGAAGGGTAGAGATAGTGACAACAAATGTCAATCCCTTCCTATCGACTACTAACTGTGTAGAGGCAGCCTTCTACGACTATTTTATAGAGCCAAAAAGGGTGGCCCGGGGAAGCATAGATGACTGGTTTGCCCGCTATGCAAGCTCAGTCGAGCAGGATACTCCTTCTATCCATCGATTGGTCAGTGCCACACCCGAAGGGCAGGCACTTTTCCTTACCTTTGAGGAGTAAGGCCATATGAGAGGTGACAAGGTGGTTGGTGGTCTACACCTTGTCATTCTACGAGTCGGCCGGGTATGTCTTTCATGACAACGGCCTAGACCCCCTAGAGCTGCTCAAAATCAATAATCTTCACCTTGCTCCAAGTAAACTAGGTGACGCCAAAGTTGAAGTAAGGACCTTGTGAATGAGGTACTGCTATGCTCATACAAGGTCTCTATTGAATATTGACCCACGGTTAGCCAGATTTTGGCTTTACCCACTACATATTAGATGATATTGGGGGTTGTCGACTCTTGCCTGAACTCAAACAAGAATACATGCCTTCAATTCTCCTTGACCATTCGAATCAAAGGCATGTGGGGGCCATTGTTGGAGTGCAAAAATAACTTGTTGGGAGCTCGGGGTCAACTAAGGCAATCATCGAGATACCTGTACTTGGATTTCAACTTGCTTTGGCTGGGTATGCTTAAGCCAGCCTGGCTACCCTCATTCTCAATTCAGCTTGGGTACTATCACCCTCATTCTTGGCTTAGTTTACCCTTAACTTCAAGTCAGATTGGGTATCCTCAGCCTCAAGCGAGCTTGGGTGTCCTCAGCCTCAAGTCAGTTTGGACATCCTCAGCCTCAAGTTAGGTTGAGTTCCCTTAAGGCAAGCAGGTCTCCCTTAGGTCAGGTCGAGCAATTGGAGGGAATGAGATGGCCCTCTTAACACATGTCAAGTTGGACTTCCTCAGTCTCTTTGAGGAGTACCCATACTTGGTAGATCGACCATAACGCTCAAGCCAGACCTCAAAATTGTTGACGGGCAAAATAATTTACAAAGTTGGGGCTTCGAGTATGGGAGTTAGGTGCGTGATTGACTTCACAAGTTCGAGAAGGTGAAGCCGAATGGAGCGTTTATTCTCCTAGAGCGAGTGAGGTACCAACTCAATAGAGGTGAGCCCGACACTAGCTAAAATCGGCACCAACCGAGTGGAAGGCCAACCCGGCGCCAACTAAAGGTGGCACCAACTAAATACGGCACCAACCGAGGATAGGCGAACTCGGCGCCAACTGAGCAAAGGAGAGTGCGGTGCCAACTGAGCAGAGGTGAGTGTGGCGCCAACTGAGGGAAGGAAAACCGGCGCCAAGTGGGTGAAAGGAAACCCGGTGCCAAGTGAAGGCAGTTGAAGGGGCTTCGACTGTCTCTGTTCATCACTTTTGCCGATTCATAGTGAAAGGAAGTCCAATACCAGCGCCAAGTGAACCCGGCGCCAAGTGGGTGAAAGGAAACCCGGCGCCACGTGAAGGCGGTTAAAGGGGCTTCGGCTGTCTGTGGTAAAGTGGTCATCACTTTTGACTCGGACCTCGGATTAAGGTGATTCTTGAGCCTATGGAAAGATAGTAGATAGGCCTACAACTTTGTGGTTCATCACTTGGGCCAATTCAGAGTGGATAGATGTCTAAAACCGGCGCCAAGTGTGGGAAGCCAACCTGGGGCTAAGTAGAGGAAGTAAATCCGGCGCCAGGTCATATCTTTTGACTCGAATCTCGGATTAATGCGATTCAAGTTGCTGTGTGAAGGTAAGACATAGAGCTACAACTTTGTAGTTTATGAATGCTTCAAATTCGAGGCAGAAGGATGTCAAAAAGGCACTTGAAGGAGATGCAGTGTCGGATGAGGCACTAAATGAGGCGCTAATTGAAGGCACCTAAATCCGGCGCCAATTGAAAGTACCGAATAGGGGCACCAATTGCCATTAGCTCAAGTAGAAAGCTAGTTTCCTCTCACTTCAGGTGAGACCAATCTCTTAAGGCTAAATGTAGCGCCCGGTGTACATGAGATAAGGTGAAAGAGACCGGGCTAGCACGGACTCTACATAGGTGGACAGAGATACGAAGAGACCAAGTTTAAGGCAGACTCTTGAAGGGATTGGAGGAGCTCTGGGATACTCGATACACCCTGAGTTCTTAAGAGACAGGGATAAACCCCGGCACGACAAATCCGAATTAGGCGGGGATAAGCGGTGGAAGTCCATTTTCAGACGAAGATAAGCATTGAAAGAGATAGGCTTTGGGCCTTCGAGTTCAGTCGGGATAAGGGTAAAGCCTGGCTGAAGATAAGCGACGAGGACTCCGAGTCCGACTACAACACGGTTAGAGCGAAGCTGAGGCGATCTTCATTTTCTATATAAGCAAGGCAAGGGGCGAACAGAAGGATCATCCAAAAATCAAATCACAAAATCTCTATCAAGCTTCGGCTTCTTTATCTTAGTTTAGTAGTAGTCTCGGCTTCGGCCAACCTTGTTACTCGTAGCGTTAGATCGACCTTGGGACGAGCACTCTGGGCCATCACGAGATCGTTCTTAGCGTTCTCACTTTTTTATCCCAACACTAAGTTGAGTCATACTTGGTATATTCTGACTAATGATAATTCAACAAAACTTAAAAGGTAAGTATATAGTTCAATTCTAAAAAAACTTGTAGCCCAAAAGTACAATAAATATCTATGAGATCTAAGATTCAAACTCTGATATTGTCATTGTGTAAAATTTACCTTTCAAAAAATATATGGTTGAATTTCTAGTAGCTACAATAATAGTATTAAAATGTATTTCTTTAAAAATGAAAATTAAAATAGAGAAAGTAAACCATATAGATGACTTGTAAAAAATTGAGAAATTCTAATCGTCTGTGACTATTATAAAATATAGTTTAATCACCGTATTTTTTTAATTTTTGTTCAAAAAATAAGTAGTGGCATTGTCCTTCTCACATTTTTCAAATATTTCCTCTCCATTGTAATATACCGTATTAGAGATAAGGTTAGGGATGATCTCTCCCTTTCCTCGAAGGTTTTCTTAAGAGAGGGAAATTCGGGGATGTTAAATTTAATTAGAGATCCAAGATGTACTAGGTGGAAAAAAAATTGTACTTTTGTTCAAATCATTCAGAGCATTGCGAACCATGTATTTTCTTGTATGATTAGTTTGGATTTGTTCAAATCATTCAGAGCAACTCATCTTTGAAGGGATTTTTGTTGCTTCTTCTTATCCTTTGTAAGAATGTTTTAGCCCATGAAGCCAATTCTCAAGTTCTGTGTTGCAGGTTGCTGCCAAGAAGCTCACGCTGATAAATGTGACAGATCTGAGATTGGCCTTAATTATGGCGTCACCCTTATACCTGAAGGTTCAATGATATTATCCCGGAGTAAGATTGAGAACTACTGCTTCAATTGTTAATAACAAAACCCTGATCATCTTTCATCAAGAGACAGAATGAAAAAAAAGGAAAATATGAATCAAGAAAATTTTAAGCCTTGTGGCCCGACCCTGTTTTTTCATGATGATTTAAATTACCAGTACCAAACTGCTTGATCTTCAGGTCCTACTCAAGAAACGCGTGGCGAAGCAACTTATCAGCACACCACCTCTCCCGAGGATCAACAGCCAAACATCTGCTTAGAAAATCCTTCCCGAACACGCACATGTCCTCGGGGATCTCTGGGGCCTCCTGCATTTTACCGAGTTTTCAGACCAACTCGTCCCTGTCCAAGATCGCACCATAAGCTGGCCAGCTCGTGACCATCGACGACACAACCCAGCGACCAAATGTCGAGCTTGGGCCCCAGCTCCCCAAACATCACCGACTCCGGTGACATGTACCACGGGGTGTCCCGGAAGCGACGCTAACACCGATTCTCTCCGCTTTCTGGCTCCTTGGCTAGCCCAAAATCCGCTAACTTGAGTTGCCTTGCACCCGAATCCATCTTGAACACCAAAATGTTGTCGGGCTTAAGGTCGCAGTGAACGTACCCGAACTCGTGGATTTGAGAGAGCCCTCGGAGAAGCATTCTTGTGAATTCTTTAACATGAACATCGGCCAATCTCCTCCTGGGGTATCGGCTCATTAGCGTGCGAAGGGAGCCCTCGTGGGCGTACTCGAGGACAAGGTTATAAAGGCGGGTGCCCTTTTCGATGCTCGAGTACCCGCAGTAGCACTGCACAATCTCCAGGCAGTCGATGAAGTCAGCGTAGATCTGCTCCTCCTTCTGCACGGAGGAGGACATGTTGATCGGCGACGACTTCACAGCGAAAGAGTCGCCGGACGGGCTTAAAGCAAGGTGAACCGTGCCGTATGATCCTTTCCCAGAAATGCCACCTTCCGAAACATATTGATCACTAGAACCCCAAGTCCCAAGAACGATGTAAATCTTTATCGGAGAATGATATGTAGAAATATGTGGCCGTGCGTATATGTATATCTATATATGTATATGTATATATGTGTATATGTATATATGAAGATTTACTAAAAGATAGAATTATCTAGGTTCAAAGTTGCCTAATGATACTTGTTTCTTCCGACTCAAGCAACCTTTCTGAAGGTTTACATAAACTTAATTTTTTATTGAATATTGATGAATAATTTATAAAATATCTTGAATTTATTAAGATTTTTATTAAAACTTTAGGTGTGATTTATCATAAAATATAACGTAAGAACTATGAGAACTTGTATACTCCGAGCGTAAATGTAATGACCCGAGTGTCAAATAAATCTAGGGTCGCTAATAAAATATGGTTCCAAATTTCTAAGGTCCTTATAAATCCTATTCATATCATACTCATCCTAATTTCTAGGTATAGAAACTGAACTTGCTTATCACAATTTTGGATTAATCTATTTAGTAGATGTTCACTTGATATTAAAGTGAAATCTTCCTTAAAAATTCCAAAGATGAAAAGGTTTCATTGCCGATGCCGGAATCGGGAATATTTCTAAAGCTGAGTCCAATAACCTAATAAGGTGATCTGTTAATTGAAAAATATTATATCAACAAATAGTTTTGATATTTTAAGCTTAAACCACTTTTAATGCTCAAGGGTGCATTGATATAACATTAAAATTTTATATTTAATCCAAAAAAATTAATATATCATATTATTATTAAATGAAATTTATTTTGCTTACTTGGAGGATGTATTATGATCCATTGTTTCCAAAAATATTGAGATAAGGAAATTAGTTTTCGTCTTATCTCTTTATTATCCTCATAGAAGGTGTAGCATCAACTATATTACAGTTTAACAGCCATGAAACTTAGGTTACGGGCTATAAATCAAAAAAATTCACATATCATAACAACTTATTAAGTAGCCAATATCAAAATTTAAATCTCGAAATATTAATAACTGCAAAATGTTTATACTTCAATTGAAATAAATACACAAAAAATATCACATAAACGAAAATACAAATTTTCAGAAAATTGTAAACAGAATTTGTTGAAAACATTAATTCTATATTTAGAGATATTTGAACAAAAGTTATGTTCAAAAATTTTTTTTAAATTCTTCACCAGTCTTCCCTCTATCTCATCTTGCTCGACGCTCCTTCTCTGACTATCCTTACTTTTGTTGCGGGACGCCAAACAAAGAGCATGAACAAAACTTTTGGTATTAAATACGTAGATCAATTTGTGAGAGATCATTCCAAATTTTTAAGAATTTTTATTTTTTAAAATGCATTATATTAACACTTAGTAAGAAAATATAAGTAAACTTTCAAGTATGATAATTCAAATTTTTAGTCCTCAAAAAATAATTCAAATTTAAATTATTTGTGAAATTGTTTTCAACTGCTATGTAATTCACGAGTTCTATATAGCTCCCGATTCCACTCGTCCATATCTAAAACAGTATTAACGTTTTTCGATTTACCTTTTGATTTTGGGATATATACCATTTGAATCTTGTAATTTACACGAATTTTGTGATATGATCCTGAGGTTTAGAAATAATTTTTTTCGTAGTTGTGGTTTCATATTTTTTGCGTTAGAAGTTCGGGAAGGCTCATTAACCAAAAATCAACTCCGAACTTAAAAATGACGCCATTTTTTGACTGACTTGGCTCGCTACATCATACATGTTTTAACTGTTGGCAAGCTGAGTTGGCCCGGATTAATTTCTAAAACGACCCTTTGCCTTCTCCCTTCGCTCTCAGCCCCCTCATCTTCTTCCTCTCCTCTACCTTCGTCTTCTTCCTCCTTTCCTCCCACCTCCAAGCAAGTAGCCAACACAAATAAATCAAATAACCACCCAGAACCACCATCAATTTGTAAAACGCAAACCAGAAATAAATTTCAAACAGAAACACGAACAACTTATATGCAAAACCAAGTATAAATATCACATCCTTTACACAACCATTGAGCTCACACAAAAAGATTCCAACCTCCAAAACCCTCCCACAGTGAGCGTCCCTCCCTGCTGAACGACCCTGCCCATGACACCCTTGACACAGGAGGCCATCCTTATGGCCCTGAATCAAGACCGAGAAAATGACGCCGGTGAAAAAACCCATCCCCGACCACGACGACGATGACCCACCTCAACCCTCGTCAACCGCTAAGACGCAGAGACCGCGTGGACGATGCTCTTGGTCCCACATGAGAGCAAATCGAGCCGGATCTCGATGAAGTTGACCATGGAGAGCATGAGGAACACACACCCCGTAACAGAACCGACGGCGGAGCCCACCATCCGAAAGCGGAGGACCTTGAGGATGTGCTGCCACGGCACCGTTAACGACAGCACCACGAACACGGCGATCGTGAAGAGCGAGTTCATGTTGACCAGGCCGTCCAGGGTAGTGACGTGGACACTGGTGGTGGACCCCATCGAGGAGGACGTTATTCATGTTGAAGCATCGTAGTCGTAGTCCTTTGGGGACCTGGACCCAGATGAGGAGAGGCACCCGCCACCAAGAGGGAGCCGAGTATAGTTTACACAGAAACTCTAGCAGAGCAAATTGGGGTTTTTGTTTTGGATAAATTGCCCTCTAGTCCCTGGTCTATAGTAAAATTACTTCTAGGGTCCCTACTTTTTTAAAAATTATTTAGCCGTTCCTGCTCTTTGAAAAATTATTGGTCTCAGGTCCCTGGCTGACGTCATCAAATTTTTTTCCCGATTTTTTTCATAAAAAAGACCAAAATACCCTTTAACAAAAAAATCATCATCTCCAACATTTGAACATAAAGAACACTAGAACACTAAGCATAAATCAATATAAAATAAAATCTAATACGAACAAGAACACTAAGCATGAAGGATCCAACTTCACTTAATTAATTTAACACTCTCGTTCCCCCACCCACCCGTGACCCATCCATGTTCATCGTCTTCAAACTATTAACAAAAAATTCAGAGAGGCATGTACGACAACTGACGAAATGGAACTCTTCGAGAGATCTCAAATCTGGGACGAGGACGGCTGTCTCCGCTCATTTTTGGCCACTATCGCCATCTCACTCGTCCTTCACTCCCTCTCGCGCTCCTTCTCCCTTGCTGACTCCGCTCTCCTCCTTCACTGCTCCTACGACACCGTCAAAAACACCGTCCACGCCTACATCTCTGTCATAGGCGGTCGAGTCGTCGAGGCCCTCCTCCCCTTTACGGCTGCCTTCGCGGCCGAGATCGTCGCCTCCTTCAGAGCAGAGCTCGCGTCTGTTGTCGATGACGAGCGTTGTTTTGCCGGTGGTGGAGCTAGTGAGAGCTTATCAGGATGCCGGCGAGGAGCGGGTGCTAGTTGATGAGACCCACGATATTGGATGCGTGGACGTTGATGTTGAAGATCTCTTGTCTCATCATCTCCCCTTGAGGATGAGGGAGCTCCAGATCTGATGGATTTTTTGGAGATGAGACAATGATGGCAACGAAGCGAGGGAGCGCAACGAAGATGATGGCAACAGGGTGATGGGTTTTTGCTTGATTTTTTTGTGAGATTTAAATTGTTTTCACAATTTTGGATCTTAGACGGTTATGGGATTCGATCCTCTCACCTAATGCTTAAGGACTGACACCGTATCCATCAAACCATACATGAGTTGGTAGGTTTTTGCTTGATTTTGAGTTGTGTTCGTATGTTCTTGGACTGAATTGAAATAATTTTCTGGGTTTAATGTTCTATTGTTCATCATGTTCAAAGATTGAAGATGATAGTTTTTGTTATTTTTTTATTGAAGGATATTTTGGTCATTTAATTGACAAAAAATGAAAAAATGACTGCTGACATCAGCCAGGGACTCGAGACCAATATTTTTTTCAAAGAGCAGGGACGGCTAAATAATTTTGAAAAAAGTAGGGACTCTAGAGGTGATTTTATTATCGACCAGGAACTAGAGGACAATTTATTCTTTTGTTTTTGTTAAGAAATAAAAATGCTTATTGACCAACTAATTAAGACATTTATGCAATGCATTTAATTGGATATGTTATGCTATGTTATTTGACTAAATTTTAACATATTAGAAGCAAATAGTACTCCCGTCGATGGAAATAGAGAGGCGGAGGATGAAGGAGAGAGAGAGGAGGAGGGTGGAGAGAGAGAGGAGAGGACGAATAAGAAAGGGGGAAGAGAGGGGTGTTTTTGAAAAATTATAAAAAAATAAGTGATTAAAAAATATATTTTTCAGGACAAGTCAGCATACCAATCGGGCAAAAGTTTCCAACGTGACATGACAACTCAGTAGTGAAAACGACGTTGTTTCTACGTTCGGAGCTAATTTCGATTCGGGAAGGCTCCCGAGCCTCTAACGCAAAAAATGTGAAACCACAACTACCAAAAAAATTATTTCTAACTCAGGATCATATCGCAAAATCCATGTAAACCAAATGATTCAAATGGTACTTACCCTTTGATTTTTGGTGGATACCCAATAACTTTTCAAACCGTACTAATTAATAGGAATTCATCCTCTTTTGTCATAAAGAATAATTTAAGTTCAAGTAAATAAAAAACACTCTCTATGTTTTACGGCCAGTATTACTGAAACAAAATGAAAATAATTCATTGAACTGAAACAAATTGAAACGCCAACCTAATAAGGACTATTACTACTGCATCTGTTGCATGGAAAGACGTCTAAGAACCCTAATCATCTTTCACCCAAAAAAAAAGGAAAACACTGATTGAGGTTATCGTACTCAAAAAAGAAGCTAACGATGAACCAATCTGAGAATCTTAGATAATTATTGTTCTTGATGATATACTCTTCCCGTTGGACACCGGTTATCAATAACCGGTGTCAAACGGGAAGATTTTCATTTTGAGAGTTCTAATGAGTGATCTGTTTTTTGTCGGAGGTGGTGTACTTGATTAGAATCTTGTAAAGTCGAGGCAAGAGTTTAACTCTTTCTCCGTAAGACGAGATTGCCCCGTATTTAGTGCTTACGGGCTACGACAATCGTCCCCAAGATACAATGACTAGTTGCTTCCAAGATCGTAGCGCAATGATTCTCGAAGCTTCGGTGAACTGCTGGATACTCAAAATTTTCTTGAGAGAGAGAGAGATAGAATGACTATTGCTAATGAATGCTTATGCAATGAGTGTTCGGCACCAGTTTGGAAGTGAGGGAGAGAGGCCTATTTATAAGTGTTGGATGGGAGGGAGGCAGGCACTCCGAAGGGGCACAAGGCACTTTCGAGGAGATGCATACATTCGGCCAGCAGGCAGACTGCCTCCTTCAAGCACCTTTTCGGCCAGCCTGCTCGTGACCCTTTGGTGCTCGTAGGCACCCCTTCGGTGGGTTCTCTGGATAGGCCATCCCTTCCGCACCTCTTCACGTCTGAGTATTCTGGAGTCTTTCAGAATTAGCCAAAAATTTAGGCTCCTCAGCTCCTCGCGATGATGCGTAGGTGCGAAGTGCCAAGTGTGCCACAAAGCGCCCATTGCAACCTATGTCTAATACGCCATGCGCACATGTACGTGCGTGTGCGCATGCTCGTGCTCGAAAGGTGCTACGCACCATCCTCGCAACGGTCCCAGTTGGCTTCCTAGGTGGTCAACTCATTTTCTAGCTAACAAAGAACATCTCCTTATAAACTAGGAAAAGCGTGTTGCACTTTTCAATGTGGGATTACCATTTCCTACTTGGGCTTCCCACTCTGGGCCTTTCCACATTTGGGCCTTATACTTTAATTAGCATTTATTCCAACAATCTTCCACATGAATGATGATTAATGCATGCTGACACTTTTAAGAAAAGTTCCGACGAGTTATCATTGCATCGAGATAGGTAGCTTACGGTTTTGAACCTTCTCTAGTAAGATGTTATAAGATTTACTTACTGCACAGTGAACGCGATGTGTTGAACTGGTCAACTTTTTATGTAAACCAAGACAATCATATTTACACAATGATATCTCTAATATCTTTTGTTTCTCATATTTTGTCCGTTTCGGCCATGGACCATATCTTGGATTCATAAGTATTTTTTCATCTGAAGTAGCTTCACTTCACACTTATATAGGTGATCTCCTATCAAGAGTATCCTACCATACTCTACCTTTATCTAGTATAGGAATCATTAAAAGTGTAGACGCTTAACCTAACCATACCTCTGCATATTTGTACTTGGGCAGCTACTGAGAATGGGATGGGAAGTAATCATCTTAACCATCTATAACTTAGTTGTCTCATTGAACCAAGTTTGAGAGATCTCTACTCATCGTGGTTGAGTTACCACTATGAACATTTTTAATGTGTGACTTTGAATCCCATTTCCCTTACTGCATTATATATTTGATCTCTGTTGATTCCTTCCGTCAAAGAATTAGCTATGTTGTCTTTGGACTTCACATAATCAATGGTAATTATACCACTAGAGATCAATTGTCTAACGGTGTTATTTCTCCTACGAATGTGTCGAGACTTACCGTTGTACATTGTACATTGTACTTTGTACTCTCCCGATTGCTGACATGCTAGCATAATGTATCAATACAGGAGGTACATGTTTGTTCCAACAAGAAATATCCTCTAGGAAGTTTCTGAGCCATTCAGCTTCTTTCCCAGCTTTATCTAGTGCTATAAACTCTGACTCCATGGTGGATCGAGCTATGCACATTTTTTAGAGGATTTTCAGGATACAGCTCCTCCACTTATGGTGAACATGTAACCAATAGTAGATTTAGAGTCTTTAGTATTCGATATTTAATTTGTATCACTGTATCCTTCTAATACAGCTGGATATCTCGTATAAAGTATGCCATGGTTCAAAGTATATTTTAGATACTTTAGAAACCTTTTCAGAGCTAGCCAGTTATCCGTTCCTGGATTGCTTGTTAATCTACTAAGCTTGCTAACTGAATAAGCAATATCAGGGCGTGTACAATTTGTTAAGTACATCAGGTTCCCAATGATCCTTGTATATTTCAGTTGAGATACTGGATTCCCTCTATTTTTAGCTAAGTATAGACTCAGGTCTACCGGAATCTTAGCTGGAGGTTTGTCAAAAGCTTCAAATTTCTTGAGTACATTCTCAACATAGTGAGACTATGACAAGACAATTTCCTCAGTCTTTCTAGAGATTTTAATCCCTAGTATGACGTCAGCTAAGCCCATATCTTTCATGTCAAAGTTATTTTTTAACATGTTCTTAGTTTTCACGATAAAGTCATTACTGCTTCCCATGATTAGCATGTCGTCTACATACATACATACAATTACATAAGCATCAGGTGTGCCTTTAATGTATACACATTTATCACACTCATTGATCTTAAAGCCATTTGACATTATTTATTCTTTCAAATTTCTCTTACCATTATTTAGGGGCCTGTTTCAGCCCGTAGAGTGACTTGACCAACTTGCATATTTTATGTTCTTGACCGGGGATAAAAAATCCTTCAGGTTATTCCATATATATCTCCTCTTCCAGTTCTCCATTTAGGGAAGCTATTTTTACATCCATCTGATGTTTCTCGAGGTTATAGAGTGCTGCAATGGCTATGAGTACTATAATAGATGTGATTCTTGTGACCGGCGAATACGTGTCAAAGTAATCATATCCTTCCTTCTGTTTGAACTCTTTAGTTACCAACCGAGCTTTATACTTGTAGATTGATCCATCAGCTTTGTATTTTCTTTTAAAGATCTACTTGCAACCTAAAGGTTTGCAACCTGGTAGGAGATCTACGATTTTTCACGTGTAGTTTTGCATGATGGACTCTATCTCACTGTTGATAGCTTCTTTCCAGAGAGGAGCATCTGGACTAGACAGTGCCTCTTGGATTATCCCAGGTTCATTTTCTAACACGTGTGTCAAAAAACTGGACCAAACGACTTAGCCATTCTGGCCTTTTTGCTGCATCTAGATTCCTCAACAGTTTGATGAGAACCTTGAGTAGCTTCATGAGCTCTTTTATTAGAGCTTGAATCTTTCCTCTCCTTTTTTGGAAAGATATTCTCAAAGAATATTGCATTCCTTGATTCCATGACTATTCTCTCGTTGATTTCAGGGTTTTCAGACTTGTGCACTAGAAATTGGTATGCGCTACTGTTGTAGGCATATCCGATAAAGATGTAGTCAACGGTCTTAGGTCCTATTCTCACCCTTTTAGGTGGAGGTATTTCTACTTTAGCTAGGCACCCTCACACTTTAATGTAACCGTAGGAAGGCTTTCTCCCTTTTCATAGTTCATATGGGATTTTGTCTCTTTCTTTGTGTGGCAATTTATTTAGAATGTGGTTAGCTGAGAGCACAGCTTCCCCCCACATGTTCTGGGATAAGCCCAAGCTCATCAACATAGCATTCATCATCTCCTTGAGAGTTCGATTCTTGCGTTCAGCTATGCCATTTGATTGAGGTGAGTATGGTGTAGTCGTCTGATGAATAATGCCATTTTGTTGGCAGGATTCCTCAAACGGAGCTACATATTCTCCTTCTCTATCACTTTGAATCATTTTAATTTTACTGCTAAGTTAATTTTCAACCTCATTCTTATAACTCTTGAAAGCTTCAAAGGCTTCATCCTTTCCTTTCAAGAGATATACGTAACAGTATCTTGTGTAATCATCGATAAATGTAATGAAATACTTTTTCTCACCTCTAGTTTGCACGTGTTTCATATCGCAGATGTCGGTATGAATTAACTCTAAAGGTGTAGTACTTCTTTCCACTGAATGAAAAGCTGCCTTGGCCATTTTTGCCTCAACACATACTTTACATTTATCGTTTGGGTTAAACTCCAGTTTAGGCAATATATTTAAACTTACCAACTTTCTTAGTAAGCTTAAATTTACGTGTCCTAATCTATCATGTCATAAATTAGAACACTCAACCAAGTAAGAAAAATTAAGAACTTTATTCTGGTCCTTAAAGGAACGTTGTACGGTTATTACATTCATCTTGAAGAGTCCCCTATCTAGGTAACCCTTTCCTACAAATGTACCAGCTTTGGTCAATACAAATTTATCAGCCTCAAAAACTAGCTTTAACCCGACTTTGCTTAACAGAGAGCCGGATAATAGATTCTTGCGAATGTCTGAGACATACAACACATCCTTGAGGGTCAGCTCTTTTTCGGAGGTCAGCTTCAGCACCACCTTGCCTAGTCCAACTACGGGAGAAGTTGCAGAGTTACCCATAAACAACTTCCGTCCGTTGATCGGGGTATAGGTCGAGAACATCTCCTTGTCTGAATAGATGTGTCGGATTATCCCTGTGTCAATGAACGACTCTCTTAGGTTATCCCCAGATTGACTTCAAACACCACGGTGGATAAGTCTAGCTCAAACAGGTCTTCGGCCAGATTAGCCTTCTCACGATCGTCCTTCTTTGGCATGCGACAATCTTTTGCCATGTAACCGGGCTTATCGCTGTTGTAGCAATTGCTCTTGATCTTTTTAGTCTTCTTTTGCTTTGGCTCTTGCTTCTCCTGCTTATTTTTGGACTTCTTCCTCTTCTTGCCGGTACCTCCTTCAGCGAGATATACCTTAGCCTCGCAGTTGGTCCTGCTGGGTCTTGACTTCAGACTTTCAGTTGTCTTCCTTGATCTTTAGTCTCACAATCAATCTTCAAGCCCCATGTCCTTCCTCTTATGCTTGAGGTAGTTCTTAAAATCCTTCCAAAGGGGGGGTAGCTTCTCAATTAGTACAGCCACTTGGAAGGACTCACTGAGTTACATGCCTTCGACGCGAATCTCATGCAGAATCACCTGCAGCTCTTGAACTTGGTCTATGACCTTCTTGGAATCTACCATTTGGAAGTCGAGGAATCTCCCGACGATGAATTTCTTCATCCCGGCATCCTTGGTCTTGTACTTCTTCTCCAAGAAATCCCACAATTCTTTCGCAGTCTCGGTGCCATTAAACTTGGCCGGCCTTTTGGCGTGGACAGCTCCCGAGACTGTTAGCACTGGTGCAGAGCTTGATGATGTCATCTTCAAGTACACAAATCTCGTCTTACGATTGTTGTTTGTTGGAGGTGGTGTACTTGATTAGGATCTTGTAAAGTCGAGACAAAAGTTTGACTCTTTCTCCGTAAGACAAGATTGTCCCGTATTCAATGCTTACGGGCTACGACAATCGTCTGCAAAATACAACAACTAGTTACTTCCAAGATCGCAGTACAATGATTCTCGAAGCTTCGGCGAACCGCTGGATACTTAGAACTTTCTTGAGAGAGAGAGAGAGAATGACTATTGCTAATGAATACTTATGCAATGAGTGTTCGGGACCAGTTTAGAAGTGAGGGGAAGAGGCCTATTTATAGGTGCTGGATGGGAGGCAGGCAGGCACTCCGAAGGGGCACGAGGCACTTCCGAAGAGATGCCTCTTTCAGGTACTTTTTTGGCCAGCCAGAGGCACCCCTTCGCTCGTGACCACTTGGTGCTCGTAGGCACCCCTTCGGTGGGTTCTCTGGATAGGTCATCCCTTCTGCACCTGTTCGCGTCTGAGTATTCTGGAGTCTTCTGAAATCAGCCAAAAATTTAGGCTCCTCAACTCCTCGCGATGATGCATACGTGCGAAATGCCAAGTGTGCTACAAAGCGCGCATTGCGACCTGCGTCCAATACTAACAAAATCCTAGGAAGGAGGAGGTGCCGGTCACAGAAACTAAAACAAACAAGCAGAGAGAGAAGGAGAGATGGTATGACCGGCGACCTCTTCGGCCATACAGAGGACGGTGAGACCGTCGGTGCGGTTGACGTGGAAGATTTAACAGTCCTGGGAGTAGGAGATGTTAGTGTCGTTAGGGCCGGGGATCTTCTCCAGTATCTGCCTCGCATTGGTCCACTGGAGATTAAACAAGCCCATAGGAAGAAAAACTATGAAAGAAGAAAAAAAATTCTAGGGTCCAAGGAAGGAATATAGACGGGATGGGTTTAAATTACTTTTTCTAGAAGGAGAAATATCGAAGAGGAGGGTGGGGATGGGGTTTCTCGCGATTTGGGGATATCATTTCTTTTCAGGGATTGATTTTATATATCATATGGGCCCTATTTTCTATGCCTTATTTATATGGAGTGGTCCAAATTGGAGTGAAATGGGCTCTCTTTCTTCGTGTTCTTTGTTGTTGGGTTGGCCCGATTTGAAAATTTTTCCAACCACAAGATGAAAGACTACATAAATATTTATTTACACGTTTTAGTAATTTATATCCAAGTAGTATTTTTATAATGACAATAATTTTTTAATTTCATGTCCGAAAGTTAAGTTGTATATAAAAAGTAATTTATACCGGGTACGAAAAACTAAGGTGTTAGTCAAGAGAGGTGATGTTGCTGATAAAGTTGGAACGTTTACAAAAATATATCGTGTACAAAGAAGTTCTTATGACGTATTAGATAAATAAAAAAATAGTGTAATTAAATATGTAAGAGAGTATCTTATTTATTAAAAGAAATCAATAAACAACATATTTTGCAGGTTTTAAAACAAAAGACAATCACATCGCGCATGCGTGCTTCTTTACTAGTGACAATAAACCCGAGCGACCATATATCGAGCTTGGGCTCGAGCTTCCCATAACACACCGACTCCAGGGACATGTACCACAGGGTTCCCCGAAAGTCACCTGTAACCCCATTCTCTCCGTAGTCGGGCTCTATGGCCATCCCAAAATCTGCTAACTTAAGGTCCTCGATCAGGCTTGCCATTCCAGGCTTGCAGAGTAGTGGCCAAAATCAGTCTATCTTCCTCCTTCCATTAACTCTGGTCACCAAGCTTTGATCGTCATCATTAAGGGTGGCCACTAGAGAACAAAATGCTCGATTTCTGAAAGTTGATGGATTGGCCAGACATGTGAGAGAAACAAACAAGCAGATCAAAAATATTTATAGCCTCTACCTCGCAAGCTTTCCCAAAAATTAACATGTCATCAGCAAACAAAATGTGAGTAAGAAGAGGACAAAACCTGTTAAAAGAGAAGCCATGTAACTCACCAGCCTGATTTATCAGATGGGCAAACGAATCAGAAATGAAAAGAAATAGGAAGGGGAAAATGGGATCCCTCTGCCTAATGCCCTACATCTTGATCATAACCTGAAGTGGATGACCATTGAACAAGATACTGTACGAAATCGAGGTAATGCATCCCATAATGCAGTCAACCCAACGAAGGGAAAATCCCATCTTGATCATAACCTACTTCAAAAAATTCTAATCAACAAGGTCATAAGCTTTTTTAAGGTCCAATTTAATTGCCATAGAATTAGATTTTTTCTAGTCGAAGTATTCAGGCAATGGAAGGGTTCGTGAGCCAGAATGATGTTGTCTTGAATGCAGTGATCCTTAATAAAAGTACTCTGACATTCCGAAATCAAAGAACCCATCCAAGGACTCAACCTATCAGCCAATACCTTAGATTAAACTTTGTAAGCAAAATTGCACAAGCTAATAGGGCAGAAATCATGGATGTTAGTTGGGTTCTTAGACTTAAGGATCAAAGAGATAAAAGTTAGATTAAGCTCCCTAGAGGCAACCGCAGATTCAAACAAGTTTTTTACAAAATTAAATAGGTCATGCTTAACAATGGGCCAATATTTTTGAAAAAATATGTCTGGAAAACCATCCGTATCAGGAGACTTGAAGCCTCCCATCCTGAACACAGCAGCCTTAACCTCAGTAAACTCAATAGGAGAAAGTAAATGCTCCGACATATCAGGAGACACCAGCAAAGGAATACAATCGAGAATGCTAGAAGGGTCATCAGTCAGAACCTGGGTGTATAGAGAGTAAAAATGATCAGACACCAAGACCATAAGCTAGGCGTCGTCATCCAACCATGTCCCGTCATCCAGTTGTAATTGAACCACCTGATTTACCTAACGTCGTTGAGTGGCCGTGGTGTGGAAAAAGGACATGTTCTTGTCCCCTTAAACCAGCCAATTAACCCTTAAGCGCTTAAACCAAAAGATTTCCTCCAACTCGTAGAGCATTGCGAGCTCCTTTTTTATCACCACTTCTTTATCTTTGCAATACAGCGCATGATTAAACAGTAGAAGAAGCTGGAGCTTGGAGGAAAGAACTTCAATCCTAACTTTCCTATTTTCAATCAAATTCTTGCTATAAAAAAAAGCAAATCAGCAAAACAGCTAGATATTTTTTTCCTAAAAATAAAAGGTGGAGCACAAAAAATAGGAGGTGACCAGGAGTTCTCAATAATCTCCTTAAAACCAAGCTCCTTGGTCCAGAAAGCCTCAAACCTGAAGGCCTGACGCTTGACCTTCAAAAAGCCAGTATTCAAAATTAAAAAGAATTGATCGGAGGCCTCGATATGGTCGTGGATTACCAGGGCTTTAGGAAAAGCGTCCCTCCACAGGACATTAGCCAGGCAGCGGTCCAAATGTTGTAAAATGTTGGTCTCCCCCAGTTGGAGGTTAGACCAAGTGTAAGGATTCTCCTTAAAACCCAAGTCCAAAAGCTCCCCTCTTTGGCAAAACTCCTGTAAAAGGTCCATCTGCCAAAGATCAGGAAAGTTGCCCCCTTTCCTCTCTGACGGGGAAGCGATGAGGTTCAGGTCCCCAAGGCAAACCCACGGGGAGGATGGGCTCTTACGAAAGTGAGAAAATTGAGACCAGAAGGCCCACTTCTTCGAGGAATCTGGCTCCTCATACACCAGAGAGCAATCAACAGCTCTATTTTTTGTTTTGTTTCTATGAGAAAAATCATTTTAGGATGATGCTTTCGCAACAGGCTTTTTAACAGGCGAACTATAACGGGAATGTCCAGCCCCTACAGTTCCAGCTAATGATGCTCATGGCTCTTCGGGAGACAGTGAAGTCTCAAAAGAGATGGGCACTTTAACCAACCCAGTGGGTTCAAGGGAAAAATTACCTGCACTTACCATGTCGAGGACCGAAGCCTGAGGATAGGGGCCAACAGCATCCAAATGCAGACCTACCACTTTGTCTTGTTTTGAGAGGTCTACCACCTTATCTCGAATAAGAGTTTCACCCACAACAGGTGGGCCACTCACTTTTGCACATATATTTGGTGGAGAGGTAGGGAAGAGAGGGAAAACCTGAGGCGAGAGCGGAGCCGCCGCCAGCACACCATCTACCACTCAGTCTAGAAAAGGAATGTCTACCACTCTGTCTATAAATGGATAGCCTACCACTCTATCTCTCACAAGGGGTTCACCCCCAACAGGAGGGCCACTAGCTTTCACACAATGATAAGGTGGAGAGGAAGGGGAAAGAGGACGTACCCGAGGGGAAGGCGGAGCCGCATCCAGCGCTGAACCTACCACTCTATCTCTGGCTATTTTCCCCGAATGGAAAAATTGAGTGAAAAGGTGACAAAGGCAATGTAGCGCACAAGGCGTTGTCAATTTCAAGGAAGTCTGATTCAAACTCTGTTAAATATAATGGTGTAAAATTTATGGTTAAAAAAATTAAGTGAAAAGGTATGGAAAGAAAGAAAAAATTAATGTGTAATTTCAATATTAAATTGGTAGCATTTTATTAAAGATTGATGATGGTTGGACATGACCATTAAAATTTACTTTATTTATAGAGGTGGTTTTTCTAAAAGTTGCTACTTTGAAATCCTAAAATTATTGAGCAATCTTAAAAATGTACTTGTGTTGCGGGGATAAGTGAACAAGTAACCCGAGACGGATCCGGAGTGGTCGTCCCAAGGTCGGTCTAACTAAACTAGGCTAGGCTAAGCTATGAACTACGGACTACGGGCTAAGGAAAAGAAAAGCAACAATGATAAGTAAAAGTAAAGTAGTTGTGTGTTGTGTTGTTGGTCGATGTCCGTTCTCTCGCCCGAGCCCTCCTTATATAGAGTGCCTTGATCTAACCTCCGCGCCTTCACAATAGAAAATTCTAAACCACCTCCGAGACCTTCGGCTCCAAGTCTCAGTCTCGAGAGATCTGCTTCAAATTATTTGTTCCTAACATGACGGGATCCTCTCGGCTCAATACAAGCCGTCTTCCTTAAATGAGCAAATCCCATCCTCGGATAGGAAGCTTTCAAAACGTGACGACCAAACGATCGTGACATAAAGAGGAACTTACCAAGTCTTGCCAAATATTGAGAATCTCGGCTCAAGTTAGGAAACTATAGATCGTTTTGACCTTCTCGATCTCCCACGCAAAATCTTGACTCAAGTCCGTCATCGCCCAAGACGGACATCTCGTCAGGCCCAAAGTGAATCTCAAAATGGGCTCAAGCTAACGGCCTCCACAACCAAAGTGGACCTATTCCCGGAATTGCCTTCCCGCCTACGAATGTCAAATGAGCTTCCCGCTCGGGTCCAAGTTGGCTTCTCACCTTCGACTTCTCGCCTTAGGCTCCTCGCTCGTCTTCTCGCCTTAGGCTTCCGACCATAAGTTTCTCGCCCGGCTTCTCGCCCGGCCTCTCGCCGTAGGCCTCTCACTTGGCCTCTCGCCACTCGGCCTCTCGCTCGGCCTTTTGCCAGTCGGCCTCTCCCTCGGCCTCTCGCCGTAAGCCTCTCACTCAGCCTCTCGCCACTCGGCCTCTCGCTCTGCCTTTTGCCACTCGACCTCTTGCCGTAGGCCTCTCACTCGGCTTCTCGCTTGTGCCTCCTACCGGCCTCTCGCCTATTTTGAGTCGGACGAGTTTCTCGATAGGACTCGGCCATGTGGGCGAGAAGAGTCCTCGCTTAGTCTCGCCTATGCGGGCGAGAGAGGCATCTCGCCCAGGCTCCTCGTGAGCGAGAGGAGCCCTCGCTCGGTCTCGCCTATACGGGCTCCTCGTGAGCGAGAAGAGCCCTCGCTCGGCTCGCCTATGCCCGGGCTCCTCGTGAGCGAGAAGAGCCCTCGCTCGGCTCGCCTATGCGGGCGAGAGGAGCCTCTCGCCCAGGCTCCTCGTGAGCGAGAAGAGCCCTCGCTCGGCTCGGCTATGCGGGCGAGAGGGGCCTCTCGCCCGGGCTCCTCGTGATCGAGAAGAGCCCTTGCCCGGCTCGCCAATACGGGCGAGAGGGGCTTCTCGCCCGGGCTCCTCGTGAGCGAGAAGAGTTCTCGCTCGGCTCGCCTATGCGGGCGAGAGGAGCCTCTCGCCCAGGCTCCTCGTGAGCGAGAAGAGCCCTTGCTCGGCTCGCCTATGCGGGCGAGAGGGGCCTCTCGCCCGGGCTCCTCGTGAGCGAGAAGAGTTCTCGCTCGGCTCGCTTATGCGGGCGAGAGGGGCCTCTTGCCCGGGCTCCTCATGAGCAAGAAGAGCCCTCGCTCGGCTTGCCAATGCGGGCGAGAGGGGCCTCTGGCCTGGGTTCCTCATGAGCGAGAAGAGCCCTCGCTCGGCTCGCCTATGCGGGCAAGAGGAGCCTCTCGCCCGGGCTCCTCATTCCGATGAGTCCGAGCCAATTCCCGCACATCCGGAGATAGACCGTCATCACTCCGAGACATTAATTTCGTGCTGCAACAATGCCCCCCACACGTCAATGCTTCGGCACGGCCAGGCGAGAAGCGTTGATGTGGATCTTTCTAAACGTCCTTGTTTTAACGAACTTGTGGTGCCAAAGGGTTGCTCACCTCCGCCTTGATGGTAGTAAGTTTCTTGGAGAAAGGTGATGGTCATTACTCTTATCTAGGAGGTTTAGGTCGTCGTCCTCGCAGACGTACCCGATCGACTTGTATGGTGACAAAGTGTAGACCTCCAATTACCTTGTCACCTTTCATATCGCCTTACTCCTTGCAAGTAAGACGGACGGCTTGCCCTCTGGGTATGGCACTGACCGACCATCGGGCTGTAAGGACCTCCCATTCGACCGAGCTCATATACCAGGAAAACTGATCATCCATGTTGCTCAATGCCACCCTTGTCGACACTATGAACCCGTCATAGAAGACCACCTCAATGTAGCATGCGGCCGACATGAATGGACAGGCATCGGCCAACACGATCTCCACCTTTCCATCTAATTTCCATTGAATTAGACATTGGTGGTTGGAAGATGGGACTACCTGACCAGAGCAGATCGAGTTTTGTCCTTTTTCACCAAAGTTGGTCATGACCGTGCTGATCGAGGTTAGTATCTCCCTCTCCTCACTCGACCTTTTGGGAAGTGAGTGAGGAGGGACGTTCACCACCCCGTTGCCCACGAGAACTCTCTTGACCGACTCCTTGCTGATGTGAGCCATGATGTAAAGGAGCTTTAAACGCTCGCATCTTCCTCGGGTGGCCTTTGCGATCGTGATGCTGCCGTTGAAGTCCCCCACCATAAGTATAGTTGAGTGCGTCTCTCCTACTCGAGGGTAAATAAGGTCTCCTTTAGTCACGTCACCCTTGAAGTAGCTTGGTTGGCCAGGTTTCAATCCGAGGATAGCCGGCGTCACGTTGATTTCCAGCTTGCTTGGGAAGTCCCCAAACTCGATGTACCTCATCTCAAGGTCAACTGAGACTTCCTCCTCTTTTTGGTTGGGTACGGCATCTCGATGTGCATCCTTCTTGGGATGGACCTTCGGTACCCACTTACAAATCAACTTACCGTGTAGGTCAGTGGGTGCCTTTGGTCGAACTTTCTTGACGTGTTTGGGGTACATTCTCATTGTTGCCTTAGAGGCTTCCAACTCTTTCGCCCAACTCTGAGTCGAGGTCGAATGACACTTCACCCACGGACGAGTTAGAAGCACCTTTTGTTTCTCCAGCTCAACCCTTTGCTCCGCGATTTGCCTTTTGAGGTCCTTGATGGCTTGCCTTCTTTTCTGGATCTTCCTTTCAAGGCGACATCTCTGGGTCTTGGTCAGGACATCTCGTGTTGGTGGATCAGGTATGACCCTCTTATTTCTAAGCCGGTTGAAGGCGTACCGGTATGGGTTGGACCCATCTTGAAGGTCCACCTTGATACGAGGATGGCGAAGCCTCCACATCTTGTCCACTTCCCTCGGATAGTAGAACTTCTGATTTCTTGGGATGCCAATATCGAGTGGCCATTCCTGCCCCCCGAGTCTTGCCTTTTGGGTCTTAAAGTCGGCCTTTCCTTGCTTAGGACTATCGGCTCCCCTCAAACAAAAGGAGTTCCAAGCCGTTGGAACGCTGTTGTTGGGCAATCTTCCTTGCCCCCCGAGTCTTGCCCCTCGGGTCTTAAGGTCGGCCTTCCCTCGCTTGCGATGATCGGCTCCCTTTGAACGAAATGACTTGTGAGCGTTTGGTATTTCATTATCAGGCGGCCTTCCGTGTCCCTCGAGTCTTGCCTCTCGGGACTTAGGATCAAATTTTGCTTCCTTAAGGTCCGGTCGTCCCTGCCCCCCGAGTTTTGCCTCCCGGGTCTTAAGGTCGGCCTTCTCTTGCTTAGGACCACAGGTTCACCTTGGACGAAATGACTTCCAAGCTTTTGGGATGCCATTATCAGGTGGCCTTTCTTGTCCCCCGAGTCTTGTCCACCGAGTCTTGGGGTCGGTCTTTATTTTCTTCGGGTCATCAGCTCTACTCGAACGAAAGGACTTTCGAGCTTTTGGAAAACCATTATCGGGCGGTCGTCCTTGCCCCCCGAGTCTTGCCCTTCGGGTATTAGGATTGGCCTTCTCTTGCTTGGGGCTTCTCTTTTGACTTCGGTCAAAGCCAACCGTGGCGACATAAGCAATAAGGTGAGGACCCATCGATGACTGGTCCTCCAAGAATTGATGCGGGATAAAATTCTCGGATTGGGAAGATAAGGGTTGCCCTTCTATCCCTTGTGGTCGGGTAGATCCCAATGTCAGCTGACAGTTGACATCGTTCTAATCGAGCTCTTCTTCCCAATTAATATCATCCTCATCAAGCTCTTCTTGTCGATTGACTTCGTCCTCATCGAGCTCTCCTTGTCGATTGACATCGTCCTCATCCAGATCTCCTTGTCGGTTGATGTCATCCTCATCGAGCTCATCATCCTCATCGAGCTCATCATCCTCATCGAGCTCTTCTTGTCGGCTGACGTCGTCCTCATCGATCTCGTCATCCTCATCAAGCTCTTCTTCTCGGTTGACGTCATCGAGCTCATTATCCTCAACGAGCTCTTCTTGTCGGTTGACGTCGTTGTCATCGAGCTCATCATCCTCATCGAGCTCTTCTTGTTGGTTGACATCATCGTCATCGAGCTCGTCATCCTCATCAAGCTTTTCTTGTCGATTGATGGGATGGCGGTTGTTCTCCTCGTCTAGGTCCATCCGCACTTAATGGAAGACTTGGAGGGTCGGGATAGGATTAAAAATGCTTGAGTCGAACAAAGGATTCGTGCAGACATCCCCCCTTTTGAAAAAACTTTGGTCGGCCGAGACCCTAGATGGGTATGACCAATCTTGGGTCAGGGCCGGTTGGTACCAGCTCGATTCCTCTTGGAGATTGATAGCCCTCGTCCTTGTAGTCTCGTAGTGTCCCGAGTAGCTCACTCCTTGTGTCACCATCTCCAAGTAAGAAGTTGTTTGGTGTGGGGAACTCATAGGGGTTCCTGGTTGTGGACAATAACCAAACACGCATGGCGTTGGCGGCGTCATGGTGCAAGGCATATGACCGGTCCATGGTTGTCCAAAGGCCGGTTGGATGGGTATAGCTGGTCCAGTGGATATGTTCATCCCTTGGTGTTGATTGATGACCATACGTGAGGATGCCTCATAGTGACTACAAGACTCCTCGTAGAGCTTTCGAGCACGAAAAGTAGCATATGTCTCCATCGGGATGACGGGTGTATAGAACTCCTTCGGGGCAACGTTTGTCTCAGCCGGCTCTTTTGAGAGAGCCGAGGTAGATAAATCTCGCCTCCATGCATACGACTCCAAAACGGAAGGTATCGACTCCTTGTAAGGAACCGGAGCAACAAAGTAATTGGTCATCTTGGCCGGTAAAAGTTAGACCGCCTTCTCAGACGCCCTCCTTAGTCCCACCGAGCGTGCCAAAAATATGTTGCGGGGATAAGTGAACAAGTAACCCGAGACAGATCCGGAGTGGTCATCCCAAGGTCGGTCTAACTAAACTAGGCTAGGCTAAGCTATGAACTACGGACTACGGGCTAAGAAAAGGAAAAGCAACAATGATAAGTAAAAGTAAAGTAGTTGTGTGTTGTGTTGTTGGTCGATGTCCGTTCTCTCGCCCGAGCCCTCCTTATATAGAGTGCCTTGACCTAACCTCCGCGCCTTCACAATAGGAAATCCTAAACCGCCTCCGAGACCTTCGGCTCCAAGTCTCAATCTCGAGAGATCTGCTTCAAATTATTTGTTCCTAACATGACGGGATCTTCTCGGCTCAATACAAGCCGTCTTCCTTAAATGAGCAAATCTCATCCTCGGATAGGAAGCTTTCAAAACGTGACGACCAAACGATCGCGGCATAAAGAGGAACTTACCAAGTCTTGCCGAATATTGAGAATTTTGGCTCAAGTTAGGAAACTATAGATCGTTTTGACCTTCTCGATCTCCCACGCAAAATCTTGACTCAAGTCTGTCATCGCCCAAGATGGACATCTCGTCAGGCCCAAAGTGAATCTCAAAATGGGCTCAAGCTAACGGCCTCCACAACCAAAGTGGACCTATTCTCGGAATTGCCTTCCCGCCTACAAAGGTCAAATGAGCTTCCCGCTCGGGTCCAAGTTGGTTTCTCACCTTCGGCTTCTCGCCTTAGGCTCCTTGCTCGTCTTCTCGCCTTAGGCTTCCGACCTTAAGTTTCTCGCCCGGCTTCCCGCCTTAGGCTTCTCGCCCGGCCTCTCGCCGTAGGCCTCTCACTTGGCCTCTCGCCACTCGGCCTCTCGCTCGGCCTTTTGCCAGTCGGCCTCTCCCTCGGCCTCTCGCCTTAGGCCTCTCACTCGGCCTCTCGCCACTCGGCCTCTCGCTCGGCCTTTTGCCACTCGACCTCTTGCCGTAGGCCTCTCACTCGGCTTCTCGCTCGTGCCTCCTACCGGCCTCTCGCCTATTTTGAGTCGGACGAGTTTCTCGATAGGACTCGGCCATGTGGGCGAGAAGAGTCCTCGCTTGGTCTCGCCCCTCTCGCCCGGGCTCCTCGTGAGCGAGAAGAGCCCTTGCTCGGCTCGCCTATGCCCGGGCTCTTCGTGAGCGAGAAGAGCCCTCGCTCGGCTCGCCTATGCGGGCGAGAGGAGCCTCTCGCCCGGACTCCTCGTGAGCGAGAAGAGCCCTCACTTAGCTCGCCTATGCGGGCGAGAGGGGCCTCTCGCCCGGGCTCCTCGTGAGTGAGAAGAGCCATCGCTCGGCTCGCCAATGCGGGCGAGAGGGGCCTCTCGCCCGGGCTCCTCGTGAGCGAGAAGAGCCCTCGCTCGGCTCGCTTATGCGGGCGAGAGGGGCCTCTTGCCCGGGCTCCTCGTGAGCGAGAAGAGCCCTCGCTCGGCTCGCCTATGCGGGCGAGAGGGGCCTCTTGCCCGGGCTCCTCGTGAGCGAGAAGATTCCTCGCTCGGCTCGCCAATGCGGGCGAGAGGGGCCTCTCGCCCGGGTTTCTCGTGAGCGAGAAGAGCCCTCGCTCGGCTCGCCTATGCGGGCGAGAGGAGCCTCTCGTCCGGGCTCCTCATTCCGACGAGTCCGAGCCAATTCCCGCACATCCGGAGATAGACCGTCATCACTCCGAGACATTAATTTCGTGCTCCAACAACTTGCAAGAATCCATTAGCAACAAAAGGACATTAATTACTAATCACGTCTCAAGAATACAAGTTCGAAAATCCATCGAATTGGTTTGAAGCAACAATAAGTTAATAACATCGCGATCAATTGGTGACTAAAAAAATCAGATTTGAAGTTCCGAGTTTGGCTTGAAGATCGTTGGTATTATCAACACTCCAAAAGTTAAGTTTCATCCCACTTTCTTACAACAGATCCTTATTCTAGAGGAGGAGAGCGAGACTCATCGTCGCCACGAGGAACACTACGAGGGGAAGTCGAGGAACCCTGGAAAGAAACGATATCGAATTTCAATGATTTTTCGCATCGATTGACTAGAGTTGAGTCATAGATGATGCTTTTTCACTCGGAGCTATTAGAGGTCATTTAGCCCAATGGCCAAGATCAAGGTCAAGCCCAATCGACTAATACTTGTATCATTCTTTCTAACACTTCCTTCATCCTTGTTCTTATACTCCTCCGTCGATAAATTTCTCTTCAGTTGGAAAAAAGATAAATTTCGAAGGAAGAGAGCAACATAACGACACGTCAACGGAAGAGGAAATTTTTGTGGGTCGTATGTCATAGTTAACTAGTAGGAAAATTGAATATTCCGTACGTTATTCTTATCCTCACTCGAGATGTTTTTGTTTTAGAGTTGATTTTACGTTTGCGCCATATGTTTAAAATTTTCCAATTATGAAACCGCTTGAAAGTTGAAATTGTGTGTTAGTTTTGATTGTTTATTTTTAGTTACTTGTTTTGCGATGTTAATATTCATCATTGCACTTTTTGCTGATTTCGATTTCGTTCTTGTTTTGTGAATCTTTTGCTCTGAAATTTTGTCCTTTTGATTATCTTGTACAGTACACTTTTGTAGGTAGATTTTAATGGGGTTATTAATAAATTTGGAATATTAACGAGAGAATAATACGTCAAGATTCTATTATTGAGATGATATGATGATTTCCATAAAATGAGGGATAATTCGTTTAAAATTTTACCATAGAATTATTCCATGTCATTAGGAGAATCTCAGAGTTCTTGTCTTTGTACATTATTCTATTTTTTTAATAAGTAAAATCTTGTCATAACAAGAGTTTAAATCCTGGTCACTGTAAGTCAAATTCCCACCCCTCTTTTATACCATCAGAACAAGTGCTCACTGATTGATTTTGTTTGTTCTTGGCGTTTGTGTCTGTAAAATTTTTGAGTAGTTGACATGGTTGAAGTGAGAAGTGCTTCATGTATTCATCACCGATTTGGATTAGTTGTTTAATTATGTATTTGAAAATTATACGATTTTGAGAAAAAAGAAAGAACAAACCATGCAATTGCCTAAAGAAAAAACCGTAGTTTCACATTCCACATCTAATGGTTGGCAGCCTTGACCATTTTAACTTAAAAGATAGTGGATAGATAGGTAGTATATGATACACACACATATATATATGGCAAGAATTCACGACTTAAAAAGACAGGCATCTACAAAGACAGCCTCCTTTGCTTATTTTGGGTGCTCAAGTTCATAAAATTAACTCTCACACATCACAACATATATATTATATATGCATCTTATAGCGAATAATCCTGATATCATTACAGCAGTTGTCCAAGGAAGCAACTGGAGAGTTGTTTGCAGCACTTTCCTCCTGTGTCTTAGAGCTCCAGCACCAGGTCTACATGGCAAAAAGAGATAAGACACCATAATTGCCAGCACCAACTCAATAACCAGGTGTAATTGTCGTGTAAAAATTTACCTTTAAAAAAAACTCAACAGCCATGTGCTTTCAATGGTAAATTCACATTATCATACCAGAAACTATTTGAATAATTTGAAATTTATTCCAGAAAATTACACAGTTATTTAAAAAACTTGAAGCACCGTACATTCTAAACAAACTCGAAAGTGTACATCACTCAACTAGTGGCTGATTTTGATAACTAAGAACTTCTTTGAGTTAAAGTTTCTAGAAAAGCTAATATAGTGGTTGATTAGTTAGCAAAAGTCATCAATGCGCAAGTTGTTCTACAACGGAGAATAGTGTAGCTAAGCTTCTCTCTCTCTCGGTAAGTCAAAACCCTCACCGCTTCTGGCGGTGTCCCTCCTTCCTTCCATGGCTGGAAGGGCCAGCGGCTCCGTCGGGAGACCGACGGACAAAGGAAAAGCTCAGCGGGGTTCGAGTCGACAACTCTGTATGTGGATAATCTCCCCCGTCAATGGAGAGGGGAGGATCTTAGGCATTTATTTTCGAAATACATCAAGGTGATGGATTGCTTCATTCCGGCGAAGCTATCTAGGACGAATTCAAGATTTGGGTTGACCGACAAAGAATCTTTGAATCCTTTTCGGGATATCAAATCGGGTGTAACAAGCCTTTTGTGTCCCTGGCAAAATTCTCGAGGGAGGTGGGGAAAAAGGTGACTGTTGCTGCTCCGAAGAGAATCGTCGAGAAATCGGTTGCTTGGGTGAAGAAGGATGTCTCCTTTCTTGACTCGTTGAAGTGCATTGGGCCTTCATCTCCTCCTGCTCACGTCGAGGAGAAGGTGGAGGGAAGGGAGTTCTTGCTGCCTGTCTCGACGCCGCCTTGGCTTGAGCGCAGCCTGGTTGCGCTTCTCTACGATGTGAAGCAACTATGCAACATCAATCGGGACCTAGAAAGTCATGGCCTCATCGGGGCCAAAACATGTTGCCTAGGAGGAGATTCAGTGCTAATCACGCTTGTCAACAAGTCGGAGATGAAGGTTTGAATTCCTATTCTCAGACCTTACGTCAAAAATCTTATGCCTTAGTCTCCTAATTTTGTTCCAAAAACCAGATGTGCTTGGCTTAAAATCCTTGAGGTTCCACCTCATGTTTTGTATAAAAATTTTTTTGAGTGGTTGGTTGAGTCCTTCGGGGAGCTTATTAGGTTGAATGAGCATTCGGATGAGATACCCAGATTTGATGAGGCGCTGGTGTTCATCTCAACCAACCAAATGGATTTAATTAGTCAGCGCTTTGTGGTGAAGGTGGCCGGTAACAACTTTCAAGTTTCATTCTTGGAAATTCAATCAAAGATGGAGGAGAAGGTGAACAGTTAGGGTCTTCCTAATGGGACTCGCTACAACGAGGAACAGTACTTAAGTGGGGAAGTCTCGCCTACGAGCCCTGTCTTAGCTATTCCTAGGGTGCCCTTTTCATTCCATAGAACTTTGATGACCGCTAGCTATTTCGAAGTTTCCCAAGTCTCGTTGTGTTAATCCTACTTTGCATTGTGTTAAGAGTATGTGGCGAAGGGAGAGAGTGGAATGGGACTTCATTCCCTCTGTTGTGAGGTCTGTGGGTCTTATTTGTATTTGGAGTGTGGATTTCTTGAGAAGCTGCAGTGTGTATAAATCCTCTAGATGGATGGCAGTTTCTGGAAGATTGAGCGAGGAGGACTTAGAGTATTGTCTCATATCTGTGTACGCCCCTAATTCCTCAAGGGATCAGGCGGAGGTTTGGGAGGAAATCCTGTCTCTCAAGACTTCAAAGCCTTCTGAGATTTTTATGATTCTAGGGGACTTCAATGCTGTTTGTAATCACTCGGAGAGGAAGAATTCTGACTTCATTAACAGGAGGGGCATCAGGATTTTTAAGGACTTCATTGACAGAAGCTTATTGGTCAACTTGCCTTTTGAGGGACAAAAGTTTACTTGGAGGAAAGGCAGTTCTGCCAGCAGAATTGATCGCTTTTTGGTGGCCCCAGAGTGGTTTAATATTTATCCTAATCCCACCCAACTTGCTCTGCCTAAAGGAAGGTCTGACCATCACCCTCTGGTCCTAAATGCCTCTTCTCCTAATTGGGGACCGAAGCCTTTCAGGTTCCTTAACAGCTGGCTTGATGCACCTAACTTTTTACAGATAGCTAAGGATTGGTGGGGCGAGTTTAATGCTATTACCTATGGCCCGCATAGAATTGTCCATAAATTAAAGCTTCTGAAAGGAAAAATCAAAGGGTGGAACGAAGTGCATTTTGGAAGAATCGACAAAAGGATAGCCGAGGTGGAGAAGGGTATTCACTCTCTGGACATCAAGGAAGAAGGAGTCGATCTTTCAACTGATGATCTTTCTAAAAGACAGTCTTTGGAAGCTAAACTTGCGATCTTGAGGAGAAATCTGGACTCAATTTGGAAACAAAAGTCGAGAGTATGCTGGGATAAAGAGGGGATAGGAACTCAAAATTTTTCCTTGCCACAGTGGCTTACTTGAGGACGAAAAATCATATTGGGAGCTTAAAAGTCAACGGGAGACTTCTTAAAGGACCTTCAGAGATCAAGGTGTATATTCATGATCATTTCCATCGTCAATTCCTTAAAACGTTCTTGTCCTAGGCCATCCATTCGCTCCGAGCTCTTTTCCCAGTTGAGTTCATCCTCGAGGTCAATGTTAGAATTGACCCTAAATAGAGAAGAAATCAAATCAGCTGTTTGGAGTTGTCATGGGGATTGGGCTCTCGGCCCCGACGGCTTCAATTTTAACTTCCTCTGTGCTATGTGGGACACAATTTTTTAAGACGTGTTCGAGTTTGTTCTTGACTTTTTCAACACGGGTCAGCTCCATAATCTGACTACTTCCTCCTTTATTACTTTGATCCCGAAGACGAGTGGCTCCTCTCTACTGTCCAACTTTAGACCCATCAGTCTGGTTGGCTATTTATATAAAATTATTGCGAAGATTCTTGCTGAAAGGTTAACGAAAGTTATGAATGAAATCATCGGTCAAGAACAATCTGCTTTCATTACTGGGAGGCAAATCTCAGAGACAATTCTGGTGGCTAACGAAGTCATTGGCTTCTTGAAGTTCAACGGTAATGGTGCAGCTTTGATCAAGTTGGATTTAAAAAAAATGTTTGATACTCTTGGCTGGGATTATCTTGACGAAGTTTTGCAAGCAATGGGATTCAGAATTAAATGGAGGAAATGGATCTTGGTTTGTATCTCTAGTGCATCCTCATCTATTTTGGTGAATGGTTCTCCCTCCAATTTATTCAAGCTTCAACATGGATTATGGCAAGGAGATCCTTTGTCACTTTTTCTCTTTAACATTGCAGCTGAGGGGTTGAGAGTGCTTATTAGGAAATTTTCTGATTTAAACTTGATTAAAGGAATTACGATCCCAAATGTGCAGCAAAAAGTGAACCTTCTCCAATTCGCAGATGACACTTTGCTTTTCTCCGAACTGAACTCTGTTAGTTTGGAGAACCTGAGATTCCTGATCATTATCTTTGGAATGTCTTCCGGTCTCTGTATTAACCCGACGAAGACGGCGTTGATTGGTATCAATGCCCCCGAGCTTATGCTTCAAGAAACATTAGTTTTATGGGGATGTAAGAGATCAAATCTGCCTATCAACTATCTTGGAATGCGTCTCAGAGAAAATATGAAAAGGATTAAGAGTTAAAAATCAGTGACTGATAGACCAGTGTCTCGCTTTATTGAAAGGAAGTATGTTGTCCTTAGGAGGGAGATTAATCTTGGTTAGAGCGGTATTGTCCTCGCTCCCAATTTACTTTTTATCAATTTTTAAGGCCTCAAAAGGTGTGTGCTGATAAGAAGTTGAGAAATTTTCTTTGGTCTGGGAACCTGGAAAAGAATGGGAAGTCTCTGGTGAGGTGGGAACTTGTAACTAAACCTAAATTTCTAGGCGTCTTGGGGTTGGAAGACTTGATGATAAAGAACAATTCTATGCTGTTAAAATGGTGCTGGAGATTCATCACTAACAAGGATTAATTATGGGCCTTGATAATTTCTGGAATTCATGCTTCTGATTGCTCCTCCAATCTTGATATTCCAGTTACTCGCTTTAACAAAGGAATCTGGGCTGTCATTGTGGCTACTATGGCGGAGGATGCACTTAATAATGTTTTCCTCTCTGGCATAAATGTGGAGGTGGGAGATGGAGGACTTTTATACTTCTGGTCTGATCCATGGACTGGTACCCCCTGAAAGTTCAATTCGAGAGACTTTTCTCTGTTTCTGCTTCTCTGAATGCTAAGATTGCTGAGTGTGGTGTTAGGAGGGACAATGGCTGGAACTGAACTCTTTAATGGAGAAGAAGCTTATTCGCCTGAGAGGAAAATGTGTTCGGTGTTCTCTTGGAGCTGCTTGCTGCAACTCGTCTGCATCGTGACAAGAATGATATCATCTCCTGGAAGTCGGCATCTGTGAATGCATTTTCTGTCCAAGAACTTCGCAGGTTGTTCTACGTTAGCACTACGGCCGTCAATCCCATCATCGTTGAGCTGAGGAGAATTTGGGAAGGAGAAATTCCGCCGAAGGTTGAGTGTTTTTTGTGGATTGCTACTCAAAGAAAAATCAGAACGAGGGACGTTTTAATCCGCTCAGGAGGACTTGATGCTTGGAATTCGCTTTGTCTGCTTTGCTGGGGAAAGGATGAAACTTACAACCACCTTTTACTCCATTGTAAGATTTCAGCCCATGTCTGGAACTTCTTTGTTAGGTTGATTGGACAAAGTTGGTCGGGATTTTTGCATATGGATATTGCCTTGTCTATTTGGGAGACTCTTGTCGGAAGTGGTCCGATTAAGAAGATATGGCGCGTTCTCTTTGGTACTATTGTTTGGGCATTTTGGCATCATAGGAACAAAATCGTTTTCGAAGGCGGGAGTGCAAATAAAGAGAAGTTGATCAACACGATTCTTTTCCGAGAGCAAGAATGGCTGAATTTGGCAAACTACTTAGAATCTTCACATGTATTTTGATTCGTTTTGATCACGGGTGAGATTTTGATTGCAATGGCTATTCGGCTCATTGCACTTGAAATGTTCCTTTGGTGTTTGTAATTGGAGGTTGGAGCCGTGCCCCCTTATTTATATTAATTTGTACTTACCAAAAAAAAGTCACTTATGTACTTTATTATTTGGAGGAATAATTCATAATCATCCTAGCAAGCTCAAGAAACTCATTTTTGTATGATTTCACATTTAAGCTAACGAAGATTTATCTTAAACTTCACGCAGAATCAGATTATTTATTTAAATAAATCATATGACTTTACTGGATTTTAATGAGTCAGCTACCCACAACTCAGAACGTGGATCGAACAACATTTTTTTTTAGGGGCAAACACACATATATTAATATAGAGCAGACCCCTAAGTGGGAGAATCTGTAAGTTCAAATAGCAAACGAGGATCGAACAACTTGATTATATAGCAAACGATACTTGTCGGAATCTGGATGAACCGTACATTGATTATTATTGTCGCCTCAGAAATTTTAATTTTTAATATTTTAATTTATTATATTTTTGTTTTTAGGATAAGACCTCAGAAATTCTATATATTTTTTTTAATGTACCTGACTTTCAACAGAAACCAGTTCTTGGGCTCTTACTTCCATTCACTTGTCAAGTAGCGCTAGCTTTGGTCATGTCAGAGTGAGTTGCCACTCGTTTGGTCATGTCAGGTCATGTACGTTTTTTGGGTAAAATTTCTATTTTCACGGTCGATCATTGTCAACTTATTTTAGGGACAATTCTAAGAATAATTTTTTTTACTTAAACCCAACACTTGCTAACGTAACTCTAAGTCACTTACCAGTTAGATCAATTAATATTTTTTGGTGCATAACATTTTGGTTTTCTACATTTGAGATAAAATTTCTGCATGGGTGCCATTGCATTTGCAATTTGGCATGCCATTAGTGGCGGATGGGGCATAAGAAGGAGAAGAGACGGATTGGACAAGTATACGCTAGTGTCCAACAGTTAGAAACAACTTTTGTAATAACGAACCAAGAAAAGAAAGTAACATGGTGGGCTACTTACAGTCAGCATCAGTCCTGATCCAGCATTCCCTGCTCCCATCAGCATCACAGCTGCCACCGAAATCGAAATGTGGCCCATTGGATGGACTTTCGTAGCGCCTCGTGCCGACGAGATGATCTGAAGGGCCCCTGTGAGGAATGAGAGTGATGTCATCATCTCCTGCAATTGAGCTGCTGCTCTTCCTGCTCTCATTTCCAGGAGGCTTGCCTGTCTTCCTTGGCCTTTCTGGGTGAACCTTCCTGTAAAACATTTGCAGGATCTGGGAAACAACAAGATAGATAGTTAAATTTGTTCCCGCAAGATTTGTACTTTTGAAAAAAGAACTTAATGATTGAAGAACGAATATTATATTTGCGCCCATTAATTAAAATTTAAATTAGTACTTAGAGGTTAATAACCTCTCTCTACGATAATAATTTTCTCCAGTTTTAAGCTGAACCTTTTATGTAAATTAATCATTTTGATAAAATAATAAGATAATATTTTTTCTGAACACCCTTATATAAATTTATTAGTCCCATCAACAATATCAATTAATAATTTCCTAAAATTACAGAGATAGTGAGGATAACTTAGCAAAATATGAATCTTTGCCTTTTATTAAAATTTAAATCAAAATGAATTTTATCTCTAGGAATCTTTTTGTGGAACTTTTTGGGTATAATTAATGAAACCTTTTTGTTTTGTTGTTTATATAGTAATTCTTGTGGATGAAATACAACATATATTTAATTTTAGAACATTTAACTAGATCCTAGTATTTAATATCCATGCATTTATCTATAGGTAAATAAATTTAAGTTCGTTGGACATAAAATACCTCATTTAATTAATTAATTAATTAAGACCTCACTAAATTAATAAAATTTTATGACCCGGTAGTATTTAACTTAGAGATTCGAACAGCTAGTAGCTAGATTCGAGACTTAAAAATATGGACATACCTTGTGCACTACTTTGGTCTCTGTGGAAGTAGAATCGCCACCAGGAGCATTAGAGTTTTTAGATGATGATCCATGGAGCAACTTTTTCTTGAGAATCCTTTTCAGCAGATGAGCAATGGATTTCTCAGCAGCTTCTTTTTCCAAGTGCTTATTATTATCCTCCCTGTCGAATTTCCCACCGGAAGAATTCTCTTGTGCGGATTTGCTCTTCTGGAACAGCTCACCGAGAGATGTTCTCGATTCCTTCTTGGCCAAAGCCGGAGTCTCAGAGAGCTCGATCGCCGACCCGAAAAGGAACTCTTGGAGAGGACAAACTGCCGTGCCGTTTTCGATCTTTTCATGGCTCTCAAGTGCTTTTCCAGCAAGGGTAATGGTGCTTCCATAACTGCTCCTCCCTGTACTAACATAGCTGTTCCTTCCTGATGAGTCTGTGTAGCCATCTTCCCTAGCTTCAGCTGCCAAGACCTTCTCCAGCTCGTTGTTGATCAGCTTGAGCTCATCCTCGGTCACTTGGGTCTCCTTCTCCGCGATATCCTCGATGGAGAAGGCGAATGTTGGTGTTGCAGGGTCCGTGTTGACGGGGTCCGAACCCAAGGTTCCGATGGTGAGAAAGCCGTGGAACAGTTCGGACATTGCAGCTGATGATTGATCATCTTCATAGTAGTTATCTTCAGGGCTGCACTCATCTAAACCAGCGAAAGATTTTCGATCCGGCCTGAGCTGTCTGTTACCACAATTCGGCTTCATATGATGATACTGCTGCTGCTGCTCATCAAGTGATGTCTGCCCTATAAGACAGTTGCAAACATGGCCTGATGCAAAACGTTTGTAAATTGAACTGTGTAAAAAATTTCATTACAAACCATCTTAACATTGCTCGATCAGCTGATTGAGGTTCGAACATCACAAAAGTGATAATCTACATTATCATTGCTCCAACTTCATCAAAGATCTTTCGTTTTTTTCACTGGAAGGTTCTTTTGAATTATAGAAGAACCACCTTAATTGTATGTTTGGAAGGTGGAAAGAAATGGGCATGATGGAATAATGAAGATAAAATTGGTAGAAAAAAATTGATCACAATAACAATCAACCTTTATTTTCAACCCAATTCATAATAATTTTCTTCTCGTTCTTTTCTGTCCTCCCTTCTACCAATGGCAATAGATAGAGTAGAGTAAGGATTCATATGATCTAAACCCTATATTTAGAGATAAAACTGAGACTCTAACTTAAACCCTACGGTAAAGATCCAGACCAAAATCCTCAAGATTGTTAAAGTCCAATACAAGATTCATAGTCTACCCATAGACTTCTTAACTTACAAAATAATTTTAATATTTTAGTATAAACCATTAAAAAAATACACTCACATTTAACTTTATTCTTACACTCAACAATATAAAATACCAATATTTAGTTTTACACTAAAAAGTGAATAATCTTGATTTTTTTGTAATTAATGCCATATAGAGTATTAATCTAGATTGATCTAAGTAAGGTCTATTAGAGTAGGATGCAAGTCTAGATCTATATACTCTATCAAGACTCGGCCCCTAAGTTTAAATATTAATTAATATCTTTACTCTACCGTAGATTCAAGAGACCCTAAACATAGTATAAGATAAGGGCCTGATCCACGTAGTGTGAATTATTTTGCCACCCTTACCCCCTTCCAAAGACATCCTAATAAAATTATGGAATAAAAATATTTTAATACCCTGTATTATAAAAATAGGTATTTTGTATTTTTATTTTAAAAATATTCATTAAACTATCATGTATTTAGATGAATCTAACCTTTTCGTGACGGGAGTTAACATAGCAACACTCACATAACAATAATTTGATGATATGGACAAATTGTCAAAGTTACTTAAAAAATCACATAAACTTCACAAATAAAAGAACTCTTTTGAGTTTTTCAAATTAAATTGAGAAGGGAACGGAAGATGCATGGCCAAAATTCGCTGGGCCCATGGCTCAACCCCACCCCCGATTTTCAAAATGGATGAGGAAGACGACAACATGTGAAGTCATTTTTTAATGTTTTTATGTCAAAAACATTAATTTTGACTAACTTGTACACACCTCATTTAGTTATTGCTATGTCTAACTCTGGTCATCAAGAGATTAGATTCATATAAATACGTAATATTTTATTCGGTATTTTTAAAATAAAGAATATAAAGTATCTATTTTTTATAATATATGATACTAAAATATAAAGTATCTATTTGTAAAAATGGCCCTTTATCAATTGTTTAATAATATTTTTGAAACTATTAGTTTAACAATATTTTAATGAGAAAAGATCAAATCAGTTCCATACTTGTAAAAAAGTACAATTACAATCATGTATTTAAAATTGGGTCGTATAGCACCATGTACCTATTTAAATGGGTCAATTTACCCCTTCCAAGTAATTTAACGGAAAACATATCAATATCATCCGTGGCAGACACATCAGCATGGTGGTGCCATCTCAGCTTATAAGGATGCGTGGACGATGTTCTTTGGGAACTAGGTTTCGAAGGAAATAGGCTAGAAAATTAATTTAGGAAATTGTATCACGTAAACAGAAAGATTTCCTCTTTATGAATTCCCGGTGCTACTATTAGTCGTACTAAACTCCCATCAAATATATATAAATAAATTGATTTATAGCATGAAGGGGAAATCGGGAGAGATTTAGAGAGGATGGGGAAATCGTCGTTCAAGGAATCTCTCAAAGCCCTCGAAGCAGACATCCACCTCGCCAACACCTTGTAAGTAATGATTGTGTTTTTAGTTGATAACTCGAAATATCGGATATTTATTGAGTCGACTAATTCGGAAAACACAGGGCTTTGGATTATCCGAGGGAGCGGGACGGGGGGCGCGCATGCAGATGAGGTTATCCTACTGCGAAGCTTCGCAGTTCTGGTTGTGGCTTGATCCGACTGTCACCTTGCTGGCACTCTTGGTTTCCTTAGGATCCCTGTCTACCTGGTACTCTATCTCTCTCTTGTCTTGTTTCGGGTTTGATATGGAAATTCTAACGATTGTAGTTCAACAAACAGTGTTCAAACCTTGGAAAGAATGTGTTGAATGTCGTTTTTCGATTGTTCGAATTAGTTCTGATCTGTGGCTTGATTCTGCAGACTTATTCGGATAGCAAGACTACCATGAATGTCCGCGAACGGAAGGCAAGTATTGGTCAGTTCTATGGTGAGTAGTGTGGCGGAAGCATTGTCGATATTTTTGTTTGTTGGTTGATCAGCTGCATTGATCGGTTCTAATTGGTTGCTGGGGTGAAGGAGAAGGATCAAACTGATCTCTTTGTCCCACCAGCGGTGAGATAGTTCAAGAAGGGGTGGGTGGTAGGTTTTGGTCCTCCGGGAAGATGTAGAGAACATCATTCACGCCTCCTTATAAGCTGAGATGGCACCACCATGCTGATGTGTCTGCCACGGAGGATGTTGATGTGTTTCTCGTTATCAGAATATTACTCAAAAGGGGTAAATTGACCCGTTTAGATAAGTACAGAATACTATACGATTCAATTTTAAGTACATGATTATAATTGTACTTTTTATACAAGTATAAGGACTGATTTGATCCTTTTACCTATTCTAATCCATAAAAGATACAATATTTTTAGTCTACGTCGACATGGGTTATATTTCAACCAAAATTTTATTTCGTTCATCTTGTACTCTTCTTACGAGTGAAGCTGTGACTTTTTTCCTTTTTTAGATAAAATAAAAAAAATTTACAAACCAGTTAACTAAATAATAGTTTTCTTTAAATGGGTAGTTTAAAAAATGAAAAACAAATAAGGGCTAGCTAGTCGGCTCCATCCCGGTGATGGACACATTTCAGTAATATAAAAAATGAGGTGACCTTCGCTTGAGAGGATGCCACGTCGTGCACCTAGCAAGTCACTTTCTGTGCTTTTGAAGGATGATAAGTTGATTAAAACAATAGAAAAAATTACTCTGAGGTCCTCAGGGTATGATCTTCCTACCCCTCGGGCCCCAAGGTTTTCATCATTTATTTTGCCGTCCCTCGTGTTTGATTTTAGATACCCTCGGGTCCCTCGCTGATGTCATCAGTCTTTTTTTCATTTTTTGTCATGGAAATGACCAAAATGCCATTAAAAAAAATAAAAAATATACCTTCTTCAACCTATTGAACACCAAGAACACCAACATCGTCGGGGAGTCCGTCTTCTCCATCCCAATCCAAGTCCGAGAGTCTATCAAGCCGACCCAGCTTCCCCATTGTTGAGGCCATGACCGCAATTTCCCCATCGTCTTCGACCCAGCTTCCTCTTCTGCTGGTTCTGTCCCATTTCTGGAACAACAAACAAGCCTACCGTGTTGCTCATCCTCGTCCCAAGCCCGCCAAAGATACACGATCATTAGGGGATTTTGAGAGGTTAGGGTTTGGAAATTCGACGACGATGGCCGATGAGGAGTCGATTCTGGAGAGGATAAAGGAGAAGGTGGTTGTGGGAGAGGTGGTGAACTCACCGTGTTCATTTTTGATCTCTTCCCCTCCCAAGAATCGCAGAGACACTACCACCGGTGCGTTGATAGGAGTTTGGTCGCCGACGTTCAGCCCCTCGCCTCCTCCTTCTGGCCCTAGCTCTCCTTGGTAGCGTCCACGACTGTCGCCTAAGTGGAGTTCGAGAGGAAGCTTGCTGATGACAGCGTCTGAAGGAAGATTTCATTCCCTCAAGAAACCAAAGAATCTATAAAAATGGGTTTTAGGGTTTCCCAATCACGGTGGAAGATGAACTATTGATTATAATTGAAGCTCTAGATCTAGCACCTAAAGTTGATTTTAATTGAATTTCTACAATTGTTAAAGTTGATTTTTATTGTTGGATGGGCTTAGTGCTTTGGGACGGGGACGAACAGAAGTTTCTGGGTTTAATTTGTTATTTTTGATGTTGTGTTCTTAGTGTTTGGTTCTTGATGTTACAAGATTGAAGGTTGAAGATGGTGTTTAAAGGTTGAAGATGATGATTTTTTTTGTTTAAGGATATATCCGTCATTTCCTAGATAAAAAATTTAAAAAAGACCGATGTCGTCAGCTAGGGACCCGAGAATATCTAAAACAAACATGGAGGACGGCAACATGCATTTTGAAAACCTAGGGACCCGAGGGTTAGGAAGACCATAACCTAGAGACCTGATGGTAATTTGCCCAAAAAATAAGTTGGTGTTACGGTATTCAAAATTTATATGAAATAAAAAATTTCTCATTCGATATCCAAGCACTAACTTATCACTCTTCAAAGAATTTGACGAATCGAAAAATATTGGAAGCGACTTGTTGACGAGAAAGAACTTGTTCGAATTTAATCAAGTTCGAGTTTCAGTGAACTCAATATATTAAATAATTATGGTAGAATTTTATCCTTTTAAAGGTCTTACGACTTATATTAGCCAATACAATAGATATTTGGATGTTATTTGGTATCAACCTAATCTAGCCTATAGTCTTTTCTTTTCTTTCTGGCGTAGAGCCTATGGCCATGTATTCAAATTTTGACAAGTGGTAAAGAGTAGGGGGATCGGAATTGAAGATGAAGTCTACGATGACTGTTCAAACTTTAAGGTGTGAAACATTTACCAATAAAAAATTAACAAAGAAATTGGCAAAATATTGAGCAGAGGTGATGTCATATGGAACCAAGTTTACCTATTGAAAAATCCTTCAGCGGGTCACTGTTATTCTGCCTGAATTTTCGGTTCATCCAACTTGGTAACTGCAGTGCAGGGGTTGCCTTTATTAAATCAGAAAGCCACTAGAAAAGGGCACTTTTTTATTTAAAGAAAATAGAAAAAGTACGTAATTTAATTTTAAAAAAGATATGGGGTTTACCTTCATCCTTTCGGATCTTCAAACTGTTTGGTATCTCTATTACTTTTGATTCTGAGAAGGAAGAGAAGTTGGTTTATATAATATAAAGCTGCCAAATGCATGCGAAGCGAAACGATAAATGGCGATGCGAAAGGATGAAGATGACAAGACCAAAACACACAGATAGTTACAAAGTTTCGGGTTGGCTCTTCATTTTCAGATCAAATCATGTGGCAAATTGAATTGGTGGGTCACGTAGATCATTCTTCTGTTGGTGTTGGAGTAATTAATCATTACTTTCTAGTTCTACTACTAGTAAATTTGGTCAAATATACATGATAAAAATTTTTTTGGTCAAATATACAAATAGCAGAATCTACGTGTCAAATGAGTTATCATTTTTTTGGATATAGAAGAATTAGAAAAGGTGGTAGGATACAAGCTAACGTGATTTTTTAAAGGTAATTTTTGACACCATAAATCAAAAAATTAAATGTTAGATATTTGTCGAATCATTTACGCCATAGGCCAAATAGCTTTGGTATATAAGCTAAAATGGTTGAATACTTTGAACTCATTTTGCTAAAAAGTGAGTAGGGATTGAAAATGGAAAAGGTGAAAGTGAGTAGGGATTGAAAATAAAAAAGTTTCACCTAAAATATCTTGCAATTATTCTCTGCATCCGCTCTTAACTGTTAACCTTCTCTTTCCTAAAAAAAAAAAAACTCTTAACCTTCTCGCCTGTCTTTCTATCACGTAGGCCAAGATTCATGCGAATTATTATTTGCCAGTATCCTTTCCCTTTTCTCCTTTTTTTAAGATAGAGCAAAGTAGGGAATGATTATTTTTATTTTAAGCTTAATTTTTTTTAAAGGTTTATTTTAAGCTTAATTATTTAACTTTTTAGGAGTTATTGCACGTGTCTTCTTTTAGCTAAACTATTTTAATTGTTAGAGTCTAACATCTCATATCCAAATCTTGGCAATTAGAGGTGGAGTCTAGTTCATTATATAAAGCTATATGTATGTCTAGAACACATGTGAGAGGGTTTTTTTTCTGAATGGTGTTACTATTCATGATTTTTTGTGAAAAAAGTGTCTGATTTGAAAGTATTGCGGGGACGGTGTCCACGTGGCACGGACGCCGGAAAAAGTCGGATGATATATCCGACTAAAAAAGTCGGATCTTGGTTCAAGATCCGACCGTTTTACTCGGATGACCAAGATCCGATTTTTTTTGTCGGATATATCATCCGACTAAAAAAGTCGGATCTTGGTGACCAAGATCCGACTTTTTTTGTCGGATCTTGGTCCGGTATAAAAGTGGATTTCCGAAGGATATCGAGATCCAACTATAACAAGATCCAACAAAAAAAGTCGGATTTCGGTCGATATAAACACCAAAATCCGACTTTTTCCGTCGCTCACACTCCCGTCCCCGATATCGCCTTCCCGTCTGTCCCGCTCGCCTCGCCTCTCCCGCTCGCCTCGCCTCTCCCGCTCGCCTCGCCGCTCCCTGCTCGCCGCTCCCCGCTCCCGCTCCCGCTCCCGCTCCTCGTCCCCGCTCCCCGCCCCCGCCCCCGCCCCCGCTCCCCGCCCCCGCCCCCCGCCCCCGCCCCCCGCTCCCCGCCCCCCGCCCCCGCCCCCGCCCCCCGCCCCCCACCCCCGCTCCTTGCCCCCGCTCCCCGCTCCCCGCCCCCGCCCCCGCACCCCGCTCCCCGCCCCCCGCCCCCGCCCCCGCCCCCCGCTCCCCGCTCCTTGCCCCCGCTCCCCCCCCCCGCCCCCGCTCCCCGCCCCCGCCCCCGCCCTTGCTCCCCGCCCCCGCCCCCGCTCCCCGCCCCCGCCCCCGCTCCCCGCCCCCGCTCCCTGCCCCCGCCCCCCGCCCCCGCTCCCCGCTCCCCGTTCGCCGGCTCGCCCGCCTCTCGGTCCGGCCCCCGACGTCGTATTAGGTAAATTTTTTAATTAGTTAATTTTTTAATTAGTTAATTGTGAATGTTAGTTAATTGGTTAATTGTTGTTGTTAGTTAATTGGTTTGACCGAAAAATGGTCCGACCGGTTTGACCGAAAAATGGTCTGACCGGTTTGACCGAAAGATGGTCCGACCGGTTTGACAGAAAGATGGTCCGGCCGGCCAGTTTGACCAAAATAAGGTCTGAGTGGTTTGACCGTTAAACAATGTGACCGTAATATGGTCTGTAATAACGCTATTTTAATTAATTTTTTGATTAATGTTCTAATTGTTCAATGTTTAACATTGTTGGATTTGCTAAGTTTGTTAATATATTGGTATATAATGTTCTAATATGTCTATTGTGTTGTTTAGATATGGATGCACAGCCATACGAGCATCTTCTAGGGAATGGAGGACCCTTAGATACGTCGGTATTAGTGCACCAGGATGTGCACCGTTCTCAGGACGTGTGGAACCGTGAGGTTCGTGAAGGGATTAACGATAATCAGGACACATTGTTGAAGATACACCGACGGAAATGGACGGTGTCTCATGTGCAGAACGAGGCCTTTATAGCCTATATGAAGGAGGTAGGTTTCTGGGATGTGTGGTGTATTGGCTGGGTCGTTCTCGAAACAGCATTTGTTACAGCCTTGGTGGAGCGGTGGCGGCCGGAGACCCATACGTTCCATATGCCTGTGGGTGAGATGACAGTTACTCTTCAGGACATTGCTGTGTTGTTCGGGCTTCCTATCGATGGTCACCCAGTAACAGGGTTGCAGACACCTCCTGATTGGCACGAGTTCTGCGTACGCCTATTTGGCAGTAACCCGGCAGATACCCCTGGAATGGTTTGGAAAAACCAAATTGCCCTTAAATGGTTCGAGGACCATTTTGACCCTGCTACTATCCCAATTGATGCTGGTGATGAGGTCGTAAAACGATATGTTCGAGCGAACATATTGCGACTTATCGGATGCATTCTTTTTCCCGAGTCTAGTGATGCCAGGGTGAACACATACTGGTTGCCACTTCTAGAGAATGTAGAGGCAATTGGTTCTTACAGCTGGGGTAGTGCGTGTTTGTCACACACGTACAGCCATTTATGTAGAGCCACAAGCTCGACACGTTCACTTATTGCCGGGGCGATGACGCTAATATGTATGTGGGCTTGGGAACGGATCATCCCAAATCGTCCGGTTTTGTTAAATCCGGCAGTGCAACAACCTGGGCAAGCACTGGGCATCAGGTACAAATTATTACTTAATGCGCTGTAGCCGCTGATTAATCTTATAGAATTGACGTGATATTTTTATGTCACTGTGCAGGTGGAGTGGAAAATTTAACAGAGCGGCCAGCAAAAAAATAACAACCGTATCTGATGTGAGCAAGCCTAAGGACGCACCTACTATCAAGCTTGTAGACTCGAAGCAAGTTCAAGTTCCAATTGGGCCAATGACAAGAGCAAGAGCTAGGAAGTTGCAATCTGACTTCAATGGGCTAATGCAAGAAGTTTGGGCTCAAGCAAGTGCGTGGAGGACCAAGGACGTCCAAGAAACCCAAGGGAGGCCCATGCACGTTTTGGAAGCTAAATGGGAAGCTTGACATGCACGTAAGCTTCTAGATGCATGCGCACATGGAGAATCAAGAAGAATCAGCCTATTTAGTCCGTGCATCTACTTGTTTTGGACGTGCAGCTAGTAGTTATTCTATTAGATATTATTTGCTTATATTATTCCTTATTTAGTTGAATAAGTTCGGCCAGAATCTCTTTAGAATAGGAAAGAGAGTTTTGACCAGCCTTAAACTCCTTATTTGGAGTTAGTTTCGTTTAGGAAAGTTGTAAGACTTATGGAGCCTATATAAAGAGGCGTCCCCCTTCAATAAACACACAACAATTCGGAGAATTACTTAGCATTGGCTAATTGAGAGTTTTGATACTCGTTTGTTCTTGCTTAGGCTGGTGAGTCGTCTTGGCTAGAATTTATCTTTCACTTATCAAGCGGATCATCCATCCCCGCTCGTGGCGTGATACGACCTTAGGTCAAGGTTCAGAAGCTCTTGCAGCGGGTTAAGGTTCAAGTTCGTGCCTTAGTTCGTGTGAGTTCTTGTGAGTTGTGATCTGTTCCATTCTAAAGTAACAAACGGTCCGAGTTGTGAATCTTTTCCGCGGAGATTCATATCAGTTGGTATCAGAGCTTAGCTTGTTACTTTAGTTCATTATCCTTGTTATTTTGGTTCTTGTTGGTTCGTTTTGTTGCTTGTTATTTTTGTTCTTGTTGGTTCGTTTTTTTTTCTCTTCGCTGTTTGAGAGAAAAGAGAGGAAAACAAACGAGTAAAGCAACAAAAGAAAAGAAAAGAAAAGAAAAAAAAAAAAGAAAAGAAAAGAAAAAAAAAAGGAAAGAAAAGAAAAAGAAAAGGAAGCCGCAAGCTAAAGAGGAAGCAAGCTAAATTGGAAGTCTCAAGCTAAAGAGGAAGCAAATCCGAGGGAAGCTACCGAACTAAGAAGGCGCAGCAGCTAATCAAGAAAAGGGACGAGCAAGACTAAAAGAAAGACCAAAGAGGAACTTTAACATTCTGTTTGTTAAAGCGTGAAGCTCAAGCAAGGCCGTTCTAGCCTTAGTAAGAACATACAAGTATCACGAGAGGAAAAAGGCAAGAGTGTGCGAGTACCTTAGAGAGAAAAGCCAAATATTTGAGTACAAACACGAGAGAACTTGAGTGCACCATACATTGAGAGTATACACGTAAGGGAGTGAGCTTGTGAGGCCATATTTTTTTATTACTAACCAATTTTTCTTGCAGCAAACATGTCGCATGAAGGTCAAACTATGGGAAACATAAACCTTAAGTTACTAGTGGATGCCTTGGCCGGGAAGCTCGAGCAGATGGTGCAAGCTCAGATGGAGCCTTTGCAACTACGCGTGGATGCCGTGGAGAATTCTCGTGACAATCCCCAAACGCGAGGCGAACTCCAAAGGCGTAGGAGAGGAGTACCTATTGGAGAGTCGAGCGGAGCTGATTCTGAATCGGAAGAAGGCGTAGGCTCTACAAGGAGTCTTAGGAGAGCAAGAACAAACCGTCCACCTAGGGAGGCGAGGCCAAAGAGAGACGACAACATAGGGAGTATCAAACTGAAGATACCTTCCTTTGCTGGTCGTTCTGACCCGGAGGCGTACTTAGAGTGGGAGAAGAAGATTGAGTTCGTGTTTGATTGCCACAATAGCTCCGAAGAAAAGAAGGTAAAACTTGCCATCACCGAATTCACTGATTATGCTATAACTTGGTGGGATCAACTTGTGACAAGCAGGAGGAGAAATAGAGAACGCCCTATAGCTACTTGGGAAGACATGAAAGTGGTGATGAGGAAGAGATTTGTTCCAAGTCATTACTATAGAGGGATGTATAAGAAGTTACAAGGGATGAGGCAAGGAAGTTTGAGTGTGGAGGAGTATTTCAAACAGATGGAGATGGCCATGATAAGAGCTGATATAGATGAAGATAGAGAAGTTACAATGGCAAGGTTCTTGAATGGACTCAATCCTGAAATTCAAGACAAAGTTGAGTTGCAACACTATGTGGAGTTGGAGGACATGGTGCATATGGCAACGAAAATTGAGAAGCAACTCAAGAGAGGAGAGGGGAGAACAAGAGCTACATTGAGTTCTACTTGGAAGCCAAACTACCAAAAGAAGTTTGACAAGCCACAAGCAGCCAAAGTAGAGCATAAATCCGAGAGTTCTCAAGCTAATTCTCAAAGGAAAGTGGAAGTCACTCCAGCTAGGAACCATGACATCAAGTGCTTTAAGTGTCAAAGAAGAGGGCACATCTCAAGTCAATGCCCTAACAAGCAAGCAATGGTGATCAAGGAAAGTGGAGAGATTGAAACTGAAGAAGAGGATTCGGAGCATGAAAGCATGCCTTCTTTGGAGGACGTATCCGAGGAACAGTACCAAGCTGCTGAGAGGCTTACTCTTGTGTCTAGAAGAGCATTGAATGTGCAAGTAAAAGAAGAAAATGATGTGGCTCAAAGAGAAAATATTTTTCACACAAGGTGCTATGTCAAAGACAAGGTGTGTAGTGTCATCATAGATGGAGGAAGTTGTGCTAATGTCGCAAGCACTACTATGGTGGAGAAGTTAGGGTTACTCACTGGAAAACACCCTAAGCCTTACAAACTACAATGGCTGAATGATAGTGGAGAAGTACGAGTGATGAAGCAAGTATTGGTAGCATTCCGCATTGGCAACTATGAGGATGAAGTGTTGTGTGATGTCGTACCAATGCAAGCTGGTCACCTATTGTTAGGAAGGCCATGGCAGTTTGATAGGAAAGTGCATCATAATGGCTACACCAACAAATACTCATTTATACTCAAGAAGAGAGTAATCACCTTGGCACCCTTGTCACCATCACAAGTTTGTGAAGATCAACGACTGTTGCAACAAGAAAGTGATGAGCAAAGAGAGCGTGACAAAAAGAAAAAGAATGAGAGGAGAGAAGAAGCCGAAAAAAAGATAAGAAAAATGGCCAATGGAGAGGAAAAGATTGAGAAAACAAAAGAAGCCGGAAAAACAGAAATTAAAACGGCCAAAGAGAGAAAAACCGAGAGTTGGAAAAAGAGTTACTATGTGGGAACAAGTAATATTAAGCAAGCATGCTTTGAAAAGAAGCCTATGATCTTACTTCGGTATAGGGAGGCACTTTTAAACACTAACGAGCTTGAACCACATGTACCTAGTACGGTTGTGTCTCTTTTGCAGGATTACAAGGATGTCTTTCCCGACGAGCTACCACCTGGTTTGCCACCTATTCGTGGGATTGAACATCAAATAGACTTTGTCCCGGGAGCTGCCATACCTAACCGTCCCGCATATAGAAGCAATCCTGAAGAGACAAAGGAGCTTGAGAAGCAAGTCAACGAGCTGTTGGAGAAAGGATACGTAAGAGAGAGCATGAGTCCATGTGCTGTTCCAGTCCTACTTGTGCCCAAGAAGGATAAAACATGGAGAATGTGTGTTGATTGCCGAGCAGTCAACAACATAACGGTAAAATATCGTCACCCTATCCCTCGTTTAGATGACATGTTAGATGAGTTGCATGGTTCTTGCATGTTTTCTAAGATTGATTTGAAGAGTGGTTATCATCAAATTAGGATGAAAGAAGGAGATGAGTGGAAGACTGCTTTTAAAACTAAGTATGGGTTGTATGAGTGGATGGTCATGCCATTTGGTTTGTCCAACGCACCTAGCACGTTTATGCGACTCATGAATTATGTTCTACGTCCATTCATTGGTAAATTTGTAGTTGTTTACTTTGATGATATACTCATCTATAGCAAGAGCATGGGGGATCATCTAGAACATTTGAAATCTGTCTTAGATGCACTTAGAGAAGAACAATTGTTTGCTAACTTGAAGAAGTGCACCTTTTGTACGGATAAGCTTGTATTCTTGGGTTTTGTTGTTGGAGCTAACGGAATACAGGTTGATGAAGAAAAGATCCGAGCTATCCGTGAATGGCCAAGCCCTACAAGTGTTGCTAATGTTAGGAGCTTTCATGGACTAGCTAGTTTTTATAGGAGATTTGTGAAGGACTTTAGTAGCATAGCCGCACCCATAACTGAAGTCATCAAGAAGAACGTGGGCTTTACTTGGGGAGAAGCTCAAGAGAAGGCTTTCCAACTACTGAAAGGGAAGTTGACTAATGCACCCTTGTTAGCTTTACCTAATTTCTCTAAGACTTTTGAAATAGAGTGTGATGCTTCTGGTGTAGGAATTGGAGCTGTCCTTATGCAAGAAGGAAGACCCATTGCATACTTTAGTGAGAAACTAAGTGGTGCAACCTTAAATTACCCGACCTATGACAAGGAGTTGTACGCACTAGTTCGAGCATTGGAGACATGGCAGCATTACTTGTGGCCAAAGGAGTTTGTGATTCACACTGATCATGAGTCACTTAAGCACTTAAAGGGGCAACACAAGCTGAACAAGAGGCATGCACGATGGGTGGAATTCATTAAGACATTTCCTTATGTCATTCGCTACAAGCAAGGTAAGGAAAATGTAGTGGCTGATGCACTATCACGAAGGTACGCCTTGATCTCAACTCTTGATGCTAAACTACTTGGCTTTGAACACATTAAGGAGATGTATGTTGATGATGTTGATTTTGGCGAGTTGTTTAGATCAACTGAAAGAAGTGCATTTGGCAAGTTCTTTCGTAATGAAGGTTACCTATTTCGTGAAAACAAACTTTGTGTGCCTAATTGTTCGATGCGAGAATTACTAATTCAGGAGGCACATGGAGGTGGCTTAATGGGGCATTTTGGAATTGCAAAGACCTTGGCAATGCTACAAGATCATTTCTTTTGGCCACACATGAAGAGAGACGTTGAGAGAGTTTGTGGTCGTTGCATCACTTGCAAGCAAGCCAAGTCAAAGGTAAAACCCCATGGTTTGTACACCCCACTACCTATACCTAGTGAGCCCTGGATTGATATCTCTATGGATTTTGTGTTAGGCCTACCTAGGACTAAGCGTGGAAGAGATTCTATTTTTGTGGTAGTGGATAGGTTTTCTAAGATGGCACATTTCATTCCATGTCATAAAACTGATGATGCTTCAAACATTGCTGATTTGTTCTTTAGAGAGGTTGTTAGGTTGCATGGCATGCCTAGGACAATTATCTCTGATAGAGATGCTAAGTTCCTAAGTTACTTTTGGAAGACCTTGTGGTGCAAGTTAGGTACTAAGTTGTTGTTTTCTACTACTTGTCATCCTCAAACTGATGGTCAAACTGAAGTAGTAAATAGGACTTTGTCTACACTTTTGAGAGCACTCATTAAGCATAACATTAAGACTTGGGAAGAATGTTTGCCTCATGTTGAGTTTGCTTATAATCGTTCTGTCCATTCTGCTACTCAATTCTCACCATTTGAGCTTGTTTATGGATTTAATCCTTTGACTCCATTGGATTTATCACCTCTACCTTCGAGTGAGCATGTTAACTTAGATGGCAAGAAGAAAGCTGAATTTGTCAAGCAGTTACATGAGAAAGCAAGAATGAACATCGAGAAGCGCACGGAGCACTATGCGAGGCAAGCAAACAAAGGAAGGCACAAGGTTGTCTTTGAGCCGGGAGATTGGGTTTGGCTACATATGAGGAAGGAGCGTTTTCCTGTCCAAAGACGTTCAAAGTTGCTACCACGGGGAGATGGTCCATTCTAAGTGATAGAACCCATCAATGATAATGCCTACAAGCTAGACCTTCCGGGTGAGTATAATGTAAGTGCTTCGTTTAACGTGGCTGACTTGAGTCCGTTTGATGTAGGTGATGATTTGAGGACAAATCCTTTTCAAGAGGAGGGGACTGATGTGAGCAAGCCTAAGGACGCACCTACTATCAAGCTTGTAGACTCGAAGCAAGTTCAAGTTCCAATTGGGCCAATGACAAGAGCAAGAGCTAGGAAGTTGCAATCTGACTTCAATGGGCTAATGCAAGAAGTTTGGGCTCAAGCAAGTGCGTGGAGGACCAAGGACGTCCAAGAAACCCAAGGGAGGCCCATGCACGTTTTGGAAGCTAAATGGGAAGCTTGACATGCACGTAAGCTTCTAGATGCATGCGCACATGGAGAATCAAGAAGAATCAGCCTATTTAGTCCGTGCATCTACTTGTTTTGGACGTGCAGCTAGTAGTTATTCTATTAGATATTATTTGCTTATATTATTCCTTATTTAGTTGAATAAGTTCGGCCAGAATCTCTTTAGAATAGGAAAGAGAGTTTTGACCAGCCTTAAACTCCTTATTTGGAGTTAGTTTCGTTTAGGAAAGTTGTAAGACTTATGGAGCCTATATAAAGAGGCGTCCCCCTTCAATAAACACACAACAATTCGGAGAATTACTTAGCATTGGCTAATTGAGAGTTTTGATACTCGTTTGTTCTTGCTTAGGCTGGTGAGTCGTCTTGGCTAGAATTTATCTTTCACTTATCAAGCGGATCATCCATCCCCGCTCGTGGCGTGATACGACCTTAGGTCAAGGTTCAGAAGCTCTTGCAGCGGGTTAAGGTTAAAGTTCGTGCCTTAGTTCGTGTGAGTTCTTGTGAGTTGTGATCTGTTCCATTCTAAAGTAACAAACGGTCCGAGTTGTGAATCTTTTCCGCGGAGATTCATATCTGTTTACAGACGCAGGTTGGATGAGCTTAGAGAATCAGATGTAAGTAATTTGTTTATTAAATTTTAATGAATAGTTTTAACTTAAATCATACTGTGTTGCATACATATAACCATGACCATTTGGACGAGCTACGACTGTGTGCATTTGTTACAGGTTGTATGGATGCCGTATAACGACGAGATTCTTAGCAATCTCCCGACAATATGCCATCGTGATTGTGGCTTATGGTTGGCACGAGTCCCGTTGATATGCTTTTTACATGTGGAGTGGCATTATCCTGATCGGGTGTTACGACAGTTCGGATTACTCCAGGGTATTCCGGCTAGCCCTGAGATCGATGAGGCGACACATAGTGCGGTGGATGGTCGGGGTCAGGCTGGCCAAAATTGGAATGCTATTTACGAAGGCCATGTGAAGATCTGGGTGGAATTTCGGACAAGATATGTGTATCACGGAGTACCTACATCGCCGTATATCCATTATCATGATGGATATATGGATTGGTACAGGAAGATTACTCGGCGATTCATCAGCCCTGCTAGCGCAATGTTACACATGAGTGTAAGTCAATTTAGCTATGTTAAATAAAGATGTTGTCTATTTTAATTTTAATAGCGATGTTCCACAATGCTAATGATAATAAAATTTTATTTGTAGGCGGATGTTGTTGAGCATATACGCCACAGGTCTTCAGACATTTCAGAAATTCAGAATTTGTCGCAGGTTGCACTTGGGTTCGCCAGCGAGCAAAGACGGTACCTAGGTCTCCGCGACAGCCAGGCACCTGTGGGACTGGCGGAGCACATGACATACGATCTTCCTCAATCAGAGAGGGTATCTGTCGTGAGACGCAAAACCACCCTTTTCAACAAGCGGCAACCAATACCCCGGCCTGAGCTCGTACCTGGATATCAAGTGGAGCCCATGGTCTGGGAAGATTATCGGTCGAGATCGCAGATTCCAGCAAACACAGTGACGTCTCTCAGCATGGATACCTCCGCCTCTCATCCATTCTCCCAGCACACAGATTTTGGCACCCCCGGCTCCGCTTCCCAGCCGTCCCACCAGCACTCGAGTTACGGCCTAGCCCACACTGGGGTGCCGCATTCCCAGCTGTTTACTCCCCCTAGGCAGAGGTATTTGTTTATCTTAATGTGTGGTATTAATTATGAATTTTATTACAATATGTTCAATTGTTTTGATTTCATTATTATATAAATTTTTGGGTTTGTTATTAGGGGTGTTCTCATTGGAGACGGTACAACGGCAGCTAGGTCTGTGCAGCCGTTTTCTTACGGACTGGGCCCTTCCGGATCGGGTTTCGGCGTCGCCCCCTCCGCTGCTCATCCATTATTCAGGGAAAATATATTTGGTTGGGCCCAAACTGGGGCTCATACGTCCGACACGCAGTCCAGTTTTGGTTTGACCCGGTCTGGTGTACAGACATCCCAACTATTTGAGACACCTACACAGAGGTTGGTTCTCTACAATTTGGTGTGTGTAAATTATGAATTTTATTTAAAAATTTTGAATTGATTGTATGGCTTTATTGTGTTGATAACATAATTTGTTGATTTTGATAAATTTGTATGATATTTTATAATAGGACTTTGCCACGTGATACTACAACTCATGGTAGTGGTGACTCTTCATTTGACGATCCAACCGATTTTGAGGATGAAGAAATACCTCTGGTCCGGCGTCAGCCTAATCGGGGAGCTAGAGAGGCTGGTGTGCGATGTTTTACAGGAGGACACCTGAATGTGCCTGGAAAGGAAAAGGGGAAGGCGAATGCGCACGCAGATAAGCATCAAAAGGAGAAGCCTCCGAAGAAGAAGAAGTAGTTTATGCTTCTGTACTAGACATTCGTTGGATGCTTTTATGACTGTAGTACCACTATAGGTATTTTTGAAGCTCTGAATACTTGTCCCTTTAAAACAGGTTCCTATCATCATCCCTGTAAAATAAATTAAAATTTAATAAAAATATTATGTGATCCAATATAGAAATACGGAATACCTTCAACTGTCAGAAAGTCCATGGCTCTACTCCACGGTTCTGGATCTCGCTTGACAAGCTTGTAATAACAGTTGCTTTTGGTAGGTTTCTGAGGAGGGACTTCTGATCTATCGTTGGATGGCCTCTGTAATCGTTTGAAAATATACCCAAACTTAGAACCACATAGAGCATTCCAATCGATTTGAGGATGCTCCGGCTCTTCGTCATCATGTGCGATTGGCTCTTTGCCACTTCTCCTCATTGGCACACCTGAACAATTATGACAATAAATATATACATAAAATGTGTAATGCGTCATTATTCTGCTAAGATAGAGTAACTTAAACTTCAGACTGTTACAAAGAAACTCAACACAACCCACATAGAGTTTCACAAAATATTACAAAGTACAATCCTTTCAGTTCAAAATTAATTACAATTCAACGTCCACGACGGCGTCTACTCGTACTTGCCCCTACGGATACAGCTGCCGCTTTAGCTGCTTTAGCCGCTCTTGCCGCCGCAACTGCTCTTATATTAGTACAATTGGCTTTTGTGTGACCCCTTGTTTTACAGAGCGTACAGCGGACGAAAGGCACTGTATCCATTTCATTATGTATGCGCTTCCGTGGCTGTCCTCTACCCCTCGCTAATCTTTCATCTGGAATGAGCCTTACAACCGTAGGATCTTCAGGATACGGCCAATATTTAGGATTGCCCAGAGGAACAAACTTCAGTTGGTAGCAAGCTTGTGTGGTTTCCAGGCGATAATACTTATCCACAAATATCTTGTAATCGATGCCAAGTTCAGTACAACACGCCATCACATGTGAGCACGGATAGTGGTAAGCCTGGAATTTGCCGCAGCCATAAAATCCTGTGGAAAGATTAACTGAATGCTTTCTGTCCCCCTTTTGTCTTCTCATATCGTACCCAGTGCGAACTTCGTACGATCCAACTGTACTGTCAGAAACTCGCACTCTATGTCCATTGGCCTTTCCCTCCCACCGCTCCAACCTGTTTAGGAGCTTCTGTGACATCAATATTTTGCCAGTACAGCTCTCTTTCATACACTTAGTTGATCTCTCTTCAAAATATTCGGTTAGCTTGTTAAATGTCTCTGCCACCAAGGCCGTCACCGGTAAACGATGAACTTTTTTGAAGATCATATTTACGCACTCGGCAAAATTCGTCGTCATGTTACCATATCGGCGTCCGCCATCCCACGCTAAGCTCCACTTGGAATTCCTGTTCATACATCCAGTTGAAGACCTCCTGGTCGACATTCCATATTTCTCGCATGTTAGCTTCCAACTTCCACAGTTGAGCTTGCATTCCTACAACCAACATAGTAAAAATATTAAATGTGGAGTAACAACTTGTAAAATAGTTTTAGACTACAAAACATTTGTGCATGTCACCTGCAATCTTCATGACATTCCTCATGGCGTCGTTTTTGAAGTGTTTGTTAAGATTGCTTGCTACGTGTCGAAGACAATATCGATGGGCGGTATCACTGTCTTCTCCCCAACCATACTCCGTATTCATTGCCTTTAATATGCCAGCATGTCGATCAGAAATAACACATATTCCATGTCGGCCAGGCGTGACGTGCTTCCGGACTTGTTTCATGAACCACGGCCAACTATCCGTGTTCTCACCCTCTACCAGAGCAAATGCTATTGGAATTATAGCATTATTACCATCAATTGCAGTGGCGATCAGGAGGACATGCTTGTATTTTCCATACAAGAACGTTCCATCAATCTCCAAGACAGGCATGCAATGTTTGAAAGCTTCAATGCAAGGCTTGAAGCTCCAAAAAACTCGCTTAAAGATCTTTGTTCCAGGAATTAGTGCTTCCACGTAACCAGGGAGGGTGTGATAATATTCCCATTCAACAACAGTTCCAGGATTATTTGCCTTGCATGCTGCAAACCATTGCGGAAGGCGATTGTAAGATTCTTGCCAATCCCCCCATAAATCTTGAAACGCCTTCTCTTTTGCCCACCAAGTCTTCGTATACGAGGGTCTAAACTTCATATGGTCGTGGATCTCTGACCTTAAAGTGGCCACACGAATTTCTGGTTGTTCCTCTACTCGTTTCTTAATAATTTGTGCAATGAAAGCAGAAGTGAGTTGTTTATGATCCTGCGACTTTCGTAGGCGACCACAGGTATGTGGGTAGGTGTGTTTCACGATTTTCCATGGACTGAAAAGTGTGCCCCTTCTTTCCTGTGAGACACGGATCTCCCATTTGCAATCATCAGTCTCCCATTTTTTACACTTCACAGAAAAAGTTTCAGGCCTTGTTTCTTTTCGGACAAACTCACGCCCATCGTTCATTACGAACGCCTCGATCTCCCTCTTTGCATCAAATTTGCTCTTCCAAATCGTACCCTCTTTCAACAAACCAGAACAACTTCCATCTATTGCTCGGTCGCAATCCCATTCTTCACCATAAACAGTCATCGATGATTGTTCACCGGGATCAGTTAGAGCGAGTTCACCGTATTGTTGTTCTCGGTATTGTTGTTCCTCTTCTTCTACTACTTCTTCTTCATCTTCGTCTTCTTCTGCTTCATTTTCGTCTTCTTCTGCTTCGTCTTCGTCTTCTACTTCTTCTGCTTCGTCTTCACGATCAAAATTGTATGTGGCATATGGACCCGTCTCTCTAGGATTATTTTCAAACCAATCAAATATTGGTTCATGAGCAACATCCATCCCCGTTGACGTACCAGCTTTAACGACAAACGGGTTGTAATTATTAACCCTCTTTTCCACAATGATTGTAAGCTTAATCTCCTTCACCATTGGTCCAAAGAAGTTAATCATGGTCTCCAGCATTATCCTAACATCTTCATCGTCGTTAATAAACATTGGACCAAATTGTCCTCTTCCAAATGTACATCTAAATATCAATGGCCCAAATTCTTCATTTGGACCTATTGGGATCTTTTCGTTAACTTTTTTCCGCAAGATATTGTATCTAACAAATGCTGCATGAAACTTCAACTTCTCTTTCCTACCACCTTGGTAATCAAAACCGGTTTCATTGTTGTTGAAAATTACTCCATCGTATTTCAACTTTATTCTTATAACCCGGTTAGCCATTATGAATACTACAACAAAAGAAAACAGTATGCAATTCTATATTAGCAACACAAAACATAATTTATATTAACGAAAATATCATATAAACATACATTCTTCTCCATCAATTTTTTGGTCCGAGACCACCTTAAGAACCAGATGAAATTTAATCGGACTGGCAGGGTGGTCACTTTTTGTACTCGACCATCCGGAATTTACCAAGAAAAAATTCACAATCTGACCGATCGGACCGACCCGACCGACCCGACCGGTCCGACCAACCCGACCGGTCCGACCGACCCGACCGGTTCGACCGGTCCGACCATTCCGACTCATTAAACCGGTCTGGCCATTGGGGTTGGTCAGTTTATAAAATTCGCACACCCACAAAATTTTAAACAATCAGATATCACACTCAAAAAATATAAGGAATTAATAATTTCAAAAGCTAACATATACTAATTATTTTTAATTAATGAACAAACTCTACATATATACACCCACAAAATTTTAAACAATCAGATATCACACTCAAAAAATAGAAGCAATTAATAATTTCAAAGCTAAAATATACTAATTATTTTTAATTAATGAACAAACTCTACATATATACCAAAATATTAAAGTAAATTAATTTACCTGGTTTTGGGCAGGGTCTTCTATGGTGGTATGTAGGACGTCTTCGTATGGATGACAAAAGGCTTCTGCGAGGTATCCATTATATAGGCCATATGATCGACCAAGATCCGACCAAAAAAGTCGGATCTTGGACCAATATGATATATTCGACAAAAAATGTCGGATCTTGGTCATATCCGAAATCTCCTATTCAGATTTCGGATATGGCTTATCGACCAAGATCCGAGAAAAACGGTCGGATCTTGGACCAAGATCCGAGAAAAACGGTCGGATCTTGGACCAAGATCCGACTTTTTTCGGCGTCCGTGCCACGTGGACACCATCCCCGCAATACTTTCAAATCGGACGCTTTTTTCACAAAAAAGGGTGAATAGTAACACCATTCAGAAAAAAAACCCATGTGAGATTCATAGTCAAATTCGCCTTCTCAAATAAAATTCGTATATATTGTTAAGCTAAATATTGTACAGTTCAGCACACATGCCGGTAAAAACTTGAAATTTTATCTTGCATGCTACGAAACGGAGATCGTGCAGTAAAAACTTGAACATCTGAACATAGTAGGCTGAATTTCCTCATATCCCCCAATTAAGTAGACCACCTTCCAAAATTAAATTTCAAACCCACCCAATTTTTACCACTCAGGCAACTATTTTAACAGCTCTGTACTACATGTTGCAGTTGGCTACCTCCAAAACAAGAGGGAGACCAAACTCCGCAAAAGGGCAATTAAAGGTACACTATGATCCCCACTGGAAGCTATTTTTCCTTGTAATGAGATCCAAAGATAGGCCCCCTTGCTATGATTCTACAGCATATAATTTGGATCATACCCATTGTGACTTTTGTCACCACACCAGTTAACTTTCTCATATGGACTGGTATAGGGCTAAAGCTTTTCCCTTTTTTGTGAAGAAAAAGACCAGCTCTAACTATCAACTGAAAAAACATCTGTTAACAAGTATTTAGGTTTTTTCTCGAAATTATATAGTATTTAGATATCTACTAAACTGTCAATCCAAATTTGAGATAGATAAAATTTGAAATGTTAGCAAAATTCTCCTCATTAAGTATTTATACTTTTAAGTTCTCCTTACTCAAATTCTAGATTTTTCTAATTAACCTTATGAGTCTTGTATCAGCTGATCCAATCAACCAGCAGTTAGATAATGTCAAGCAAGTGGGAATAGAAATGGATTATGGAACGTCAATTCATCAGGACTCACCTAAGGTTCTTTGAATAGGATGAGAGTGACATAGGCCTCGCACGTGATGGATTGAAATCAAGGGTGCATTTTTTTCTTTTATGGTCACACATTTTTTTCCAGTAACTCCCCGTAATTTGACAGACTATCTTTATAGACCAACACGAGTCTTTTCGTATATGTTTTGTCTTCATTTACACACTAAGAAACTTCCCAGATTCTAACATTACTTCAGTCCAAGCTTACTTAACTCATTATGTTTGTCACAAAAGTATGCGCATCTTGTTAATATGAATAATCAAATAACTTTCGAGATAGTCATATACGATAATTCATTGCCTCACAATTGCATGGTCATGTATTGAGAAAGATATTGCAAAGCAATTTTTTGGCTCCGGATTTTATGGTTAAAATTATGATCCACGCATGAGTATGTCTATAATCCCTAATATCAACGGCAACAACAACTTCATCGGCCATATTCCTTCGAGATATCATCTCGTATAATGAGGCTGATTGACTTATCCGCTTCAATGGTAGCGTCCCGTTTGGTAAGGAAGTCTGTCAAAACAATTCTACTTGGACTTGTGTGAGACGAGAACTTATTATCTTGAAGATGATAATTGGGAGGATATATTATTATTCAAGGCTTGTGTTGTAACGGGGTTCCGCGTAGATCTGTAACAGGGTTCACATCAATTGGTATCAGAGTTTAGGCTCTACTTCAGATCTATCTATCCTTTCAATTTTATTTATTTATCTTAAGTATTAAGATTAGAGAGTTTATAATTTGTCGTTCTTATCGTTATTGAGTTGCAGAAGAAAAGAAAACAAAAAAAGAGAGAAAAAATATGAAAAAAGAAAGAAAATAAGGTAGCCTAGAAAAGAAGAAGAAAGAAAGAAATAAAAAAAGAATCGTGAAAAAGAAAAAAAAAGAAAGGAAAAAGAATCAGAAAGTCTTACGACTACTAAGGAAGAACTTTTCAAGGTGTTGCATCATTGGTTGGAGATCTATAGAAGTTTATGGAGTCCATTCTTGGTGAGATGAGGCTTACAATGAGAAAGGAGGTCAAGAAGCTCAACAAAAAGATAGACTGAATAATGTACAAACAAGAGCAACTACATGGCGTTCCTACTCTGTGTAGGAAAAAATGAATTCAACAAAGAAAAGTTGTGGACTTGCGTGCAAAAATAGCTGGTGAAGTACAACATGAGAATATCTTTCAAACTAAGTGCAAAATTGAGGACAAGGTATGTTGTTCTGGTATAGAAGTTACTTCTGGTAAAATTGTTGAAGAGGTTTTGACATGGGAGGAGTTTGGTGGATATTATTTTGATGAGCATACCATGTCACTACTTTACTTGAGGGAGATTTGTTTAACGAATCAGAAGTGGTGGATGTTGTTCACACGAAAAAGTGCATAATTCTTATTGATGGTGAATATGAAGAACTTGTTGATGCTATTGACAAGAAAGAGGTTCAGCCCATATCTTATATGTCTCCAGATTTTCATGTTGAGCATATAGGATTTCTTGGGAGTTGACAAGTTCGATTATGTTGGAGGTTCACCATTGGTCAACTTGTGAGATAGTTTGATGATTGCAGAAAGGCTTGTGCGTAAAAGTAATCTTTTGTGCGTAAGAGGAGGGGAATGATATGAATCTAATCAGCAAGAAGCCCAAACATGTTGTCAAGGGTGTTTAATTATGAGTTAAATTTATTTTAAAGGAGTTCAAATATGTTTAGGAAGTATCTTATATGTTAATTTTATTTTCTAGGAGTTCTAGTCTATTTAGGAAGTCAATTATGTGGCAATTTTACTACTTTAGGACTTCAAGTCTATTTAAAAAGTCACTTATATGATAATCACTTTTTTGAGCATTCCTAAAAGGACTAGAGTTATTTTCCTTGTTAGTTCCCTTTCTAATTATAGTTTTTACCTAGTTAGAAATTTTGTTTAATTAGGAATCTCTTTGTAACTTTATGTCTGTATATAGAGGCATTATCAATCAGAAGAGGAAGAATAATTTGGTACAAAAATGTGGGCTTTGCTCTGTTGGTTCTTTGTAACTGTTCGAACACAGTTGAGTGATTCTGTCTTGTTCACTTCGACTTATCAAGCAGACCTATATAACAGTTTGTGCGTCTTCACCAAATCGAGATTCTTTTTTCCCTAAAGCAGCAGGTCGATGTTCTTCATACCGAGGTTCTAGCAGAGGCACAAACAATAGGTCAAGATTATCCATAATCTTAACGTATAAAATTCGACTTTTGTATGGATCCGTAACAGGATTCACATCAATTTATGTGCATCAACTCCCCACTTCTTATATTATTATCTAGGTGGGAAAGCCGTGGGATCCCTTTTTCACCATTTGTCTAAGTTGTTACTATTTGCGCTCTAACGTAGTTATCCAAATTGAGATCTTCTGAACTATAAACAAATTGAGATTTTCCGTCAGAAATTCAAGTGTCTTTTAAATTTTGAGTAATTACTATTGATATTTGTGTTGTGCAATAAAATTTCTAGATATTTTGTAAAGTTATAACCACTCTAAACTGATAGAAAGTGTCGATCACTAGTTAGAATCAGTGTTAAAAGTCAATAGTCCATCTATCGTAATAACTAATATGTCTTTAGAAAATGTATGTGCTAAATCTCGGTCCCAACTTTCGCATAAAGTGATATTTTTTTAATGAATAACTATATTTTTACATACTTAACAAATTTGAAAAATATTTTAAGATACAAAGTTTATGCTAGACTTGCTTGTTTGATTAATTTTACACCATCATTTGTCTTTTGAATTATCTTAAAATGGTCTTGTGATTGTCTTCTTGTTGTAAAAAAAATATCTCAATCGAGTGTAGCATTTGTATAACATTATAAACTGAGATTTCAGCTGATTTAAAAACTGACAAAGTAATTCTTTGGCATTCGCGTATTTATGGATCAAAAACATATGTAGTTAAAATTCGGTGAATCTGGCAATGTCTAGTAATCTTCTCATAACTTTATCTAAAAAACTTGATTTCATGCACCGTTGGTGATATTGGTAAGCCAACTCAATTATCTTTCAATGCATATATTATTTGTCATCGAATTCAAAGTATTCTAAGAGTTACGGTCCTTCAAAGTGACGACAAGAACACAAAGAGACACAAAATATGTTTGAACGTCATTTTCCTTTTATTTGCTAAATCTGTTAAATAATTAAATTCTTGTAGCCTATAGATACCTCATGTTATATGGTTAAAAGGCAGATTATGATGATTGAATATTATATGAATTAAGTTTGAGAATATAGTTATTATTTACTTATTATTCATTTGCTTCTAAGTCGAACTTGCATGCACTCTTATATCATTCCCGCTATTTCATTTCCAACCTTCATCATTTGGTATTAGAGCAAGAAATACGCTCTTGGCCTCTTTCACCTTTCTCTCGTAGCAGCGAGAAGAGGAAGAGGCATTCGTGGTAGAGGAAATATGAATTTTTTTGGATATGAATGAGATGCTGAATTCAGACACTTTGGAGACAATTTGAGGAATTGACCATACGTCTTGAGCATCAGGAGACCAGAAGCAAACGTGGATCATGTGATGGCTATTCCTGTGATGACTCAAAGAATGTGAACCCATTTGCTAACAAAGAAATCACCAATTTTTATGAAAGGTTCACTCGATCCAGAGATCTTGTGAAGGTGGACAAAGCGAAGTTTCATGGTCGCCTTCCACCTGATGAATTCCTTGATTGGCTTAGCACCATAGAAAATTTTTTTGAGTATAAAGACATCTCAGAGAACCAAAAAGTTAAGCTCATTGCTACCCGGTTTCGAGGTTATGCATCACTTTGGCGGGATAAAACACAAGATCTCTGGATCCGCAAAAAGGAACCTGCAAGTTTGCTTCTTGAGAGAAGATGAAGCAAGGTTGTGTGAAAATTTACTTCATGTAAATTTTGTTCAAAGTATTTTTCACAATTTAATACTTTGCAACAAAGCAACCTCCCTTAGGAGGTGAATCAATGTTTATAGGGCCTCCCTGCACTTGGAACAATAAGGATTTGGTGCCGTGTGCCTCTTGAACCTTTCATGGTTCGTAAGCAGCCTCTTCTTCATGCATTTTCATAAGAAAACTTACATTTTCTCTGGCACTTCGATCTTCCAGAGGTTTTGCCATACCTGCTTCCTTCGTTCCTCCTGTGTTATGTTGCCCAGCAATATTAAGTAGGCAGATTTGGTGGAGAAGGACCCATCGGAGTTTTCCCACCATGCTATAGCATCCAATATGTCATTAGAGGTGTCCACAAATTGGGCTCCAACTCGTGGCCACCACTCCTCCGGTAACAGGTCTCGTAGCTTTGCCCAGTCTAAGCCTTCGTCGCTTAATCAGTAATCTGTGATTGTGCTTGTGAGTTCATCATCCAGAATAGAGAGCCCTTCTTCCACAAGCATTTTTGCTCCTCAAATCCAACTGTCCATCCAGAAGTTCACACACCTCCCATTGCCAATTGACCAACACATGCCCGATTTCAGGTGCTGAACCACGCTTGTTAGTCCAGCCCAAACCGAGGACTTCTTCATATTAGGGGTTGCCTATATTGTCCTCGAAGTCTGCTTACAGTATTTTGACTCCAAGACTTGAGCCCATACTGCTCCTGGTTCTCTTAGGAACCTCCAACCTAAGTTTATAAGTAGTGCCTTGTTCATCTCATGGGCACTTCTAATCCACAATTCCTGCATACATTTTGGGCGATAAACTTCTTCACATCTTACTAAAAGTATCTTCTTGGCATCCCGTGTGTCTCCCCAAATAAAGCTCCAGTTGGTGCGATCCAGCTTGTCACAAATACTCGTCGGCAGCTGCACCATTTTCATTATAAAAGCAGGATGGTGGCTAGCACAGATCTTACCAAGGTTGTACGACCTGCCATTGTAAGCTGTTTGGCTTTCCAACCGACCACCTTTCATTGAACTTTTTTTATCAGGTAACTGAATGTCTCCTTGGATACCCGCTTGTCAGGTACTTCCCAAGGTCTCGTGCTGCTTCAATCCCAAGGACTTCACTCAGTAAAACCGTAAGTTTGGTAAAGTCATTTTGAGAGAAATAGACTCTTGATTTGCTAGTGCTTACCTTCTGACCTCAAGCTTTTCCAAAAATTCCCAACCCTTCTTGATCACAGCCACTTGATCAAGTGAAGCCTCCGCGAAAAGAATAATGTCATTTGCAAAAAGTAAGTGCGAGAGGGGAAAGCCACCACGTACCAACCTAATGGGTTTCCACTCCAATCTAGTCATTGCCACCAAGATCCAATACGCCAGCCTTTTGATGCATAGCACGAAAAATAGGGCGACATCGAGTCCCCTTGGCAGAGATTACGTGTAGGTTTAAATGGGTCTGTTACTTCACCATTACATAGGAGCCGTGTACTTGTTCCCCTTACACACTCCATAATCTGTTTGATCATGGCAGTGGGCTGCCTGACATCTTGGAGGGTAGCCTCAACAAAACTCCACTCTAATTGATCGTACTCTTTCTCTAGATTGATTTTAATGGCCATCCAACTTTTGCCTCCTCTTTTTGAATGCATAGAGCAAAGAACCTCCTGTTGTACCACAATGGTGTCTGTGATTTACCTTCCCGGGATAAAGCTCCCTTGCATAGCGAACACTAAGAAGGAAAGTTTCTCTTTGATGCGATTGACAATCAGCTTGGGTAGCAACTTGTACAGGAGATTGCACAAGCTAATTGATCTTAATTGGCTTATCCTTTCCTGCTTGTGAGTCTTGGTGAAGAGCACTAAAAACATCTCATTCAGTTTCTCAGGTACGATGCATCCTTCAAACACTGTCGTGATACAGTTGATAAAGGGTTGCTTCGTGTGCTTCTAGCTCTTTTGGAAGAAATAAGCATGAAAACCATCACTTTCTTGTGCTTTAAGCGAAGACATTTGCTTAAGCGCCCCCCATATTTCCTCTTCCCTAATCGGTCTTGAGCAATGAGCGAACTCCTTTTCTGACTAGTAAGTTAAAGAACAAAAGGCAAGGAGCTCTGGGAACTGTGAGGTTCGGATTGGTAAAGCTCTTGGAATAAGATTGTACCATATGCTCAATAACCTGAGCCTCCATAATCCAGTTATCATTGGAGGATAGAAAGCTTTCAATCTTGTTCCGCCTTCGATGTACCAACGTGGTGGTGTGAAAGTATTTAGTATTCCTATCTCCCTGGAGGATCCATTTCTCCTAAGATTTCTGAGCCCAAAGCAACTCTTCTTGATATAGCAACTGATCAAGTTCTATCCTTAGTTTTTCATCAAGTTGCAAGAGGCCGTTGTTGGGACACAAATCCAAAGCACGCTAAAGACCTTCAATTCTAGCCAGTATCATTTTCTTATTATGTTCCACCTTGCCAAAAGTCTCCTTATTCCACTTTTGCAACTCTTTTCTCAATGAACCAAGGGCAGCTGCAATTTCCTTGTTATTTTGCCACTTTGTTCGAACCAGGTTCTCATAGCTAGGATGAGAAAGCCACATGGCTTGGAATCGAAAAGGGCGAAAGTGCATGTGCCCCACATCTTCATCTGAATAGGTAATTAGGAGCAGATTATGATCTGATTAGTATCAAGCCAAATGGTGTACTGAACCCTCGGGCCAGCGATGCCTCCACTCCGTGTTGCATAATGCCCTGTCCAACCTTTTCGACACTCATCTGCTTTCCTCTACACCTCTTGACCAGGTGAACTTACTCCCAGTGAAGCCCATGTCAATGAGAGTGTGGCGGTTAATTCAACCCTAAAACATCCTATCCTGACTTTGTAGTCATCCCAACCCACCATTCCTTTCATCCAAGCAAGTTATTGAGTTAAAATCCTCTATTATCAACCAAGGTATTTGAGGGCGCCAAAGATATAATTTCTTCTCAATAGGACTCCAGACGCGTCATTGGAGGTAAGGCATAAACGATTGTCACCAAGAATGGAGCATGCCATGGTAGAGCAGCTTCGAAGTGGAGATATTGAAATTTTCAACCTTGATAAAGATTGACAGAGAGTTGTCGCAGAGTAACCAAATCCCGCGTCGCCTGCTCATGGCATCCACTCGATAATAATTCATTCCCAGGTTTTGACACACTTCATCAGCTTGTCTCCCGCTGATCTGACTCTCCAGGAGTGCGACAAAGCTCACATTATTATTCTGAAGCATAAACTTCATGGCTCGAAGAAACCTAGGTTTACGAGGCCCACAGCAATTCTGAACTATGGCCTTACAGATCATTAAAAAAAAGTTCTAGAGGTAGAGGGCGAGGAACTACCATCCTCAAAAATTTGTGCCCCAGACCCAGGCCTTTTATCCTCTCAATTTTTGGCTGGTGCGGCCTCTAGTCCATATCTTCTGATGGTCTGCTTGGGTTATACGGAGGGTCTGAGTGGTGTTCCCCCACCGCGGGTTGGCTACACTCCCCTACTCCAAGCCCTCCATCCAGTGAGATTTGTAGGCAAGAGCTTGGGAGGATGGTGATAGGGGACTCCTTTTTGGTCGTGAGAGGTCCTGGTTGAATATTAGGGTCAGATTTTTCCTTTTCTTTACAACGGCTAAAGGCTTATTTCATAAGGACTCCCAAAGTTTGGTTTTCATTACGGGCTCATTTATTTGTGAGGCTTGATCCTTCATAGGCTTCTTCTGTGTGGGTGGGTGCTTTGTTCGGTCTGGTACCTCTAACTGGGCCTTTGAACTTTTCAACCTGTCCAGTAGCCCTAAAAATTGTTTTTGGACCGTTGTGGGGGTAAGGGTCTTCTTTCTCCTCACGTGTTTTTGAGTCTCATAGAAAAGAGCCTTATACCTATTTCCAGGAAGAAATTCTTTCCTTTCTAGTGGTAGACGGGATGTTCACCCTTTCTTAGTTACAATCATCCAAGGCCTTAACGTATCCCCAAACACTGGTGGCACCGCCTCCATCATTTCCGGTCCCATCTCTAGTTTTCACTGATGGCACCAAGCTGTACGACTCCTTCAAATGACCTTACAGGCCAAAGTGAAAGCAGATATTGTAGAGTCCTTCGTATTACACCTTTTGTAGCTCCCATCATTTGATATTTCCCCCGCGAGCGGCTATGAGAGGTCGATCTTCGTGCAGACCTTCGTAAAATGCCCTCGTGCTTTCTCCTCTGTATTTGGGTCCAGTTTTACTAGAGTACTAATGGAAGTTGCTGCACATTGAAGGACATTAACATTTGTAATAATGAAACGGTAAGTCAAGAAAGCGTAACCATACCCAAATCTTTTGGATTTCATTTGCACTTGCATGGAACAAACTTTCCCATGGTCGGACCACCAAGTAATGGTCTTGCACGAGCCAGGGTCCCACCCTAGCATGGTTAAAGTCCTCATCGATGAAAAAATAGTCCACGAGATCGAGGGGGCGATGGGGTTCCAAAGCTGGTTTATCCTCGTGAGAAGAACCGTATATCTAATATTCTTTTCTAGGACTTTGATAATGGCATTGCAATGCCATGGTTCCCGTAACTTATCGCGAGCTTCCTTAGAGAAGATGATGTCTAGGCGAGCTGGGTTGGTGGTATGATCCAACCTGGCAAGACCAATCCATATCCTGTCCTCGGCAACATCTTTTGGTATAAGGATATGGGTCTCCGTTGGGCTTCGAATAGTATCCTTAAATAATCTCCTTGTTGTATGGTTAAATTGGGGTTGGGATCGAAGGAGCTTGGTCTCGGGCTCACGCAGGGAACCTAAAGTTGTGTTGCTGGGCCTTGTGTTACGAAGCCTGCTATCTATTTTATTTTTAGTCCATTATTACTTTAAATGTTGGCCTTGGTTATTTCAAATGTAAGCCCAAGTGGCAAACTAGTAAAATGAAGCCTAGCTTCACAGTATTTGTGCAGGAGAAGAAAGAAGAAAGTTTATGATGATGAATATTTGAAAACATATTTCTATCAATCCCCTCCCCTTCTATTCTTCACTCTCTCTCTCAAAAATTCGGGTACAAGATTTTTTAAGCTTATTCTTCTTCTCTAAGCTTTTAGGATCTCGTACGTTAATCAGTTTCTCGAGCATCCAGCTCCTGGAACTCTTATCCTGACATTATTTGGTATCAGAGCCATCATTCCATGGCTTGTACCTATTCCTATCATGATGACGGACATGACAGACGAAGAACTCATGGAACTCATGGCTGAGCTACTAAAGGGGAAGATAAATAAATTGGATCGCATGATCGCAGACATCAACGCACTGACTGAAGTGATGATCCAAAGTCTTGACGAACCATATCAAGCTAGATCTAATGAAGAAGGAGCCATATCCTTAGAGCCTCAGGCTATCCAGGTAGAGGAGGTGAAGAAATCAACAGATCAGGTGATGGGAACGATTGATCGCATGTTTGAGATTCTCAAAAACTCCTCTGATGAAGAAGACGATGAGGATGAGGAGGAAGCCACAGTGGTGGAATGTCCTATCAACCTTGAAGGTAAACCTAAACTCCTCTCAATCCCTTGGCTATAAAAAAGGCAATTTTAACCAAAAACTTATACGACACCAACGCTGCCTTCTGCCACCTCGGCGGGGGCATGGTGGGGCTGCCACCAGACCCTGGCAAGATGGTGCTCCCAAATGCACCATTGGTTTCATCGAACTTGACCCATGACTCCCTGGTCCTCAACCCTGTCAATTCTAGTTCTCGTTCTCCATGGAGATTTTGGCTGACGCGGCTCAATTAGCCATCGCGGTGTCCACGATGGGCCTGTGGCCGATGCTTAGAGGGGCGGCGATACTTCCTGCCAAGACTCAAATCTGTTCTCAGCCATCGTCTCTTGTTAATAGTTCTGCGAATGCGTACCCTTCGCCCATGGGTTTTGACTCTGCTTAATAGATGTTCTTGGGATTGCTTTGCCTCCTCTCTCAAGTATGCGTCTCTCTTTTTGTCGTGAGCAGTCAACCTTCGCAGGTGCCACCTCATGTCCAAAAGAACGTGGACTTACTCGAGGAGGACTCCACCTGGAACCCTAATCCTAGTTCTGACCTAGCGGCCATTCGCGGTGATTGCATGGTGGCTACATGTTGTGCGCCGGGCACCGTGGTCATGCAGGAGGCATCCTTGACCAATAAGGATCTTGTTTTGACGTCGGGCCCTTTGTCATATGCAGCTGCTCTCCACTCGAAGACAAGAGAAATGGCTCATAATGGTAATTTCATCCAACCCACGCTCGTTGATAATGAACTCGGGGTTGTTCTTGATGACAAATGTTCGAACATTTATTTGACTTTTGGCAAACGGGCCTTGATTGGTGAGCTTGTGATGCCCAAGGGCTCAAGGCCATGTTTCTCGTATGAGCTTCGTACTTCTATCGCCAAGGTTTGGAAGGTGCAGCTGAAGATGCTTCCTTTGGGCATGGGTTTTTTGGGATCCAATTTATAGTTGAAGCAGATCAGGATGCTGTTTGGAAGTCTTCGTCATGAAAAATCCACATGGTTAACTCCACTTGCAACCATGGGCCCCGTGCTTCAAGCCTTCACGATCCACTTCCAAGCTTGCCAAGGTTTGGATCCTATTGGTAGGTTTGAGTATGGAGCACACAGTTGAGGACATTATCTTCGGGCTAGCGGCCTCGATTGGTCTTCCAATTTGGCTGGACTCGAGCTCATTGAATCGCTTCCAATGAGCTATTTTACTGGTGGATGTGTTGTATGAGAATCCTCCTCTTTTTTGCGTTCATTATCAGGTGATTGGGCACTTGGAGGTCCAGTGTAAGAAGTTACATCCCGAGATTGAGGCTCGGAGGGCGGAGGTTGCGAGTGGGAAATAGGTTATGCAAGGCAGACCTCTAAATTCAAAGGTTGGTGCTCAGGCTTGGCCTTTACAAGCTTGGGTGGAAAAGGCTGGTCCTTCTCTTCAGGTTTCAGTTCGTGAGGGGTCGAGCGGTTTGGCTTCTTTTCGCTAGGAGGGCACATTTGAGGATCATATTTTTGAGATGTGTGCATCGTTGGCTCTAGTTTCTATCTTGGAGAATTTTGTGAACAAGGAGGATCTTACAGCTTCTCTAGGTTTGGACGCGGAGTCATTCTTGTCCCCGAGGGACCTAGGTTATACACTTGCCCATCGTGTTGGGGACATGCTTCCTCAAGCTTTTAAAGGCATTGACCACGTGCATGATAAAGAGGTTTGCAACTCCCTGGCTTTAGTTACTATTCTTGAAGGCATGGTTCAAGAAGCGGCCCAGCCTAAGACTTCAGCTTATGAGGTCGGGCTTGAAGGAACTTTAGCTCTTTCTAGAGATGAGGTTGATGCGTGCACTTCTTTGGCCTATGTTACCATTTTGGAAAATATAGCGCTTGAAGAGGAGCAGCCTCCCTTCTTGTCGTGCCCTGCAAAGGGCTCACTACATAGTCCTTGGTTAAGCTCAAATAAAACAGAGGATGGTTCTCGGGCACTAGCATTGGTGGTCGTTGATGAGGTACAGTTATTGGAAGCGCATGCCTTCGGGAAGGAGCAGGTTTACCAGTTGTCGAACTTGGGTCAAGTACAATTACATCGGGCATCCTGTGATGCTTTTCTAAGCGATGAGGCGACGGACACTCTTGACCAATAGGTGGAAAGTTTGTTTCCTTTGCCTCCTTCACCTAACTCGGATGGGGATAGCGCATCGGACGAGCACGAAGTGAGTACTCCTGGACATTACCTTACCTTGCCTTACTCGGGTGGGTACACTCCTTGCACTTTACATACAGAATTTATGAACTGGGGTCGGCCGGAGGACCAAATTTATGAGAGCAACGCATTCTCCAGTGGGGGTTCGACGTGCCTACTTTTGGATCCTGCTGCGGACCCTTATGGGAGGGCAACCCCTCTCTCGCCTTTGGGCCTTGCTGGTGGACACTACCCAGGCTCATTGGGCCGGACAGCGCATTGGGCTGACTTGGCGGATGAGGACCTTCCCTCTCTGGTCCACCGAAAGCTCCCGCTGGCCCCTCATGGCTCCTCGGCCCAGCAAACGTCCAAATTCGCAAGTCAACTCCAGTCCGGGCTTCGAAGAGGTTTTTTCGGTGGAGGGCCCTACAACACGGGTCTTATCAGAGCGAAGCCTTCTCCTCCAGCAGCTTGGGCCCAAGTGGGCTTTTTAGGTCCTCCGCTGCCCATTCTGGGTCAGAAGCTTGTCGGGATTCGGGAGACTACGGGCGTTAGTAATTCGACGATCAACTTGATGGCCATGACTGCAGAAGCAAAGAAATCTGGATGGCCAGAGGAGCGCAAGTCGGAGGAGGTTTTTGGGGATCCACCTGCCAAAAATACGCGCTCTAAGAAGAAGTCTTTGGCCCCTTAAGGTCAAGCGGTAGCTACTTCTTTTTGTCTGTATCTATTTTTAACTACCCAGCTTGTGGGTCAGCAAATTTAGAGTCCCTAGCTTTGGCAGTGGTCTAGATTTTTCTTTTTCTCTTTTCCTCATCCTCGTTCCTCTGATTTTGCACCACCTTCCGTAGACTTTCATTTCTTTTGGTAATAAAGTTCATAAGTTAATAAAAAAAACAAACGCGAGGCTGTCCTGGTAACACCAACTCCTGAATCTGCTATTATTTTAACTGGTTGGAGCGATGTGCGCGAGTATTCGAAGGTGGAGTTCCCTGGGAGTGAGAAGGATGAAATTGATACTATAAATTGGTTAGGGAAGCTTGAACCTGAGCTACTTCAAGTTGAGTTATCTCCGGGGAGCGCGGTTAAAGAGATTGATCTATCTGTACGAGTGCAGTAACCAACCTAGGAACTTAGGGAATTTACGATCGGAGCTTGAACTTGATGAGAAAGCGTGTTCTATGACCTTAGATGTTGGCTCAACTGTGTTTAGTTCTAATTCCTTTACTGGAAAATAAAGTAAGGAGGAGGGACGAGACGCACAGAAGCTGTTCGACAAAATGCTTGATAGAGGATTTGCACATGAGTTACATGGAGTTTCGGTAGGCATTGAGGGTGAACATAATGTTGCTAGTTTTGAAAGGACAGTCGTTGGTGGCGCCAATTCTAGTGTTCTAGGTCCTTTTAAACACAATATTGTCTCAAGAATTATGCCGGAAGCATCCGTTGACCTTGTAGTCAGCCTTAATGAGGACTGCAAGAAGCATGTGGTTGCTTGTGTTTGGAGGATGGGTGTTGAAGATGTTGTACAACCTTATACGTGCATTCATCAACCTAGAAACTAGGATGTGTTCGAATGAAGGCTGAATTTGACATGAAAGTGGGTAAGGTCCCTGTCCATTGGCTGAAACCTGAATGTCCAAAGAGAGAAATTTGTCACCTGGTCGAGGCTTGGCTAAGTGTAGTTGGTGGTCAGCCGTAAAGAATATTACATCCCCAAGGATGAATTGCAATTGGTCTATGATTATTTGCTTTCTGGGAGCCTGTACTCTTTACTTCACGGGAATAGAGGGCCAGGGAGGAGGTTTCCCATCCTAGTCAACTTGACAGCTCTCACTATAAATCAGCCGGTGGGGATTTCTTTTTCTAGTATTTGGCCGTCTTGTTCACATTTGGCAACTTCTCATCTTGGGAAGCAACTTCACGGGAGAAGAAACTTAAGCGGTAGGGATTGTTGTATGATTAAATTGGGGTTGGGATCGAAGGAGCTTGGTCTCGGGCTCACGCAGGGAACCTAAGGTTGAGTTGCTGGGCCTTGTTTTACGAAGCCCACTATCCAAACAAGAGCTATTGTGTGTTTTTATTTGGATTTTCTTTTCTTTCTCACCGTAGCTATTTTTTTTTTGTGACAACACAAAAACGCTGGGAGTACAGCGGTTTTTGGCAAAAATTGGTCCCCAGTAGCCAAGCCGAGTCGTGGATTCAACTTTTATCTGAAAATAGAAAACGCTCGTGGAGTAGCGATTTTTGTGCAAAGCTGAAACGCTCCCCGCAGAGCGGTTTCGTGCTCGACCCCAGATAAGGAAAACATCCCCTGACAATCCCATTCAGGAAATTGTCGGGGAAATAAATCTCCTTTTGGAAAATTACCCTTTATTTTGTGTGTTGTTTCACCTGAAAAATACTCGCTAATTATTTGCATGTTAGACATTTCTGACTCGAATAGGTTTTCTATAGTATGTGAAGCTCTTTATATTTTGTAAGAAAGTGTTTTACTACTGTATTATTTTTAAAGGGGAAATTATTCTCAAGTCTCTGAGGTTTGCTTAAATATATTCAAAAAATTTTCGTGTTTAAAAAATGATCATGTTGTCCCTCTTGTTTGATTTTATTATACTTTCGGGACCTTCAATAAATTTTTTTCTTTTTTTCATTGAAATGACAAAAATATCCTTAGAACAAAACAAAAAAACCGCTTACATCTTCTCTTCTTCTACCTCGCCCAACCGCACCGCTCCCCAATCAAACGAACCTGTTCACTCCACGAGCCTCGCTGGTACAGTACTGGAACAAGGAGGTCCGAAACGATATCCCAAAGTCGTCGTTTCTCCTCTCCAAGGCGTCCCCTCTAAATGCCGTCAAATCGGCTTCCTTCTCGAAGCTAGCCTCCTCCAATTCCCTCGGGACCCACCTCCTGGACTTCTGCTCTTCCGCCAAGCTCTTCTGCTTCCCCGACTCAGGCCTCCGGCCTTTACTGGAGAAGCACGACAGCAACTCCACTTCACAGTTTACCCCTACGGGGCCCACCCTCGCCACCACGGAGCTCCCTCCCGGAGAGGCTCCCTCCACCGGGAAGGCGGCGTCAGCCCGGCGAGTAGCTGGGGGTTGTCCCGGTGGGTGTTGCAGAGGAGGAGCGGAAGGAGGGCCGCGTCCAGGTCACGGTAGGGTTGGTGGTGGCGAGTTTCGGAGGAGTAGTCGAAGCGGGAGATGGTGAGGTGTGTGAGGGTGAGGGAGAAGAGGGCGAGGGAGGAGAGGAGGCGGCGGTGTTGGGGGCGGGTCTCGGGGAGGATGGAGATGGTGAGGTGTATGAGGTGGGCTGGGGTTAGGGTAGCCAGGTCCGCCATGATCATCAAGAACGTGCTCGACGTGATTAGGAGTGGAATTGAATTGGATTGAAATGGGGTTTCCATGGCCACCGGACTTGGTGGACGACGTCGTCTTGAAGCCGGCAAGATGAGAAAGATGAAGGAGGAAGAAGAAGAGATGATGTCAACAATTTTGTTATTTTTTGTTCTAATGGTATTTTGGTCATTTCGTTGACAAAAATGAATAAAAGAGCTGCTGACATACGCCAGGGACTCGAAAGTATAATAAAATCAAACACGAAGGACGTCGGCTTGTATTTTGCAAACAAGGGTGACTTTTGAGTATATTTAAGAAAATTCAAGGGACTTGAGAGTAATTTCCCCTTTTTAAAATTACTTTATTTCACTTCGCAAAAAAAATCTAACTTCGAATATCATTCTCGTAATAAACTTTATAAATGAACAAATAAATAATTGAAAATATTAACAAAAAAGAATTTATTTTTCCGTCAATAAACTTCATAGACTCCCCACTTTTCCAACGTATTTGTTTTTCCTAAAACAAACAGAATTACCAATGATTAGATATTTCCTGGATAATCTAACTTTGCCAATAAGAAAACCAAAACATTTCCCCAGAAACAGAAGAAAGAAAACACATGCACCTGTTATAGGATGAGAGATGTCTCTGCAAAAACACTACCCACAAGGCTGATCAAACAACAGCATCATACAGTACATCTCGTGAAGTTATTGCTCCATGCCGATGTCGCCCCATCGAACTTTGTATTTTGCGGAAAGGTAATGAGCTCCGACCGGCCCTCGACTTCCGTAGGGGTAGTACTCCAGAATGATTTTCTTCTCTTGCAGCTCTTTCAGAACAGGTGTGAAGAGAGACCAAGCAGCATCCAGTTCGTCACTTCGGATAAATAGCCTTCTTTCGCCTTCAATTGCATCCAACAAGAGCCTCTCGTATGCGTCCGGGATTTCTTTCGAATATCTGCTCGGAAACAAAAAAGAAGCTCCAGATTCAACATCACATATAATTTCTAAACTCTGCAAATTAGCATCTTCTTCTAGTTTTCATATCGTAGAAAATGAACAGATAAATTAACATTCTTTTGAGTTCACATATTTTGAATTTGCATACAGATTGATCACTTTACCTGGCAGCATAAAGAAGATTCAAATTGCTTCGATCCAACCTCATCCCCAGTCCAGGGACCTTGTTGTTGATCTTCAAATATATAGCTTCGTCTGGCTGGACCCGGATAACGAGCTCATTTGTAGCTTGATCGAGATCTGTTCCAAAGTTCCGGTTGTACAAGTTTCCAGGAACGTGTCTGAACTGTACTCTTATCTCAGCCCTGTTTAAGAAATGATGACTATCGTGTTTAAGAAACTACATCAACAATTTATAGACTTGGATTTTAAATTGTGGCCACTAACTACCTCTTATTATGTAATGCTTTGCCAGCTTTCATCAGGAAAGGTACCCCATCCCATCTAGCATTGTCAATAAAAAGAGCAGCGGCTGTGATGCTGGCATGCCTACATCAACTCCCTTTGAAGATCCTTGCGGGTTCATCTGATGCATTTCCAACAACTGCCAGACGAAAATCGATGACACCGCCAAGCTGGATGAGGGTTAGTGCACACAACCGGATTGCCAGCTCGAGGACGAGCTGTCTCGCGAGGGCGGGAGTAATGTTAGGCATTAGGATCCTAGAGACTTTAGTCGTTATTTCCTATTCAATTGTTTCCATTCAATTGTTTCCTTCAATTAGAACTTTACCTTTAATAGGTTAGGGTTTATTTAGTTTTCTTATTCAGCTTTTAGGCGTTTTGCTATATAATACCCACGCACCCTGGGGTTTGATTATCAAGAAATATAACAAAAAATCTTCCTTCTCTCTCTTTCTCTTCTCAACTTCCCATCTCTTTCTCTTCTCAACTTCTACCAACTATCAAAGTTCATAACAATTTGGTATCAGAGCCACTTTCCGGGATGGCTGCTATGGATTGAGAGGCTCGCATAAATTACCACTTCGACAAGTTAATTGAGTACGTCAAGAAGATGGACAAGTCTCCACAGAAGATAGGAGATTCCTCAGTGGTGGTCACTGAGGAGATTCGTGCTGCTTCTGGAGAGGCTTTTATAGGACAGGCTGCAGAAATAAGACTTCAGATGCAAGAAGTTAGCCAAGAATCAAAGAAGACCCATCTTGAGCCGGAGGAGGACGCCAGGTTGGATGAGGTAACCCAATTTCTATCTCAAAGGGGTCTGCCCGGTCTTTCTGCTTTCTCGGGTACTAGTTCGAGAGATTGGATTAGGCATATTGAGGAGTATTTTTCGATCCACGATTCTGTGGAGATCTATAAGGATAGTCTAGTGGAGGCTTTATTGGTAGGTGAAGCGAATACATGGTATTCGTCATGGTGTTTGAACAACGTAGAGGCTAAATGGGAAGAATTTGTAGCTACTTTATATGAGCGCTTTGAGAATGAAATGGTCATTGACGATGTGGAGAGTTGTGTTGTGGAGAAATTACTTGATTTTGAAGGAGAAAATCAAGTGGGTTTTGTGAAAATTTCTGTTTTAGAATGCGAGGTTAATGACACGGTCATACAAGATGATATGATGGACGTTAATGGTGTAGTTGCAACTGGCGTTGGTAGTAAAACCAAGAAGGGAGTTGCAGTTGGGCAGGAGATACAACTAGTAGATGCTGCTAGGCAGAAGATGCAACTAGTAGATGCTGCTAATGACATCGAGAGCGCAAATACTAATCTTGATGACTATATTAAAGATGACTTGGATTTGGATGTTCCTTATAAGCTTTCAACATACTTGACCAATGAGGAGATTGTTGAATCTGCAGCGAAGGCGCATGCCTTTCGTAGGAAGGTTTTTGTCAAACCTAGCACTAATTGTCCAGACCTTCGAGTTGCTAATCATAGCCAGAGATGGTTCCTTTCAAATTTCTTGTGTTTCCAACAGCGATTTCAGCAACAAATTTGGCAAATCTGGCCACGATGGAGGTCGAAGGAAGGACCTACATGCTTCTCGATTGCTTGTGGAAAGGCCATAATGATTGCACAGGTCTTTGTTGAAGCCGAGGAAACTGACAAGTTATGTAAATCTAATTTGGAGAAGTTGGAGGGAGCTGCTTCAGATTCCAACATGGTTGCTGAAAGGTTTACTGTTCTCGTTCATGTTGGCTCAAATACATTCAAACTAGTGGGACTTGATGGATACGAGATTACGAAGGCTGGTTTCTTGAAGGCTGAATTGGGAGGGTTGGAAACTATGAGAAGTGTGCCTTTGAGAACTTCAATTCTGACTAGCCTGCATGTGATTGAGTCTAAGGAAAGCATATTAGAGTATCTAGAGATGGTGTTCGTCTAAGGTTCTTCTCATGGGTTGTGCAATTTCAGGTTTGAAGATGGTGTCGCTTTTGGTGGACCTCAGGATGCAATGATGGTGTGGTATTTTGCTCATCAAACTGAGTTTTGGGTTGGTATCAAGCTGAAACTTTGTACTAAGTTATGTGGTTCCTTTAATGACTCACACAAGGAGTTGACATCAGCAACTGTCCATTTACCCACTTTACTTGAGTTGGATTCTGATAGATATGTCAAGATTTATGTTGCTGCTGCTACGTTAGTTTGCTGTGTGATCAGTCATGATGAAGATGAAGTTGTTCAACAAAAAGAAACAGACCATAAGGTCTCATTTCTTCAAGATTCTTGCAAGGAAGGTTCAGATTTAGTTTCAATTGGGGGCTTGGGACATCTTGGAGAACAAGAAACGTGTCTCCCAGTTTATAAAGCAGGTGTTGTTCAACCTTCATTTTAGATAATGGTTCAAGCTCTTCGCCCTTTGCCATTTAGAGATAAATCTGATATCAAAGGGATGGTGAATTTGCAAGAAGTTTTTGACAAGTTGAAGAGTGCAAAGTATACTGAAGAGAAGTTGAAAGCCACATCTCAATTCTTGTTGGCATTTGGTGATGTAATTGATTTGGCAGCAGGGCAGCTGCTATTGAAAATTTGTGCAGTGCTAATATTTGTTGCAAGTTATTACTGGAGGAAGTTCAACCTGCTGAATTGGAAAGATGAGCCACCTAATGTGCAGCTGACAGTCCAAGAATGCCAAGAACTCCATGTTAGTTGCTCTGTGATGCTGGCATGCCTACATCAACTCCCTTTGAAGATCCTTGCGGGTTCATCTGATGCATTTCCAACAACTGCCAGACGAAAATCGATGACACCGCCAAGCTGGATGAGGGTTAGCGCACACAACCGGATTGCCAGCTCGAGGACGAGCTGTCTCGCGAGGGCGGGAGTAATGTTAGGCATTAGGATCCTAGAGACTTTAGTCGTTATTTCCAATTCAATTATTTCCATTCAATTGTTTCCTTCAATTAGAACTTTACCTTTAATAGGTTAGGGTTTATTTAGTTTTCTTATTCAGCTTTTAGGCATTTGGCTATATAATGCCCACGCACCCTAGGGTTTTGATTATCAAGAAATATAACAAGAAATCTTCCTTCTCTCTCTTTCTCTTCTCAACTTCTACCAACTATCGAAGTTCATAACAATACGGGTGGAGAAAAGATAAATACCCTCCACGCCCTTCGGTGCCGAAGTCTTCGGAAAATATCAGCTGTACATTCCGTATATACTGCCTTGTCCATAAAGGTTCAAAAATACGATTGGAGAACCGGAGAACTGACAAATTTTCAACCAGCTCCTTTCCAAGATAGTGGTCTATCCTGTAGAAGGATATTAAATAACATTATAAAATGATTTATAGTGTTGCTAAAATAAAGATTGAGGTGAATCTCCACCAGAATATTTGGTCTTCTCGAAGGTATTGCTTCAAGGCTGTTGTCAAAGCAGCAGGCGATTCTGAATCTCGGCCAAATGGCTTCTCAACAATGACTCTGGTCCAACCATTGCTGGAAGAGGCAGATGAACTTGCACATTTAACGGCATTAATGAAGATGTTTGGAGGGATTGATAGATAAAAGAGTCGATTTGAAACTCTTCCACCCTGTACAATCCAATTGTAATGGAATTATCCATCTTGTGCAAGCCACAAACGGATTAATGAAAGGTATCACATCCTAATGTTTACTTCCGAAGCAAAACATAAAATAATTGTGATAAAATCTTGCCCAAGGCATCCTCTTGATTGTATCTTAAAAGCAAAACAAGACTTCACCAGAAGGTGCACCAAACCATGTGATTCAGAAGCTGAGATGGCTGATTTCGATAGACTAGTGCATAGAACACTGAAAAACATCATTCATTGAAGCAACGGAATTTAATCCATTCACAACAACGATGAAAGAAAAAATCCACGTTCAACTTCATAATGGAATGGAAAGAAAATAAGAATCTTTTCACGGTCATCCACTATCCTTAATCATTTCTAACAAGCAGTTATATATATGCCTCCTCAACCAACAAGCGCATTACCTCATATTCTTTCAGCTTCTTGTCTAGCTTTGAAAAGTTATCCTCTGAATCATATTGTCCAGAATGATAGAAGCATCTGTCCAGAAACTCGTCCATCTTTTCACCACAGTTCTCCCTACACAGTAACACAACAGCTTATTTTTTCGGCCCAATTTTTTTTATGACAACCTCCATAAAGGAATCTGCTCTGCCATTTCTCCCAAATCAGAACTTGGAGTCCATTGAAGAAGCTACCTTTTATCTATTCTGCAGGTGAGTGTCTTGCTCACCATGGTTCTAAGCTCGGCATCCGTCATCTTACTCCTAGCATACCCAAAGATAGTAAAATGCTGCAGACGAGGAAATTCACAAAAATAAAAAGAGATTACAAGCATGTTGTTAATAATCATCGGCCGACCAATGTTTTCACATCCGATGACAATTAAGGAAACAGAAACAATTTCCAAACCTTGGGCTCGTAGTAAAGTGCGAAAAGGGCGGGAAATATCTTTTTCTTGGCAAGGTCACCAGAGGCACCAACCACCGTGATGCTAACTGTAGACTCCTTACCATCAGCATCCGACCGAGCCGCCTCCTTATTATATTGTCGAGGAGATGCCAATGATGACAACAGCCCATCTTTCAGATTCTTAAAAGGAATTTCATTTTCTACTGGAGAGGCCACTGAACCTACACGCAAATTAATAGCCTTCAATACTTGCCCATAATTAAAGGAAGGAAAAAAAGAAACCAAGAATTTATGAAATCTCCGGAAGGTCCGTCACATATATTTTCACTTGTCCCACGAGGAGGAACGTGGACGTGTTCAATAGGGGAACAGAGAGAGGAATTAACAAAAAGTTTTTGAGGGTATGGGCCAACTTGGGTGACGGCTTTATAAAGCTATAGTGGGCCTCGTTGGGTGACGGCTTGACGGGTGAGATTCGGTTGGTGAAATTTCTATTAAGGAATGGTTAATTGTAGACGAGTGTCTCGTGTTTTCCAGATTAGTATAAAACAATTATGAAAATCATTGTCTTTAAAATGGCGCCCGATTCACTGCGGGCAACGTGTGCCATGCAACACCTATTCCGGGCTAACGCGCGTCTGACACGTGTGCCGTCAGGATTTGTCATTGGGATGATTTTTGCAGTTGGGGTCTGGGCTTTGACTTGTTAAAAAATGATATGTGTGGTGAGAGTCAAACTCACAACATCTTGCAAGAACGGCGAGAATCGTACCACTGGACCGAACACAATTCTTTGGAAAAAAGACTCGCAGGTCACCTTATTAATATTAGTTGTCAAATTCGTGCTACTGGCCCCTAGCAACATTTAATCCGACCTGCTTTAAAATGAGAATGGATTGGGTGCTCTGATTAATAGTATGCGCAACTAGGAGTGAGCATTTAATCCGACATTCGATGTTCAAGTCTGAATTTTTTTTCAAATTATCCGAACTTTTGAGTTTGGATTCGGATGTAAATTCGGTTAAAAAATCGAATTTAGATACCCGAACTATCCTTACTTTGGTTGGACTTGGGCTGAAAAGCATCCTTATTCCTTCCCTTGTATCTGAATTCTAGCCGGGAGCGGATTTGGTCCTGGAATGCCAAATCCAACCAGGACCGTCCTGGACAATCCAATACTTTATTCAGTTACGATCCAATGTTTTACTTAGTTACGATCTAATGGTTTACTCAGTTACGATCCAATGGTCTGTGTTTATCCCGTCCTGGATAAATTGGAACCGTCTCAGTTATCCAATTATGATACAATAGTTTATCCAGTTACGATTCAATAGTTGTAGGCTTTTTTCATTTTGCCTTCCGTATTTTCGCATTTTTGCAAAAAAATCTCTGCATGTCCTTCAATAAAAATTCTCTAGCACCGTGTTAAAATAGACCTCCAGCACCAAATCTTGTTCCAGCCTCCTTCACTAGTCCCCTAATTCATTCCTCGCCAACTAAATTCCTAAAGGAAAAAAGTGAAACTAGCCGACCCTGCTCCCACTCCACCAGTCTCCACCGCAGCCCGCAATTTCACCTATCCTCGACCTCGAATCTTTTTTGCCTCCTCACTTGCTGCTTCTACATGATGGTACTGCTTTATCCATCTTAAAATCTAGGTTCTACATGGTACTCGTTTTTTAATCCTCGTTTTGTGGATTTTTAATGATAAGCATTAGTGATGTTAATTACATAATGCCTGTCGTGATATGCCAAATGGAACATTGTATTAGCAACATCATTTTCTAATGTAACTTAGAAAACAGAATCCTCTAAAAAACGTAGGGACTTCAAGCCTCGATAGAAGAGTTGGGAGCTATCGATCCAATTTTTTTTATACCACTAAATATGGGTCGACTAGATTAATTAATCCAAATTTAAATTGGATAAAATTTTTAACACTATCAAACAGATAAGCACCAAAGAAAAATGCAAAACGCCCGACGTGTGTGCTTACTAGTAAACCGAGCGAACACGTGTAACATCGCAGAGACTGCCACTTCGCCGTCACTGACACCTTTTACGAAAACCAATTAATAAAAACACGAAAGAAACTACTCCTTCCCTGTGATCCTCCCACTTCGGAACTCGTTATTTTCGTTTGAACGAGCAATTTCTTTGCACCAACCCACCGGTAAGATCTCTCTTCTTCTTCTTCTTCTTCTTCTTCTTCTGCCAATTGGCTTTTCTTTCTTTCTTATTGATTGGCCAAGTAAAGGAATATGGGTTAATTAACTTCATGGTCTTTTTTTTATCTGCTTCAATGTAAGAAGTGATTGGCTAGTGAGGTTGTGTATTGTATTTGTAGAATTTTTTTTATATCTGTTGATTGATTCTTTGGAGCTATGATCGCTAATTAGGAGGTTACCTTCTGGCATTTCGTTTATTATTTGGGTCAATTATATATTTCTGAAGATGTGAACTTATCATTCAAAAACTACTTCTCTAATGATATAAAATTGTTGCAAATTCACCGACGAGGTGACAAATTGAGCTTGAAATTTAAGATCTGGATTGGATATGAACGAGTGAAAAAGTTCTACTTATAAGACAATTATTGAAGAATCGTTTGTATTAGTCTCATTTTTTTTAATATCCAGATCCACTAGTCAAATAATAACTTAGTTCGAACCAGGTGTGACCCTTGAAATATGGCAAAATTACGCCCCACTTAATTTAAGTGGTGGTTATTAGTCTCATTAATGAGCACCTCTTATATTACTTGTATTGTCACTTCATATCCTCCAGGTTAGCCATCAACAACCTGCAATAGAAGCAATGTCAGGTGTTTCACTAGCTGTGGACTCCAAACCTCAGCCTGATGATATAGCAACTTCTTCCACTGCAACCCAGAAGAGGCCTCTACAGAAGGAACAGCAGCAAGTAGCACCAGGATGGGGAGTGATGGGATCATTGCGAATGATAGAGCTCCAGCTAGTGGCCTTCATCATGGTCTTCTCAGCCAGCGGCCTCGTCCCGCTATTCGATTTAGTCTTCCCCGCATTCACCTCAGCTTATCTGCTCGGTTTGGCGCGTTTCGCGTTCCCTTCGCGGGGCGCGTATAACGCTGCTGGATCGCAGGATATTTTCCAGGGGAGCAAGCTGTTCAGGCTCTATGTGATTGTAGGAACTACCATCGGTCTGTTCTTACCATTGGCGTACGTCTTGGGCGGATTCGCACGGGGTGATGACCATGCTGTTCGGTCTGCTGCACCGCATTTGTTCCTGCTCTCGTTTCAGATACTCACAGAGAACATCATAAGCGGGTTGTCCCTATTTTCGCCGCCCGTGCGAGCGTTGGTACCTCTCCTTTACACGGTTAGGAGGATCTTCGTCATCATGGATTGGATGCACAATGTGTGGCTCAACAAGACTTTACCAGCAAACGCAAGCCCCCAGGTTTTTTTCAATTTTCTTGTAACCACGTTCAGCGAAACCACGCTTAATCACTCGAGTTCTTAATGTTTCTGATGTGATTGTTGCTTGCAGGACATCATTTGGTATTGGTTTGGGAGGACCCTATCGACTGCAAATTTTCTCTACTTTTCGATCAACCTTTTCGGCTTCCTGATCCCTCGATTTCTCCCGCGGGCGTTTGAAAGATACTTGCTCGGGAAAGACGAAATACATTCTAAGATGGCCGAGGACAAGCACTACGGGAATTTAGGCAAGAACCAAGCATCTGATAAGAAAGCAGATTAGTTGGTCCGTTTCTTCTTCCTCCGGTAGTCCGTCTTTATCATGTCTTTTGCTTGCAACTACATAGGTTTATCTGAAACACACCAAGTCCTTTCTTCCTGTAGAATTATCTCAAGTAGAAACTTTGGATATTTGTTTAGTTCATCTTTTAGTTTCAGGGTCCCCCCCTTGTAATAAGATGACGGTGCTCACAGATTCATAATTTAACGGCATAAAACTCATGTCCGGTAACCTCTCGTTGATCGGATGCGAGTGTAATTAATTGTAAGGAAATAGCTGCAGGCGATAAGCTGCTCTTTAGGTGTGAAAATAAAAGTGCTTGAGCTGGCACGAGGGGTGAGTTTAGGGGTTTGGATTGGGCACGGAATGTCCCCATTCCGAACCGTTTGGAGTGAAGACACGCAAAGTTTTTTTGCAAAAATGTTAAAATACGGGCACTAAAATGAGAAAAGTCACGCGGGCTGATATCGTAAATGGGACATGCCGGTATCGCAAACATAGGTCGGAACAAAGGTTGGTATCACATAACGGCGCATGTTGGTATCGTGACCGGGGCATGTCGGAAAATGCCGGTACGGTTTTCCTTCACTCCAAATTGTCTAGAATGAATTTCTTCACTCCGAACTTAATCTAGTGCCGTGAGATTTAGATCTTGTTGTAGTTTAGTCCGATTAAATTGAACCGACCATCAATATAGTTTATAGTTTATTCATAGAAATCAAAATTATCATGTTTAGTCAAAACCGTCAGTTTGACAGTGTCAAAATTGTCATGGTCACGTTATAAATGAGTAGTTTCTTTAGTTATATCTAATCTAAAAAAGTAATAAAAGTGCAAGGGAACAATCATCTCGGACGTGCATCAAAAATGCAATAAAAAGTGGGAATAATTAGCGACAGACTTAACAAAGAATAGTAAGTGCAGCGGGAATATATATTTTAAGTTTGAACTAATGTATCATTTTGACTGATATATATATAAATATATATAAACTTTATTTTTTAACTAATATGTCGGTTTTGTGATTTGGTTTCTGTCCAAAATCGTTCCGCGCACACATTACAAATTATTGATGCCGACTCCAATTTCGAAAAACAATTCCACCAAATTTAGGCCAACGGCATCGTAGTGACCATACATTCTCACACTTGACCTCCACCATCATAAACCAAGTCAATCTGGAGCACAGACTTGGGGGTCTCGGGTTGAGTCCCACAAGCCACCGGCCCATTGGACTCGAGAAAACAATTTCGAAACATCAAATCAAAACAATAAGGAGCGGTTTCGAACCTCGGCGCTGGCTCGAACCGGGAAAAATAACCGGGGCTTCGACCCAAAGTGGGGAGCAGACTGACTGAAACCGCCCTTCTTGGAAAAGCCGAAGAGCTAAGAAATGACAAGCTCCTCGACGTGCTTCGGGGAGCCGAGGAGGCAGCAGCGGCGGCCGCAACGGAAGCCTTGGTGGAGAATGGGCCCCCGTGAGTATCCCAACTTCGCCAGAAAGTGCACTCCGAAACAATAGACTGGAAGAGTCATCTCTAATTAATTTCTCGATTTGTTATTGCAAATCTCAAGTTGAGGTATTTACCATTTTCTTGCCACAAAAAAAAGGTATAACCATTTCTCATGTACAAAAGCCAGAAATGACCAGTTACAGGAGCGGATAGAAAAAGAAGAAAGAGACCATAAACTAACAAAGAAAAAACAAGGCCGGCCTTGAACCTGTACAGCTCACAAAAAATTATCTGCAAATATACAAGAGAATATACAGGAAAAAAAAACCTAACCTGGCTAATCATCTAAACGTTGGATTTCTCCCATCATGATCCGGTTGCTCGTCACTTTAAAACCTAGAAGAGCCGGATCGATTTGTCTCCCTTTCTTTCCTTTCTTCTTGCCACCTCGGCCCCCTTGTGTTCCATCACCCATGTCCGAGCCTCCTCCTGCTGGAGGGTGGGCCTCTGTTGCAGTGGTTTTCTTGGCATTGCTTTTGAGCATGTCGATGAATGATGGCTCTGACGCATCCGCATCACTGCAAGATGATGCACGGCGGAATCTCATGTCTTTCTTGTTAGAGGCTGTGCTGTTGACACCTTGGTTTGCTTGAACTGCTCCTGAATGTCATAGTAGTGTTGCCGGTTACTCATCGCACAGCATCGCATACGAATATATACTGGCAAACTCATACCAAAGAGAATTATACTGGCAAACTAACTTTATCACTAAAGTTGTTAACAACGAAATTCAATCTGCTTATCCTACCCAAGGAAACCGCGTACATCAAACCAACAGCAAAGATGGTATCAGGAGGACATCAATGAGAAAAGTAAGAAACATATAACACCAAACCATACACCATAAATTCCAAAGTTTTAAGTTCTTCAAGTGTTTTGCAGGAAAATGAAATGCATATATATATATATATATATATATATATATATATATATATAATATTACACAAAGTTTACCTTGAGACGCAATGATATATGGTCAAATGACATGCATTAAAAAGAGCCGAAAAAGTTACATTAAACGCCACAGCAACCCATCCAACAGAAAGACGTTGGTAACTAGCAAGCGAGAAAATTAAGTAGAAACAAACAAAAAAAAAAGTTTCGGGAAGATTTAGACCTTCTACTTAAAGAATTATATAACTCTTTCTAATTAATTCATTCATATAACCAAAATAAATCATTCATATATCCATCCCATGTCTAAAACTTGTGGTATATCCCCTCCCATCACTTTCCCCAGCATATGATATTAAGATAAAGCAAACATCCAATTATCATAACCAAACAGTCCGGGGGGTTGACCGGCAGGCAAACAAAAACATACCATCAGTACTGATCAGAGAACTTTTCGCCCTAGAAGCTCCATCAGAGACCAGCTCAGATAACCCTTCCTGAGATGACAAGGCTCGAGAAACAGGAGGACGTCTGAGCAAGATATTCTCTGGGCCCTTGGGGAGTGCAGGTACCCTATCAAACATAAGCCAAAAAGCACAAGCTTACAAACCTGGAGCAATGGAATTGAATTCTTAGACACTGAAGTGTAGGCCGTTAATTAAGCAGAAGTCCATTTAAGGCTTTAAAATGGGTGTATAAGCTATCATAGGCCAGCTCAGTTTCTGCCAATTCTGTCAAACTTTCTGATTTAACATACTGTTTAAAGTGCGTTTGTCAATAAGAATTAATGCATTCCTCATAAAGAGAGACATTCAGCAAATTGACAATCATCCAACTCCACATTCTACCATAGATATAAGAAACACTGGAGACTTACTGATTCCTCAGCATATCTTCAGAAAGAGAACTATGTGGAACAATCTTGTCATCAAAAAACCCTGCACCAAAGCAAAGAGCAGAAGATTCAAAACGGTGTTGCCAAGATCACCTGAACAATCACATGCAAGCATAAATAAGCTGTGACCCACCACCAATGCCCAGCGATGAATTCCTGGCAAGAGAGTTAACTGAGATCTCACTCTGTTCAGGCACCAAGCTTGCTGCTCCAGTAGCATCTTGAGCATCTGTAAAAGAACCCTTTCTCAAACCCATACTCCGGGATCTGGGTCTCTTGCCTTCCAACTCTATATACTCTTGGTTGACAGCATACTTGTCAGCAGCACAAGAATCAGTCATAACTGCCTGGGCAGGCCCACCGAGGCCTGACAAAATTGAATGCGAGCCAAAAAGTGTCGCGGATTCAGATCTAAGCAACAACTTATCCTGGATTTCGATATTGATACCCTGTTCTTCAGCCAAACCAACACCCGCGGGCTCGCCTACACTAGAGTTATAAGAACCCACAGAAAATGTACTATTTGGACCAGCTTCCCGCTCAGGAAAAGCACTGAAAGACTGCTCTAAAGAGCCCGGCATGGGATGGATGCCAGTTGGACCCCTTCTATCCAAGGATAACGCATCTTTCATGTCAAACGGACTACTTGGATGACCAGATTTTTGATGGAGCAAGTCCATTAGCAATTGTCTTGCCTTGTCATCATTCGTTGCATCAGACATCCATAAACCAGTATCTGCTTCAGCATTTATTTTTGATTCTGACTCTCGTTTCTGCCTATCAGAATTGATATGCAGTTGTTGAATCCGTGCTTCCACCCAGTCATTTGTAACTTGTCCATTTCCCTCGGACCATCGGCCCTCATTTGTGTCCAAATGTGGATTATGGAATTGATTTGAAGTTAAACTATGAGGATTCTGGTGCATGGAAGAAAATGCTCCCATTTGTGCACCAGTTTGCACGCGCGTACTCAAGTCTGGCATATCTAAGCCTTGATTACGTACCATTGCATTCACTACATCCATGTTTAACCCTGGTGCACCAGAAAGCGATGAGAAAGACCGCTCAAACGGTACTGAAGAACGCTCATACAGCCCCTGGCGGAGCCTATCCTGAAATGAATGATTCCGGTCAAACTGATTGAGCTGATCCTCAAGAGCTGCCCTTTGCTGTCGCTGATAAAAGTCTGCTTGGCCAATCCCTGACGGTTGAGCCCTATGATTACCAGGTAAATTCCTAAGGAACTGGTCATGTTCATTACCAGGCCAGCCCGAATTAATGTGCCTCTCTTCCTCTATATTAACTCGCGGCCTCAATCCCATTGATGACTGCCTTGCTTGAAGCTGCTCTTGATGAAGAATTTGATCCAAAGACTGCATCTGTCCATGCTGCGTCCGTGATAATAGCTCAAACAAATCCCTTTGCTGTTCTTGATGCGGGAGCTGACCATACTTAGCTTGAGCAAGCTGTTCAACGGATGGAACAAAGTGTCGTCCAGCGTGATGGGATCTATGCTGCATCTCCTTTAGAAGCTGCTGCTCCAACAAAACCTGATCGATCACGTTGTTGGCCCTGATGGGATCAACACGAGATTGTGCAAGTACAGAATCAGGTATCTGAGCATGCAGCAATTGCTCCAGAACGATCTGTCGAGCTTGGGCCTGCTGTCTCTCCTCTAACAACTTCTGCTGTTGAAATTGTTGTTGCCTGTGTAACTGTTGTTGCTGCTGTTGCTGAAGTTGTAGTTGTCGTTGCTGCTGCAGTTGAAGAGCCAAAAGATGTTCCAAATCAGGTCCAGCATTGTTGTGGTGAACAAGGTTCTGACCAGTCAAATGTTCCATGAGTGAATCATCAAATCTGGCATGTACTGGCAGACCATTTCGTTGCTGTAGTTGTTGCTGGAACTGTTGTGACATGAGCTGCTCGGCAAGATCAAACCGGTTAGGAGGTGGTTCTACTTGTGACAAAAGGCGGGCAGCAACAGCATCTTGATAAGAGCTGGCAACTGAAAGTGAGTCTTGTCTGCCAAGATCAGACCACTTATCAGGAATAGATGTTGCCTCAGTTGAGGAACCAAAAGGACCAGTCCTCCCTAAGTTGGAAGGCATATCAGACACCTCAGTATGTCTAGAATGAGAGCCTTCTAGCTCAGACCAAAATAAACCAAAAGGATGCAACTGGCTGTCTGTCTGATGATGCAAATTAGTTTCTGGTAACTTATTTGAGACAGGTGGGAAACTATCAGACTTTTCAGAAACATTCCGGACAGTTGCAGATGGTTGAGCAGAAGGATATTCAGCACTGGCAGGTCTTCCTGGAAAGATGATTTCTGGAAGATTACATAAATGAGATTCAGAGAAACAGCTTAGTTTTAAAACTACAACAACAACAAAAGAGACTGTAAAGGGGAAAAAAGGAAATACCTTCATCTTCAGCAACCAAATCAGAAAAGTTTTGACCCACGGGAAACTGTAGCTGAGGTGTGCCTTCAGGTACAGATGATCTGGAATGAACAGCAGAGATACTGCCACTTTTTGAATATTGCTGAGGCAGGTAGTTCACAGAGGATAAAGCAGCAATATCAGGAGCGGGAGGAGAAAATTTGATCTCCAACTTGCCTTCTAATGCACCAGATTCCTCCAGCTCAGACTGAGAATAACCTCCCTTTGACCTCAAATGAGGCATGACATTTCCAAGAGTTTGAAAGGGTGTTCCTTCAGGGGCATCAGCAACACGAACAGGCAAATCAATCCCAAAATAACCTTCTTCAAACCACAAGATGATATCAGCTCCAAGAAAAGGCCCCTGAGTATTTCCGCTAGGATCAATATAGTAGAAGTATGAATCTTCGGTTGGAATACCAGCTTCATCATCTTTAATCTCATCGTCACGCCCAGTGAGCATGTTATTATTATGGCTTTGGCCACCAAAAGGGCCAACAAACAAAGATCCAGACTCATCGGGCAGCTTAGATTTCCCATCAAAAGCAGCAGCATTAGATATAGCTTCGTCAGAATGAAAATATTCATGGTTCCCAATTTTCCATTTTCCAACAAGTTGCTGAGAACCATTGAAGGTAGCAGTACCACTCTCTTCCTCCTTGTAGGCATCCCTATTCAGATCTTTTAAATCGAAGTTACCAGAATTAGGTTTGACCACCGAGACTTCATCAATTTCAACCTCTTTGCCTACAACAATAGAAAGTTCAGCCCACAGGCACAAGCCATCTTAATATCATTCAGAGAATGGGAAAGCTAAGAAATGCAGGTAAGAAAGAGCTTAATCATTAGAGTGAAGAATCTTCTTCTTACCACGAAAATAGTTTCTCTCGGCTACATTGTTCCAAGAATGATCTGGTTTATATTCATAATCAACTACAGCTTCTTCAAAAGTTTTCATAGTCTCATCAGGAACAACAGATGGATTAACCCCTTGTTTTCCCTCAATGGATTCACTATCAACGTTGCCTGCAAATAGACAAACAGGATTTCCACAGTTTCAAACCAAGGAAAAAAAACACAGGAATGACACCCATAAGAGAATCATAGGTACCTGCAAAGTCATCCGTAGACTTCTCTTTCCTGGAATTATAAACTACTCCACTACTCGTGATTTTTCCTCTCCATATATCCATGATACTAGCCTATCAACAAACATACAGATCACCAGCAGAGAATTACTCTTAAGAATATAAGAAATTGCATAAAATCCATAAAGGAGATAGATTAGATGCACATATGTTTCAACTAACCTCTTCTACAGAATCAGGAACAACAAATGCCATCGGTTTAACAGAGTCCACTTGTGTTACAGGTGAAGATTCATCCATTCCCACAGGAAAAGCAGCAAATGATGGATCAAACTTCTGTCTGCGATATATGTCAAGCAGCTTTCCCCTTGGATACCGAAAAGTGTCAGTTGCAAGACTAGGTTTTCCAATGACACTTTCTCCTTTGTAGGGCTGAGCAGCAGTAATTGTACTCGCAGATGAGGACCTGCCAATGGCATTTGATCTTCCTCGTCCAATTGAAAACCCCGAGTTTGAGCCTTCCACTCGTCCTCTCTCGATCCCAAAACCTGGTGCAGCACGGTGTGGAGTAGAACCAGCGAACTGAACCTCCATTCTGTGGCGAGGCCTCCATTTGTCACGAGATTCGCCCTCACGCTCGGCCTGAGCTGCACGGTTGCTAATGACAGTAGATTGGCTTTCACTGTGGGTATCTTCCCTATCTTTCTCCAATTCCATTTTCTTCTCAGAACGGGATTCTCTTTCTTTTTCTTCAGGGCCCCATCTAGATGACCATTTGCTATCACGGCGTGCCTCAAGTCCAGAGTTTCGGGCACTTCCGTCATTCCAACGATCACTGGGTGGTGCAGTTCTATTGTCATCTCTGGTAGACACATTATCAGCACGACGGTCAGTCTTTCTGCGGTCTCTCCTGGCACTAAGTAAGCCAGTTTCCCTCTCCTCTTCACGCCAGCGGCGGCTGCTTTCACTCTCTGCAGCAGTCCTTCTCCAGTCCTTCTTCTCCTCAGATGCTTCCAAACGCCAACCATCCTTCAGGTTAGGATCACTCATATGTGGAGCAGAAGGAGCTCGAATATCCTGCAATAGGATTGATCAAAATCACCCTTTTTTTACCAGCTTCGCCAATTATGCCTCAGAACCGAAAAAATAAATGGACTCGTTGCGAAAAAGTACTTAATATCCAGTCTAAGCAACTTGTAACAGCACTAATTCACAAGCTACTGGAATGACCTGAATATCAAAACTTCACAATACAAAGAAAAAGAATCTCCGAAGACTAGAAGCATACCATTTTGCTATCACTTGGTTTGTTATAAAGCCATTGGGGAGACAAAGGGATGCTGCTTTCCGAGGTCACTTGATCTGAGAGAATCAGTGAGATCAGCAATCAACAACTAATGCTCATAAGAAAAAGATAAAACAAACGTTATGAGCACTGAGATATAAACTATCTAGCGAAACGAGAGAGATGTTTATAACCTTTGGATTCGTCGTTCAAGCCCATGTGGACCTTATCCCCTTCGCTTCCTCCCACGGGTTCAACTACAAAAACATTACAGCAGATGAAAAAATCACATCAACCAGTAGCTTAACCGAGAGGAAATCATCGGTGCGTTCGCATTGTCAAGACTACTGATACATATATCTCCAAGCAAAACCAATACCGCTTCGAAAATTAAACAAGATACTAGGCTAAACACTGATCATCGTCCACTAAAAAGGCACCACGAGCAAATAACGAAAGCGTTAGAGAGATCCAAGAGGATCTGTACCAGCAGCACCACCAAACGATACAACGAACTTCGAATTCGAATTAACAAGGGAAACTACAACGATAACCCTAATCCAACCAAACCGAATACGAAATTAAATCCCTAATTACCGGAGAGGAGGGTTTCGGGGAGATCGAGCTTTCTCTCAGGCATATTCGGAGCGGGAAAGGGCTTCGAAGATCGGAGGGAGAGAGCGAGCTTGGTTTCTCTGAGTAATTACAAATTTGGGCAGCAACAACAACACAAAGGAGGGGATTGGGGATGGGCGTTTCGGGTATTTTTAGATTAGGGATTGAGTTAGGGTTTTGCCGATTGGGGAAAGCGGAGGAGCAGGGGAATAGACCAGACCGAGGAGAGAGAGAGAGAGAGTAGGTAATGAGGAGTGAGTGAGGGTCAGAGGAGGTTTGGAGGGGAGGAGAGTAAGAGGAGGAAGAGAGAGAGGGTCTGCTTGGGTGGTCACAAGAACACGGAAAAACCATACATACTGATCAAGTGCAAACAAACTATATCATATAATTTTGGAAAAAATTATGCTACTAAAGATTAATTTTAGTAGACATTAACGTAATTATTTTTCTTCATAAAAGATAAGGGCAAAGTGCTAGGCAACTTTTATTCATCAAAATTATGTGGTATTGTATACATGATACATCTCATGATCAATATAGTATGACATGAGTATGGATTCAAACAGACCTATGGATCCATATCTCTTTTTACCTAGGTTTTAAAAACTGATCCAAAGGTCGACCCAGATTTTTCCTGTCCTTCGGATTGACCGGTCGGATCGGATCATTTATATTTTTTATTATTTTAAAATAATATTGGGACTAAATAGCCTAAATATAGGTTTAAAAATTCATATTCCACTAATTTATTTCATCTTGTGTCCACTTTTATTTGTTGATTTGCTTTATTCTGTGTTGATTTGAGAAAATCGAGCTTGTAATGAGATTTTTTATTTAATTTTGTATTTTCCTAAGGTAAATTTACACCAAAAATTACAGCTTGTCAGAGTTTTAACATGAAACCTCTGTCAAATTATATGACACCTGGTAAAAATTGTATTGATTTCAAACAAAATCTTGTCGGTTGGTCCGAGTCAAAAAATCTGGTCGAACTGCACGGTCCAACCAGATTTTGGGCGGTTCGCAAGGTGAACGTACTAACCCCCAAATATGGTACTCCAAAATAGTTGATTCATGGTCCGACAATCAATCTGACTGCGTTTTTAAAACCTTGATCTTTACCATTTTACCATACATGGATGATGGATTATACCTTAGTTAGAAACTACTTTAACAAAATACTATAACTTTTACGTATCGATTATGTTAGAAATTGTTTTGTTGAATTATTGATTTAATTAAAACTTGAAAAGAACAATGTATTATTAACTTTGTGATACCTTAATACTTTAAGTGATTTGATTGGTATTATCCATATAAACAAAGTACACACTCTTTCCTGACACACATCTTAAGAGAACTTCAAGGTTAAGCGCGCTTGCTCTGGGATAGTTTTAGTATGGGTGACATGCTAGGAAGTTTTTCGGGATGTGTGTGAGTGAGAACAAAACACGCTGGAAAAGGCTCATATTAGTCGATAAAGATAGCTGGTCAAATCATAGGGTGTTACAAGTGGTATCAGAGCTTTACCTCGACTAGTACGATGTAGTTTAGGTACCAATCCCACCTAAAACGAGAGATTCTGAGATTGTCTGGATTTGTCTAAATTTGGCGCGGCATGAATGTCACGTATTTAAAGAGGAGTACATATGATACCCTGTTAATCATATGTTCCGAAAAAGGCTTAACTAATTTGATATAGATTATCTAAATCAACAATATGCACCTACTTTTCTAGCACACATCTTGAAAGAACTTCAAGTTTAAACACGTTTGACCTGGGGTAGTTTCAGGATGGGTGACCTCCTGAGAAGTTTTTGGGATACGTGTGATGTATCACTAACTTTCACATCCTCTTACTACAATGTTCAGGACCTTATCAAATATGGAAAAATTGTTAATACTGAGAGAAGAAATGAGTTGTACTACTTACATACCACAACAACCATAGCATCAACTAACCTTGCAACCACTGCCAACTACATCACATGACCTAGACATTTGTCTTTCTGGCTAGGACACATCCCTAGCTCTAAATTGCTTATTTTAAAATAGATTAGTCCCTCTATTTCCATTATTTTAAAAGGTCCATGTGACGTTTGTCACTATGATAAACACAAAAGGTTGTCTTTTTCTTCAAGTGCTAGTATGGCAATACAATGCTTTGATTTAATTTAAGTGGATGTTTAGGGACCATACTCTGTTCCTTCTTTTGATCATTTCAAATATTTTTTGACCATTGTTGATGATCATTCTAGAGCTACTTGGGCTTGCCTTTTCAAAAATAAATATGATGTTGCGACCTTTTTAGAGGGTTTCAACCATATGGTTGAAACATAATTTCATACCAAGATCAATCGCCTTAGATCTGATCAAGGTATATAATTCCTTATGCATTTTTTCTTCAATAATGAGAGCATCATCCATGACATTTCTTGTCTCTATACACCCCAATAAAATGGTCATGTTGGAAGAACAACACATACTCAATGTTACCAGAGCCATTAGTTTCTAAGCTTATCTCCCAATTCAGTTTTGGAGCACTTGCATTCTTCATGCAATGCATCTCATCAGTCTCACTGCATCTTCTGTTTTTTATAGCAAAACTCCTCGAGAAATTCTCTATCATAAACCACTTTTTTTGTCTCATCTTAAAGTTTTGAGATAATTACCCTCAGGACCCTAGGGTATAGTCAAATAGACTCTGAGGACCCTGTAGTTTCCCTACTAATTTCCAAGCCCAAGTAGTTTGGTTTTTATTATACTCTCCGGTCCCTCGCTGACGTCATCAATTTTTTAATTTTTTTAATTTTTTTTCATCCTGAAATGACTATTATACCCCTAGAGTTGTCTCCTACCTCCCCTCCGGTGAACCTTCCATCTTCTCCGGCGACCCTCTGTCTTCTCCGGCGACATCTCCGACGACCTTAATTACTCCCATGAGAAAATATCAAACACAAAGGAGAACGTAGATTAGCACTAATCCCTCCTTAATCCCCCTTGTGCTCTTCCCGCTCCTCCTTAACAAGTCATCAATTGACCCAATCACTTGGATTAGTACCACCTTATCATCCACCCCTACGCAACTAAACCTAATGGTATTATCTAGCCTAACTTGGGCTGGCAGGGGCGGGCTCCTAAGACGGGACCACCCGCCCCTGCCGCCCACACTACCATCCCGACCATTTCTACGCGCGTCAAATCGCCAAAATGACAGCTCCACCGTATGGACGGCATCGGAGAACGGACGGCGACCTCCCCGCTCCACGCGTCGTAGCAGAATAGCGTCCCCTCCCGTCCGACGACGTAGATCCTGGGCCCTACTGCCGCCAGCCGCGAGTGTGTGAGGCTGAGTGACGTCACCCCCGGGATGGCGGGGCCCACGCACCAGGGGCCGGTAAGGTCGGGGAGGGAGGAGACGGCGAGGTTTCCAGAAGGGGGGAGAGTGAAAGGGCGAAGACGGAGGGTTGGAGGAGTCGACGGGTGCAGCGGAGGGAGATGAAGAAGGGGGAGAGGAGGAGGTGGGCCTAGCGGAGGCATACTTTGGAGAGGGAGAGCAGCAAGGAGGAGGGGATGCGGGAGAGGCAGTCGAGGAGGATGTCGTTCGGGAGGGAGGAGATGGTGGTCGTTTTGGGTGAGATGGGTGTCATCTGGGTGGGTGAGGTGTCGTTCGAGGTCGGGATGCAGGTCTTCACTAGCCATGTGAAGTGGCAGCTTTCTCCTCACATTGTCGGCGACGGAGGAGAGAATAGTCGGTGGAGTTGGAGAGAGGGAGAGAGTTATTGAGCTTTTTAGGATAGAGAGTATCATATCCAATGCCAATTCTCGATTCAGGAGATGGATTTCATCTTTCTTGGATACTATTATTTAGTTTTTAGAAAGTATATTAGAGTCGAGTAATGTTAGATCTTATTTATGTAGATTAGATAGAGTTGCTTTTTTATGTCTTGATATTTAATATCTACTAACTAACTAAGTCCAAATGGATTGTTTAACTACATTGTTGGTTATTTACAAGAATAAAGACGAAATACATGAACGAACTTTTCTCATGGGAGTAATTAAGGTCGTCAGAGATGTCACCGGAGAAGACGGAGGGTCGCCGGAGAAGATGGAAGGTTCACCAGAGGGGAGGTAGGAGACAAGTCTAGGGGTATAATAGTCATTTCAGGATGAAAAAAAATAAAAGAAATCAATGATGTAAGCGGGAGACCGGAGAGTATAATAAAAACCAAACTATAGGGGCTTAGAAATTAGTAGGGAAACTACAGGGTCCTCAGAGTCTATTTGACTATACCCTGGGGTCCTGAGAGTAATTATCTTTGATATGCATTCATAGTTCCCAAGCTAACCAAATACTCTCTACGAGCTAAGAGGTGTGCATTTTTTGGTTATGTCAGTGGGATTAAAGGATATGGACTCTATGAATTAGACACACAAGACATATTTTACTCTACAGAAGTAGTCGTTTATGAAAACATCTTCCCCTTCATAACTCGACACCCTTATTTGTGGATAATGAACCTACCTTTGATGATGATTTATCACCTGCTGAATATACAACACATCTACCACATGAGCCTGAGCATGTACCTAAAAGATTCCATAGGACCAGATAGCCACCCTCCTACCTAAATGACTATGTACATGTTCCATCATTTTCTTAGTAGACTCAATTATTATGTGCTACTCAAGTGAGGTTCAAGCTCTAGTTACAAATATTTTATATATCTCATCTCCTCATTCATGACTACTGAGTGTTTTCAACATTCTCACCAAGCTTTTATTGTAGCTCTTGATTAAAGAACCTGATAACTTTGAAGAAGCTAATCAACTCTTTTGCTGGAGAGAAGCAAGATAGTTTATGTTGAATACACTACATCAGAATGGCTCATGAGAGGTTCTAGATTAACCTAAAGGCAATGAATCTATTGGTTGTAGGTGGATTGATAAGGTCAAACACTAGTTAGATGGTAGCATTGAAATATTCAAAGCTAGATCCTTTGGGACTAACTACATTTAGACATTCTCATCTATAGTCAAGTAAACCTCTGACATGATGATTTTTGTCATTACAGCAAGCAAAAACTAGTATCTTGAACAAAGATGTCAATAATACCTTTCCATAGAGAATTTTGTGAAGAAGTATATATGGATCTTCTTCCTGGACTTGTCACTCAAAGAAACAAGGTTTGCAGACTTAAAAAAATTTTGTATAGCCCGAAGTAAGCTAGCATACAATGGTTTAAAAAATTGACATCCTTGCTGCTACAATTTGGTTCCAAACAAGCAAAATAAGATTACTCTATGTGCATCTTGAAGAGGATGCATTATATGACTTGTTTACTTTATGTTGATGATATTATCTTGGCATGGCATGATATGGATAAGATATAAGAAATTAAGTTTTCTTGGACCAGCAATTGAAAATCTAAGATTTGGGAATCTCAAATTCTTTCTTTGGATTGAAGTGGCACGTTCCAAATGTGGCATTCATATTTTCCAGAGGCAATACATAGTTGATATACAAGAAGATCAACAATGGCTTTATCAAATTTTTATGTTTGTCTATTTATTAACTACTGATGTTTTGACCAAGCCATTACTCCCTCTCTGTTCTTACTCGTGTTTATGGCTTAGTCAGTTGAGTATATCCAGTCCAGTTTGTAAGGGCATATTAAAGATCAATGATGAAGATGAGCAAAGGCTAGAAGACAAGCTGGAGAAGATGATAAGTGAACTTGGGCTTTATTAGAGATCAATGATGAAGATGAGCAAAGGCAAGAAGACGAGCCAGAGAAAATGAGAAGCAAAGTTGGGCCTCGAGTGTCTTCACTTGTACATAAGTTTTTGGGTCAAGCTGGAACAAGAGGAGTGAAGCCCACTAAGAAAGAAAAGAAGAAGCTTATTGAAAGGAAGATTTTTCACCCCTCTTGCAATAATGAGTAAGTAAGGGATTGTCGTCCCACAAGGACTAAGCTAGGCCGCAAACTCGACTCTACCACTAGTTTAGGACTATAAGAAATGGAGGTGTCAATTCCAAATACAACATGCTACTTGAAATAAAATTACAACTAAATAAGGTGATGGTTTAAACACTTAAAACAAGAGTGGTCTTGGTACCAATGACAACTTAAATAACCAAATGGCTTATGGGGTTTATTAAGTTCATGATATGGTCCGGATGTTTTGAAGGCAACTAATCAATGCTCTCGCAAAAACTAGTCTAAATCGATTCTTAACTAGACTTAGATGAGCTAACTATGCTCTCGCGATAAATTAGTCATCTATTCTAACTAATCACCAACTATAATCACCATCCTTTGGACAACTAGTCACCTAAGGTGATCTCTCATCAATAGGTTTCTACTCAACTAGTTAAATGGTCCGTTAATCCTAACCCCTCTCGACTATTAACATTAACCATGTTTATAATCAAGGTGATCAAATGAGATTAAGCATTAAGCTCATTAACTAGTACACATACCTAGGTATATTAACCCCCTAAACCATTGGCTAAGTAGGTGCCATCAAGGCACTAAACTCACTAATTAACTCATATTCACCAAACAACTCAACACATCCATTGAACAAAGCAAGCAAAGCAAGAACATTAAAAGAGAGAGTAAGAGAAAGTTCAAGATGGTCTTCAAGCATCCAATATTCTTCCTTGAAGTTCCCTACACAAGCTTCAACAATGGCTTCCTAGATCCAACAATGGAGATCCAAGCTTTTTCTCCCAAAAAGAGAAAGTTAGTGGAAGAAAAATATAATAATTAAAAGTGGATCAAATAAAAATCTAAGTTCCCACTAAGGAAGTCCAAGGAAGGTATTTATATAAGTTTTTGGCTTAGGAAGTGCCAGCCACGAAATTCACTATTCATGCCCAAAAATGGGCCAAAAACAAATCCTAAAATTCGGCCCACTCGTCAGATTTATTGGCATATTCAAAGGTAAAATTTGGATGCGATTTTTCCCCCACTTGGACTCCGAATTTGAAGAATCCCATGAAGACAAAGTTGTAGCTCTAGATGTTTTCTTTCCAGCGCCACCTTGCTTGCCTCCATTGGACTTTGGATGAGAAAGTTATCTGCATTTGAGTTACTAGGGGTCAGTTTTGCTCCACGCTTTCTTGGGTCTTGTAAAACGCCAATCGTCCCAGCTGATCCGCTCACCTATGACATGCTCCAAAGTGCACCAATATCCTCCTCGCATCACCACATAGTCTCCTAGTAATAAACATGAACGAAATGTAATAAAAATCACAAGAACTACACTAAAACATTCCAAGCACAATATATAACAATACAACGATACATAACACACAAAAACACTAGAAATAATGGAAAATCGACACTAAAACATACATAGATGGTAGAATATTTTCACACCCCCACACTTGAATCATTACTTGTCCTCAAGCAATACTCATAAAAACACAATCACAATCATATAAGAAAGAAAACATGATAAGGACAAGACTAGGCATGATAAATTCACAATTTAACTCCCCTCAAAATCTCAAACTCACATCAAAAAGATCATCCCACAACTTAGCTAGTATATCAACTCAAACACAAAGAGTAAGAACCGGTAGACACTTCACCACTCGATGGTTTAACCAAATGTTATCACTATACAAAAGACACTAGAAAGTTAACCACTCAGAGGTTCAGAAATTTTTAGCTCACGATTTGTAAGTAGCCAACTTCCTATCCCTCGCATACATGATCGATGTCTTTTAAAGTATCCTGCGTCCTACTCAACAGTGTCTCAAAATCGTGTAGTTGCTCGTGAACCAGGGCTTTCAATCGGGTTGTAATAGGGATAAGGTATTGGTGAGATAATATATATGTATAGTACTTAAACCACCCAATCCGAGGACTTGTTACTAAAGTGTTTTGGTCTCTCGTCTATTCTAAACATTTTCACCATAAATAGTTAAAGCACACTCCAAAAATTTACCTAATTTCTTAGTGTAGCATGATTTATGCCAATTATTAATGTCTTATTCAACCTTCACTTTTCTTTCTTTCTTTTTTTTCTTTTTTTTCATCTTTTTTTTCTTTTTACAAACACAAACTTGGCATTTTCTAGGCAAAAACTCGACTTCTTTGTATAGCCTCTCAATTACCCAAATTCTCAATGAATTAAACCATAAGAACACTAAGCTACCAACTAAACCCAATACATATCATTCCCCAAAAAGTGTAAACTTATGTGTTCTCAGATCGGATGACCAAAGGTCAGGAGGATGGTGAATATAAGGCTTAAAGTTGGTATACATATAATATGATCAAAGAATGGCTAGGCTCAATAGATCAAAACAATGGATATAAAGGTTCTTGGCTCTAAAGCTCTAGGCTCAATTTTAAAGGATTAACACCCCGTCATTCACTAACGCCACACAACCAAGACCATGTCAAGTACTAGTAGGATACCTCGATCAACCGAACTCAAGTAGATACCTCATGAATAAATGAAGACGGTTGTCTCCTCCTTCGGCTCAAAGTTCCTCACAAGGTTCACTCGCCAACCCTCTAGTCTAATCTACACAGCGAAACCACTAGTTTAAACAACCGAGGGTGAAGTTTTTACAAGTTCCTAATCATTGTACTCGAGTTCATTCCCTAATTAGGTTTGTGGAAAGCTTCTAACACAAGTTTAAAAATTTTGAGGGGGGTCAAACCTTTGAAAAATCATGCCAAATCTCTTCCTAGACACAACAAGTGGCTCCACTTAAGTGGAAACCTCCCCCACTCTTGAAAGACACATATTCCTCAAAGTGTCAAAGGAATAATGACAATAAAAATACACGCAGCACCACAAGATGAACAAAAAGAACGAAGCAAAAACAATAAATGAACATAAACATGCATAAAGACAAAACACAAAAGCATAGGGTAACAGCACAAAAGATAACACACCACCACGAAATAAAGAGGGGCAAAAGAGTGCTCCCTGATCAGCCGTACGAAGGAGGAGGTGGAGGTGGTCGGTGAGTGAAATGGGTGCGCATCCATTCGAACTGTGCTTATTGGGCTACCTCCATCCTTACATAGTACTCTTGCTGGGCTGCAACTTGTGCTTGGTGGGCTGCCTCTATACGAGCATTCTGCTCGTATTGTGTTGCCAAGTGGGCCTCATTTGTAGCAGCCATGTCGATCACACGAACCTCCAAACTGGCAATGCGGTCCAAGAGGTCTATCAAGTTAGCTTGGTACGCCATGAGGCGCACCAGTTCTTGTTGTTGTTGTTTCTTCACTTGTTCGCGGTCCTCCAACTCCCTAAAGGTTACCACCTCCTGGCCATTCCTCTTCATTTTGGAGATGAGGCGACAAGAGTTAAGTAGTGGAATCCCGATCTGATCTGGGCCCCGAGAGGAGCCCGCAAAACATGCAAGATCATCAGGAAAGAAATACTCCATAATGCGGGTGACAATGTGACCAAGAAACACCAAAGTTCGGTGACTGGTGATAATCTTCTTGAACACCTCCAAAATCAGGTTGAATGTGTTGAATGCAGTCCTACGATGGATGCAGTAAATGATGTACAACTACGTACGATTCACACGACTCTCCTCGTTAGTACCAGTGAATGTCTTACACATGAACTAATGCAGCACAGACATATGCGGGGCACGAATGAGGGCAGAAGGGATTGGCCAGCCGTATATTTGGGAAAACCCGTGAGGGACTGCCAAGCCTTATTCGCTTCCCCATCGGTATCAAAATTTATTAAAACCCCACTCGGCTTAATGTTCAGCATGTCAACCAGTACTTGTTCAGTAACCGTTAATGGTTTGCAAAACAAGCGTGCCTTAAATGATGTCTTGTTGTTAGTAATGCGCAAAGTAGAATAGAACTCAATCATCAACCAAACATGTGCAGGAACAGCATGGTCCGTAAAATATTCCGAACCCATCGACTGTAAAGCAGTGCAAAGTTTCTCATCTATCCCCAAAATGTGCATGTCCATCCAATTAATCACACTATAAGTATGAAATTTAAAACCCACAAGTTTAGAGCACCTGTCACGCTCCCAGTCGTAGTGGATGGGAAAGGAGGTGTTATCCTGCGGATCAGCGACTTGGGCACTTGGCGATGCTGGCAGGGAAGGAGATCGAGTTGGTTAAGGTGCCTTCCTTTTCTTTAAAGCAGGGATCTTCATCCTGCCCTTCTTGCTCGAGCTAGTGTCATCCGTCATGGTGTGAGTCACGGAGGAGGCAAAAAATGGTGGTGAACAAGCAAGGTCGGTGGCCGGACGGTAGTCACCGGTGGTCGGACGGTGGCCGAATGGTGGTCGTGACGTTGGAGTGAAGGCCTTGCCATCCCAATCAATCTCCCCCAAAATGGCTCGCGTCGTCGGAGCTCCGTTAAGCCAAAATCTAGCAAGGAAGAAAAATTAGGGTTTTTACCCCTCTTTGGATTTGGAGGCGTTTTTTACTTCGACGGTGGTCCGGGAAGGTGGAAGATGGATGGAAGGAGATGGAGGAGGATTGGGTCATCGATATTTGAGGTCGTTGGGTGGTAGAGGTGGTCGGGCTCTTCTCTGCTTTTCTTTGCCGGCGGGAGTGTGAAAAGACTTGCGACCATAAGTCGGGTCGTTTTGATTCCCATCTGAGACTATGAAGGACTTGTGATCGCAAGTTGGATTGATTCGGGGACTTTCTGTAACTCTTGAGGACTTGCGATCGCAAGTTGGGTCGATTCGGGGACTTTATGTAACTCTTGAGGACTTGCAATCGCAAGTTGAGCTGTGATCGCAAGTTGGGTCGATTCGAAAATTTGCAAGTTTATCCACCCGAGCTTTTTGATTCCTCGATATATCCCGTGACCTCCAAATAGTATCCAAAGCCCTAGATGAGTCTCGTGGCCTCTCTTACCAATTCCAACGCATACCATTTAGGCAGGTCGATCCCAGTTTTCGGCTGGGGCTACGCCCCCCCGTGTCCCTCGTCGAGCATCCAACCGTCCAAATCACCTTCAAAATACAAAAGATCACATAAGCATGAACTAATGCTTCAAAATCATACCCGAATAAGAACAACTGTAATAAGAAAAACACATTTACACTATAACAATATAAGGACAATACAAAAACATGCTAAGTTATAGTTGTTAGCTTGACTTTCCTTCCCTTTTTTATTCATTGGAGGGTGAAGTCACAGGTTGCTCCTCCGAACTTCATTTAATATCTCCACCAAGGTAAATCTTACATCTTTGGTCATACCTTAAAAATTCCTCCATCTTTTCCTTCTAACTCGAGGGCTCCGAATGGGAAAACCCTCGTAATTTTGAATGGGCCACTCCACTTCAACTTGAGTTTTCTTAGGAATAGTCTCAATCGGGAGTTGTAAAGCAAAACTTGTTGGCCCTCCTTGAACTCTTTCTTGACAATATGGGCATCATGTCTCCTCTTCATAATTTCCTTGTAGAGTCTAGAGCTCTCAAACGCCATGTCCCAAATTTTGTCCAACTCTTCAAGTTGTAATACCCTTCGTTCACTGGCCTTTTTGTAATCGTACTTGAGGGTCTTTATAATGCCCCGTGATCCGACCAACTGGCTCCACAGACCAATACGGGTCTTTTCTAGCGTGCTTTATCGTCACTTGCATGCACCCTAGGAAATTTTCCCAGGAGGTCACCCATCCTGATCCTACTTTTGGCCAAACGCGTTTAACCTTGGAGTTCTCTCAGAATATGTACCGGAAAAGAAGGTGCACTTTGTTGATATGGATAGCCAAATCAAATAACTTAAGCATTTCAGACAAAACAAATCAGGGTATCACATACACCCTTTCTTAAATACGCGACGTCCTCGTCGTGCCAGATACAGACAGTCCCAGAATCCCTCGGTTGCAGGTGAGTTCGATCCCCGAACCACACCGTACAAGCCGAGGTCGCTTAGATACCAAATGTAATACCCCGTGATCTGACCGACCGGCTCTACAGACCAACACGAGTCTTTTCTAGCATGCTTTATCCTCACTTGCACGCACCCTAGGAAACTTCCTAGGAGGTCACCCATCCCGATCCTACTTTTGGCCAAACGCGTTTAACCTTGGAGTTCTCTCAGAATGTGTACCGGAAAAGAAGGTGCACCTTGTTGATATGGATAGCCAAATCAAATCACTTAAACATTTCAGACAGAACAGATCGGGGTATCACAGTCTTGATGACCCAAAATGCTCGATGCTCTAGCTCGACGGGGAGGTGGCAAGCCTTTTCATAGACAAGCTTGTAAGGTGACATCCCGATTGGCATTTTGAATGTCGTTATGTAAGCCCATAAAGCATCATCAAGCTTGTTGGCCCAATCTTTCCTTGCTCCCCCGACCATTTTCTCAAGGATCTTCTTGAGTTCCCTATTGGAGAGCTCTACTTGGCCACTTGTCTGGGGGTGATAAGGTGTAGCAACCTTGTGAGTGACCACATACCTCTTCAATAGGATCCCAAATGGTCGGTTGCAAAAGTGCGAACTGCCATCACTGATGATTGCCCTTGGCACTCCAAATCTAGAAAATAGTTTTTTCATAAAGCGAATGACCACCTTAGCATCATTTGTGGGTGATGCCCACCCACTTTGACACGTAGTCCACTCCCACCAAGATATACTTGTTGCCATGAGAGGTTGGGAAAGGTCCCATGAAATCTAAGCCCCAAACATCGAAGAGCTCCACTTCAAGAATTTCAGAGAGAGGCATCTCATTCCTCTTTGAAATGTTGCCAGTCCTTTGGAATCGATCGCACTGAGCAATAAAATCACGGGCATCCTTGAAAATGTTAGGCCAATAAAACCCACATTCAAATACTCGCGACGCGGTCCTGGTTGCTCTATAATGACCGGTGTACAGGGTACTATGACATTGCTCCAGAATAGTCATCACTTCATCATCTGTAATGCACCGTCGAAGCACTCCATCACTACACCTCTTAAAGAGATAAGGCTCATCCCACAGACATAGCTGAGCATCCCTTATAAATTTATTTCATTGGGGATAACTCAAATCGGATGGAATAATGTCGCCAACAAGGAAGTTGGCAAAATCATCATACTATAGTACCACCACATGATTCACCATCATCAAATCTTCATCTGGAAACTCTTCTTGAATCTCACCATGAGTCTCCATTCCTTCGCTATGTTCTAGCCAAGGGAGATGATCCGCGACAACATTTTCACAGCCTTTCTTATCCTTAATGGATGAGTCAAATTCTTGGAGCAATAAAATCTAGCGCATGAGTCTAGGCTTGGCATCATTTTTAGAGAATAAATACCTCAAAGCTGTATGGTCAGTGTAGATGATCACCTTCGACCCAAGTAGGTATGGCCGAAATTTGTCACAAGAGTATACAACAGCCAACATCTCTTTCTCTGTGATTGTGTAGTTAAGCTGGGCGCCCGCCAACACTCTATTAGATGATCACCTTCCCCCTTTCTTTTGACCCACCATACATCCCAATGCAATGTCGCTTGCATCACACATTATTTCAAACGATAACTCTAAGTCAGGAGAGGAGATAACCAGAGTAGTGACAAGAGCTCTCTTCAGAGAATCAAATGCTTGCAGAAATGGCTTATCAAAATTGAAAGGCACCTCTTTAACCAGCAAATTGGTGAGCTTCTTTGCTATAAGGGAGAAATTCTTGATGAATCTTCGGTAAAATCCTGCATGGCCAAGAAAGGCTCTCACTACCTTGACCGAAGTCGGTGCTCCCATCTTCTCTATTACTTATGTTTTAGCTCTATCAACTTCAATATCAACTTTGAAGATCTTATACCCAAGAACAATCCCCTCATCCACCATGAAATGGCACTTCTCCCAATTTAGAACAAGGTTCTTCTCTTCACATCTCTCCAATACTCTGTCCAAATTGGCTAACCAACTATCAAAGGATTCTCTGAACACCGAGAAATCATCCATGAAGATCTCCATAATCGTCTCATTCATTTCCCAAAAGATAGCCTCCGTGCATTGTTGGAATGTTGCGAGAGCACAACTCAATCCAAAAGGCATTCGTCTATAGGCAAAAATACCAAAAGGACAAGTGAAAGAGGTCTTCTCTTGATCTCTTGGGTATATTGCAATTTGGTTATAGCCTGAGTACCCATCCAAAAAGCAATAGTGAGAATACCCAAAAATTCTCTCCAACATTTGATCAATGAATGGCAGAGGAAAATGATCCTTACGTGTGGCATCATTCAACTTCTGATAGTCAACGCACACTCGTCATCCTGTCACCATCCTTGTGGAGATGAGCTCGCCCTCATCATTGATCACAACAGTCATTCCTCCCTTTTTCGAGACACAGTGGATCAGGCTTACCCATTCACTCTCGGAGATGGGGTAAATAATTCCAGCCTCTAGCAGCTTGATCACCTCCTTCTTTACCACATCTTTCATGTTGGGATTCAATCTTCTTTGCCGATCCACCTTCAGTTTTGCTCCCTCTTCCATGTGAATATAATGCATCACAATTTTAGGACTTATCCCATTGATATCGGATATTTGCCAAGCCATGGCCTTAATCTGGTTGTTCACAATTTTTAGCACTTGCTCCTTGAAGAGCTTGTTGGAGATGATAATAGGAAGTCTTCCTCCATCCTTCAAGAACGCATACCTCAAATGCGAGGGTAATTCTTTTAACTCCAACTTTGGAGCCTTAACAACAGATGGTTGAGTGCGATACTTCAAGTCCAAATCCTCATGGAGACTTTTCTTCCCATCTTCATCCTCAAAATCTTCACAGTTGTCCACTTCTTGCTCTTCAAGAATCTTATCCTCGATACTTGCCAAAATCTCCTTGCCAAAATCATGGACGCATTCCTCCACCAGATCAATCTTTATGTACGTGCCTTCATCAAGAGGGTGATGTATTGCATTAAACATCTTAAACACCACCTCTTCGTGTCCTACTTGAAGGATCAATCTTCCACCATGCACATCAACATAAGTACGGGTGTGTTAAGGAAAGGTCATCCAAGAATTAATGGACAACTTTTATCCTCGACAAAATCTAGCACCACAAAGTCTAGCACCACAAAGTCCACTGGAAAGATAAATTTATCAACCTTTACCAGGACATCCTCCACGATCCCAAATGGCTTCTTTATAGTTTGGTCCGCCAATTGGAGTAGCATCGATGTTGCTTTCACCTCACTTAAGCCTAGTTTCTGAAAGATGGACAAAGGCATCAAGTTGATACTTGCGCCTAAGTCACACAAACACTTTGGAAACTCCACATCACCAACAAGACAGGAGATAGTGAAACTCTCAGGATCTTTTAACTTTGTTGGAAGATTCTGGGAGACAAGAGAACTACAGTTAGCCATTAGAGCCACCGTCTACCCATCCTCCCACTTTCTCTTTTTAGTGATGAGTTCTTTGAGAAACTTTGAGTATTGCGGCAATTGATCCAACATCTCAAGAAAAGAAACACTGATCTGGATGTTCTTCATCTTCTCCATGAAGCCAATAAACTTGTCATCCATCACATTCTTCTTCTTCACTCTTTGAGAGAATGGTAGTCAAGGAGCTTTAGGTGGTGGTGGCACGTAGACTTTTTCTTCAGCACTCTCAACCGGTGGACTTCTCTCTCTCTCTCTCTACCTCTACTTCTTTCTCCTCCTTATTGGCTTCTATAGGATCGTCATTGTTCTTCCGGGTTGCCTCTTGAGAAGCTATTTCTTTACCACTCCTCAAAGAAATTGCATTCACATTTCCTCGAGGATTTGTTTCTATGGAGCTTAGCAGGGAGCCGGAAGCTCTATGGGAACTCGCCTTTGCAATTTCTTCAAGTTGAGTCTCTATATTATGCATCGCGGTAGCTTGTCCCTTGAGAATTTGCTCCAAGTTGTTCTGCCGTGCACCTTGTTGTTGTATGGCTGCCAAAATTTGGCTTTGTTGGCTAACCACACCTCCAACTTCGTGCATAAACTTATCCATCTTCTCAAACTTCTCCTCCATAGCTCCCATTCTATCTGTCAAGAATGCACATGGTTGGAAACCCAGAGGAGGTCCTCGAGGTTGATATCGAAGAGAATGTCCTTTATCAGGGACCATCGCCATATTTTTGCCACTATTATCTCCCTTCCAAGAGAAGTTTGGGTGATTTATCTACCCCAGATTGTAGGTGGAGGAATAAGGGTTATTTCCCATCCTATTTACCCCTTGACCTTGGCCTTGGCCTTGGCCACCAACAAAGTGTGCTTGCTCCACTTCCGTGTTCATCATAGCACATTCTTGCATCTCGTGGCCAACATTTCCACACGCTTCACAAGTCGTCCTTACGGCTGTCGCATTTGTTTTGTTCAAGCTAAGATCGTTCACTTTTCTTGCCAACAATGCTAATTGGGCTTGAATAGAGGAGGCAACATCAACATCAATCACTCCCTTTTGCTGGCTAATAGGTTTTCTTCCTCTCTCATTTGCCATAAGGATTGTTGTAGCAACTAATTCTTCCACGATGTGGTAGACATCATCTCTCTCTCTTCTAAAAAAGGATCCATTAGAGGCAGCATCAACCGTCCCACTTGTAGAGGGTCCAAGACCAAAGTAAAAAGTTAGGAGTAAAGACTCCTCTGATATATTGTGGTGTGGACAACTCCTTTGTAATCCCTTGAATCTCTCTCAAGCTTCACTCAACGACTCATTCTCGAATTGTTGGAACTTGTTAATGTCCTTCACGAGTCTATTTGTCTTGGAGAATGGAAAATACTTGTCAAGGAAGGCATTAGCTAGCTCTTTCCATGTCGTAATTGTTATCCCAACCAGATCCTTATACCATATCTTTGCTTTGTCCTTCAAGGTAAATGGGAACAACCTCAGCTTCACAGCATCTTCGGTAGCTCCATTGTGCTTGAAGGTGTTGGCTATTGAAAGGAAGGATTTTCACCCCTCTTGCAATAATGAGTAAGTACGGGATTTTCGTCCCACAAGGACTAAGCTAGTCCTAAAATTCAACTTTACCACTAGTTTAGGACTCAAAGAAATGGAGGTGTCAATTCCAAACACTATATGCTACTTAAAATGAAATTACAACTAAACAAGATGATGGTTTAAAACAATTAACAAAAGAGTGAGCTTGGTACCAATGGCAACCTAAATAACCAAATGGCTTATGGGGTTTATTAAGTTCGTGATATGGTCTGGATGTTTCGAAGGCAACTAATCAACGCTCTCGCGAAAAACTAGTCTAAATTGATTCTTAACTAGACTTAGATGAACCAACCACGCTCTCGCGATAAATTAGCCATCTAATCTAACTAATCACCAACTATAATTAACATTCTTTGGACAACTAGTCACCTAAGGTGATCTCTCAATAATAGGTTCCTACTCAACTAGTTAAATAGTCTGTTAATCCTAACCCCTCTCGGTGATTAACATTAACTTTGTTCATAATCAAGGTGATCAATCTAGATTAGGTATTAAACTCATTAACTAGTACATAAACCTTAACATATTAACCCCACAAAACCATTGGTTAAGTAGGTGACATCAAGGCACCAAACTCACAAATGAACTACTCACACATGTTCATCATACAACTCAACAAATCCATTGAACAAAGCAAGCAAAGCAAGAACATTAAAAGAGAGAGTAAGAGAATGCTCACAATGGTCTTCAAGCTTCCAATCTTCTTCCTTCAAGTTCCGTACACAAGCTTCAACAATGGCTTCCTCTCCTAGCTTCTACACTTGGCCTCGTTTTTCCTCCTCTCCTTCTCTTCTCATCAGCCACGGAATTGGTCCAGGAAGAGGAAGGTTGGCAGCCACGGATTTTTTCTTCTCCTCTTCAATGGTGAGCCACGTTTTTCTTCCTCTCCTCTTTAATGGTGAGCCACGTTTTTGGTCCAAGGGAGAGGAAGGTTGGCAGCCACGTTTTTGGTCCAAGGAAGGAGGAAGGTTGGCAGCCACATTTTTGGTCCAAGGAGGGAGGAAGAGAGGTTAGTGAATGGTGGAGGTCATTGTAGTGGATGACAAAATGGGAGATAGTGGGAGACAATGGAAGTAGTGGGGGACAATGGAAAGTAGTGGAGTATGGGAAGTTTGGTAGTGGAATTCCAGCTAAGAAGTACTGGAATGGCAGCCAAGAAACGTCATGGCAAATTCCGGAATGGTCCCGGAATTTTGGCCAATTTCGGATAGGCGAATCCTCAGATTTAAAGCTTGACTTCATGCGCATTTTTGACCCTTTTAGACTTCGAATTTGAAGACGACCAAAGAAAAAACGTTATAGCCACGGATGTCTTCTTTCTAAAACCGCCTCACTTGTCTCCATTGGACCTCGTATGAAAAAGTTATCTTCATTGGAGTCACTCGAGGTCAGCCTGCTCAATGTCGTCGCCGTCCCGATCGTGCACCATTCTTCAAGGCTGATCCGATCGCCTTTGACACACTCCAAAATGCACCAATATCCTCCCTGCATCACCACAAAGCCTCCTACAGATAAACATGAATGAAACTTAAGGAAAATCACAAGAACTACACTAAAACGTTCAAAGTACTATATATACAAATACAATGATAAATAACACACAACAACACTAAAAACAATGGAAAATCAACACTAAAACATACATAGATGATAGAGTGTTTTGACACTCATCACACCCCCACACTTGAATCATTGCTTGTCCCCAAGCAATACTCATACAAACATAATCCCAATCACAATGACATTAGAAAGAAAAAATGATAAGGACAAGACAAGGCAAGATAAATTCATAAATTGACTCCCCTCAAAATCTCAAACTCACATCAAAAGTCCACCCCACTACCTAGTTAGTTCATGAACCCAAACACAAAGAGTAAGAACTGGTAGACACCTCACCACTCAGTGGTTTAATCAAGTGTTATCACTATGTAAAAGACACTAGAAAGTTAACCACTCAGAGATTCAGAAATTTTTAGCTCACGATTTGTAAGTAACCAACTTCTTATCTCTCGCATACATGATCGATGTCTTTCAAAGTATCCTACGTCCTACTCAACAGTGTCTCAAAGTCGTGTGGTTGCTCGTGAATCGGTAGCTTTCAAACAGGTTGTAATGGGGCTAAGGTATTGGTGAGATAATTATATGGATAGTAGTTAAACCACCCAATCCGAGGACTTGTTGCTAAGGCTTTTTAGTCTGTCGTCTAAACTAAACATCCTCACCATAAATAATTAAAGGACACTCCAAAAATTCACCCATTTTCTAAAACCGCGTAGCACGAGTTATGCCAATTATAAATGCCTTATTCAACCTTAAATTTTCTTTTCTTTTCTTTTCTTTTTTTTTAAACTTTTTTCATCTTTTTCTTTTCTTTTCTTTCTTTCTTTCTACAAACACAAACACAACTTGGCATTTTTCTAGGCATAAACTCGGCTTCTTTGTATGGCCGTTCAATTACCCACATTCCCAATGAGTTAACCAATAAGAACACTAAGCTACCAACTCAACCCAATACATATCATTTCCCAAAAATATAAACTTACGTGTCCTCGGATCGGATGACCAAAGGTCGGAAAGATGGTGGATATAAGGCTTAAAGTTGGTATACATATAATATGATCAATGAATTGCTAGGCTCAATGGGTTAAAGAAATGGATGTGAAGGTTCTTGGCTCTAAAGATCTAGGCTCAATATCAAAGGATTAGCCCCCGTCATTCACTAACGCCACACAACCAAGACCATGTCAAGTACTAATAGGATACCTCGATCAATTGAACTCATATAGGCACCTCATGAATAAATGAAGACGGTTGTCTTCTCCTTCGGCTCAAAGTTCCTCAAAAGGTCACTCGTCAACTCTCTAGTCTAATCTACATAGTGAAACCACTAGTCTAAACAACCGAGGGTGAGGTTTCTACAAGTTCTTAGGCCTTGTACTCGAGTTCATTTCCTAACTAGATATGTGGTAAACTTCTAACACAAGTTAAAGAATTTTGAAGGGGGTCAAATTTTGAAAATTCATGCCAAATCATTGCCTAATCAAGACAAACTAAATCTAAACATACAAAGGATTCCTAAGTGGAACCACACCCCCACACTTGAAGAACACCTTGTCCTCAAGGTGGAGGGAGCACACATACATCTAAACGATTGAACTATACTAACAAATGCAATAAGAACCAAGCATGAACATCAATCAAACATGAAGAACAAGACATCACAAAGATATATAGCAAACTCACGACATCACGAAGACAAGAAAATAACCAAGGAAAAACAAAATGCTAGGAAACTCCCCTTAGTCTTGAGGGTGAGAGGGTGGTGGTGGGGGAATGTTGTATCCGGATCGCTCCACCATTTGTTGGATGTAGTAGCCTTGATGTCGAAGTTCTTGCTCCATTCGTTTGGTTCGGGCATTCATGGTGTGCAAAGATTTGAGACCCCTTCCACCCTCAATCCAAGTCTCAAGCACCAAGATATGGCCGATTTACTAATGATAGCGCCATGCTGGGTCATGACCGTGGCCTTTGATGATGAGCCACGATCGTGGCTTTTAGGGCCACAACCGTAGCCTTCAAGTTTTTTCAAGGCGTGGACTTACAGAGAGTTTTCCACGACCGTGGTCTTGATGGCCACGACCGTGGCCTTCAGTTTTTTTCAAGTAGTGGACTTACAGAGATTTTTCCACGATAGTGGCCTTGATGGGCCACGCCTATTCCTTCGATTTGAGACTCCTTCCACCCCGAACTAGAAGCAATAATCAACTACAAAGGTTTAGGTCTACCTCTTAGCTTTCCATAACAATAAGAATCAGCTCCATCGGATGCTCGAGCACCAAGATATGGCCTTTTTACGGTAGGACGCCAACTCCTGAATGCTCGAGCCCCCTGTAACTTGGTTGGCGTACGCCTGGAAGATGGCGTCCGCCAAGCCCTCTCGCCAATGTCCAGAGAAATTTCTGCCTCGTTGGGCCAGGTCGATCCCAGTTTAGGACGGGGGCTTCGCCCCCCGTATCCCTTGTCGAGCATCCAACCGTCCAAATCACCTTCAAAATACAAGAGATCCCATAAAGCATTAACTAACACTTCAAAAATCATACAAGAATAAGAGCAAACATAAAATAAACACACACGTAGACTATGACAATATAAAGACAATACAAAAACATGCTAAGTTATAGTCGTTAGCTTGACTTTACTCCCCTTTTTCATGCATCGGAAGGTGAGGTGATGGAGTGCACCTCCGAACTTTGTTCAACATCGCCACCAAGGTAAATCTTGCACCTTTGGCCATTCACCTTGAAGACCCCTCCATTACTTTGTTCCAATTTGAGGGTTCCGAATGGAAAAAACTTTACCACCTTGAAAGGTCCACTCCACTTGGACTTGTGTTTTCCCGGAAAGAGTTTCAAATGGGAGTTGTAGAGTAGCACTTGATCACCTTCCTTGAATTCTTTCTTCCCGATGTGGGCATCATATTTCTTTTTCTTATCCTCCTTCTTAAGCCTTTCTACTCCCGGCTTGGCTTCCTCCTCCAAGTGGATGTAATGCATAATCATGTCAGGATTTATCCCCTTCATATCGGATTTTTGGCATGCCATGGCCTTAATCCGTTTGTTAACAACTTCAAGCACCTTCTCCTCTTGCTCCTTAGAGAGCTTGTTGGAGATGATAATGGGGATTCTTCCTTCATCCTTTAAGAATGCATATCGTAAATGGGAGGGTAGCTCTTTCAACTTCAAGCTTGGAGCCTTAATGATGGAAGGTGGAGTAGGATACTTCAAATCAAGCTCCAAATCCTTATGGTGACCTTTTTTATAAGCTTCTCCCATGAGCTCTTCCAAGTCATCCTCATCTTATTCTCCATCATGCGTTTCATCTATTCCACCTCCAATCTTCAATGAGCTCTCCTTGCCCAACTTGAGGACACAATCTTCAACCATATCAATCTTCATACACACGCCTTCGTCAAGAGGGTGGCTCATTGCATTGGACATCTTGAACTCTACTTTCTCCTCCCCTACTCGGAGAACCAATCTTCCTTCATGTACGTCCACCAAGGCACGTGCCGTGTTGAGAAATGGTCGACCAAGAATTAGTGGACAACTCTTATCCTCTTCGTAATCCAATACCACAAAGTCCACGGGGAAGATAAACTTATCAATCTTCAACAAGACATCCTCCACAACCCCGAATGGCCTCTTTATGGTTTGGTTCGCCAATTGGAGACGCATAGAAGTGGGTTTCACCTCACTCAAGCCAAGTCTTCTCATAATAGACAAAGGCATCAAGTTAATGCTAGCGCCTAAATCACATAAGCACTTGGGAAACTCAACATCACCAACAAAACCAGGATTAGTAAAACTCCCAGGGTCCTTTAGCTTTGTCGGGAGATCCTTAGAGATGAGAGAGCTACACTTCTCTGTGAGGGCTACCGTCTCTCCATCTTTCTACTTCCTCTTCTTAGTGATGAGTTCTTTGAGAAACTTCGAGTATTGCGGTAATTGATCCAACATCTCAAGAAAAGAAACACTGATCTGGATGTTCTTCATCTTCTCCATGAAGCCAATAAACTTGTCATCCATCACATTCTTCTTCTTCACTTTTTGAGGGAATGGTAGTCGAGGAGCTTTAGATGGTGGTGGCACGTAGACTTCTTCTTCTTCAGCACTCTCACCCGGGTGACTTCTCAAAAGGCAACCCGGAAGAACAATGACGATCCTCAAAGAAATTGCACTCACATTTCCTCGAGGATACACTTTCGTGGAGCTAGGAAGAGAACCAGACGCTCTGTGGGCACTTGCATTTGCTATTTGCCCAAATTGCCTCTCCATATTGTGCATGGCGGTTGCTTGACTCTTGAGGATTTGTTCAAGGTTATCTTGCCTTGATGCTTGTTGTTGTATGACGGCCAAAATTTTGCCTTGTTGGCTAACCACCCCTCCGACTTCTTGCATAAATTTTTCCATCTTGTCAAACCTCTCCTCAATAGTTCCCATCCGATCCATCAAAGAGAAACGTGGTTGGAAACCCGGAGGAGGCCCTTGTTGTGCATTATGAAGAGGAAGTCCCTTATCCGGAACAATTGCCATGTTATCTCCACTACTTGCTCTGGTACCCCTCCAGGAGAAGTTCGGGTGATTTCTCCAGGCGGGATTGTAAGTGGAGGAATATGGGTTGTTTCCCATCCTATTTGCTCCTTGCCCTTGGCCACCCACGAAATTCACTTGCTCCCTAGAGGAGCCCAACATGGCACACTCATTCATCTCATGGCCAACATTGCCACAAACTTCACAATTTGTTTGCACAGCAGCCACATTGTTTTTGTTCAAGCTTAATTCCTTCACTTGCTTTGCTAATGAAGATAATTGAGCTTGAATTGAGGAGGCAATGTCAATATCAATCACTTCTACTTGCTCCTTTCTCGGTTGCCTAACTCTCTCATTAGCCATAAGGATGTTTGTAGCCGCTAATTCTTCCACGATGTGGTAGGCATCATCCCTCTCTCTTCTAAAAAATGATCCATTAGAGGCAGCATCAACCGTCCCCCTTGTAGAGGGTCTAAGACCAAAGTAAAAAGTTTGGAGTAAAGACTCCTCTGATATATTGTGGTGTGGACAACTCCTTTGTAATCCCTTGAATCTCTCCCAAGCTTCACTCAATGACTCATTCTCGAATTGTAGGAAGTTGTTAATCTCCTTCACGAGTCTATTTGTCTTAGAGAAGGGAAAATACTTGTCAAGAAAGGCATTAGCTAGCTCTTCCCATGTCGTAATTATTGTCCCAACCAGATTCTTATACCATATCTTTGCTTTGTCCTTCAAGGTAAATGGGAACAACCTAAGCTTCACAGCATCGTCGGTAACTCCATTGTGCTTGAAGGTGTCGGCTATCTCCAGAAAATTAGCAATATGGTCGTTGGGATCTTCATTCGGTAATCTATAGAATTGGACCAAAGCTTGGAGCATGTGAATCACTGCTGGCTTGATCTCGAAGGTGTTAGCTTGAATAGCAGGCCTTGGAACTCCAGACATTGCCCCTCTCAAGGTGGGCATGGCATAGTCCATGAGAGACCTTCGAAGAACTCCAACTCCTTGTGCATCGCCTTGTGGAGCTCCTTGTGGAGCTTCTTGCTCATGAGGTTGTTGATTCATCCTTGCTTATGTCCTTCTCTCTTGTCGCAATACCCTTTCCAAGTATCTAATATCCGCTTCGATTTCCACCGGAAAGTTGTTGGTGGAACGAGTGAGGGGCATGCGACAAACAAGTACCTTGCAAAACAAATAACAAAGGTACTAAGTAACAGTAACCAAGTAAACAAAAAACAAATATCTCAATCCAAGTTCGTAAGCCAAATTAAGCGTCTAGTACTTAATCCCCGGCAACGGTGCCAATTGAAAGGAAGGATTTTCACCACTCTTACAATAATGAGTAAGTACGGGATTGTCGTCCCACAAGGACTAAACTAGTCCGCAAATTCGACTTTACCACTAGTTTAGGACTCAAAGAAATGGAGGTGTCAATTCCAAACACTATATGTTACTTAAAATAAAATTACAACTAAACAAGATGATGGTTTAAAACAATTAACACAAGAGTGAGCTTGGTACCAATGGCAACCTAAATAACTAAATGGCTTATGGGGTTTATTAAGTTCGTGATATGGTCCGGATGTTTTGAAGGCAACTAATCAACGCTCTCGCGACAAACTAGTCTAAATCGATTCTTAACTAGACTTAGATGAACCAACTACGCTCTCGCGACAAATTAGCCATCTAATCTAACTAATCACCAACTATAATTAACATCCTTTGGACAACTAGTCACCTAAGGTGATCTCTCAACAATAGATTCCTACTCAACTAGTTAAATGGTCCGTTAATTCTAACCCCTCTCGGCGATTAACATTAACTTTGTTCATAATCAAGGTGATCAATCTAGATTAGGCATTAAACTCATTAACTAGTACATAAACCTTAACATATTAACCCCACAAAACCATTGGCTAAGTAGGTGCCATCAAGGCACCAAACTCACAAATGAACTACTCACACATGTTCATCATACAACTCAATAAATCCATTGAACAAAGCAAGTAAAGCAAGAACATTAAAAGAGAGAGTAAGAGAAAGCTCAAAATGGTCTTCAAGCTTCCAATCTTCTTCCTTCAAGTTCCCTACACAAGCTTCAACAATGGCTTCCTCTCCTAGCTTCTACACTTGGCCACATTTTTCCTCCTCTCCTTCTCTTCTCATCAGCCACGGAATTGGTCCAGGAAGAGGAAGGTTGGCAGCCACAGATTTTTTCTTCTCCTCTTCAATGGTGAGCCACGTTTTTCTTCCTCTCCTCTTCAATGGTGAGCCACGTTTTTGGTCCAAGGGAGAGGAAGGTTGGCAGCCACGTTTTTGGTCCAAGGAGGGAGGAAGAGAGGTTAGTGAATGGTGGAGGTTATTATAGTGGAAGACAAAATGGGAGATAGTGGGAGACAATGGAAGTAGTGGGGGACAATGGAAAGTAGTGGAGTATGGGGAGTTTGGTAGTAGAATTCCAGCCAAGAAGTGATGGAATGGCAGCCAAGAAATGTCATGGCAAATTCCGGAATGGTCCCAGAATTTTGGCCAATTTCGGATAGACAAGTCCTCAGATTTGAATCTTGACTTCATGCGCATTTTTGACCCTCTTAGACTTCGAATTTGAAGAAGACCAAAGAAACAAAGTTGTAGCCACGGATGTCTTCTTTCTAAAATTTCCTCACTTGTCTCCATTGGACTTTGTATGAAAAAGATATCTTTATTTGAGTCACTTGAGGTCAGTCTGCTCAATGTCGTCACCGTCCCGATCGTGCACCATTCTTCAAGGCTGATCTGATCGCCTTTGACACACTCCAAAACGTACCAATATCCTCCCTGCATCACCACAAAGCCTCCTACAAATAAATATGAACGAAACTTAAGGAAAATCACAATAACTACACTAAAACGTTCAAAGTATGATATATACAAATACAATGATAAATAACACACAACAACACTAGAAACAATGGAAAATCAACACTAAAACATACATAGATGATAGAGTGTTTTGAAACTCATCAGCTATCTCTAGAAAATTAGTAATATGGTCGTTGGGATCTTCATTCGGTAATCTATAGAATTGGACCGAAGCTTGGAGCATATGAATCACCGCTGGCTTGATCTCGAAGGTGTTAGCTTGAATAGCAGGCCTAGGAACTCCAGACATTGCCCCTCTCAAGGTGGGCCTAGCATAGTCCATGAGAGACCTTCGAGGAACTCCAACTCCTTGCGCATCGCCTTGTGGAGCTCCTTATGGAGCTTCTTGCATATGAGGTTGTTGATTCATCCTTGCTTGTGTCCTTCTCTCTCGTCGCAATACCCTTTCCAAGTATCCAATGTCAACGTCTACTCCAATCGGAATGTTGTTCGTTGAGCGAGTTGAGCGTATGCGACAAATAAGTACCTTGTAAGACAAACAATAAAGGCACTAAGTAACAGTAACCAGGTAAACAAAAAATAAATATCTCAATCCAAGTTCGTAATCCAAATTAAGCGTCTAGTACTTAATCCCCGGCAACGGCGCCAATTGAAAGGAAGATTTTTCACCCCTCTTGCAATAATGAGTAAGTAAGGGATTGTCGTCCCACAAGGACTAAGCTAGGCCACAAACTCAACTCTACCACTAGTTTAGGACTATAAGAAATGGAGGTGTCAATTCCAAACACAATATGCTACTTGAAATAAAATTGTAACTAAACAAGGTGATGGTTTAAACACTTGAAACAAGAGTGAGATTGGTACCAATGACAACCTAAATAATCAAATGGCTTATGGAGTTTATTAAGTTCATGATATGGTCCGGATGTTTCGAAGATAACTAATCAACGCTCTCGCAACAAACTAGTCTAAATCGATTCTTAACTAGACTTAGATGAACTAACCATGCACTCGCGACAAATTAGCCATCTATTCTAACTAATCACCAACTATAATCACCATTCTTTAGACAACTAGTCACCTAAGGTGATCTCTCATCAATAAGTTTCTACTTAATTAGTTAAATGGTCTATTAATCCTAACCCCTCTCAGCAATTAACATTAACCATATTTATAATCAAGGTGATCAAACGAGATTAAGTATTAAGCTCATTAACTAGTACACATACCTAGGCATATTAACCTCCTAAACCATTGGCTAAGTAGGTGCCATCAAGGCACCAAACTCACTAATCAACTACTCACACGTATTCACCAAACAACTCAACACATCCATTGAACAAAGCAAGAACATTAAAAGAGAGAGTAAGAGAAAGTTCAAGATGGTCTTCAAGCATCCAATATTCTTCCTTCAAGCTCCCTACACAAGCTTCAATAATGGTTTCCTAGATCCAACAATGGAGATCCAAGCTTTTTCTCCCAAAAAGAGAAAGTTAGTGGAAGAGTTGGTGAAAGTGTAAGAAAAATATAATAATTAAAAGTGGATCAAATAAAAATCTAAGTTCCCACTAAGGGAGTCCAAGGAAGGTATTTATACAAGTTTTTGGCTTAGGAAGTGCCAGCCACGAAATTCACTATTCATGCCCAAAAATGGGCCCAAAACAAATCCTAAAATTCGGCCCACTCGTCAGATTTGTTGGCAGATTCAAAGGTTAACTTTGGACGCAATTTTCCTCCTACTTGGACTCCGAATTTGAAGAATCCTATGAAGACAAAGTTGTAGCTCTGGATATCTTCTTTCCAGCGCCACCTTGTTTGCCTCCATTGGACTTCGGATGAAAAAGTTATCAGCATTTGAGTTGCAAGGGGTCAGTTTTGCTCCACGCTTTCTTGGGTCTCATAAAACGCCAATCGTCCTAGCTGATCCACTCGCCTATGACACGCTCCAAAGTGCACCAATATCCTCCTCGCATCACCACATAGTCTCCTAGTAATAAACATGAACGAAATGTAATAAAAATCACAAGAACTACACTAAAATGTTCAAAGTACAATATATAACAATACAACGATTCATAACACACAAAAACACTAAAAACAATAGAAAATCGACACTAAAACATACATAGATGATAGAGTATTTTCACACTCATCACTTATGACCGTCTTAGGAGCACGAGGAAGATTTTCTTGTGGAGACATATCACTAGAAATGATTAAAAAGTGTGTGATCTGAGGGACATATTTGTCCTTCTTCTGACTCTCGACGTCATCTTTTCCGAGGCAAGTTCTAATTATTTTTCTCAACAAATGGACATATTTTTTTAATCTTGATCTCTTTCTCAATTTATGTTGAGTTCCCAAATTTGTAATAGAAAAAGACCAAACTACGTTAGATACTTAGAGAAGTATTTAGGGAAAAGTTAAGTATCCTATGGCTTCACACTTTATTAACTTAGTTCTCTATGTGTTTGATTTTGTATTTTTAGATGACACAGATTTCCGAAAATGACACCTTTGATAACAAATTTTTAACCAGTGTTAGCTTTTTCAACCAGACTATGCATGTCACCTCAATGTTGTATTTTTCTATCCTAAGTAGCAAATACGTCAAAAACTAAAAAATCCTAATTTTTCTAACCCTAAATAAAAATTTGGAACCCTAATTTATGATACCATTTTGGTTTTTGGATCAATTTTTTATATGGATCGTTTGAATTTTTGGGAATTTCTTTGTTTTCTCAGAAGGGAGAGGAGAGGAAGTCGATGAAGGGGGTGAGAGAGAGAGAGAGAAGGGAGAAGTCATGAGATTATTTTTGAAATTTATCTTGAGAAAATTCACATTGTCAATGAGTTTAAAAAATCTAATGTGGCGTACCACGTGAGCCTTTAAACGACGTTGTTTTGAGACTTGGTATCGAAATTGGCTCGGTGAGCTCCCTGAGTCTCTATTTGCCAAAATGGTGCAAACCACATGATCCAAAAGGTCATTTTTAAAGTTCAAGATCACATCTCAAAATGTCGCCAACTGCAGAGTATAAAAGTGAACTTTTTACAAAAAAAAAATTAAAATACATCATACTAAGTTAAAAAAGTGTGCAACCACTGAAAAGTGTGCAACCAGTGGGTACTTAAGTGAACTTTTTCCAGGTATTTATAATTTATGTGTCAAATGCAAAATACATGAATTGTAAGATAATGGGTTTCTATACCAAAAAGATTTTGAATTAGTTGGTGATTATTTAGTTGCTGAGTTGGGTTTTTGTGAAAATCATTGAGCAAATAAGAGAGAGAACTCGAACCTTTTCTAGGTAATCCAATTCATCTATTGGAATTTTATATAATATCGAAAAGGTAATAACGCTAAATAATTTCTATCTCGTCTGTGATTGGCCTATGCATAGGATACAATAATGACTAGATTTTAGTTTTAATATTAATAATACTTGACGTAGGGATTGTTTGGTTCTGTGAGTAGCTGATTGACTAATTTTTATTTGATCTAGCTGATAGTTAATATTGCGAAGTAATTGGTGTAAATTGAAGTAAGTTTTCCTATATTGTAAAATTGCTAACAAGGTATTATGAAAATTTCAATTCAGTGTTCTATTATTTGTTTGTTTGCACCCATGTTGATCCAATCCAAAAATAAGGGGTGCCTTTGAAAAAGTGAAGGACATGAGGGGGAGTTGTACGTTAATTCCATTGGCCTCTTCACACCTTTTATTTCCTTTCTAAAGGGAAGTAAATGAAAAAAAATAAAGACTTGATAACTGTTTGATAAGAATAACAAAAGGGTGACTTTAGTTTTTATTCTCTCCAAAGTTACTCAAAGATATTTAGTTCGTGAAAAATAATCCTAATTTTAATTGTACATAAACATGAACCGACTAGTGGCTTACCTCAGTTATGATTATGAGTTTACTGAGCTACAACAGGTATTACTCACTGATGTTGCTTTGGAAATTAACCTTCTGTGTATCGATGATGCAAATTTGACTAGAAAGAAATCACTAGTTGCTGGTTATGGGCCTGATTCTATTGTGCAGCTACATGAGGAGAATTTAGACACTACAGCTCTTTATTGCTGCAACAGGGGAATTTGGTTAGGTGGATGTGGTCTCCGCTTGCAGACAATGGTTGCTAATGTTGTGATACCCGTTAATGATCTGTACTGAAAAGCTTTAAGTGATTTGATTGGTACTATCCATATTAACAAGGTGTACCTTCTTTTCTGGCACACATTCTGAGAGAACTTCAAGGTTAAACGCGTTTGGCAGGGAGTAGGATTAGGATGGGTGACGTGCTGAAAAGTTTCTGAGATGTGTGCGAGTGAGGACAAAGAACGCTAGAAAAGACCTGTGTTGGTCTGTAGAGATAGTCGGTCGAATCACGGGGCGTTACAGCCCCAATAGGTGCAATTATTTTGGGTGTCGAGACGCAGCCTGTTGCTGCTGATTGTGAGGCTGGGGTGCAAGGACTGTGGTTGATCAACCTCCTGTTGTAGACCGTCCTCGAATTGTAGTCAAGAAGATTGACAAGGGATAAATAATCCAATCAATCCCAATAAAATCGAGTTTTCGGGATAGGAAGTCCACAAGCAAAGCCGTCACTCTCAAGAAGCTTCCAATGAGTAAACTGAAAATTATGTCTCCAAAGAGATCTAATACAGAACTAAGCCTTGGTTCAATTGTAGCGAGCGGGCTCAAGATGATTCCTATAAAGAGGACCTTGTGATGGAGACCTAACGTCTTACAATTTCTATGGGTATGACATGGAAAGAAGATACTTCAGTAATCATCAGAAAGATAAAGGATGCAGCACGAATGCCTGACCCATGGAGGACATATGAGCCTCCCTAACTTGGGTGTAGTATACATGGTAGGTAGGATACGATTGTCTGTATTTGGTGCAAGTATAGGTCTGTTTTTGGCATGACATTGGAGCAACTTTGGTTTAGATATATTTTTGACAATACTTTGAAATTTTTATTTAGATAGTGTTTATTATTGCGATGCTTTAAATATGCACTATCATGTATCTAAGGTGCAGTACTTTTAGTATCAATAATGTAACTAACCTTTGGCAGGTTTTTTAGGGATATAATACTCTACTTATTAAAAAAAATCCTTCACCACCATTACGTTTTTAATTATGTCGTGAAAACTTAACTTTTAATCCGATGTATTTTTATTTGTGTTTTTTTTGCAGAAAAAAGAATCTTATAAATAAAAGAAAAAAGAAAGTACAAGATTTCTTGAGGACCTACGTGCTGATCATCAGACCAAGAACGAATTCGACCACTCTATAACCTATTTCTGATCGTCCCACAGGTCCGACTGTCAGAGGGACGTCCATAGCTACCAGGCCAAGAAGCGTCGCCTATCAACTATTTTATTTGTATATGATTATTTAATTTTAAGTTTGATTATCGAAGAGTAATTAAACAAAATTTTGTATTTAACATTTTTTATAAATTATAAATTATTATTTATTCTATTTTTTAATTTTAGAGGCTTCTTTTTGTTTAGTTATTTATTTTTAAAGTACTATAAGTATTTCTTTTAATTTATTATGCTAAGTTTTCTAATAATTTTAGGTTATTATAAAATTTTGAAATCTAGAATTTATGGATTTTTTAAATTTCTGATCAATTATCTTTCTTAGAAAAATTAATATTAAGTTTAAATTGGTAAGACTAAGCCTAGATGACGTGTCAGATTCTAGTTGACGTGGATGTTACTAAAATGATGAAGTGTCATTAAAATTAATAAAAAATAGTCATTTGCTCCAAATTTAAAAAATATAGGATATTATTTGACCCAAATTTGTGTATATAGTGGTAATTAAATTTTATGAACTAGTATACTATAGACGCTATTTGCCCTTTATTTCTTTAAAAAATAGTGAAACTAAAATATAGCAATTTAACTCCCTTTCCACAAAGTTTATCCTTTTATTAATGGATCATTTTTGTTCATTTCCCGGCAACGGAATTCCATTTTATAGAATCTTTTACCTCGTCTGGGTGGTGTAGTTGGTTATCACGATAGTCTCACACATTAAAAGTCCCCGGTTGGAACCCGGGCTCAGACATTAACTCATAGTTTTTTGTTGGCCAAATACCCTTCCTCTTGTGTCATGGTATGAAAAATTATACGAGCATCGGGATCGTAATCGAATATAACTCTTGTTCAGACCAACAAAGAGGCCGGTATTCGGCTGTTTGGTAGCCGGGAGCGGATTTGGTCATGGAAGGCCAAATCCAATCAGGACCATCCTGGGCGATTCAATGGTTGATTTAGTTATGATTCAATGGTTCACTTAATTATGATTCAATGGTCTACCTAGTTATGATTCAATGGTCCGTTTTTTCCCGTCCCGGATAAATCGGAGTCCGTCCCAGTTACCCTGTTACGATTCAATGGTTTACTCAGTTACGATTCAATGGTTTACTCAATTACGATTCAATGGTTTACCCAGTTATGATTCAATGGTTGCGGACTTTTTTTATTTTGCACCCTCGTATTTCTGCATTTTTGCAAAATAGTCCCCGCGTGTCTTTAGATATCAATTACCAACAACATGGCTCATGTTTTAAGATTGAATTTTATATGACGAAATTACCCATACCGAAAACAATTAAAATAACACAAAATTGAATCCCCAGATTGTACGGAGAAAATAACTACTGTATCATCCAAGTCTACAACACATCAGTACAATTCGACAAGGCAGCGTGTAACTCCTAGGAGACAACAAGAAAATGACGCTAATGTTATGTTAGCTTCACATCCGAACAGCCCTCGTCTCATGTTGCATGCTCAATCAAACGAACAAGTGAAAGCCTAACGGGTCAATGTCGTGTAGAGACAGCCCGCCAGCCTGATGGGACAATGTCGTGTAGAGGCAGCCCGAGGACGGCGACGAGTGAACCCTAGGTTAGGTTCTCCGAGGATCCCGTGACGATATTCATTTGGCAGAACGGTTCACCGAGAAAAAAGATTCTTTAGAGGGATTTAGGTTATAGCAAATACCAGTAAAGCGCACATGCCTTGGATGAGAGATGAAATAATTTTGTATTTTTTTTAAATTTTAAGTAGGGGTGATTTGGTCATATAAAATTATATCAAGTAAAATGACCCTTATTTTACCTCGAGGGGACCCTTATTTGATACCAATGATTAAAAACTCTTTCCTTTTCAAGCCTTTTCTTACATTTTCATGTCTTTTCATACATTTTTTTACATTTTCTTGTTTTTTCATACCTTTTCTTGTCTTTTCATGCTCATTCTTCGCCTCAATCTTCACCAAATTCTTCCCCTCAATCTTTTCCAAATTTTTTTGCCACCTGTTACTCATTCTTTTCCTCAATAAGTTAAAAAAAATAATCCAAAACCCACCCTTTTTTCACTGACCCTAAATTAAAGAGTACCAAGAACTCATCCCATTTTGGATTTTTGGCAACAAAAGATGTTCAGGAATAACGCATAATCCTGATGGTTAATGTTGCATAACCCTAATAGTTAACACCGCACATAATTTTGAGGAAAATCACAAGAGAGTTCCAAGAAAATAAAAGGCAAGATATTACACCATGTTTCAAATACAAAAATGAACAATCAGATAACACCGTCTAAAACAACACCAGCAATTTGCTTCATGCCATTAGTACAAGAACAAAGAAGTATGATATAGACAGCACAACTCTACGGACGTTTGGGGATGCTGCGGATTCGACGTAGAAAATACCAAATACCGTATAGAATGTGGTCGACCTTTCTTGTCCTACTTGGTGGCCTGAGCAATTATATTGCTGATCGAGTTGGCCTGCTCTTTCGCGGTCTCCACCAGTGAATCCTACAATACAACATTCCATCCAATCAGAACAAGCAGAAGAGCGAAAAAAGAAGCCTTCCATGCGACCAGAAAAGAGATACCTGCGCAGCTATTAGCCTGGCAATAGTTTTTTTGCTCGACTCTTGTAGTTCTCCAGCAATTAAGAGCTCATCCAATATATAGTAGGCCTTGATGGAAGAAAAATAAAACCTTTTAGAATACCCTAGTTTACAAATACGCCTTCATACTCGGAAATACCACTCAAAACCATACTTGCTTGAGGCACAACAAGCGACCCATTTCAATCTAAATGCCATATCATCCAAAGGAATATTGTGAAAGCATTGAACAATTGCATGCTGTCCTGTGGACTAAATGACTGCACTATTGACAATTGATGCTGTCCTGTGGAGAAAGTGTTCAATGATCACAGAACTGGTTTTGTTGACAACAGGCTACAAAAAAGATTATTGGCATTTACAGTCGAAACAGGAATCTACAATTTATTTGTTAATCAAGTCAACCAAATAAAACCTCATACAGATGCTTCAAAGTACATCATCATTCCCCTAACAAATATCGTGCATACCCAAATGAAAGAGATACTCGCATTCTACAATTCATTTTATCCTCTAGAATCTAATAGGAACCTCAATGAAAAAACACCCACACAATACTCATTTCATAGTAAAAACAAAGGTGATCGTCTCTATGGGCCCAATGAAACTTTTTTTTGGAAGATCAACAGGTGAGCATGATCTATGGTACCGAAACAGAAAAATAATCAGGCACCAAACTCTTCTTATCCCCTAATCAATCGCAGAACGTCGACGGTGCCAATCAATTATGTTATGAAAACCCTGCACGTATCAAGATCCTTTTGTCCTTTCTCATCCCTCCAAGTCAGGTCCTTACGGATTGCTGCCTATTGCACAAAAATAACCAAACATAATTCTTCTAACACCTTATGTTCCTTCAGAACGCCCTTCCATAAGACTTTGAAACATGAGATTTCCATAGCAACACAACATAAATCAACGGCCATACCACTTCAAACAGACAGATATCAGATTCCAGCTTCCAAGCAGAATAGTTACATACGATACAAGGGCACATCACTAGCTACTGCAGGAGAAGAGAAAGGGTGCACACAACAAAATAGGAAGAATGGACATTTATGGACAAAAGAAACAGGCTTACCTTGTGGAAGTTGAAAATCAAGTCCAACTCACAGACCTGGAGGACAAATGAATTACAAAAAGAATATTCATGAAACATCATGATCGAGAAAAAAAATTCATTGTATGAAAATTTAGCATGCATCTTATATGACATAATTTAAATTTGCTTACGCTGCCAAAATAACGATCCAAAATCTCCACAAAGTGGTGAATGATTTCAAGGACCTCGAGTTCATTGTCTTCTTCATCAACACACATGCAGAAATAAAGGCTAGCATATCTGAACAACAAACCAACACATTGATGAGTAGTAATAGAGAGTCGAACAATTTCGTTGGTACTTTAAGCACAACAACTATGTTGCATACCTTTTATAAACAACTTTGTACCCTCTCCATTCCACAAAGTTACAAAGTTTGGGTCCCCGAGACAGGATAACTCCACTGAGCTCACGTATGACCTGTCCACAACTCCCACCAAACATTAACATCCATCAAGAGAGAAAATAACGTTAAACTTCAGTGACGAAACAACGGGAAAACAGGTTTCAGAAACAAGAGAATTTTTTTATGGATTAGTTCCCGTTAGAAACAATGTTGAGCAGCGCGGGCACCTTGGTTCTCTCCTTTTGTGTATATGGTGAATACCATTTCGTCAACCTAACTTTTCCTTGCCGACTGATGAGCAGCACGAACTGAATCTGAAACATCAGCATGTAGACACTTCAGAATTCTTACACTCTCGAGACAAAAGCAGAACGAACAAACCACTCGATTAGATCACACACACGATCGACCCCCAAAATGCGAGAGATCCGATCTGAGCAACCAGATGGCTTTACATGTATGTAGAGAGCCAATACCACAAATGTGACATGGCTATTCGCAAACTAGGCGCGTTAATCAACCTCCTCAAACAACCTATTCCATCTCAGTCAACCGGAGAAGGAAAAAGGTCAACCAAATGGATCGAGTTGACCAAACCCTAGAACTCGATCATCAGCAAATCGAATCGAAGGATCCCAAACTGAAGAATGGAATTAGACATTCCACCACCCCTCACGAGGACGGGATCTAAGCCCTAAAGCCATCTTCCGAACCAGATCGACACGAGAGAGAGAGAGAGAGATCGTGTTCTTACCATTGTATTGTTGCTGAGCCAAGTGGGAGAGAGAGAGACGGGGAAATGGAGAAGACGGTCGTTGAGGATGCTGTCGTCTAATCGTAGAGAGAGAAGAAAATTATGGATCAACAGCCGTTTGTATTTGTGGGCTGTTTCCACTGACGAAATGAAGCCCATTTTGTGAAGGGCTGGGCTCCATGTTTTTATCCAAGATGGAGTGGGCTTACAACTTCAGGTAATGTCTATTTGGTAGGGGCCACGTTCGAATTCTTATTCGATTTGTCCAAAGAAAATTTTTGTCTGAACTGGTTCCAATCTGATATCAATTTTTTGACGAATTGAATCAAATTTGAATTCGGATTAGATTCAATTCATCTTCACTTCTATTGTTTGAATTATTCACTAAAACCAAGTCATGGAAACATCTATGAAAAGTTTTACTCCATAGCTGAATTTAGGTCTGATCACGAATCGAATCAAGTTATAATAGCCAGATTTGAATTATCAAAATTATGATTCGTTTTTAATTCGTCCAAGGACAAATTCGATTATGAATTATAAACCGTCGAATTTGAATTGAATTCATCTGAATTCAAATCCATTTATACACTTTTTTTGGGAAAATTACGCTCATATTCTTGTAGTTTGGCATCCCTCCCTCTGGAGTCCTTACATTTCCGAAATCGTTCCTGACGTCCCCGAAGTTTAGTTTTATCAACTCTTGGATCCCTGACGGTTCTCGGGTACCTTCTTCAATCTTTGAACAAAAACACCACTACCAAAAACCAACCCAAAAACAAAATCAAACTAACTAAAATCAATAACACAACCAAGAACATTTAGAAAAAAAAAATTCAACTCCCCAATCTGAATTTCCCTCTCTGTTGCCTCCCCCCTCACCCCGTCAAAGTCCATTCTCCTCTTCCTCTTCCTTAATTTTTTGGGCAGCATCCCATTCCAACTTGGCAATTAATTTTTAGGGAACCATCGTCTAGGGTGGATTCATCGTTGGGGACGACGATGTTCAACCGAGGAGAGGCAGACACTATGGACGAAGGAACGCCGTTGAGGACCGAATCGAGGGTCGACGAGGCTGGACAGGACGGTCGGTTCATCATCTCCGGCCTCTTGGCCTTTAGCTCCTCCCTAACCTTGTCATAGAAAATAACCCTAATCTTGGGGTCCTCGCCGGCATTCTCGTCGGAGATGTAGGAGATCTCGAGGTCGCCGTCGAGGAAATTTTGTCGTGCCAAGGGAGAGACGGCGGTGAGGGTTTCGAGTTGGACCGGGGATCTCTTCGTCATCTCCTACTTCTCCTCTGCTTCTGGGCTCTAGCTGCCTTGTCGCCTGCCGACAACCAGACAATCCCCGAATGCGACAATCGTTACACAGAGGTGATGATGCTCTGTTCTTCCTTTCTGGGTTGTGCCTGTCTCTTCGTTCCGTTCGTAATCTTCTCGTTTCGTTCGTTATCGAACCCAAAAGCTTGAATTCTTAACGCGTCATTGCTTCAATTAGGCAAATGCCTCGTTGGCCAGCTTGATGAAGCGGTGAGGTCCACGGCAAGGTAGGAGTCTTCGTCGTCGTCGAGGGCGGCGGTGAAGGAAGATGGGAACGGGAGGGAGGTGACGGTGACGGTGACGGTTACAGTTAGGATTTGGTGTTGGAGCTAGTTTTGGTTGTTCTTGATATTTTTTATCGTGTTCTTGATTTTAGTTAGTTTGATCTTAGTTTTGGGTTAATTTTTGGTAGTTGGTGTTTTTGTTCAAAGGTTAGAGAAAGTAAATTTTTTATTTTTTGTTTAAGGATATTTTGGTCATTTCAATGACAAAAAAAAAAGCCGTCGGGAGCATAATTTTTTCTACATTTTTTAATCCGATAATTTTGAGTTTTTTGAATTTGTTTTGAATTTAGTTTGCATTTTTAGATTTTTAAATTAAATAAATAAATAAATAATTGACCCTTGTACTTAATATACCAAATTAAGTTGACTATATATCTTTAGCTCCAAAAGAACAATGGAAAAGTCCACTTTAGTACTTTGTGGTATACCCTAAAATTACTTTATTACCATGTGGTAAAAAATCGATTAATCGAGTCATACTTATTCCAATTTACATCAAAAAAGTCCATGGGCAGTTGCCCAGACTTGCCCGAACTCTGCCCGTCCAACTAAGCAAGCCACGTCACCATTTTTTGATGACGTGGCCTCTCCCCTCTCTTCTTCTTCTTCTTCTTCCACATAGCAAAAACAAAGACTGGACGCCCGGCACTCGAGACAAACACAAAATGGAGCTCTACGTTGTCGGTACGGCAGGCTAGATGAGCTCGTCCGTTCGTGGAGCTCGTCCAGTATCGGGTGGCTTCGTTCGTAGAGCTCAACGTCGTCGGTGCGGCAGGCTAGATGAGCTTATCCATTCGTGGCTTCGTTCGTGGAGCTCGTCCGATATCGGGTGGCTTCGTTCGTAGAGCTTAACGTCGTCGTCCTTTCCTCCCCGGCAAAGCGGTATCCTCAGCCTATTCGTAGAGCTTCCAGTCGGAGCAGACGGCGTAATTTTTAGAGCAGCGATCGCGCTTGAACTTCTTCTCATCGTGCTTGTGGCAGAAGTGCTTCTTGATGCCGGTGAGGTTGCTGAGGGAGCGCGACGGGCAGTAGCTGACGCACGTGGCCTTGGGACACACGTAGACCCACCTTAGCGGCGGCTGCTTGAGCTTCCAGAGGAGGTTGTGGCCCCGCCGGTGCAGCTGCAGGTTCCGGTCCCTCTGAAAACCCTTGCTGCATATCTCGCACACGAACGGCGATAGAGCTATCACCTTCGCCTCTGAATGACGCCACATGATACCGGACGAGCTCATCTAGCCTGCCGCGCCACCTTCTCTTTACTAATCGGTACTACGAAATTAACTCCATCAGAATGAAGGTCCCGGGAAGGCGAGTTGATTTGTTGCGATCTGGAGGGAGCAGAGAAAGGAGGTTGGAAAGATTTTATGAGAAGAAGAAGAAGAAAGAAAGGGGTAGAAGGAGAGAGAAAGAGAAGAGAGAGGGGCCACGTCATCAAAAAATGGTGATGGGCAGAGTTCGGGCAAGTCCGAGCAGCTGCCCGTGGACTTTTTTGATGTAAATTAGAATAAGTATGACTCGATTGATCGATTTTTTACCACAAGGTACAAAAGTGATTTTGGAGTATACCACAGGGTACTAAAGTGGACTTTTTCCAAAGAATAAACCATGATACAAATGCAAGCCCAACAATGCATCATGATTTGATTCGTCCCAATATGACGGAACTTCAAGCATTTGAAGTGAATTTGAATTTTTCGACTTTCTCCCCTTTTTTTAATTATATATATATATATATATATATATATATATATATAATTCGATAAATTATTCGACAAATTGAATCTAAACTCGATTCGTCAAAAAATTCGCCAAATTGACAAATTTGGGATATATTGATTCAAATTCGATTCATTCACGGACGAATTCAATACTTTCAAGGACAAATTCAAATCCGAATTACAATTCGTTTGAACCGGTTCGAATTCAAATCAAATTTTCGACGAATCGAATTGAATCTAAATTGGATTCAATTCATGATCACCCTAACTGAATTAGTCGGTACATACATAGTTTTTTTAAAATTAATTGAATGGAGAAGAAAATGGGATGAGAAAATAAAATGGAAAGAAAATGATGGATGCAAATAAAGAGAGGACAAAGTTCATCAGCGGGGCCACCTGCTAGACCTGGTTGAAGAGAGGTTTTCAGTTTCGATTTTTTGAAAAAAACAGTGTGTTAATTTTCATGGATAAGGTTTATTTAATACTTCCAATAAAAGAAAATTATCCGAAGGATACAGATATTCATCTCAGTAGAAGCATTCTTTTGGTATAATTAAACGGAAGTAAACAACAGAGACAAACTTGGGAAGATTCACAAGAAGTTCATTTTAGCCGGAATAGAAATTCCCGCCCTCTCCAGTAGTCTGCTAGATGCGGCCTTGGCTGCTGAGATAATTGCTTCCTGTGGGATGGTGATCGTAATCCGAAAATAAGCCCGAAATAAACTATAGTTTGGAAATGCAAGTCGTCCCAGCCATCACAAAGGAAAGTACGAACCTCATTCAAGTTTACGATCCTCCGATCCTTCATGATCCATCGGCCATTGCACATTACAGAGACGATGTTCTCCGTGCGCATGCAGTATACAAGGCTTGAAATACTGCAGCAACAATTAAGAGAGAAGATTGAATACGTCAACGATCTGAGAGACGAAAGCTCCATTAGACAACTTATTAACTTCAAGCAGTACGATAACAGAGAGTGCGCTACTGATACCAGTCATGAAGTGGAACCATTGACCAGGTGTTGGGATTGATCACCACCATGTCAGCCTAATCAGAAATATGAAGACAAAGTTTCAGAGCTAAGAGAGAATGAAGAAGCAAGAGTTGAGGGCTATTAACAAAGCGAGCTTTCGTCAATTAGAGAAACACGCAGATGACAGGTCTAACCTTTTTCCCAGCCTCAAGTGACCCAATTTCATCATCCCAAAGTACTGTCCTGGCCCCATTTATGGTCGCCATACTGAGGATTGTTTCAGCAGGTAAAGCTGTTGGATCAGTCGCCCCACTGGTGTGTACTTCTCTTCCTTTGTTTATTAGAGAAGCTAGATACATCTCATCAACTGGAAAGGGTAGATCTACGTAAGTCACCAGCTACAAGGACGGAGATAAATCTGCAACTTTTGTGTTCTGAAGTATTGCTAGGGGGACCAAACACACCCTGTCCATCTTAATTGCCCTCGACATTCACAAACTTGGCCTACTCATAGAACAAAAACAAAGAAAACAAGAAGCAAAAGGTAGACAAAACACAAAAAACTGACCCATGCTCATTCTGTTATTTGATGGCGCCCCATCTGTCCCTAGGGAAACACAGATGCCAGAATTAAGCATCTCCTTGACTGGTGCAAATCCCAGCATTCGCATCGCTGAAGCGGGACAATGAGACACTTTGACCCCAGCTTGTGAAAGTAAACCAATCTGACATAATAAAAGTAAAAGCAACAACACAAACATGCAAATGAAATTAACTGACAGAAAAAATATAAATAGACGAGCAACAGCTGCTTTGACCAACCAAAATAACAAAACCCAAGCTTCTCATCTAAAATGGAAAGAAAAGGTCATGGATCTCATTGTGGTGGACAGACTTGAAGATATGAGCAGGTCAAAAGCAAAGAGATACAATTGATGAACAAACACATGGTTTCTGAGTGGAAAAAGGAATGAATAAGAGAGTGATGCTTGATTTATCCTACATTTGGCATCTCTGAGTTAACCCAAGTGAAGTAGCTTCTAAGAAGGAAACAAGAGTAAGAAGAAACATGCATGTTAGATGAATCCTATTGGCTATGTTTCTCCAGATATTAGTTACAATCGTCTGGTATGAGGCATTTGGTCACTCATTCAATTCTTGATACACTGGAATAGAACGCATGAAATATGGCAACCACAATGTTTCCCGAGCTAATCTTTACCTCAGAGTGGTTGACCCAGACAGTATGAGCTGCAAGGAGGTTATTTTGTAGGAATTCAATCTTGTCCAAGAATGTCACAGTGCCATGCTCGATCTTTCGGGTATCCATAACTACTTTGTTTTCATAAGCAATCTCTGCAACATGCTACAATAGACAATGATTAGCTAATTCAGCATATCCACTTGGTGTATTTTGCATGCAATACAATTCAATCAGTTATCAAGTCAACGAGCTCTAGTGAAAATTTTCTTGGAAAATAAGATGAACTTGCCTATTTCTGCTTTCCAGTAAAAAAAGGGAAAAGAAGGAAAATGGAGCAGCAGTAGCATCTAGACAACCAGATGGGTATATTTATATAATATGTCCATTACCACATATTTCCATCCAAACCGGTAAAACTAGTCCATCCACCTTAAGAAATGAATGAAAACATTGAAAAAAAAGTTTAATACCATGTGGATCCCAGTTTTCAGTTCCTTAGCCAGGTCCCGTGTTTCAATTAGCAAGCGATCAGTCGAATTCATAATTTGCCTAATACCAAGCCATACTCTAATGCGCCCATCAGCTGTATTGTGGAACTTTTCATATATCTCCTTTTGCGACTGTCACCTTCAAGAAAAAAATCACCATAATCAAACCTAACCGTGAATGACAGAAAGCTTGTTAACAGCACAGCAAAGAAGATAAACAATAAAGATACCAAGCTAGAATTGCAGTGGTTAAGCTCTCAAAACACCGAGCTAAGTCCCCGAATGCACTATGTCAAGGTGGATGAGTGATCCCATAAGATTGCCAGAAGATGATTAGTCTCAGCAAAGCCGAGTTCACCTCACTGGTATACCAAAAAAAAAAAGAAAGCGGAGGCTTTTGATCCAATAAAGAAACTACTAGTACAACATTACACAATCGAATATCGGTTACCTTCCTTGACCCTCCCTCCCGCACATTTTACAAGTGGGGTTTACAGAAATGGATGCTCCTCTTGTTTTGCAGAAAATGCAGAGAATACTTTCTTGAGAAAAACAATGGTTAACTAGAGTGGAAAACCACTTCCTGCAATCATTTTCCCCTGGAATACATTTTCCACGGGAAACAGATGGAGCCTAAATGCGCATAATGGAGAGTGTAAAACAGAATATTCATATTCAACCATCATACGACTCGAATCAGAAAATGAACAATTACCGATTGCTCATCACCTGGATACACTCGTCAGTGGTCCAGGCAGCCCAGGAAGGCGGCAGCCCCTCGCCGCAGTCCATAACAGACTGGGCCAAGCAGGCTCGCAACCCGAGCTCCTCCACCGCCCGCGCCATCCCCGCCACGTGCTGCCCTCCTGCCTCCGCGAAGCAAGTCACCTAATAAATAAACCCACATTCCCCTCAACTCATCGCATCCGGAAGAAAAAAAGACTTAAAAAGACCATAAGACGGATAAGGAAGGGCAAATCGGTAAATTCACTACCCCGGAGTGGACGAGCTCGATCCCGCAGAGGAGAGCGGAGAGGTAGGAGTCTTCCTCGGTCATGTTGGACTCGTACGGCCAGATCCGCCTGTGCAGCCACGTCATCAGGTCCACGTCATCCGCTATCCCCCGCCCCAGCTGCTGCGACGTGTGCACGTGCGTGTTCACCAGCCCCGGGAGGATCACGTGGCCCTCGAGGTCGAGCGTCCGGCAGGCGGCGGGGGAGTACTCGGCGAGGATCTCCGGGGACAGACCGACCGCGATGATCCTGTCGCCGGAGATCGCGATCCCGCCGTTGCGGAAGACGCGCGAGGAACCATCCATGGTCACGACCGTCGCGTTGTGGAGTATCGTCAAAGGGGATGGATGACCGGTCGTTTCCATGTTTAGGGATTCTTTTTCCACTTGCTTCTCTGACTTGGCGCGCGGAGTGGAGGTAGCGTACTTATACTTGTTTGTCTGAATGTTTTGGTCAGGTCGAATGTACATTCTTATCTTGAGTTAATTAGTAAAATGTCGTCCCAACTAAATTGCAAATTTGAAGCTTAAAAATATTTAAATTTGCTATTTCTGTTTAATAAATGTCAGGACAATGAAATACTTTCCATAAAAATTATGGTCGAATGTAATTTTGTCTACCAACCTTCAATTTTTAGCATGTTTTTTACATTAGCGTGTCGTGTGGTTATGAATTCATCTAGTAAATATACCTTTTTTCCTGCTAAATTTAAAAACTTAGCTTTATAAGTTTGACGGTTAGTTTTTTGCATTTTTACAATTTTTTAAATGTTCTGAAATTTTTAAATTTTTTAGAATTTCCTTTTTTATTTTTTTTCTATTGTTATCTTTTTGCAATTCTTCTTTTAGTGTAGGGCATTATCATTAAAAAAAATGAATAACAAGTATGAATGGAAAATAATTTGTACAAGCTGATTAATATAAAAAAATATTATTGATTCTTTGTGTTTACGTGAGTCATCATGTATTGTTTCATCTTTTGTTTTGTTTGATTTCATTCCATTGTGTGGTAGTGTGCTACTGACTAACATTTAGCGTTTGTTGTGTTTTTTTTAATAGGTTTTTGGAGCTCTTCGGATGCTATTCAAAAAATTTATAGGGTCGTGGGTAAAGTTTGAATCTTATTTCTAAATCAAAGGTTTGGGTTTGAATCTTATAGATCCTTATCTCATCCTATCCATTGCCACACCTATATGCTATTTGTTCCTTACCAATTTTGCCAAACAGGGCACTAGTTTATCTTTCGGGCGCCATAAGGACCTAGAATTAACTTGAACTTTATGTCTTTCCTAACTTTCTTAGGATTTTTAGGCTGGACTATAAAATTCTTTTTTTAGCCACTTTTAGTAGAGGTGAGCCACAAATCGTATTAAACTGAGAAATCGTACACCAATAACATCAAACCGTGATCAAAGTCAGTGTGACGGTGCAGTTTGAAACTGACATCGCACCACATGGTGTTGGTGTTGGGTTTTTACTGCACCGCCAAACCGAAGGTATAAATCGACATTGTTTAATACTTATATTTTTGGGCTAATATATTAAATTCTCAACAGTTCAACTCTAGAAATTGCCCCTCCCAACTCCAAACCCATCATCCATCCTCCGCTCTCCTCTCTTCACCGTCGTTTCTTACTCCAATCGCTCCCAAAATCTTTATTTCTAAAATCCTAGAGAGGATGGCAGACTCGTAGTGGAGGGCTTTAGAATTTCTCCAATTTTGGGATTTACTCATTTAGGGTAGAGACGAGAGAGTGGAGGGTGGAGAGTGACCTTCAGAGGAGAAGGGAATACAGAGCTTAAGCGAGCAGAGGAGAAGGGCAGAGGAGAGAGCTGTTAGGCACTGTGAGGCTGGAAATTGGAAAATTGAGGAACATACCAAATCTTGGACCGAATATTGTAGGATTTGGCTTGATATAGGAAAATCTCATCCCGGCCAAGTTTAGAAAAATGGAAACCTAAGTCCTGTGGTCCAACCAAGAATACCGCCGAGGTGAATTCATACGCTGACATCCACTTTTCTTTAAAGTGAACCCACTTCATACTCGAGACAAGATTATTTCCATCCCAGCTGGCGTAACAAATGCGTCTGGCCCGCTTGAAATAAAAATAAGCCAAACCCACCTTACCGAACTCCATCTAGGCAGATCTCCCATAACATAAAGTGGGCTGGACCGCTCGAAACTTAGGTGAGCAAAACCACTTATAACTGAAACTAGTGAGGCAGACAGGTCACATGAGAAGAAAGACAAGCAAGGCTGGCTGGCCGTATGAGAGGAAATACAAGCAAGTCAGACCGACCATATGAGAGGAAATGCAAGCAAGTCGGATCGGCCATATAAGAGGAAATGCAAGCAAGTCAGTCCGCCCATGTGAGAAAAAGGTGAATAAAGCGGACTGCCCACGTCTGACATACAAACATTAACCTCAAATGTTCTCGAAATGAGCTTCCAACAATGCCTTGGGCCGCTCGTATATGAAGTCCAGTGGACCACCTCCATGTAGAAATTATGAAGGCTGTTAGACCGCCTGCATGTAGAAAATGTAAAGACTGCTGGACTGCCAAAAGAGGGCAAAAAATAGGAAAGCCGCAAGCACAAAGCAATAGGCAAGCGGGACCAAGGCGAACATACAAGAACGTCACGAAGCAATTTTAGGCTTCCAACAGGGTGGTAGTTACTTGCAAAGTAGTTGGATTAACGGGGAAGAGTTAGGCGTGAAAGCATTAGTCAATTCATCCTATTCCAATTAAGGACCAATTAAGGTGGGCTAATGACGAGAGGGTTAGTTTGTTGCTTTAGGAACACCTGAACCATAAACAGACTTAATTTAATCCTAGGTGATTAAAAATATACATCTTAGTTTATGATTAGTTTACTCGTTTGTGTTTAATTGTTATTACTATCCAACCATTTATATTTGTCATAGACTAGTGAATAAGCATAATTAGTGGACTAACCTTAATCCTCATGATTCGACACTCTTACTTTACTTCTATTACAAGTG